>JAHRIK010000004.1:1200000-1800000 GCA_020085045.1 Pythium oligandrum
GGGTGTCCACATTAGCAAAGCCATTCACCAAGACCAGCGACTGAAGATCCGCGACGTAGCTCTCGTGCTTACTATAGAGCGTCGCAAAGCTCGTGGCGACATTCGCGCCATTGCCAAAGCCCAGAATGTGAAATGGGAGTCCTGCTGTGATAAACTGCATGGTATGCTGGAGATACGCGAGTAATTCATGGACGCGATGCGCTAGCCAGAGGTTGTTGAGTGGCTGCTTCTGGGTGCTATTGGTGTCTTCTGTGGGGTAATTTGTGCCAGCCTGACCTGGCAGATTGAAGAACAGGGCTCGAGCACCAACGTGTTTGGCGAGAATCGCCCGGAAAAACAACTTGGTGCTCTCCATTGTGTCGAAGAAATCGTGAAACACGACGAGATTGCACTTGGTCGAGGCTCCAACTGCATGCCCTGTGACGGTGTATGGGATTTGCGTCATCCCATCGCTACACGTGAAGGTTGCGTCTACGCCACTGGTCGAAACAGCTTCTATCATGCCTGAGGGAGCTGCTAGCCGTGCCATTTGCTGCTCTTGGATGGCTTTGCGAGCGATGGAGGCAGCTGAAGGGGACTTGTGAGTGTTTGTGTCTTGTCGTCGACGACGTGACCGCTTTGGTTGGCTCTCTTCTATCGCAGGGGATGTCGCCCGCTTAGACTGTTCGTATTCGTGTGCGATGTCGAGTGGGAGGAGTTCTGGTTTGAGGAATGCAAGTACCCGCCACGTTTCGTCATCGCCCTTGAAGCGAGGCTTATGTCTCCACGCATACGCCTGGAGTGCTGTCAGGATCCAGTTACAAAAGCGCGCTGCACAGGAGCTGACGGGACCTACGTGGACAGGCGTGAACAGTGGGTTTCGAGCTTGTGTAGCTGCGCAGAGGATGCTCTCGTGGGGAATATCCTCCAACGTAAAGAGCTGGAGGAGTTGCACCAGCTTTTCCTGAGGGACCAATCGTTTGACTTCAGCAGGAGCGACTTGATCTTTTCGACCAAGCAACAGAATGCCGAGAGCACTGAGAACCATAGCCACCGCTGGATGTGGACTAACAAAGCTATAGAGTTCTGCAGAGTCCATCTTGGTGATCGAAGGCACGACGTCGTACTGCGCATGACTCCAAACCCGCTTCCACAGCCCATCAGGAATAGGAGCGTGTATTCTTCGGTGGTCGTTGGTCTCGTCGTCAACTTCCTGGTCGTCCTCTTCTTCGCGCAAGGCCCGCAAGCCACTGATCCCATTCGCTGGCGTCGGACTGCGATCACCCGCTTGGGAGCTGCGCCTCGACTTGCGTCGTCGTCGCAGTGCGATTTGTTCGAGCGCCTTCATGCGCACGTTTTCCACGAGTGTGTACACGTCAAAGCAGTTCTTACACACTTGCACTTCTTGGTAGTAATACCCGGGAAAAGTTTCACCGAGTGGCTCACCATCACCATAGTATTCCTCCGCGAGATAATCTCCGTCTTCTCCTTTCTGGTAGCGACGCATGAAGAGATCCACGAGCTGCTTCTCTGCTCGTGTCTGCGCGATGAGTTTGAATGGAATCGTGTGCGGTTTGGCTCCCTCCTGTCTTCTATCTTCTTGTTGCTGCCGTTGAGGCGACATGGGCTTACGGAGCGCTGCAATCTCCGCTGGAGTCTCTGGGTGCGCCGATAGGAAGGCTTGAGCGGCGGCTGTCGCTGTCGAGACGGCGTTACTACGTCCTCCATTGGTTTTCAGCGAGAGATTGGAGGGAGATACAGTGGAAATAGGCTCAAGTGCTGGCATCGATGCGGTAGAGAGGGGTATCACCTTGCTCTCCAATCGCTTGGCAGCCCAATTACTGACAACTAGATCACAATAATCACCACAGCACCCTTTCTTTTGACTCGACGCAAGGTGCGCGGCCGAAATCGTGCGCCGCCGGCCTTTCGATAGTGCTGACGTGGGCGGAAGATACTGTAATGCATTGTCCCAGTCTGCTTTGTTTCGAAGCTGGGTCTTGAAGTCACTCCGTGAAGGCGTGCCAAAGGGATCAAAGCCTAAAGAAGATGGCAAGACAGGCTGGGATGTAGAAGAGCCTAGTAGCAGTGGCTGGCGCTTGGCTGCTGGTGTTGGAGACGACAGGATGGCCTGGATGAGTTTGTCGTCGGGTTGGCGACTGGCTTCGGCCTTGGCCCGAGCGAGAAGACGCTCATTGATGGCATTTGGACCGTCATAGCTGACTGATTGTTGCGTTCGGTCAGTCGTTGTGGTGGATGTTGACCCTACCATAGGCGGAAAAGCCACGGTCTCACATTTGTCGGTGCGCCAGAGGAAGACACGACCGTAGTCGTCCAGTACAAACAACGACACACAATGCACGACACGAGCTCGACGCGTACGCGCGATGGCACTAATTATTCAGCACATGGGTCAGACAGACGTGTTCACAGTTGCCCAAAACTCACTTCTGACCTGATAACGGTCTGCACAACGTCGTTAACCAGCGCATTGAGCTTCTGATCCATACTCAGGACGCGTTGCGAGCCCATTGCAAGGCGATAGAGCTTGGTCTGGAATTTTCCAGACTTGTGCAACCTACATTTCCATCAAATCAACACCCAGGCCCGTATCTACACGGCCCAAAGCCGAACGTACGTGCATTCATGCTCAAGATTGGCATAACGCATTGGATCGAGGCCCCCACGCGGTGCAACAAATGCGCTGAGCGTCAAGTGGCCCTTGGAGCTCGTAAGGAAGGTCTGCAGCTCGGCACTCGTGAGCAATTGGATGCGCGTGGATGAGAGCTCACCGTCAAAGCAGCACACCGCCGCATACCGCTCGCCATCGCCGTCATACGCGCTCGCAATCTGTAGGAAACGCTGGTGGACGAGCGGAATGGTGAGTTTCCGCTGTGGCTTGCGGCGGGCGAGCCCAGTGGACGTAGCATAGAACCAGGACCAGATCTGGTCCTTCTGAAGGAACACTGTGTCCACAATGTCGGCCACGCACTGACCATCAGATGCGACATACACATACGTACACAGCATATTGGTTAGACTCCATACCAAATCACGACGCAACACAGAAAGCAGGCGTACATCCCCCTTGTCCTTATCCACCAGAGCTGAACACACCCATTCCCACAACCGACTGGTGCGCGGCTCGGCGGGATCCACCACGGGCAGCGAGTCGCGAAAGATCTGACCAGGTTGTGCTGTCGTCATGGCTTACATATCCACACGACGCTGACGCCCGCTACGCCTGATTCGCATTCCGTGTACAGCGCACAGGACGCGTGGGCGGCATCATGCCATCACACGGCGAGGTCCAATTTAGTCTGTTGAAACGGCTTCAACGAGCAAACCGGAAATTTCGATGTGTTTTATGGAATTTTGGGAAATGGAGTAAACAGAACGGCGGTTGTCACGTTGCAGTCCTAGACATGATAACACGCGAAAGTCGCCACCGCCTTTTAGAATCTGGCACTGGGACATGCTGGTTGTGCAGGTTCTTGCGTTTTACTCACTGTACATACCAACGGCCTGAATAAACACGAGTTGAATTTAAGATCTCTCACTGTTCCCAGGATTCACGATCGATGCATGAAGAACAAGGACCTAGAAAAGATGCTTTCATAGACTGGCACGATGTGACCCCTGCTCAAGCCCATCATCCCGCAAGTTGACCGAAAACGCCCCATCAAACAGGCATTTTTTGCCAAGCACAAGGCGACGTCCCTCCCACAGCCCTACCCCCGGATAAACCATAACCTACACCGTGCGTAATCATCTGGCAAAGAACCACTCCTGGGTTACACCCATAACCCTCTCCAAGGTGCTACTTCACGGTCTCTACGGCCGTACCAGTTGTGTGTTTGTCGCGGCACCATTTAGTCCTGGCGATCGGTTCGATCAGACACCGCGGTACGTCGGTCCGCTTAGACCCCGAGCACACCCCAATCCCAAACGCACTCGATCTTGTGTGCGTGTGTGTGTTCACGCGCGGACTAATATACTAAAACCGCGCCGCCGCTATCTTGGTCCACGTGGTGGATTCCTATTATCAGCCTGAGCACCGCCAGCCACACTCGTTCTCGCGCGCCTGTCCCGAGTATGCGCCGCGTCGAGTTCGCGCAGGCGGCGTCCTCGCCCTCCGAGTCGACCAACTACCACCTCAACATCGAGATCGACAGCGCCGAGCGGCTCACGGGGGACCATGTCACCCAGAAGCCCCCGCCCAGCAGCGGCGGCCTGCGTCGCGCCAACACGTTTAACGTCGCAACGGAAGAGGAGCAGCGCAACATCATCTCGCTGCGTTACCGAGCCGACTCGATGGCGGATTCTGTCGAAATGGAAAACACGTCCAACACGGAGGCTCGTGTGTGGCACACGCTCGAGCAGATTTTCTGCTTCCTCAAGGGTGTGACCATCTACCAGACGCGTCGTCGACTCAAGTTCATCATCGTCACCCAGGCCGTGATCAACACCCTGCGTATCTTCCCCATCATCCTCGGTCTCTCGTATCAAGCCACGCTGCCAGTGCTCATCCTGGTACGTCTGCCTGTCCTCGCCACTTGAATCTTCTTGACCTCTGACATATCTTGTTGTATAGTATATCACACTGATTCTCGGCTGGCACGGCAGTAAGTTCCTTGTGCCCAAGTTCTTGCTCTCGTACAAGATCGGTATGCAGCTCAGTCTGCTCGTGGATATCATTTGGTACTCGCTCGGCTACAACGGAAGACTCAATAGTGTGAGCAGTGGTACTTCCGTGCTCATGCAGGGTTTCCTCTCGATTATCCTGTCGCTGCTCAACCTCGCCGGTCTTCTCTACGGCTGGAAGCTGCGGCGAATCGTCAAGGCCGTGCAAAACCAGCGCGAATATGACCGCGCGGCGCTCGCGACCATGATGCCAGCGACTTCCCCACCGCGCGCGAGCTCCATGCACCAGCTGCGACAGACGATGAGTATCACGCGCCTGGCGGAAGTGGATGATACGTCGGCTCGACGCTCCATTACGGTCGGCAGGGGCGAGCACAACACGATCGGCAAGCGACGGAAGAGCATGGCACCGAACCGTACCGCTGCTCCAGCCAGTGCTGATGGTAAGGATGGTGCACCGCCACCTCCACCTACGTTCTGCTCCAACAGTCTCCGCACCAGCAAGTACACGCTTTACAACTTCCCGTTCGTTTTCTTCAAGCTCCAGTTTTCTCGTCTCGCCAACATCTACACGACCATTGTGGTCATGCTGTGTTTCTTCAGCTTCTCCCCCGTGAGTCCGGTGGCCAGTTTGACGCCGTTGCTCATCGTGTTCGCGACGTCGGCGCTCAAGGACGTGAGTGAGGACTTGCGTCGTCAAAAAGCCGACCGTCACGTGAACTCCAAGCCAGCACACATTGTTCGTCGCGATGTAAACGATCAGATCCAGCACATCGAGGGTATGTGGCAGGATATCCAGGTCGGGGATCTTCTGATCTTGAAGGATGGTGACGAAGTGCCCGCCGATTGTGTGTTGCTCGCTACGAGTCGCCCGGATGGTCGATGCTACGTAGAAACCGCGAATCTTGATGGTGAGACAAATCTTAAGATTCGGAGTGTCACCAAGTGCACCAAGAACTTCTTGCTGGCCGAAGACATTCTCGACAAGCATCGTCTTTTCGTCGAGTGTGACGCCCCAAACAAGGACTTGTTCTACTTTGATGGTGTGCTCAAGCTCTTGCCACATGACGAACCTGGTGTGGTGCAGCCGCAAGTGCCAGCGACCGCCGCGAATGGAGATACCAGCGAGACGGATGCCAGTTTGACGATGGACAACATGATCTTGCGTGGCTGCGAGAGTCGCAACTCGGAATGGACGATTGGGTTGGTCGTCTACACGGGCCGCGAGACCAAGATCTCGATGAACTCAGCTGGTGTGCCTCTCAAGCGTAGCTTCGTGGAGAAGACACTGGATACGATGTTCCTGCTCGTGCTCATTTTGCTGTTCGGTATCTCGGTGGCGTGTACGCTGGGTAACAATGACTGGGGTTTCCTGCTGAACGATGGTCAGGCGCCTTGGTACATCAGCAACGTCGGTGATAACGGCTACATCTTCTTGAGTTACGTGATTCTCTTCAATAACCTCATTCCATTGTCCATGTACGTGACGATGGAGGGTGTGCGCTTTGTGCACGCTCGCTACATTGAGAACGACCTGGAGATGTACGACGAAGGCACCGACACTCCAGCCCAGGTGCGCAACAGTAACATCAACGAAGATCTCGGTCAGATCCAGTACATCTTCTCGGACAAGACGGGTACGCTGACGCGAAACGAGATGGTCTTCTCCAAGTGTACGATTGGTGGCCTTCGATACAACGACGTGGAGACGGATCTCGACCGCGCCCCACGTCCTGGTACTCGATTCAACGACTCGCGACTCATTGGACGACTGAATGCGAACCACTCGACGAAGAATGAGATTCACAACTTCCTGCTCTTGCTCACGATCTGTAACACGGTGATCCCCGAGTATGAATCGTCGGCTACGGCAACGGAGGATGGTGCCCCGTTACCACCAGTGAAGTACAATGCGTCGTCGCCGGATGAGCAGGCTTTGGTCCTCGCGGCTCGGGACCTAGGGTATGTGTTGATGTCGCGTGATGGACCGATCTGTCACACGATGCTCCAGGGCAAGATGGAGTCGTTCGAGATCCTCAACGTGCTCGAGTTCAACAGTGATCGTAAGCGTATGTCGGTGATCTTCCGCCACCCAGATGGCAGCATCTACTTGTTCTGCAAGGGCGCTGATGACGTCCTCTTCGATTTGCTCTCAACCACCCAGCCTCAGGGTGTGGCCCACGTCACGCGTGGTCACTTGCAGGAATACGCCTCTGAAGGTCTGCGTACGCTGACGACGGCGATGCGTAAACTGAGTCAGGAGGAGTACGACCAGTGGCATCGCTTGTACCGCGAAGCGGAAATGTCGATGAACAACCGTGCTGAGAAGATTGCCCGTGTTTCGGCGGTGATCGAAGTGGAGCTGACACTGCTGGGTGCTACCGCGATTGAAGATCGACTCCAAGAGGGCGTTGAAGAGTGCATTATGTCTTTGCGTAAGGCGGGAATCAAGTTCTGGGTCCTCACGGGCGACAAGAAGGAGACGGCGTTGAGTATTGGTATGTCCTCGCACGTGATCGACGACAACATGGACGTGATTGTGTTAGGCCAGCGCGACAAGGCCAGTCTGCGTGCTAAACTGGAAGAGTTGTACGTGGATTTGGTTGATGACAAGTGGGGAGCGGACGAAACATCGTCGTACGCGACTGTGTTGTACGAAGCCTTCAAGCGTGGTCTTTCCCTTGGTTGGACATTGCTTAAGACGGCTACTGTTGGTCGTGACGAGCAGGCAGAGACCCGTAAGAAGCGTCGTCGTGTGCCTCGTCACAACGAGCGTGCTAATGGTGGCGTTGAGACGACGCCAGTAGACGCCCGATCGGATTTCAACGAGGTGTACCCAATCAACGACAATGTGTCGGAAATGAGCTTTGATCGTGGCCTCTGCGACAAGAACTTTGAGCCCAAGAACAGCCCAAGTGGATACGTTGAAGAGTATGATGACGAACTGGAGTTTGCCATGGTGATTGACGGCAAGACGCTTGCGTTGGTGCTGGACGATGACATCAAGTATCTGTTCCTTGCGGTCGCAACGCAGTGTAAGTCGGTGATCTGCTGTCGATGCTCACCATCGCAGAAGGCATCGGTTGTCAAGTTGGTGACGGAGCCAACGCTTATGTTCTCGCCTGGTAACATCACGCTGGCGATTGGTGACGGCGCCAACGACGTGCCTATGATCCAGGCAGCCAACGTGGGCATTGGTATTAGTGGCAAGGAAGGTCGTCAGGCTGTGCTTTCGAGTGACTACGCCTTGGCCCAGTTCCGCTTCCTCAAGCGCCTTGTGCTCGTCCATGGCAACTACAGTTACAAGCGTATCTCGAAGCTCATTCTCTTCTCGTTCATGAAGAACGTGGCATTGTCGCTCTCCAACTTCTTCTTGGCTGTACAGACGCTGTATAGTGGTCTGTTGATGTACTTCGGCATCTACTTTACGCTTTACAACGCGCTTTTCACGACGATCCCAATCGTGTTCATCGCCATGTACAACCAAGATGTGTCGCCGGCTGTGCTCATGCAGTACCCTACGCTGTACATGAACGGTCTCAAAAACCGTAGCTTTAACTGGATGTCGTTCTTCGGCTGGTGTGGCTTGGGTATTTGGCACGCCTACGTGATTTACGCCGTGCCGTTCTTCTCGGATGGCTTTATCACGTGGTACTTTGCCAAGGACTCCAACGACACGTATCTCTTCGGTGGCAACGACCGTGGTCTCTGGGCTGACGGTGTGGCCGCGTACACATACCTGATCACTGCTTCGACGGCTCAAGTCGCTTTGATGACGAGCAACTGGACCAAGGCAAATGTCTACTCGACAGTCGGAACACTCATCTTCTACTACCTCTTCACGGCCTTCTTCTGCCAGATCTACGGTTGGACCAAGGCCGAAGTGTACGAAACCGAGTCGGCGTACGGCGTGCTCGCTGTGCTGCTCAATGAGCCATGGTTCTGGTTCGGTCTTTTGCTGGCCACCATTGGCGCTGTGCTGCCCAACTACATTGCCAAGGCTGGTCGTGTGCTGTTCTACCCAGAGCCATCGCATCTCATGCGCGAATGGAACCGGTTAGCCCAGAGTGAAGAAGCTCCTGCGGCCGTAGAGTCGCCTCGCCTGGTGCGTCACAACACAGGCTTTGCGTTCTCGCATTACCCTGGCGAGGGCGAGATGGCTTTGAGCCAGTACCGACGTAGTTTCGTGCGCCCATCGTTGGGTGCCAATGGATACAGTGGTCTCGGCACGCAGTCGTCGTCCTCACCTGCTTCGACTGCTGAAGAATCGACGCCATCACGCTTCACCCCTCAGTCGGCTACGACCGCAGCTACTGTGTAAGCGAGAGTATAGTAGATTATTGATGATATGCATGCACGGCGCTTGTGAATCAACACGAGCAAAGTAACCCGAGAAAGGGGAATAACGCAATGATAGAATGATTTTACTCAGAAGATCTCGTCGAGGTTGATGTCCGCGGTCAAATGCGAGTCAATCGCGAGCTCGTCCACGTATTCCTTGTTGTCTCGAATCGCTAGTGAGGCCCGAGGTGATTAGCACTGATGGAATGCACAGACAGATAAGCAATCTTACCATACGATGGACAGCCAACGATCCATTTCTCGTCGTTGTAGTGTTCAGCCGCTGAGATCCGCCGCTTGTTGCGTCGTCGAGGCGAGCGTGTGGGTGAATCGGCCTTGCCGTAACTCGAGACGCCTCGTTTTTCGAGGGCATCGAGGTATTTTGCACGCAAGGCGTCGTTTAGATGAGGAGCTTGGAGCTTGTCACGCAGGATATTGGTCGGAATAGCGTCGAAATAGTTTGGGATACCCTTGGAGACGTTGGATTTCTGGGAGAAACGTGCGAGAATGGGACAGAAGGTCTGAAGAACGGACGGGAAGTACTCGAACAAAAGGATGCGGACGACGACGACGAAGCCAAATGCCACGAAGAACCCGAAGAGTACTACGACTTGCGGACGCGTAATGCGTCCGAAGATGTCGCCACGTTCGACATCGAAGGAAGGAATGTCCTCTCCGACCATAAGAACGTTCTCAGCAGTGAGTTGTTTCACAATGTCACTTGACTACGATAGAAAGCGATTAAAACGATGGGTTGCGGTGGGCTAAGTGCAAAGCGGACGCACCGATTGGAAGATCATGGCGTTGGAGAACATCCACATGGCCATAAGCGAGTGCAGGATGACTGCGTAGGGCAACAGCGAACCAGCAGCAGTGGCGACCTTGGCGTCGTATAGCGGAGGCGACCGCGCGATTCGAAGAAAAGCTGCGAAAAGCGAGCGTATGGTCAGCTTGAGCTTGAAAAGTAGTTTTGCCTTTGATACTTACTGAATTTGTCGGCCCAATAAGTCATCATCATCTCCATAAAGCCTACAAGATGCAAAATGGGCATCCCAGCAGAGAACTAGAACACCACATTAGCCATAGGCGAGCGAATAAAGGGGACACATGTACTCGTACCAGGTACGTAATGAATACTGAAGTGAGACTTTGGGCATATCTTGAAGCGAGGTCGAACTTGGGACCTCGATACAGAGCCTCTAGGTCGTGCTGCGTGTCCTGCTTGGTGAGCGAGTAATTGAACGAGAATCCACGATCGATTAATCGCTTTGCTTCGAGACGAACGTAGTCAAAGATAACGTAAATGTGCGGACTGTAGGTGTTGACGATCATCGTGAGGATGATCGAGACACCAACGTCGTTATACCACCCAGGCGATAAATCCGCGTACTTGCCATTGAGAATCGGGAACGACTCGAAGCCAATGGTCTTGTTCTCGAAGAAGTAGTTGAGATTCGCGTTGATAATGACCACGAGAATCGCAGTGTTACAGAATTGCGCGAGAAACACTTTAACGACGTGCGAGACGACTTGACCCGAGTGCGTGTGGTGCTTTTCCATTGTCACAAGGACGTTGAGGATACGGGCCAGCAAGATGTTGATGCACACGACCATGAACACAGACAGACCTGATAGCGCCTGGGTCGTCACGTAGGACGTCGCCCACGACTTGCAGTAGAGCTCCGATGTCTTTGTGGTGGGGTTGTAGAATACTTCATGCGTCATCTCGGCAAACGAATGCGACGTCAAAACGTTCTTGCAGTAGCACTCGACCAACACTTTGTATGGCACGAGACCAATAAGCTTCTGCGTCTCGTCCTCAATGACGTCGTCCTTGGTCACCGAGGCTGGGCAGCTACTTGGCCGACCAAACTGACGCTCCAGGCGCGTATTCTGGAGTTTAGCGAGTAGGATGAGGATAAAACTCAGGCAAAGGACAGCTAAAGTGATGAACGCGACAGCCTAACCGAACGTTAGTAGGGCATTATCCACCAATTAATAGGGTAAAATGCACTTACGGCTTGACGAAGCAATCGCTCCCAGTACGGATGATGGAGATTTTCCCAGACGATATCCGTTGGATCAGGAGCTGGCCGGAAGCGTAGTCGCTTGCCATGTAGTCGCTTAAACTTCGGCTGAAACAGTCGATAAAGCAATCCTAGGTCGGGGTATTCGGTCAAACAGCGATGGTATCCCTCCTCCTCTTCGAACGTAATGAACGCTGTCACGGCCTGGACGCCGTTCTCCTGATTTCGGTGGTGCCATCGCTCGATCCGCGCGTTCTGGCTGCGCAGACGCATCTCGAGCTTCTGGGTTTCCTTAAAGTGCTTCTTAAGTTTACGAATGAAGGCTCGCTCTGAAACGCGGCCATTGAGTAGTTTAACCTTTTCCAGGCGCTGCATTGCGACTTCGAGCTTACGGACAAGCTTCCCACGCTTCCGTAGTAGCTCCAAGTGACTCGATGAACTCTTTCCGAACTGAATGTCAGCGATATGAATGCGATCGACGCTCTGAGCGAACTCAGGTGCCTTAGAAAGGAGGTACTCGAGGTGGCTCCGGATCTGTAAGGACAAACGGCAGTGAACAAAGGGCAGGCGATATCCACTGACGTTTCACGTACATCTCGTTTGAGCACGTGAAGGTCTGAGTGCTTGGGGAGATGCATGAGCTGGACGGTATAATCCATCGCCTTGATCTGGTCCTTGTTGATCCGCGCAACGTTCTCAGTTTCCTTTCTCTTCATCCACAACACGATGCAGAAGAAACAAATGCTGCACGCGATGTCCGAGCCCACAGCGAGTCCAAGGAAGTCTTTGCGCTACATACAAGACACGGCATTAGCTCCACCAAACAAGCCACACAGAAACGGGTTGTTACGTACACTGATGGAATCCCAACCGATGATCTTGAGACTCCATTCGTTAGAGAGATCGATACGTGTCGTAAAGCAACGCGCGTAGACAATGAGCCCTCGCATTGAATCGTCACACGCAGAGAAGTCACTATCGTCGGTGATGCGTGCCTCACATGTCTCTCCTGTTGCGACTGGTGGGTCGCAATAGGTCTCCAGGGATTCGTCCACTTTCCACTTGTACGTCAGAGCTTCACTCACGTTAAACGAGCAGGACTTGCGATTGAGACAGAGTCCATCGACGATCATTTGGATACTCTTGGAGGAACACCAACGAGTCGAATGGATCCGCATGTCATCGAAGTTTGGTTTTTGTGTGGTCGAATCGAGCGTCTTGGCGCAACACGACAGCTTGGACACGGGGTGTGTACCCATAAAGCACCCGTAGCCATCGCTAGGACAGACACTGGTACACTCACCACCAGAGCAGGTTACATTGGGCTTGCCTCGACACAAGCCATTCCCTTCAGTGACCTTGTTGATCTCGGGACATGCGCAAGAGCCTTGGTCGTCGTATGTCGAGTAGACGGCCTTGATGAACCCGATCTCACCCGCTGGACAGGAAAGGGAGAGTACACTGCCCTCAACGACTTGGTCACAGGTGCTACTGGACTCCTTCAAGTGGCCTATAGTCGTCATTCCGAGGATTTGCGGGAAGCTTTGCTTGGCGAGCATCTTGAATTCGTCCAGAGAACCAGTGCCACTGACGGTGTAGATCAATAACGAAGGCCCACTCAAGATGACCAGGATGAGAAAGAGCCAGGACATAACTTTGAGGTATTTGAAGTACAGCGTCATGCCAACGCCGTACTGACTCAGCACAAACGAGTCGGTGGGGAGGCGATGAAACGAATGGGCACCAAAGTCCGTCGACAACGGATAGGCTTCTGGTACTGGGTTCCCCACGGCGTCCACGTCTGTTGTGGAAAAGCTCATTGGATGCGTCTGACCTCGTTCATGAAGCACTTTGGCATACGACAAGTACTTGTGCTCTTTTGTCCCACAATCCGGAGGATATCCACCGAGTTGGGCGTCACTCCGCGGCGACGTTACTACGTGCAGCTTCTTGATGTCGATCGCAAGCAGTCCTCCGCCACCAGCGTCTTTCGAGGGAGACGTCGGTTCAGTGGCGCGGTACTCGTTCTCATCGTCCGTGTAGGACGCAGGGATCTGGATGCTTAGGTTCTCGTCCGTCGCCGTTCGGGCATTTGATTCTCGGGAAGAACCACTCGAGGTATTGCCCTTACGAGGCTTGGACTTGGCCATGACGCTCAGTATCCTTGAAGCGAAGCGTCCGGCCAGGAAGGATCACATCTAGTGCCTCGGTGTCAGCATATCCACACCAGAGACGTTACGTGGGAGCATATCCAACGCCAAGAAACGAACGACGCTTCCTGCCCAACACAGGATATAACGTCTAGGATACGCAGGGCATGATTGGACGAAACGACGAGCGACACGTTGAGTGCGAAGTGCTCAAGATCTCAATGAATGAAGTGACTGAGTGCGTGGTGCCTTCTTCCTCCTCTACGTAATCGCTGTATCAGTCTGCGAGATAGAAGAACATTTGTTCTCTCTCTCTCCTCTTCTTCTTCACGGTTTCGACTCGTTTGTTTTTCCATCGAGACGCCGCTTCACACGATCCTCGTCGACCGTTTCCTGCACGCCGTGTCTCTTGAGTCGAATGGGCTTCACGCCATCAGCATCACCACGCGGATCCTTGTTCTTCTTCTTCGAAGAGATACGCGATCTCAATTCCCCAGTCATTCTTCGTCACAGCCCCATCCACAGTATCCGTTCTTCGCCCCGCCACCAGCACCATGACCACCCGCAAACGCTTGCATGGCTTGGTGCTTTGCATCGCATTGCTTTTTGTGCCTTGCGTCACAGCTGCAGGCACCGTACGACGATGGAGAGACTTTGTGGTACGTTGTCGTGGTATCTCAACTGTTCTTGGCGTTTGGAATGACTCGGCATCGCCTTCTAGTTTGGCAAAATCCGACAAGACGGCGTCGAATACTTTGACTTTGACGTCACCGCTGACACGTATCGCATCATTGTGTCATTCGATCGTGGCCCGCTTGAGGGTCTCACACCGCCAAAGATGCTTCTGAAGTACGGCTCTTTCCCAAGCACTACCGACTATGACCAAATGATGCTCTTGAACTCCACCGGCGACTTTTACCAGGCCAGAGTTAACAATCTACGCGTACGTGTACCCAGTAAGTCGCTTAGTTGCGATGGAATGTCTAACAAACGCGCCTGGTACAGTCAGGACGCTACTTTATCTCGTTGGTGGGGCCAGACCTCTTCAACTCTCTCGTTTCGTTCGTTGGCGGGGTCAACTCTCTCTTTTATTTCGTGAGCGTCTGGCATTTTGGATGCTCGGATCCAGCCTGGACGGGATCGAAATGCACTGTGCCCGTGCTACCGTCCGCTCCAATCGCCTCGTCGATCACGACGGGTGTTAATAGTGTGTACTATCCGTCCACACAGTCAGAGTTCAATGGCTGTCTTGACGCGAAGACGTCGACACTCTACTTCAGCTACGACGTCCCACATCCCAAGTGGGATCTTGTGTACACAGTACGTTTCACTCGAGCTATGCTACACTGCGTTCATTCTCTCACGGGTTTGTGTCGTAGTTGTCTACGTCCGCAGCATCAGAGTTGCGGGTGGCTGCATCCGTGAATCTCCGAGACCCAGCAGAGGTCGCGAAGAACAAGGACACCAAGTCCGTGACGCTGGCAGCTGGACTGGGTGATCGCTCGGCTGAACTGCGTATCCCAGCGCCACTGAAAGGGTACGTCTCATTCACCCTCTTCGGTGCTCGGTGTTTACATATTCTGACCCGTTGATGGATAGTCAATGGATGGTTATGGTGACAGGGAAGCCGAGTGGCACTTCCTCATGCAAGACTGGCACAGGTGTCAACTTTAAACTCAAGGCAGAACACCAGGAAGACTGCAACAAGGTTGACAAGGCGAGATTCCAGACGACGCCTTCGTTACCAAAGGTCGATCTCTGTGGGATTGGCTATACCAGGATGAATCCTATGCGGAACGAGCCCACCAAGGCTGGTCACATTATCGACGCTGACTTCGAGTGTAGCGTCCCCAAGACTGGCGGTGGCAAGCAAGCAATGAACCAAACACAGCCTGTGGTAGGATATATTGTCGAGGTGCCCAAGATGTACGCTGGGAGCAACCTCCAGTTGGCAGCCCTCGTGACTGCGAATATCCAATCTTTTCAGGTCTATGCACGTCTCGATGGATATGTGACGCCCTCGCTGTTCGACTATCACTTCAACTCGAGCGAGTCGCTGGAAGCCTCGCATTCAGACAACGTATCTGATACGTGGGTGGCGGAGGTGCAACAATACAGGTGGAAGCCCGTGGTATTCCCAAAGGTTGGGCTGTGGAACATCATCTTTGTCGCTGACGGCGCCTTAACCTCAACGCAATCTACCGGTTCCAAGAACGAGAGCTTCTGGGCGGTTGATCTGTCGCTTCACTCCTATGGCTGCCCGGAAACCGATGCTTGCAGTGGCCACGGCTCATGTGAGCTCTCTTCGACATACAATGGACTAAGTTACGGCACATGCTCTTGTCATTTCGGCTATGGCGGAGAGCAATGCGACACTTTGACAGTGAGTAGCAAGTTCCGGAACCACCAAATCTTCCTGCTCATCTTCTCCAACGTTGCGATCCTCCCTGTTACGATCCTCTGCTGTCGACGCAAGCTCTATAGTACGTTCTCTATACTTATCCATGTTATGGTGCGTGGCTGACTTGTGTTGTTTGTCGCTAGTCGAGAGCGTGCTTTTCTTCTCAACTGGCCTCATCTCCGCCATTTACCATGCGTGTGATGTCGAGCTCTTCTGCATGTTCCCGTACAAGTTCCTCATGCAAATGGACTTTGCTCTCTCGTTCAATATGATCATGCTACTGAGCGTCCACCTCTCAGGCGCTAGGAAGCAAGCAAAGGTACATTGTAACTTTCTTTTTCACCATACCGAAGATTGAACTTTGAACTGTTGTATCAGGCCGGCATCGAGATCGTTTTGTTCTTGATCACGATCATCATGGCCACCAACAATGCTCGCTCGATGGTCAACTGGGTGCTCATCGGCGCGCTGTGCGTCCTTCAGTTCTCAGTCACTCTTGTCTATTACGTACGTGATGGCTCTGATGGTCAGTAAATGGTTCGTGGGGGTACTGATCCTTGTTGGTGGGAATAGTTTGTGTTGGGTTCGCAGCGCATGGGGATGACCAAGATGATGTATGTCCCTCATGCTGTTTCTCATCACCAACAATGACTCACTCTTTGTGTACTATAGCGCGGTCAAGTCCTTCCTTCTCAACAGCCAGAACTTCGATCGTCGCTACGGCATCTTGGGCTCCGTACTCTGGCTCGCCGCCTTGAGCTGCTGGTTCACGTCTTCCCCTACTAACTACTGGATCGTACGTACCTCATTGAAGCTCTGTTTGCTTTTTGCTCACTCACGTATGTATATCTAATTTAGATCCACAGCATTTGGCACACCGGTGCAATGCTAGCCGCGTATTGCTTCGTCGGCCTGCGTCGAAACGACCGATACAAGATGATTTCTCCCGCCACAGGCATTGACGTACTGGCGCCAAACTACGGCGCGGACTTGCCCTTGCCGTCCAAGGCAACAGCCACGATCTGCAGCGAGAGCATCTCGCTCGAGACGGACAAAGAGTCCATCGCACCCATCAACGAAGCGTAAGACGCATAGAGTCGACTGTAGTTTCTGTATTCCAACTCCTTCGTATACCTCATGAGTCGTCTACCTACCCTGCCCTATCTACCTACACGGCGCCAATTACTTCTTGGCCTTGCTCTTCTTCTTCTTCTTCTTGCTCTTCTTTGGCGCGCCGGACGTCGTATTTGTCAGGTCGTCCATATCCAAAGTGTCGGTACTGCCATGCTCTGAGCCGGTTTCCGAGGCACCAGTAAACGCACCTTCACTCTCGTCGTCCTCGTGTTCCTCGCCGTTGGTAGCTCCGCTCTTCTTCTTACCCTTCTTTTTGTTCTTCTTCTTCTTTCTCCCATTCTCACTGCCCGTGTGGTCGTCTGGCCACGCAACATCGTCAACGAAACCCAGCGACCGTGCAAACTCAGAGCCGTGGTCGATGCCCTTGTCCGAAGACTCGATCGTCTGCCATGTATCCTGAGGCTGGTACATACCCGGTCGCATGTGCTGAGGAACAGTAAATCCGAGACCAGGAACGCAAAAACGGTTAGTCTGCTCGCGCAACTCGGCTTCAAAACCTCGCCATGTGGTGTGCGACTGCAAGAAGCTGCGCAAAAACGCGTCTGGGCTCTGCGAAGCCGCTTGCAGTCGGATCGCATTGCAGCACTGCAGGATGTAACCCTTGTTGCTCGAGGAGACTTCCTCGTTACGGTAGTTCTCGATCAACGACGTCACGAGCTTGAGTTTCTTCATGAGGATCGCGAGGGTAGCCTTATTATCCGTTCGCAATGCGATGAACACAAGCTGGTAGAACGCAGCGTGGTAGAGGTTGTTGTGTGCGTATTCAAAGAACCACGCGACGAGCACACGCCACACATTCACATCGAAATGGTCGTGCATCTTGACTGGGTTGTGTGCAATAAGCTCCACGAGCGCATCGACGAGCATGAGACGGAACTCAGTGAACGGCACCTTGACAACATACGCCGTGTGACGCACTGCACTGTCAGGAAGCGGCTTGTCCGAGCTCAGATCCATCTGAATGTTCTGCTGGTCCTGGTACTTCTCCGTCATATACTGCAGCATGATGGCCATGTCCTTCTCCGCAAGCTCAAAGATTTTTTCACGCAGCGAAGCGAGCTGGTTAGGCACAAGGTTCACGATGGTACCACCGAACGATTGGTACGGACTGGTCGGCGGGCCCTGGACCTTCTCCAGCATACTGCGCTGGAGCAATCGCAGGACACACTTCATTGCTGCCGTACGCTGACCAGCACTACGCGAGAGCTTGTTGTCGACCGCCGTGCGGATGAGATTCTCGAGCAATTCAGGGCAATACGCGGCTGGTTGCAAGAGAATCGCGCCGTTTTCATCGGCCGAGAGACGGTCAAGCAGCTCGACAAAGACGTCCGCCGCACCAATGTTGTGCTCCTCTGTGTAGCTCGTGCCGTACACATGCTCCGCCAGCACCAAGAGGATTTTCCATTCCGACAAGGAGCGGAAGAACTGCCACTTCTTCTGCGGCGTCGCCTGATAAAAGCGCATGACCGTGGCGCTGTGGGGCTTGCAAATCATCGTGAGGAAGAGCTCGGCCACCGGCGCGTGCTCAATGTACTGCAGCATGCTGCCCATGTATCGCTTGACAATCGAACTTGAGCGTCCAATGACATCGTAGACATCATCGACGAACAAACGCATGAGGTAGTCAATCACACGGCAGCCGTGGCGCAGATTACCTCGCGAGTTCTTCTGGAAGATCGGGAACACACACTTGACAATCACCTTGGTCTTCTTGGCCAAGAACGTCATGAGCGCCTCGGACGCTTCATCACTCGTAAGGAGCATGGTCGCGCGATACGAGGCCAGCAGCTCTGGCGTAATCGTTGCCGAATCCCCGCGATCACTGGTCGGCAGCTCCACGACGTCGCCTGCGAATGGCTTGTCACTCGGTCCATCGAGCACAGGCTCGGCCTCGACGTTGTGGCCCGCCAAGCGCGTGATGTAGCTGAGAAAGACGCCGAGTGCCGCGTCCTCGCTGAGCACGTTGACCATCGCTGGGTTGATCGTCGGTGGATCGCTATGGGCACGCGGCTCCTCCGTCAGGATCTTGCGGATGAGCTTGACGTACACTTGCTCGGCCGTGACTTCGTCCGCCGAGCTATTCTCCCCGGACGGTTGCGTCATGAGGGTCGGATTAAAGTTGGGGGATCTAGAGACATATAGGATCGAAGGTTAGACCCATGGATGGTTAGAGAACACCGTGAAGCAGACGGTTGGGAGGATAAAAAGAGGCGGAGAGATGCAGTTAGGCCACCGTCCCTAATCCCGCAACCGTCGTCTCCACTCGCGTCGTGCGTGAACTCGAGAGCTTGGTATATACGTACGTTGCGTTCGACCAGGTCTGTCCTGGATGCTGCTTGTGTGCACTGCGGGGTCGGGCGGAAAGCTCGCGTTTTCGTCGTCTGCGTCGCACCGCCACACGCACCGGATGCCGGCTGTAACAGCAACAGTCTGAGCTTATTTCGTCGTTAGACTACTTTATCCATCTGGTTAGGTACGAATACGTACTACGACCTTGTATTCGAGGGGGGGGGGTCTATTCTTCACCAGCCGATGACAACGACTGAACTTGACGTTGATGATGTTGCGCAAAGGACGCCAATCGCGTCATGGCTTCGTCGAAGAAGGGAAAGATCGACGGATCCTGGCCGTCCCGAAGCTTCTTCAACACGAGTGCGTAATGGCATCCGCGAGCGTGTGGTGTCCAGATCCGGAAGCTGGCCGAGGCCTTTGCAACATCCCAGATCAGAGGCCAGAGGCGATGGGTGGAATCCGTGAAAACGAAGTAGCTATTCGTCCGCGCTTGACTGAAGAGCGATCGAAGGAAGATGTAGTCGCTACTCTCCAGAAGGCGGAAGTTCTCGACGCAGACGAACGAGAACACGAACAGATCTGTTGAAGACGCATCGGCACCCACCCCAGCGTTCATTGCAGTCGTGAGATCTTCCGTGATATCACATGGCTTGAACTCCCACGATGATCGGGAGAACCCGAGTGTTTCCAAAGTTCGACGAACGCCCGACACGGCATCAGCCCATCCAGGCTCATTGTCGTACACAATTGTCTCAAACGTCTGATCCGGCACACGAAGATAGTTGGCTAGGAACTCGAGTCCGATGGAGTCGAAGCCAGGTCCTCCACCGTAAAGCGCAACCTTCCAATGCCGTGAAGAGCGCGATCCAAAGAGATCTGTTCGCATGTCGCTCATCTCTTCAGTAAGAAGCACATTAGGCAGATTGCCGCAGCGATTCATTTTGTCCACGATGTATCCGGTCCGCGCATTCGCATTGTCGAACGAAGGACGCACACCCGTATTGGTTGACTTGCACAATCCCATCTTCAGTCTGTACGTTTCTTCCTTGGAAGCTGGTGGTAAGAATTGCACCAACCGATCCAGAAACACCTTGCAGTTAGCTTTGATGAACTGCTGCCATTGATGTTGGAACGGACGACTGTGCAAGTTGAGTGGTGATTTCTTGTGCAATGGACGACGCAAATCATACTGCAGCCACGCACTCGTAAAGTACCACCGTCGACATAACATACGTAGACATCGCTGCTCGTCTTGAGAGAGAAACGCACCGACACAGCGGCCGATCACTGCATCCTCCATTTTCCTTGTCCAGCAGTTGACGTTCAGCAATGCCTATCAGTTATGAACTGCTTTCAGTTAGGCGTTCCGTGGGTTCGTTGCTCCAGGGAATGATGCTCACTTGGATATCCACTTCATTTCCGCTTGTGGACGCATCCACAAGCGCCGTCCACACAGCATGACGGCGCCATGGGGCGATACGCTCGAGTTCTCGCTCAATGGACGTCGCGTGAAGCTCCGCGACCCGCATCCACAGATGAAGCTCATCGAGTACTTGCGGGAGGTGGCGCGGCTCCCAGGGACCAAGCTCTCGTGCGGCGAAGGCGGCTGTGGTGCCTGTACGGTCGTGTTATGCCACCGTCCACTCGAACATCTCCCGTTCACGGAGAGTAGTGGGAATGCGGGCGTGGTATTTCGTGCAGTGAACGCATGTCTCTTCCCAGTGTGTGCGCTTGACGGCCTCGAAGTGATCACAGTCGAAGGAATCGGCTCGACGACCAAGGGACTCCATGCTGTCCAGAAACGTTTAATGGAGAACAATGGTACTCAGTGCGGATTCTGCACGCCCGGATGGGTTATGAACATGTATGAACTCCTTCGTAAGCATGGCAAGGATTCGACGCTGACGAAGCAGGAAGTGGAGGATCATTTCGACGGAAATCTCTGTCGGTGCACTGGATACCGACCAATTTTCGAAGCTTTCCATTCGTTTGCAAGCGACCACGCGGCATCTAGTGATTCAACGCAGCTTGCCTACGAAGACAACACGCCGCAATGCCAAGAAAGCATTATCGAAGAACACCTCGCTGGGTGTGAGCACATGGATGAGTGGTTGATGGTTGAAGCTGATCAGATTCAGGAGAGCCGCCAGTCGATTTGCGAGGGCAAATGCAGTCGAGTGGATAACTGCTCGCGGTATCTGGATCTCGAAGAGCTTTTCCCACCAAAACCGTCCATGGCGATCGCATCTCCGCACGTAGTGACGTCAGATGTTAAACCTTCTGACTTTATCGTCCACTTCAAGCCACGTCCGTTGAGATTTGAAGACCCGGAGACCAAATTCAAGTGGTATCGACCTCTCAACTGGGATCAGCTCCGGACAATCTTTGAAGATAACAGCCTGAGTGATATTGGGTTCGTTGGTGGACGTACGGCCTACGGTGTGAGCAAGTACTACAATGACACAGCACCATACAATCGTGGTGACATGAGTCCTGTCCAAGTCGAAGTCAACTATATCACGGAGCTCAAGTCACTTGATGTTCATGAGGATGTGGGTCATGCTGTCATTGGTGCGGCAGTCACTATCAACACTTTGCTCGCTTTCTTGCAGTCGTACGACAGTGAAGAGTTTGACAACAGCGGATTCCGCGAGCTAGCAACGCTCGTTCAGCGTGTCGCTAACAACCAAGTACGCAATTCTGGAACATGGGCTGGGAATCTGAGTTTGTGCCGTGAATATCCGACCTTTGTTTCTGATCTGGTGGTCGGACTCATGGGTATCGGAGCAACGATGACGTTGATGAATGAGAAGCTGGAGCGAGAGGAACATGTTTCGATCGAAGCTTTCCTTCATCGACCATTAGCTGACTTCGCACTTGTCGTGTCGATGAATTTGCCACTTTTCCAGGCAAAGAAAAGTCCATCAATGGCTGGTACCAGTCAACAAGCAACACGACAGCAGCGACTTTGCTGCTACAAAGTTGCTCAGCGCCCGCAGAACTCACACTCACACGTAAACTGTGCAATTTGGATCTCGTCGCGCGTGGATCAAAGTCCCAGCGTTTGCGTGGATACTCGAATTGTCTTTGGAGGCGTGTGTAAATACCCAGCTCGATTCCCGCAGACTGAAAAATTCCTCAAGGGGAGTGTTGTCACCGAAGACTCACTTCGAGAGGCGATGGGTTACATGGAACGCGATTTGAAGCAGATTGGCGCAAGTGAGGCGTTTGGGTCTACTTCATTTCGACTTTCAGTCATGAAGAATCTGCTCTACAAGGCTTTCCTAGCTGCGTTAGGCACACCATCTGATCCGACGGTGGCTTCAGCATCCAGTCGACTAACTCGGGGCGTATCCTCCGGTACCCAATCGTTCAAACCAAGTGACTCGACTAAACCTGTCTCCTTACCGATCCCAAAGATTGGTGCCAAACTCCAAGTGTCTGGTGAGGCCCAATATGTCGGTGACAAGGAGCTGCCACCTAGTGCGCTCTACGGCGCGATCCTTTTCAGTACATCAGCCCTCGGGAAACTACTGAGTATCGACAAGGATGGTTCTGCGAAGGCCATCCCTGGTGTTATTGATATCATTACAGCCGAAGGTATTCCAGGTGCAAATGATATCTCTTCCGGAATGAAGGAAGAACCTCTTTTCGTACCGATTGGCGGGATCGCACGATGCATTGGAGCTCCAGTCGGATTAGTTCTGGCCGAGACACCAGAGATCGCTGAACAGGCTGTAGCTCGTTGTGCACTTGAATTCGGAGAGGTGCCAGCTGATAAGCTATGGCCCGGTCAAGTCGCGAACGAGCCGATTCTGAACATCGATATGGCCACGAAAGCTGGTACCCTAGGAGTGGAGACGCCAATTAGTATGGGAGATGAAGACGTGAAACAGAAGCTCAAGAAATGCTCACGTCAGCTGAGTGGGAACCTCTTGCTTGGTGCACAGAAGCATTTCTACATGGAGCCACAAGTTTCAGTCGCATCGATGCAAGAAGGAGGCGTCGTTCTTGTTGAGACTTCATCCCAGTTCCCCCAATTTACCCAGCAGCAGCTTGCCAGTGTTCTCAACGTGCAGTTCAAGGACATAATAGTCAAAGTGCAACGTGTTGGCGGCGGATTTGGTGGTAAGCTGACTCGCGGAGTCATCAACGCTGCTGCTGCTGCCGTGGCTGCAAAAAAGCACCGTCAAACCGTGCGTGTTCTGAACGATCGGAGTGCAGATTTCCGACTTGTTGGTGGGCGCGAAAACATGCGAGGGTCCTACGAAGTTGGATTCGACAAGGATGGTTATATCCAAGCCCTTGATTTGCGTCTTGACGTTGACTGTGGATACATTATGAGTGACTCAGCAGGTTCAGCTGCGATGGCGGTCCAGTGGTCGGACTCAGCCTACCGTATCCCATCATTTCGCTGCCAAGCATTTTTGTACCTAACCAATACGCAGAACTGTACTTCGCTACGCGCTCCCGGTGTCCCGCAGTCACTCGTTCTGGTTGAAGCCGCGCTGCATCACGTGGCTGAGACATTGGGCCTACCGATGCGGTGGGTGCAAGAGCGAAATTTCTACCAGCGTGGCGACCGTACTCCGTTCGGTCAAGTCCTGGAAGAGGTCCGTCTGCATGAAGTTTGGGATCGACTTATTGTGTCGTCGTACATTGACCAGCGCGAAGAGGCCATTGCCATCTACAATTCCAACAACAAGTGGAAGAAGCGAGGTATCGCAATTACACCAACCAAGTACGGCATGCAGCTGTCAGGACGAAAAGATGGCGCTCGTATCGAAGTGTTCGCCGGTGATGGTAGCGTCATTTTGACGCACGGCGGGTGTGAAATTGGACAGGTAGGCACGTTCAGGCCACACTTCCGATATTCAAGCCTAATTTGATCATTGTGTCGTGCAGGGAATCCACACAAAGGCAGCGCAGGTTTGCGCGTACGAGCTCGGAATCGACATGTCTCTCATTTCTGTGCGACCGACCTCAACCGACCAAACTCCCAATAGCGAAGCCACTGGTGGATCAAGTACTTCGGAGTCCATCGCTCGAGCTGTCATGTATGCCCCATTGTTCATTATAGTTCATATGAACCCAACACTGACATGATGATCGTCTGTCTAGTGCATGCTGTCAAGAAATCAAAAAGCTGATGAAGCCAGTCGTGGACAAGAATCCTGGTAAAACGTGGACAGAGCACGTACAACTCGCAAATGACGCGGGGATTCGACTATTCGCTGGTGCCCAGCCTTTCTCGACCTTGAAAGAGCCTGATGCTTTCGATTACTGTGTGTACGCTGCTGCATGCTCTGAAGTCGAAGTAGATATCCTTACAGGGGAGATCAACATTCTGAAGTCGGAGATCGTGTACGACTGCGGCATCAGTCTGAACCCAGCAATCGATATTGGCCAAATCGAAGGTGGGTTTATCATGGGCATCGGTCTCTATCTCGAAGAAGACGTCGTGTATTCAGTTCCAGACGGTGCGTTGCTGACACAAGGCACGTGGGAGTACAAGATCCCATGCTCCAAGGACATTCCGGAAAAGTTTACGGTGACGTTACTCGAAAACGAATTGAACAAGCGAGGTGTATTGAATTCCAAGGCGACTGGAGAACCGCCGTATGCACTAGCGACTAGCGTATACTTCGCCGTCAAGCGCGCGTTGATCGAGAGTCGGGCCGAGCGTGGGATGGACGCGTTCTTCCATCTTGATATCCCCGCAAGCGTTGCAAGACGCCAGGACGCCGCTCAGATTCAAGCCAGCGATTACGCGTTGTAGGGTAGATATGTTGAACAATACGAGTCGGGGTACAATGTATAAAGCACACTCGAGGTCATTGTCGTTGTGTCGGTTGACGTGTCTGCCAGAGGCCGCTTTTGATGCGACGACGCATCTAGAAGCAGACGTAAAGTGCGTGTGAGCAAATAGATCGAGATTCCTTGCCTTGTGACTCACCTTTTCGTTAACTCCGTAGGCAATAGCATTCATCGCGCCCTGACGCCAACATCACTTGGTACACAGGCTGTTGGTAGAAGCTGCGATACATCACTCACCTGGAGTGGCGTGAAGAAGCTCATGAAATAGAGCATAGAGGGACTGAGCTCATGATTTGGGGACGTGGCCTGCATAAAGAACAATATGAAGACCAATCAAGTGTCAAGGAAAGAATGAAAAGCCAGACCTGGTAGAAGACAGCAAATATACCCCAAACAAAGGAGAGGAAGAAGACCCAGCTATAGGCCAAGAGGCGGCGCCAGATGCGTTCTTCCATCTTGGTCGATAGAATGTCGCTCTACGATTCCGCGAAACATGAGAAGTGAGCTCATGATAAAGATATCGAGTTGAGACGCACCAGGTGATACAAGAGACTAATGTACGTGGCGAGGTTATGGACGAGTACGATCGCGACGGGGATGTAAAAGAGCGCCAACTGAGCATGGAACCCGGATCGTGCCCACTCGTAGTCGCTCCAGGTACGAAACCAGCACCATGGCCGTCCGCTCTCACCAAGGAGAGTCGCTCCGCTTATCTCTTGAACCACGAGCTGGCAAACCGTCTGGATATCAAACACAGAGATGAGTTGGTGTATGAGTTCAAGGACTCGGGTGGACTAGGAAAAAAACTCACCAATGCTGGAAGGCCCCATGAAATGACATGGTAGCGGCTCTCGTAGAGCTCTGGATACTTGGATCGGCGCGCTAGGATCTGATACAAGTGGAAGGCAAAGCACGCGGTCCACAGGTACGAAGCAAGACTAAAGTACACGAGCAGGTAGCCCTTGTTACAACACAAGCACATTAGAGTCGAGAAGTTGCAAGTGAAGCACAGTGTGTTTCACCTGCGCCATGCACAGTGGCGATGCCTCGGCTTCGGGAGCGTCCGTCGACGGCGTCGGTGAAACCCACCACGACAAAAGCCAGGCACTCGAGACCCCAACATCAGCGACATGCAAACAGAAAAGGATGCGTCGTCCGCATCGACGCGAGTCTTGGTTCAGCACGAAGTAGAGGATGATTGACAGCGCACAACACAGAGAACACACACTGGAAGCTGTCACGAGGGCACGCGCGACTGAGATTTCACTCGAGGTCGACGACAGAAGACGCTGGTCAGCTGCGTCTAGAGCCTGAGATGAGACCACCTTGTGTGTGACCCCAACAACCTCGGGAATCCACGAAGCGAGCATCACACACAGCACAGCAAGCATTTGTCGCCACGATGACAAGGATACGCCTGTACGACCTTTCACAAGATCCATAGGGTACACTGTACCCTATTGACACGAATGATCTCACTGGATTCTCCTGAGATTTTTTGGAAGCTGATTGTGCCTGAGCTCGCTGTTAAACAGCCAGCGTTAGTTCCGACGTGCAGCGTGAACTGGCTAGACCCTAGGATATCATGAGGTAGTCGAGGCATCGAGTCCTGATGATTACAACTTTTTTTTCTTTTCTGGATTTCCACGTTTTGACCAAAGAAAAGTTTGACATCTCTTGGAAAGTCGTGAGCACTTTCGTTCGATGATTGTGTATGGTGGGTACTGTCACCACGACTATGGCGAATGCAATTCTTCTCTTTGACATGACTACATGCTCTCGGAGACAGTTGTGGCTCGTGTCGATAGACAGTCATATCTGCTCATCACAAGATTACGATGCTTGACTTGAAGTGGGCGGATACGTTCGGCGCAGTATTGCTCTCAGGGGCGAAGGCGTTTCTACTGAGGCTTCGGTATCGTGGCCTGCCTCATATCCCCGGGTTTGTTCCTTCCCTCTGGCCATAGCCGCTTGCCAGCCTGTGAATTCTACGTAAATCCCGCAAAACTTATCAAAACTCACACATTGCTGCATCCATGGAGTGTGACTCAAGAAATGACTCTGCCTGATTTATTCATTGTCTGGTTGCGCAAGGTGATGGGTTCTCAGCCGGGGCGGCTGCGTACAGTACCACTCCAAGCATGAGCTTTGTGCCTGTGCACGGCGCTTGTACGATGGCGATACACGGCCTGGACCTCTTGGCAATGCAATGGCGTGCACGAACGAAGCAGGAGGAGGGATACCACATGCAACTACGGACGTTCAGTGGATCTCACCCCGCAAAGCGGAGACAGGCGTTGACCAAGTTCGTGTAATAAAACATCACGGATGAGTTCTCAGGAGCCGTTGGGGACCGTTTGGTCCGTTCATGCATTGGGGATCGTTGAGCGATGAGTCCGAGGGGCTTACTTTGCAATTCACCACTGCTCAAGAGGCACTCACACAGAGACACAGACTCACCATGAACAGCATCAACCAAAGCCCAGCGTCCCCAGTTTTCCCGGTGGCAGGCTCACCAGCTTCTTCCTCAGGTCGACGTCGCCCCAGTCATCGCCCACATGGCGAAGATCCCAGCACCGAGCATCTTTGCCGGTACCCTAGCAAGCTCTGCTACAACACCCGCGCATTGAAACGTGATGGCGAGTGGCACAACTTGTGTGAATTCCATCGAGCCAGGGCCAATGACAATCAGCGGCGACTCGAGCAAAAACGGAAGAACGCTGGTGTCTGGGCGTACACGTCAGGTGACAACATGATGAATAACGCGAGTGCTCGCCAGCATAGTTACCAAGTAAATCAGCAGGCCATGCAAGGGCATTTCCATCAGTCGCGCGGTCGTACGCTGGAGTCCTTGGTGCGGCTCGAAAGTATGGAAGACTCAATGATGGATGCGGCGTTTGCCACCTATGACGCGACGCTGTTTGACCCCATGGATGCGGAGTTTTTGGATGCTCTTGTTGGCGACGTGATCCCAGTGAATCCCGCGATCGTGAACAGAGACTTTGCGATTCTCAGCTGATGAAGTCTACGTCATCCAGTTCTGGTTTTTGTCTAATATGTAGTTAGCGATAATCACTCCAGCAAACGAGAGGAGTTCATTGACTTTGTTTTCTTGCGGACTACTGGAGTGATTGAAATCACGAAGATGAAGATTCGACTCACAGTGTGGCGCTGCTTCCTAGATTTCGCGACTCATTTGTAGCCAATGCACTATCTCCTGGGCATCTATGTAGTGGACCACTCTTCGTTCTGTCAGTTGCGGCACCGCCAAGAGCATGCGACGTCACCTGCAAATTGGTGGAGAAGACACCAGCGCAGCCGTTGTTCCTCAGGATACAGTGTATACTGCACCCGATCTTATCAGAACGGTCTTCCTAACGCAAGCAAGCATAAACCGTTCCCTCCCACATCACCGAGTCGGGCGGCTGAATGTGAGCACAGCCCTCCATTCCTCCAGCTCTATAGACGTGTAACTGGTGTGATGCGCCCTCCAGAGTCTCACGGTCGTACAGTATCCAGAATAGTGGATGTGAGGGGCGGTCCCGCGATGGCTTCGTCCCTGTTGCCTGATATGGAGAAACTCAGGCAACCCTCCGCTGTGCTTCTTTCGCTTGATTTCCCTATCATCATTTATTACATGTTCTTGCGATTTTCACCTTTTTTGTGTTTGAGCACGGCGTCCATGTCAACAAGTGGTGACACCACCGACCGTGAGCACGGCACTTGCGCACCAACTGCACGTCGACCGACAAACAGACGGACACGTACAGTTTGGCTCGACAGTGGCACTCGGATGCGATGGCGTCGAGCTTTGGCCTGGACCGTTCATTTCGTCCATTGTGGGCGTTTTTGTCCATTTTGTCCATTTTTCGCCAACCACCAGATGGGAGACTCTCCTAAAACGCTTTTGTAAACCTAAATTTCCTTGACGGACAATCCACAAAGTGTGTAACACTGAGTTGCTGGTTTGAGAAATCGGTTGTTGACAGGCGGTCTGACGTCCACACAGTGGACCCAGTGGACGGTACCTGAACTTGGACGGCGCAATGCGGTGTACGAACGAGCCAGAAGGAAAGCAAGTCCGACGGCTACTGGATTCCTCCAAGGTTAGCAAACGGCGTCAACAGCGTCCATGTGATTGAGCATTGGCTGATTTCTCAGTAGCGTTAATGAGGCGGCTCGAAGATCAGAAGGGGGATGGGATGACAACTCGTCCGGAGATCAGTCCGACATGCTCACTTCCCAACTTGACATTACTCGAAAAGCTACCTCCATAGCATTTGCGCATTCAGCATGAGCACCGCCAACGAACATCCATCGTCGCCGATGTCGCCAACGGCTGGCTCACCGACGTCTCCAATGTCGCCATTGGCTGGCTCTCCAACGTCTTCATCTGGTCGTCGTCGCCCTAGCCACCGCCCTCACGGCGATGATCCAAGCACCGAGCATCTCTGCCGGTACCCAAGCAAACTCTGCTGCAACACCCGTGCGTTAAAGCGCGACGGTGAATGGCACAATCTGTGTGACGTTCACCGCGCCAAGGCCAACAACAACCAGCGACGACTCGAGCAAAAGCGCAGGACAGAACGTGGCTGGTCGCACACTTCAGTCGGAAACACAACGCAGAGCAACGTGAACACGTATCCTTACCCACAGGCAGCACTTGGTCGAGTCCAGCAACCACATGCACAGCAGTCGTATCGAAGCAATCGCTCGCTCGAGTCACTGCTGCGACTCGACAGCTTGGAAGAATCCGTCATGGACGACACATTCAGAAACTATGAAGCACCACTGTTCGACGCGATGGATGTTGAGGTGCTAGATGCACTGATTTGCAACCTCCCTCCTTCAAACATGCACAAAGACTACACGGTGGCGATCTAATGAACGAGAGTCCCAAGTGCTTTGTGTACTACTAGTATCGTGATAATCTCTCCTATCAAAATGAGAGGAACTCATTTGTGTCTTTGACGAATTGCATTGTTAATTATCTGGCGTAATCGATATCGAACCGTCTTTCTTCTTCTTGCCACACAAGCCAAAGAGTTTCATACACGGCAAGTCGTAAAAGTACTTCTCTTCAGGATCGCTCAGTGTGCGATAGGCTTCTTGCAACTTCTCGTACTTCTGCGGCTCAGTCTCGTTGTTGAATCGCTTCACGAGACGGTTGTATGCCACGTCAATTTCCTCTTTCGAAGCTGTCTTGACCAGTCCGAGCTTGGCATACAGGTCCTTGCCACGCCACATGCGCTCTTCGTAGAATTCCAGCTGCACTCGCAAGGCTTCAAGAATCCGTGGAAAGCATCCAACCCAATCCGTCATATGAGTCTCGCAAAACTGCTTACTTAGCACTTCGGCGTAATGTACGCATCGCTGGCCACCATGGTGTGAAGTACAAATCCAATCGGACTCGGGTTGCACGTATTGGAGCGAGTGGGAAATGCCTGCGTACGTGGCATACATGGAAAACAGGATTCGCCGTGGACGCTTGCGAGCACACGTCACTCGCGTGCTGTTACACACAACTTCTAGCAACGTGGTGTTGAGTGGTTCGGTCTGAAAAAGATCATGCTTTTCAAGAAAGGCATAAACCTGGTCGATCGGCTCCTGGCCTTCTAGGATCTCGAGGTCACCCATCTTTTTATCGGCCGATTCCCACACTGGGATGGATAGCAGCATTGGCTCGGCTCGAGTACAGTTGGGTCGCTTGCGGGGCTCATTACATACTTCGATGAGGAAGTGCTTGCGCTCTACGAAGCTGAGATTCCTCATGAGACCGTAGTGATAAATAACGTCGGTGGGCTCTTCTCCGTCTAGGAAATCGAGACGTTCACGGCGACCATCAGGAAGCGTATAAACAGCTTGATACATCAGCCCAACATCGCGAGTACATGTCAATCCACTTGCTTCACAGATTGGGTCCCACAGATTCGCCTTCTCAGGTTTCCCGAGACCGTGTTTGTTCCCAAACCGCGCGATTGCATCAGCTGGCTCGTCATCTCGGAGAATTTCAAGAACACCGAGTCGAGATCCATTCTGAGCGGAAATCGGGATGGCAAACACGACTGGTGCATACCTTGTGCACGTCAACGGCTCTTCGCCAGGACGAGGAGGATTGGTTTTCGAGATTCCACAGAGGACATCCACAAGATTGTAGGCATCATCAGCTGAAAGGCCGTGTTTCTCTGCAAAAGCATACACCACATCGGCAGGTTCTTGCCCTTCATAAACAGATATCACTCCAAGGGTGCCCCCGTCTTGAGCGCTAATGGGAATTGATCGAAGAAGAGCTTGGCTACGAGTACACAGGATTCCTTCTCGTCCACACAGCTGCTGGAGGAGCGCGAATCTCAAATCAGGTGAGATCTTGGAACTCTTCGAGAAGTGGTAGACGGCATCCGCAAGCTCCTCGTCTTCCTGGATACGTAGTGCACCGACGTCTGTGCCGTTTTCGAGCACAATGGGTGAGTTGAACACATACGGCGCCATTCGTTCGCACGCAACGTGAGGATCATTACAGACCAGATGCATGAGTTGTTTCCGAAAGGCTTTATCGAGGCCGTGGTGGTGGCAAAATGCGTATACAACGTCTGCGGGTTCGCGGTGTCTTGGGATTTGGAGCTCGCCAATGGGAGAATTGTCTGGGTCGGCAATGACACGCGAAAAAATGAACGGCTCCGCTCGTTCACACGGAATCCGAGCACAAATCATTTGAAAGAGCTGCTCCAGAGCGGTATCAGGCAACTCGTGCTCCTTCACGAAGCGATAGAGTAGATCGATAGGCTCCGTGTCATCGTAGATATCAAGCTTACCGATGGTTTCCCCGTGCTCGTCGTGAATGCGCTGCTCGAATATCAGAGACCGAGTACGTGTGCAACGCACGTGCTTCTGCTGGCAAACCGCTTGCAAGAGTTGCTGTCGGAACGCTCTTTGGATCTGGTGTTTGATGGCAAACGCCGCAATCACATCCACAGGTTCTTGACCCTCGTGAATCTCCAAGACCCCTAGGACGTGGCCCTGTGTGTCAGTGATGCGTGTCACGTACACCACGGGGACATTACGTGTGCACTGGACACGCGGCTGGGCGCACACTTGTGTGAGGATGCTCTCTCGCCATGTCCGGTCCAATCCAAACTGTTGTCGAACTTCTTCCAGTTCATCCACTGGCTCTTGACCAGCGTACAACGCAAAGGGATGGAACTCTTGACCGGTTGAAGTCGGGATAAATACAGAGCTCTGGAAGACAAGTTGGGCGCGCGCCGTCTGCAATGAACCCCACCAGCTGTATAGCGCGAAGAGGGACAGAGCCCATCTCATGAAGACGTGGCCGTGACGCATCGATCAGCTATCGTCCCTCGTCATGTGAGGAGCCCGACTCCTTGTGGATCGCATTGTGGCCCACACAATCCCTGTCCAAGTTGAAGTATACCGTAGGTCAGCTCCGTAATTTTCACAGTCTAACCGCAAACTGTACTTTAGACCTCGTCATCGGCGATGTGTGAGAGCGCCTGCGGTCGGTCCACAGCGGGTAGAGACTAAACGCTACCCGCATAGGCGAGGCGGAGACGAGGCAAAGACACTGTGGGTGGACCGCCACGGTGGACCGCGTCCACGCAGAGAGAACCTTCGCTCCCACTGTCCACGGGTGTGCAAACGCGTCGCGATCCCTCATCAGCGGTCCACAATGGAAAAATCGAACACATGCGTCAATGCGGGTGCATCCTCCTCCTCATTTTCGCATGCTCGCTGGACGTGGTGAGAAGAATGTGTCAGAGGGTCGCGCATCATCCCACCGTCGGTCGGGTGGCAGGTCGAACAGCTCCGAAGCTCTTCGTCACACTCGAATTCGCTCGCCCTCGGCCACTGACTAGTCCGCACAAAGAATGACTACTCTATCTGAAGGGCGGACCAAGACACCCAAGGTTGAGGTGGTGCCAGACCAGACACCGCCGGAAGAAGATGTAGAGGCCTGTCGGTACACGAGCAAGCGCTGTATGAACCCTCGGGCGTGGAAGAAGAATGGCAAGCGACACAGTCTGTGCACGTATCACCGCACGAAAGCCAATCTGAACCAGCAGCGACTCGCTGAGAGACGCCGGATAAAGCGCATGCCCATGTGGCCGGTCGACTCCACCGCGAGTCCTCCACCTCGACGGGTCTTGGTCTCCCGTACCATTGGCATCAAGCAGCGAGCGCCGTCCAACATGTCGGTCCACGTCGCGATTAAAATCGCCGCGCGGCTATTGGAGCAAGCGTACGACAAGCAGATGAAAGCCGAGCCCGCACAAGTATGTTGATCATTTGGCGCGGTCGTGTTGTCTTTGTATGCGCGTGGATGGACGTAGTGTTGGTAGTAGCTCTTGGATTTTGGATCGATCGTCGTTGGCCTGTGGCGGTCATCTAGCTGTAAATAGACTGTTTGATTGAGCGTGTTCATCCGCTTGCTTGCTGATAGCGTTTGAAGCATGGGCTCCTTTCGCCATGGAGCTGCGACATCGAATATTGAGACACCACTGCTCATCATTGGATGCGTGCTACTCGTCCTGGTCCTCTTGGCCATCTTACAACGACACCTTCGACAGCAGCGAAAGAAAAGTAAGTGTCCTCACGCTATCCGTGCCTTCAAGGTTCTCATGCTCCACGTCATCAGAGTATCACCCTCCATTGGATCTGACGTCAAACAGCGTGATCGGCCAGATTCATCGACGGAAGGAGGACCTACAGCGCTTCATCGGCAAGCTTCAGACGCAACTCGCAGCACGGGAACAGCAGTTGCGCCTACATGATGAGCTCGAAGAGATCGTGACAGCTCGAGTCCAAACCAGTCGGAAACAAGAACACGTAAGTTGAGTTAGTTTAACACGGTCGTTCTGACTCAAGACTTGACATGTCCGATCTAGGAATGGGAGGAGATCATGCGAGCAGGCAGAAAAGTTCACGGGAAAAGCTGGACAACGGCTCACGGTGACGAGTTATCTCTAAAGGAGCTGATGGAGCACCATAAAGACGAGCTTCTAGAGTACAAGGCGTCAATGGAGCAAGCGGCCAAACGAGACCGTACCTCACGACGGGCTCAAATCCACCAAACGCCCGTCTCAATCATGTCTGCTCCATTGGGTTCATCATCCAGAACGCTACCAGCCACATCCACCAAGGAGCCAGCTCCACAATGGCAGTCTACGAGACGTCTGGCTGGTCAACTTAGTGGTAGCCCTCGACCTGACAGCTCTCGTGCGACACTTGCCATCGACACTAATCCTTGGAGTAAGCAACAGTTCTCAGACGAGACAACTATCTCACCTAGTGGCATCGTACCAAAGCTAGATTTGTCACAACTTGGATCGTCCAAATCGGCTGTCCCGGTGGAACCCACGGCCCAGCCTATAAAGAAGAGCTTTGCCAAATCATTTGAGCGCCAGGCCAAGTTGGCGAGAACTCTGAAGAAGAAGCACTGAGCGGTACACTGCAGAAAAAACACTCAACATGAAGGATAGGCATACATTCAAACCTGTTAATCACCAGTCTTGGCTTTCTTGGCAGATCCTGACGATGACGACTCCTTCGATCGCTTCGACTTTTTCGACGACTTGGGGGTCACGACTGCCTCGCGCGCGCCTTCTGGCACCTTGTCGAGCACAAACTTGTGCACATCGCGGAAAGTCTTGTTGTCGATCGAATCAATCACAATCTCTAGCTCATCAGGCGAGCTCTGTGCAAATTAACGACAAGTTAGCTTACTAATATCCCTACCAGATCCATTCCGTGCACATACTTTGTCCAACGCCTTTGGACACTGCTCCTCGAGCAGATCAACGAGAGCGGCAAGATCCTTGCTTGCAATCTTGTAGATGTTGAGGCTCACTTCAATCTTCTCGTCAGTGGAGGGTGCCCTATTCGAGAAACGTGTCAGATATGCATACGGTGCAGGATGATACGGCCAACTCACGGGATGCTGCGGTCAGGACGAGGTCCGACATCGAGCTTCAGCGACTTGACCTTGTCCTCAAACTTCTTGGACAGATCGTCCGCAAGCATGTACAAGTCCGAACCGTCCTGGTTGTAGAGCTTGCAGTTGTCCCAGACGAGACGCATATCCCGCGCAAACTCGGACGCTTTCTTGTATTCGTTCTTGCCAAGCTTGGTTCGAATCGTCCCGAGGTCCATCGGGGTCTTGACGATCTGCAAATAGTCATAGAGGCCCCATTCTTCCCAGTTCACTCGCTCTCGGAACGGTTCTACCATAGGAAAACGAATCGTCAGCTCATTCCATCCTACGCCATAGGAACAGCACCCGTCCCTACCCGACGAATCGAGCTTGAGAAAATGGTCGAGCACGTCGTTGCACTTCTTCTTGGTGTCCGTGTCCATTATCACGTCTCTACAGCGTCCACAGTGTCGTCATGTTAGCGTCAATACCGCGTCCTCGTCATATCCATCGCTCTTGCCTTGCCGCGCTCGCTGTCGACTGTTGTCCCTCTATTAGAAGGTGCTTTTCATAAAGTGGTCCACACTACGGACAGTTGATGTAAGTGGTCCACAGTACCTAATTGAAACGTTCTGATTGGTTGATATTGCATTCTATTCCTGAAAAGCTCCATTGGTATGCTCGACATGGCTACGGATCTTATGTGCGCTCAAGTCGCCACCGCAATTGATTTACAGCGTGGAGAATGCGGATATAGCCAGCATACAGACGTACGTTGAGCTGATGTAGCGATGGTGAAGTCATTGATGGGCAAATGAGCTGCTAGGATGGAAGAAGTCGAAGGACCGAACGCCGAAGTCCGCGCGAACCTGCGGCGTATTCTGCTGCTCTCGGATCTAGCTCGATGTAGAGCCGACTACGAATATCTAGACAAATACGGTGCGTGCATGGGGTGCACCTCGGAGTGATTGCGCTTTTGGCTGAGGTGGACGGTGCTGGTGTAGTCCACTCGGTCAGCTATTTCGCCGACTTGCCGCCGCGGGACCGACTCAAGTACTTGCGCGCAGTTCGTGGTATCGAGCTGAACAAAGGCGAGGAGCTCTTCCATATTGGTGATCCAGCCGACGCCTTCTTCTGCATCATGTATGGTACCCTCAACGTTGTCGTGGACTTTGCTCATATGTCGGCGCCGACGATGAATGAGTTTGACGAAGTCGTGAATCGAGCCCGCATTCATTCGACCTTTTTGAATCCCGGTACAACCATAGGTGCGTGGTATCTTCTTGTGTAGACAGACTCCTAATTGCTCACCCAGATTTTCTATTGGATAGATGTGGTTCAGGCAACGAGCTACGTCGTCCGCTGCATGAAGCCACTCGAGTGCTTTGGAGATGTCGGTCTGTTGACAACTGATCAAGTCCGAACTGCCTCCGTTGTAGCCAGTGAGAAGAGTCTATGCATGAAAATCGACCGCGAGACGTACCTTGATTTGCGCAAGAGTAACTCCGATCAAGAGCTGAGGTAGGCGAGTCGTCTTGCTGTGGAATGAGGCTGGCGTGACTACTGTGAGCTGTGTTTTGTCAGGGAAAAGATCAAGTTTATCATTCAAATGGTTGCATTTGAACACTGGGATGGTGACAGTATATTACGCCTAACAGGACGCATGGAGCGACTCAACTTCTCCTACAATGATGTCGTCATCAAAGAAGGGGATCCTGCTGGTATGTCATGGGGACATTTGTCTGACATCCTTGTTTGCACGAACTAAATATGCGGCACTAGGCTACGTTTTCTTTGTCAAACATGGGGAATGTCGCCTTGTGAAGCGCTATCCTATGCTTCGTGTCAATAAACAAGCCTGCTTTGCTGAGATTGGCGCGATCAGCAGGTAAGGTGTGGATCATCCATGCTCTGTCTGATTAGTCAACTCTCAGTCATCATGTGTGTGCAATCAGTCGAAGCTACTTCGGTGTCTATGAAGTCATCACAGGCGCGGCCAATGCCCAATTCTCGGTCTTGGTCTCGTCACCAACTGCGATTTTGTATCGAATGGACCGAGTGGACTTCCGACAAACTGTGTTGAAAGACAGCATCACTGAGCAGCACATGCGAAGTGAATGTGCGGACCTCACACCACGCATTGACCCAGACAATGTCCGTCGAGACTTGGAACTCGACTTGCGGTGGACGCAGTATAAACGAGAAGCAGTGACTGACGTTCTTGTCAAGCACCAGCGTGAATACGCTTCACCGTCATTCGGCTCACGGAGCCCACGACCCTTTCACATCGTCGACTCGCAGCCTAGTTCGACAGGGGCGACCAGTCCTCTCAGTCCCCGGAGACCACCGCGCGTGACTCAAGCAGTCATGCGATCTTCTCCTCGTATGAACGGAGCTAGTTCGCCCAAGAAACATCGGAATGACTCCAAGTGGCTTGAGGTACGCAAGTTCCTACCTTGATGTTGTGTGCATCGTGACTGATAAACCTCTCTCAGTGGGCCAAGCAACGAGCTCGCGATATCATCAACGACCACGGGCGTCTCCCGTCAGACTCTGGCTCTCAGGTAATCGTCTGCTGATATCGCTGGAACGTCAGTATGATGAGCGTCATCTGATAAAAAGAATGTTATCAGGAGCTCAAGAGCAACATCCAGTGGGGCAAGTCGTCCAAGATTATGGGCGGATTCGACGACAACGACACCAAGATCACATCGGCGATCGTCTCGCTATTTAATCCGAAGGAAGGCAAAGTTTGACGACGATAATACTTGGGTTTATTACTTGCTACATTGTTACTAGTACACTTGAAGACTCTTTCTTGTTTGAATGCGCGCTTATTAGGCATGCTCTGGGGAAGCGTGTTCCGCATCTTCCATGATCGCATAGAGCTCTTGATGCTCAAAGATGGTTTCGGCGTCCGATCCTACCGAAAGCTTCATTGGCGCAGATGATGGTGCTGGCTTGAGCAAATGAACCTCGACGGTGTGAGGGTCGTGGCAGCTCTCATTCACTGCCGGGTCCGAATGGCGTCGCTGCTCGTTGATGCCCAGAAAGCCACGGATGTAGTCCAACATGACACACTGCCCGTTCACACAACAGCGCATGTGTCGTCGTGTCGCCATACGATACACACGCAGTGTCGCCTGCAGGAAGCGTTCCAAGGCGAACGAGCGCTCATGGGCTACCTCGATGTCAGCACGGCGTCCGATCAGCTTGCGCTTTGGGAACTTGACTTGTGTGAGTTGATGGAGCTGAGTGCATGGGCCACTCCCGCAATGTGCCTTCTTGGAGACGAGCATGTCGAGTAATTCCACTCGGAATGCGCGGATTTCAGAGAAGCGCTTGTAAATGATAGACTTGCGCAAACCCGTGTCGACCTCGATGGCGTAGGCGATGTGGTTGTCGCGTGGGACGACCTCTGTAATGTGCACATTGGTTCGCATGAGCACATTCTCCGGTGGGACATCAAAGCCGGCAATCGCTTGCTGTGGGAACACTGGCGCGGAGAGACGTTGTTGAAGCGTCTCGGTAACGAACTCATCGATCACATGGGTCGGAAGCGTGCCCATCGAGTGACGCTGGACGAACTTGCTGTGGTGGTGAGTCGATGACGACGACGACCAGGACGAACGATGCTCCATCTTGAACGTGGATGGCGGCATGACGCGACTAAGTCGGTCCGACTCGGTGTAGTCAACTCCCGGCAAGATGGGAAGTGAGGGCTTGCTGAGCTCGACACTACTCGTGTGCTTAGGCTCAGCGAACCCACACGTGGGTGGAGACTGCGAAACCCCGAATCTTCGTGGCATCTAGCCAGTGGGATCGAAACTCTCCGGTTTTCTGGCCACTGCCCATCGCCCGTGGATCGGGCCAGAGGCAGGCCAGCGGGCATCTCGACACGGAACTCGAGGCTCGTATCAGGAGCTTCGGAGAAGTTTCATCGAGGGTACAGTGTACTCAAGGCAAGACAATGGCCAGGAGACCCTCGCTTTCTGAGGCACGCCATGTGGGGCAGGTGGTACCCAGATGAGCTGAAACAGTCGCCTGGAGGTCGCCAGCTGAGTTCACTGGCCCTTCATGCGATTGGACAAATGCTCGCTCAGGCTGACAATCAGTGCACCCACGCGTAGATTCGTAAAGTAAGCAAAAAGCTGAGTTTGAGTTGTGGGTTCTGTTTCAACTCTATTTACTAGATAGCTACACCGTTTTTCCTCTTCTTTACGAGAAAGAACCGAAACGAAAACGGCCAATGGACCGAGGGAATCAAGTCACCACGCGAATTCACTCGTCACATTCCAGTGGAGAGTAATAATGGACAAGCAAGGCACGTTGATGCTTGTTTCGAGCGTTGATTCGTGTCAACGCATGCATCCGCTGGCCCCAGAGACTTGACATCTCCGCGCTGAACGGATCCATCTGGCTGCTTTGAATACTGCGCCCTGCGCTGACCACGACGGCGTCATCGCATCTTGTCCCGAATTGGTCCCGTGGTCTAAAATCCCTCACAAGGGATGGTATCGTCCCTCATGAGGGATAAATATGTTCTCTAATGAGGGACAAGATGCGCATCCCACTCACTTCAACCCAGAAGCATATCATCCTCGCCGCGTAAGATGCTCACGACGTCGGGAACCCCTCCGCCAAGCGCGCTATTCGCATGGACGGACGCACTGCAAGAGCTCATCCGTCCAAACAACGTCCCCCTGCTCGGTCTAAATGCGTCCGAGCGTCCACCGATCCCAACGAACGACTGGTGGGGCAACCTCCTGGCCTGGAAGGCGAATGAGCGCGACAGCGATCCGATCTTTGCGAATCCCTATGTCTACTTGCTGGCCAAGGACCGGGGACTCTCGCTGAGCTATCTACATGACTACCGTGTGGACGGACCAGTGAATGAGAACGACGCGATCAAGTACTACTTTTACCCCGCGACGATCAAGAACCTCGTGCTCTCGGCGACGGAATGGACCCCCTCCACGGGGGTGCAGATGGAGATCCAGTCGTGGGACGACATGGGTGTGACGCTGTCACTGTCGGAGAAGGCGACGACTCCGCACACGTCGGTGGCGCGCTATGCCAAGACGTACTTGTCGATGGGAAATGCCTTTACCACGATGGAATACCGGGACTTGCATGCCCAACTGCAGTCGGACCACGGTATCTTGACGGTGAATAACGTACCTATCCACGAAAACCAAGTGGTTACTGGGGAATCGTTCGTAATTGAGTTCAACAACGGACACAAGTGGCTGGCGTTCTACTATCCCGACAACCAGGTGATGCCTGGACAACGTGGTGTGCAACTTCGGATGCACCACAACACCCTCATCACGACCGCTCCATTCACGGGTATCCTCCAAGTGACCTACGTGTCGTCAACAAAAGATCATGGTGTCAACGAACACGCGATCCTCGATCTTTACCGCAGTGCGGCGGGTGTGTACCCTGTGGCAACATCGCTCTTTGTCCAAGATGCTGATTCTTTTGGCTATGAATGGACGCTGAGGGATGCACAGCAAGGGCAAGCGTGTCGCTCAGAGACGCACTTGCACTTTGCGTTGCGTCATCTGCAGCAGATGATGGATACATCATACGTTATCAAGAAGCCAGAACTTGCGCTGTGGTCCCACACGCGTGGTATCATGCAGGCGTACACTATTCGAGCGACTGGTGACGGCAAGGCTCAGTGGCGCTTCCACGCTCTTCAGGACATCAGTGCTGCGGTCGATTCCCAGGCGACGTCTTTCCTCCCGCGTGGTCGTCTCTCTGCGCAAGATGTGCAGGAACTACGTCTTGTGGACATTCTAACTCAGGAGATCGTCCATGCGGACTGGAACGCCGCCATTCCTCACGAAGGAAGCTACTACTTCAAGGGCAAATCGCTACAAAAGTTTGGCAGTATGGTTTTGATCGCGAAGGAACTTGCCGAAACGACGACGCCTGAGTTGACCTCGGTTTGGCAGCAAGGTCTTCAAAAGTACCGTGTGTTGCTCGAAAAGTTCTTCAAGAATCGCTCGGCTTTCCCACTGGTGTACGATACTCTGTACAAGGGCATTATCACGAGCGAACCATTCAAGAGGAGAGATCTGAACGTTGACTTTGGCAATGGCGCATACAACGATCACCATTACCACTACGGCTATCTCATCGCAGCCCTCGCCATTCTCTTGCATCTTGAAGGCGATCAAGCGCAACCTGCGAATGCTGAGCTCCGTGTGTTTGTGGAGACGTTGATTCGTGATGTAGCGAACGCAGATCCAAAGGATCAGTACTTCCCACGATTTCGCAACTTCAACTGGTTTCTGGGTCACTCGTACTCGCACGGCGTGACTCCAATGGCCGATGGAAAGGACGAAGAAAGCACGTCGGAAGAGATCAACTTCCTCTATGGTCTCGCTCTCTATGGTCATGTGACGCATCAGCAGTCGCTCACTAGCCTTGCCAAGCTCATGCTCAAGGTCAACACGGTGGCTATTCGAACCTACTTTTTGATGACGGACGACAGCACGGGTATTCATCCACCACGTTTCATCAAGAACAAGGTTACCGGCATTTGCTTTGACAACAAGTGCGACTATGCTACTTGGTTCAGTCCAAACCGTGAGTGCATCCACGGCATCCAGATGCTTCCAGTGTCGCCTATGCTCGACGTTGTGCGCTCGCGAGCCTTTATCCAAGAAGAATGGGAGCAGATTCTCGCGAAGCTCGACTGTGTGCAGCACTGGGATTCGCGTGGATCCGGATGGACTTCGTTATTGTACTCGAACGCAGCTGTGCTCAACCCAGATCGTGCGTGTGAAGTGTTGTCACACTGTCCGATGGACGATGGACTGAGCCGTGCGTGGGCATTGTACATGGCACGCAGCAAACGCAAAGGCAGCCTGGTTTAATCATCATCGCTCTTTGTATACGTCGCCTCAACAATTCAAAACGCTTGATTGAATGATCTGGGATTTGAATGCTCGTTTTACCACCACGAGGTACGCTTGAACGTTAATACACCTCTCCATTCCTTTAATCGCCCGATAACGTATAAAACCATCGTCATTTAAATCAAAGAAGTTTGCCTGATGGTTATGCATTGAGGTTTTCGGCTTCCAAAATGGAGCGTAGATATTCTGACGATCAGCTCAGGGGTTTAGTTCTCATTCGGGGACGCGTTTCGCCGTCTACGAGTTACGACATTTTGGGGCTAAATCAGTTGGGTGACTGGATTTGCGAGCGTTTCCACCCTAGTCAACGCATTACGACTACAAAGTGGAGGATGGACGGATTTCCAGAGCGCTTGGGCATCCAGGTCGAGCCCTACATGTGCGAGGTTGGTCACTTCGACTTGCCTGTCACACCCGTGGCACTCGAATATCATCCTCAATCGATCCTGCATGAGCTGGAGCAGAAGCAACGGTCCGGCCGATCCCAGCCAACGTGACTTTTGTTCCAGGCCAACAACCGTCCTGCGCTTTTGCCTCAAAGACGCCGGTGATTTTGTTATTCTGGACAAACAACGTAGGGGTGGATTGATGACCCAAATGCTCGGACTTGTCCGCGTCTGTTCCACTGCTGAACTGACCAACCGTCGTGAGCAATGGGAGGGTGTTGCATCTTTGGACTGGCTGATTCTCGACTTGGCAGCTTCAGGCGTCGTCTTTAGTGTTCTTACAGACCAGAAGACATATTGGTCCTTCCGATGGGGTGGTGGCAAACGCACAATGTGCGTCGTGTGGACTGCAAGCCGGACAGTCGCGCGTCACTTGCTTAGCTCTATTATCCGTGCTTGCCGATCCAAACCGAAGGAAAGAGCCATCACTATGACAAGATCCAAATTTTCGAGAGTATCGCGGAAGCATCCGTCACGTAAGCAAATTGCACTTTGCTCAACACATCCCTTCGTTTTATGTATGACTCGCATGGAGACACTGCTGCACGTACATACACATCGGCATCATCATTGCTCAGGATCATGGAAGTTGAGCCACCAGCAGTTTTCGACTGGATGGAGCAGCTTCTCGAGTAACGGGAGCTTCGAGCGACGCACTCGTAGTAGTCCACAGTGTATCCATGTGGGCAACATGAGCAAACGGAGCCTTGGGACACCCAACAGCAACGGAGAAAGATCCACTCGACTTAGATCACACGATAGACGAGATAAATCCAGTTCTTCCAGCCATTGCATGTGAGGCAGAGCGCCAAACTCGGGTCTTGCGTTCACTGGCCACACGAGACGACGGATAAACGAATCTGCAGGAAGCGGAAGTCGTGCTGAGAAGTAGAGCTGACCCCAGTCGATTGTGTGCGGCTCGAATGTGTGCAGTCGTTGGACCAGCGTCTTCGTGGCCTTGTACGGTTCCTGTTCGATCAGGTCAACACCGTCCCCCAAGCTCAACTTGGCAAGTCGGGGCAGTTCGTCGAGATGCACCGCATGGATTTCTACGTTGGGTTCGAACAACCGGTGGAAATTGAGCTCTTCGAGATAACTCAGGAACTGTATCATGGTGGGCTTGAACACGAAACCGTGGGAGTGTCAGCGCTCGGATATTGGTTGTGCATCTGCTTGTCTGATCTGTGTCGAATTCTTGGACCAAGCTCAATCGAGGTTCATTAAGATCCGGTTGCACGGCCTCAACGTGCAATTTGTGTACTGTCGGACCAATTACATGAAGTAGTGTGTGCTCGAGGGCTGCGACCAGCATCCGGATGCATAGTTCGCGTAACTTTGTGAGCTGTCCAATGGTCTGGAAGCATTCACTCGATCGAGCATCGACACCTACACAGAGGTATTCGAGCCGAGAGTGCAATGGCTGCGGGAGGGCACGAGCTGGTTGCATCCTTTCGCTGTTGAACGTCAGAAATGTGCTTTCTTCGTCGCACAATGTCGTAACCTTGATGTGCGTGAGGCCAGAAAGACCTACCACCGCCACGTCATATCGAATTAGTAAGCCATTCATGAGAAATCCACCCAAATTGATGTGCTCCAGCCGAGTGTAGCGCTGAAAGCATACCAGCGCTGCAATTGGAAAGCGCTCTAAGCGGCTGCATTGCAAGTCCAGAATCCGAAGACGCAGAGAAAATCGTTCCAACAACAGAGGATCATGGGGTCGAATCAAGCAATACCGGATACGCAGCACACGAAGCTCCGTCAAGGACTCGATAATGGCAAAGTCACGAATGGAGACACGCACGATACTCAGCTCAACCAGCGAACTGAACGGGCGAGATCCCAAGAAGGTGAGACTTGGTAAGCAGACACCAGTGAGTTCCAAGATCCGCAGCTCACAGGATAGAAAGCTCAGATCCGATGCATTCGAAAGTTGCATGCCTCGCAGACGCAACACCGTCAATCGTTCGAAGCTTCTCAGGACCCGAGCGACAAGTATCGGTAGCTTCGATTAACTGCGATGTTGTTCTGCATGACTGGCCTTCAAAGCTCAGCACTTCCACATTCTCGAAGAAGAAAGCTACCCCAAAGATTATTGGAATGACTTGTAGGATATTCAGTCGTCGGATTTGGTGCGCGATGGCTCGGACGATTGCAAAGTTGATCTTGGTGTCATCGAGCCAGAGACCGTCGATTTGCGAGCGAATGTCTGGAAGTAGCTCACTTACCGGAAGTTGCTGACTTCCCAGCACAAGGCGCCAGGAGGCTCGAGACGCACGCTCTTGGCGGTACCCAAGGCTACCTGGTTGCACTTGGAGGAGGTGGAGGGAGGTCGTCTGTGGATAAAAACGATGCAACGTGCCGCTCAACGGCGTCGTTGAGCGCTGGTAGCGGCAGCATGATCCTCGTATCTCTTGTGGAAAATCGACCTTGCCGTCTGGATCGATCGCTAACCATCGAATGTCTATGTACATCATTGCGTAAACCAAGTACGATTCTGAAAGCTTCAACCCATGCTCATTCTTGTCCGACGACATCGCACAAAGCAAAAACACAGTGCTCATCCGCTCATTATGCCACCTGATGCCGTCATAGACCGAGCTGGGCGCTTAGCACTCGCCACTCAGTGCCACCAGCAGTGAATGAGCTAAATTGCGCAGGGGCTTATCTCGAATATCGCTGTCACGGAGTTGTTGAAGAATCCTACGAACGATGGTGCTGAGTCAGTGCCTCACAACATCACAGCTCTCTGGCAAGACTAACCTGACGAGGCAATCTTGGCGTTCAGCACCGATGTGATTCCAGGAGCCAGGTACTTTGCTGATTAAGACTCCGAACACCTTGAGTGCGTTCATAGCAACAAGATCCGTGAGGGCTGATGCCTGCATCACGTCGCCTACGACCGCAAAACACTGGCTCAGGAACGCCGATTTGTCATTGTGTAGCATCTCGGACGCTTTGAAGATGAATGAGAACAGCATCTGTTGCTCAGTAGAAGTAGTTGAGGATTAAAAAGGCACATAAAAAATTATGCGCGGCTTCACTGTACCTGAAGATAACCTGCTAGCACGGGAGCTGGTGGTCTGGTTGCTGGTAGAGACATTAGAAGTCGATTGGATAGCACATGGGACTGGAAGCAAGGCAACCATACTGCCTCAAGCTTGTTGAGTGCGCTACACAAAAGACATCAGCCGTCAAGAAGCATGATGGGAAAAGCCCTCAGTACGTACCTCAGCAGCACGTTGCACGCACAAATTCTGAGCTGGGGGGAGCATGAATCAACCGTGATGATGCGAAGAAGCGAGTCGACGACTGGCATTTCCTTCGTCTTCAACTCCGAAACTACCAGGAGAGCGATACATTCGATCGCTCCTGTCTGGAGATCCACAAGAGGTGAGCGCTGAGACGAAAAAGGCTCCGTAGGGTCGCATGGAATACTCAGTACATGGAACAGTACACCAACTACGTTGGTAGTTGCAATTCCAAGACTCTTTGCAGTTGTATCGGGGTCTGATACGATGCGGTTGAGATAGTACATCATCAGTTTTGCCGTGACAAAGCCGCATGTGGACGGGGATGACTCCAACTGACACGAAATTGCTTCCTGCTCGTTAATGACAACGCCTTGTTCATAGAGAAAGAGCTGCAACACCGCAAGAACGTCGTTCACGATACCCAAGGGAGAGAACTGGCCCAGAACTTCAATGGAAATCATTTTGACCTCCTTGAACTCGAGTGGATCGAGCGCTTGGTGCCAGAGAACATCGGCAAGAGCACCAAGATGCACTGAATTTTGATGGAAGAGTGGCTTTGGTAGCAAACGGAGCACGAGCATTGGCGCAAGATGTGCAAACAAAAGGTGCTCGACTGCTTTCGTCGCATAAGTCGAGTCATCTTCCAAAAGGGACTCAGTAAGACATTCGAGTCGCTGTAAGCAACATAACATGTCAATTGACGTCATAGCCTTTAGAGATATCATCGATGTGCGTACCTGCATATGCTCCGTGATCATTGGAAGCACGACCGACCACGCTGTCGAGAACCACCCAATTGCGACGAGTGCTCGTAACCACTTGAGGATAACTGCATCACGTGGACATCCAAACAGCTTGTTGATCAGCGCCACGAGACAAGCTGTCTGGACCACAGGAGACGCCGTAGTGCACCATCCACTGAGGAAGAGAGTCTGGAATCGCATGACACTGTCTGCATGTGGTGGTGTCGACGCTGTATTGAGCTTCAGAAAGTCACCTGGGGTTGAAATATCTCCACCGACGATTGCACTAGTAGCCCCACGACAAGCGATATCGAAAAGAGCGTTTGCGACTTCTTCAACATGTTGAGTTCCTTGATTTTTTGCGGCCACAAAGACGAGAGTGATGATGTCGCTTGTCGTTTTATCATCGTGGTACCAGTACTTTGAGGTCAAAACTGTTTGAAGAGTGAGCATTGGGTCGAGGAATGGGATCAATGACGCGACGTCTTCACGGATCGTACGAGACGGATGCTGAAGCACATGCACCGACCAACTAGTCAAAGTGTTCCTGAAAACGACTGTTAGTCAAGAGACTGTGTCGTACAACATTAACACAGACGCACCTCCACTGCTTGCGTAGTGCTGGCTCAGCTCTTAGTAGTGTGTCAAGACGGGTTAGAATACTGTCCACGACAGCCAAGCCAACCCGCACTTGATTCTCGCCGCTGTCCGCACGGACAATATCCTCAACGACCAAATTCCAACGAAGAACACAATCAGCGAGAAACTCGATTGCGGGACTCTTCATTTTTTCTGTGGCTGCAACCAACCGGTGAGCCAAGAGCTTGCAGAACTCTGTCCGCTCCTCTGCTGAACGCAGTAGGCAACCTTCAGTTGTTGCAAAGTGCAGCAGATCGAACGCCTGCGCCGACAACAGCTTGGTTTCACTGCGGGCAGTAAGTTCAGCGAGCGCAAGCAGTAATCGCCCTTGGTTGGCAACTGGAAGCGCCTGAAGCAATGATGCTGGGGATGAGCTGACGCCAAGCAGCAAGCCAAGACGTCGAAGACTGGCCGCAAGAGTGTGACTGGTGGTTGTGATGGTCGTCGCATTTTTCGATGACTCGTATAACTGATCGATCAACATCGGGATGATAACGTCGAAGCGCTTACGTGCAGTCAAAACGGACTCGCTACGCGTACACAACCACACGGCCGAGGCATTCCAGTGCCAGCACAGCATTTCGAACGCATCACGAGCCTCTGAGGTGCCGTAAACTCGCATGTGTGCCTCAAGCTGCTCAACTGCGATAATGAGCAATCGACGACGTGGTACAGAGTCGTACCATTGGTGGAGCGTGCTCAGGATAACTTCGAGTGCCACCTAATGCCATGGTCGAACAATCAGTCCATCGACCCCTCACCATTGCTCATCATCTACATACCACGAACGCAGATACTTGGGGAGCTGTACCAGATGAAGGCTTCAAGCCCATGCGAATCGACTCAGCGGCAGCCACAAAGATCAAAGCGTCCATCGCTGCGAGACCGAGTGTGGATGGCTTGAGACCTATGACAATGCCGTTATCGCCCAGATGAATGACGAGAGCCGCAGAGTCTGTACGCACCAGTCGTCGTGGTCACAACACCAGCCTTTAAAATATGCGTCAATGGCTTGACGAACACACTAAGATCCGTTTGGAGGACTTGCGATTGGCGGAGACGTAGTCGTTGTCGCTGAAGCAGCTCCGTCAGCACGAGACACGCCGTCAACTGCTGCTTCTTGTCACTCGACTGACTCACTCCGTCCAGCAAGACTTCAAACACCACACTCGACGCGTGTTGGCTTTGCTGCTGCACCATCCAGTCCAATAGAACGAGCCTCTTCTTGGATTGCTTGGTCCACACACAGCGATTGGACTTGGTCGACGAGCACGCGTCCACCGCCTGAGCAATCAGTGCGCTCGTCACAGACCCCAGTAGGTTCCTACACCACTACAAGTCAGTTTATCACCTCCATAGCCATTGATGAGAAGGAATGCGTGCCTGGCCGCCGCGTCTTGCGTATGCAAGGCCTTGTCAATGGCTCGGACGACCTGCTGCAGCTGCGCAATATGCTTGTGATCGGTCAGACTCAGCACGCGCGAGCCCACATCCCCACTGCCGCTTGCTTCGTGGCTCCATGGCGCAGTCGCCTCCGCCAGCGCTCTCTCCATCTACCACAAGAACACAATCAATTCAATCCCCATGGTCGTGCTCGTGTCCTGTTTACGGCGATTCCTTGGCGTACATGGAAGCTCTCACTGCGAGAGTCGGCCAGAATGCGCAGGAGACGTCCTAGACTCGCATGCGCGTGGTCGCTGCGGCGCTCGGACGCCGTGGACGTCGCAATCGGCGTCGTGCGCACTTGGCGGAGTCCCCATTCAGTCATTGTCGACACCACCTACACAGAAAATGACTCGGCTTCACTATGGTTATGAATACCACCTCCGGGGGTACTATACAAACAAGCAAAGGCAACCAAGGGGCAGCCAACGCACAGAAGCAAGCGAGTCTTTGAGAATACCAAGCGTGTGTGTGTGCGTCTATTCCTTGAATTCCAGCAGCGTACGTACGACCAGCAGACTCATGTCGTAAAAGGACGCGACGGCCGCGCGCAGCAACCGGATCTCGGTGGCTTCAAAGTGCCTACAGGGCAGGACACAACGGCGTCTCCCATGAGTGTGGGAAACGACAGGGGCAGCCTACGAGACGTACACAATGAGGTCGGTGCCGTCGACGGAGAGCGAGCGGTGGATCTTGTCCGGCTGGAGCTCCTCGTCCACTTGGATGGTCAGCATGGCGTGCTCGGCGTCCTCTGCCTCGGGGAAGCTCAGGCGGATGTCGCTGCGCACACAGATACACAGAGACGGACACAGCGGTTAGACCGACGGGCGTGCGGCATCGGCCGAGCCACAGCCATTGCGTCCAGGGACTTACCACTCGTATGGATGCGTCGCGCTCGTCATGTTGCCTTGGCCACTGCTGGAAGAGAGGGCTATATGAGGAATAAACGCTAATGGAAGCGTATAAAAAGCGGATTAATCGAAAGAAAGAGTCTAGAAATGTAAAACTTTTGCTATTGTCGCCCCGGGGGGAGTACGTGGTGACGACGTTTCCGTGTGAGATCTGTGAGGACGACCATGCGAATGGCGCTGAGGGTGATGTATCGCCGCCAGTGACGACGCGCAATAGAGAGTCGCCAGGCCGCCTGGATGAGCAGCACGGCGCGCGTGTCGTAGCCCACACAGACGAGCGTCTTGCAGCGCACGAGGCCGTGGAAGTAGCGCGTCTTGGCGGCCAGCAGCCGCCGAGCAAAGCGACAGCGGGTGAACACTTGAAGGAGGTGGACGGAGAGAAGCTTGTGCTGTGGATGGACGAGCGACTGGTGACTATCCAGAGTAGGGAGGCGCTGGCTTGTCACGAGCCACGAGCGGAGAATGCTGGAGGCAGACGTGTCAATGGCCATCGAAGCCGGCGGAAGCGCGATGGTCTCGGCGTGGATCTGCGTCATGACGGACGATACCCACTGCAAGAGCGCTTGTTGGAGTCGCTGGATGTCTGAGTCGGAGCCAGTGGCGGAGAGAATGGCTTGGAGTTGCTCCTGAAGCAGCCTTTCGCGTCGATGACGAGTCTCCGTCCACCGCTTTCGAAGGGAGTGGAGGCGTCGGTCTTGCCAGCGATGGACGTGGCGATCAAGGAAGGTGGTGATTGTGTCGACTGTTCTGCGTACATGACTTCGACGCTGCATGTAGACAACCCATCCACCGGTGGTGTCGAAGGAAGCCTCCAGCGCATACTGTCCTGGAAGCGTCGTCGATGACCCAGCTAGAAGTAAAAGCAGTGCGTCTCGGAAAGCCAACAAGCTTCGACGACACCTGTATCCACGCCACACACTCTGGAGACGTGTGATACGAGTTGTTATGTTCGTGAGCTGTGTGTGGTCTTCATCGCGTTGATTCTCTGAGACGCGTACGACCACGTTGGAATTTGGATCAACCTGTTTGCGCTCTTTGCGTGCTTGATACCGCCGACGGAGCGCGTGGTTGCGGCGATTGAGAGACACTGTGGGGCTGAGGATCGTGTACTCGTCGCTAACGTCTGTATCGGTGGTCGAGCAGATCGACAGTCTATGCGCAGTGTGTTTCTTTGCGTGGACAATGCCGCCAAGTCGACGTCTCGTGCGCCGCTTTGGACGCTCAATCTCCGTATCCAGTCCGTGGTCATCTTGGAGCTCGCAAATGTCACCCTCCTCGTGTCGTGTCGCAGTCGAAGACTTTGCGATCACCAGAGCGGTGGCAACGGCGGTGAGCACGGCGAACGCCCCCACTACCTGGCGCCATCGCCCAAGGACACGCATCTCTTCAAGCGTTCTCAATTGAGCTGTGCTTACATCGAGATATTTCTGGCTAAAATGTGCATCCCTGTCGTGCGTCACGACAGTCGAATTCCGCAATCGGAATGATCGAAACCAGCCATTTCCTCTACTCAGACGTGTACGTGGACAAGATAAATGCAAGAATGTATTCTGATGAAAGCAAGAACAAAGGACGAAGCACACGTGTCAGTGCAGAGAGGGTCAAGCGTACTCGTTTGAACTAGATGCTCAAGCACGAAGCAAACGGGTAGCTGGTGCTGGTGCTGCTACTGCTGCCGCTCGCGCATTATCTGGAAGTAGGTCGGTGCAGCCATCTTCTTCGCCGGGCTTCTTGGCTGCAATGTCGACTTTCAGCTCGAGGTGACCTTTGTTGGGAGGCGTCACTGGTGGGACCCACAACAATACGGACGAGTCCTTCTCGAAAGCAGCCTTGGCCTTTAGCTTGTCCTTCAAGCAAGGGTGTTCCTTTATGATGCGCAGGTTTTTCGCCTTGAATGTCGTGAGTGGAAGTTGAAGCGTGACTGTCCGTTTGGATAGAATTTCTACGTACGACTTCTTGTCTGCGAGTGTCGTTCCTGGGAGCGCAAACCCGAACTTGTACAGTTTGTAGCCGCCGCTCGTGATGGTTACCTTCACGGGGACGTTGTCGTCGTTTTCGATCTTCAGTGAAACCATTCCATCAGCACCAGCATTGTTCCACTCGCCTGCTACCGTCATCAGGGTCCCTCGAATCTTGAGACCGAGCTGTCGAGCCACCAAACCGTTATCGACTGGCGTGAATGGATTTGCCGTGCATCGTCTGGTGGAAAGTTTCGATACTAAAGCCGTGATGCGGGTCGGGTCGAAGATGGAAATGATGTCGAGACCGTACCGGAGGGTTCGGAAGAATACTTTCGTGGGGTCAAGCTTCTCGGGTTGGCTGTACGCCGCAGTGACAAGCCCCGCCATGATATCATAAATCATCGACGTCAGCTGGTCGCGTTGCTCCTGTTGATTCGGATTTGGGTGGCATTGCTGTGCAACTGCTGGCACTTCGAGTGTCACCAAATCCATTGCTCCAAGATCCTCGTACAGCAGGTTCATGCCGATATTTGGATGGTTTGCTCGCTTCGTTCCGATATGATCCGCGATCTTGGTGATGACGTTTCGGATGTGATTCCCGCAGTCTGGTGGCCCATCGTTCATCGCTTTTCTGAGCAATGCTGTGTCATCAGGTGTAAACTGCTGGATGCTGAGCGCTCGCTTGACCTCTGCTTCGCCCATGAGTGCTTCATACTGCTTCTTTGGATCTGGATTCGCCTTCTCAGCTTTGTCGAAGAATGGCTTGAGCTTCTTCAGCATGAGATCAATTGCAGCATCTGTATCCTGCGTCCATCGCTCTGCGTTGGGGATTTTCATGCATGATGCGATCACAACCCGGATATCAAAGTAGCCAAAGCGTGGTTTCGGCGTCGGTTCCGGGACTTTCTGCTCTTGAAAATACTTGTAGATCTGGAGTGCACACAATGCAGTACCTGAGACCGAGCCTTGAAGAAGTTTGATGATGGGTGGAGTCGAAAGGTCCACTGCCAAATCAAAAGGAGCGTTCACAGCAGTGAGGCCCCCATTAGCTGCTGCCTTTCCGCCCATAACCGTATGTGTGCCCAACGCGCTGAGGCCAATCGACATACATGATGACCGGTAGCTCGTGCACACGGGCCCGCACGCGATTGGATACTCAAGCGGGCAGTACATGGAGCAGAGCGCGGCGTTGGATGGATGGAAATTACCGGGACATTGGCCATTCGTCTTGCGTGCCATTGGGCGATAGCAAAACTCCTCGTTCGGCTCGCGAAAGTTGACGATAGCTCCATTCAATGGAGGGGGTGTTGGACCAGCGTCTCCAATCGCCACGAGGGCGAGTAAGGTCGCAAGTACAAGTAGGCGATGTATCGTAGCCATGAACTTGGCTTGGGCTGATCTTCAGAGCTTGTTGTTGTGCAAGATGCAAGGCAAAACGCGGAATGATGCTACGCTTCTCACAGAACGAGTCCTCATAAAAGGGTTGTCTCCATGTCGACTACACTCGCCTGAATATCTGGCTTGCTCACCCAAGTCAATTACGTGTCTTCGATTGGGTAGCACCAGCCACGCATTGCAGAGATGCGCGTCAACTGGATATCTATGTCAAACCGAGGGGAAGCTTGCTCAAAACATAGGTTTTGGGAGATAATGGAACCGATGCCAGCGCATTTTCTGGGAACCAGCCTCAAACGGATGCTACTCTACCACGGCTGCTTTTGCATTCATACGTGGCATACGTGGCATACTTGGATTGAGACACGTGAAGTTCAGCTCACAACTCACTAACACGTAGATCTTTGGTGAGCCACCTCATATTATATATATAACCTATCCACCGCTGGTACTGTAGAACTTATGGCCACGGAAGCTAGGGAGCTGGAACAGCCGTAGCCATATATTGAATGAATATCTCTTTCTTGCCCATCACCCGCCACGTCATTTGATGATGAGATGGTCGATAAGGAAGGTGTGACTCTCATCATATCTCAATCATGGTGTGAGTCAACAAAGAGTCAACGAAATCTCGCGTCGTACAATAAGACGTTTGGAATCATGCTCTTCATTGGATGCAAGATGATAAGCTAAACTACCTTGTTTTGATATCTCAAGTTGAAGTTGACACCTGGCAATGAGATCTGGCTTCGAAGTCCCTTATTAATGCCAGTTGATTCATGCCTAGGTTCAATATTCAACACGTCGTGAAACAAGAGGGGCAGTCAAGAAAGGAGTCCCGCTCTCGGACAATACTCTCGGACAATGCTTTCAAGTCATTCCCAGTGTTTGTTTCAGTCACGGCAGAGAAGAACAGGAAGGTGATATCACTGTCACCGACGATACAGTGGCAGTCTTGGATGGAAAAGCGGTGAATGAAACATCAAATGTTTGAATTGAGTTGATTGAGAGCACGAAAAAACGACACACGCATGCAAATGAAATGTCCCACGTAGCATGGAACGATCGAGCCTAGATGAGTACCATAGTTGTCGAGTTGAATGTGTCGTAATCCGCTGCCAGCGCTCGCGTAGAAGAACCACCGGCAGTTTGACAGTTTGGCGCGAAGAACTTGGCGCTCAGCTCGAATTCGCCTTTCGTGTTTGGCGACGGAATTGGCATGTAGAAGGTGATGGATGTCTTCTCAAAGTCCTTGATCACGTTCCATAGTAGTCGGCCGCACGAGTTGCTGCGTTCAATGTTGAACGACTTTCCCTGCAACGGAGCTAGGGGGAGGCCAAAGCTCATTGTCGCACCCGCAGGTACCGTCACAGTGCTACCTTGGACAGGTCGGCCCGAACCAGCTGTGAGGGCGGTAATTCGAGCTCCCATCTCGTGGACGGGGAAGCCACCACTTCGAAACGTGGCGCTCACAGGTTTGTTGTGCTCGTTAGTGAACCGGAAGATCACTGGCTGGGCCAAGGTTTGGGTCGCTGGAAGGGTCTTCCATTCTCCAGCGGTGACCTTCCAGGTGGAACCAGTGACTCGAAGAGCAAGCTTGCTTGTAAGTTCTCTTGTCGCAGTAACTACACCATTGCCAGGAACATTTGTGGGCTGGCACGACTGGGCGACAAAGTTGGAGATGATACTTGTGATCTTTGTCGGGTCCAGCGTGGTCAAAACATCGAGCGCGAGACCAGCGACACGATATAAGACGCTTTCGCCATCTCCCACGACGTGTGTTTCATAGGCAAACGTGACGATGCGAGCCATGATTTCATCGATCGTCATCACAACCTTGTCTTGATCAGCTTCACTCTGGGGGTAGCACGCACTCGCAACTGCTGGGACCCTTTGCTGGACCAAGTCAGTAACGGAAAGAGCTTCATAGAAATCGTCGATCTCAGCATTTGGCTGGGACCTGCGTTGGGCAATCACTCGATCGGCAATGGCTTCGATGGCATCGTGGATTTGCTCGCCACACACTGTTCCTCCCCGTGCAGACAATCCGTCCAAGATGAAATCTCGCTCTTCTTGACCCATCGGGCGGAGTTTCAAAGCTTCGATCACCGCCTCATTTTCAAACAAGTTCTTGAGCTGTTGTGCAGGTGTTGTTCCGGCCTTCTTAGCGTCGGCGAGGGCCTTGCCCAAAACAGGAATCGTACCACGCAGCTTATTGGTCCATTCTGCAGGATTTGGAATACCCAAGCACGCGGCGGCTGATACGCTCAAATCGAAGTTGCTTGGTCGCTTAGCAGCAAGTCGTTGGCCATTCCATTGCGAGAAGAGATGCTTGCGAAACTGAAGTAAACAAGCGCCGATGGAAGTGAGCTTTCCTTGGAACAAGGCAAAAATTGGTGGAGTCAAAACTCCACCAGAGGCTACTGCCGTCGCAATGCTGAAGGCGCCACCAGCAGCTGAGATGAGAGGGGCCATGGCTAGACCGACACAGCCGCCTTTGTAGTTCGCGCATGCGAAGTGGCACTGAACTGGGTATTCAACGGGGCACAGAAGCTGGCACTTGTTGAGGATATTCTTTCGGTATCCAACTGGACACTGTCCGTTACTGGCTAACTTCACTGACGGGCGATAGCAGAACGCTCGCGCTGGTTGGCGAAAACTTGCTCCAACAGCGTTGAGTGGCGCGACATTTCGCATCGAGCCACCCATTGGAGGCGCGGCTCGAACGCTTGCAGTAGCCAATATGACGACAATGATTACCAGCACTGACCACAAAGGTCGCAGTAAATGAAGCTGAACCATGATATATTGAGAAGACGAAAGTGTTGGAGGTGGCAATCCGAGCGCTGGTATGGAATTTGTCGAATGACTCAGCTCCTCGATACCGATTCGGATTGACGCTCGAACACTCAGGTTCGTCATGAAGCAGGCAGCCAGGGATAAAAGGGAGGTAGAATACGAGGACAGGTGCATCCTGTACCCTTCCACGTCAACGACAACCAGATATGAAGTGTTTTTGTCGTGGGTACATCAAGTTGAGGCAACATCAAGTTGAGCTCAAGTCGAAGTCCGTTGAGGGTCAAAGAGGATCCGGAGCCTTCCAAAGCCGATAGATAATCTATCGTGACATGCAACTTGCCACCTCATGCTGACATGTTATGCTCATTAGTGATTTGCAAGAGAGCATAAATCGTTGGATCTTGAGGTGGCACATTATTCATACAACCCTTGTACCAAATTCAAGACTGATTCGTGTTCAGTCTCGTGAGGGCAAGTTGATTCACCGGAATCAGCAAGTTATGACTTGGCAAGGCAACGCCATCTGTTAGTAGTAGAACGTGTGTCATGGTAACCTTACGCGAGTCAATGAGTAGTACCTTTGTTACGTCTATTCGCGGCAGCCTCGAGTGTAGCTAGATAAAAGACCTAGGCGCTATATGACGCTTGATCCTATCCCACCAGCGTCCGCATACGTCGAGATTGGGTCAGGATGGGTGTTGGACGGAGTCGATGGAGGCACACGGTCGGCGTTGCTCCAGGTCCCTGGGGATGTATTTTGGAGAATTGCGCGATGATCTTCCAGGTTACACGGAGATTATGGATGAAATCGAAAATACAAAAACCTCGCAATTTGGTTTCCGGGCGATTGAGAATGGGAGTGTCTGGTGTCTTCTCCGGACCAAGTTGAGCTTGGCTAGCTGAGCTGGCCATGTGGAGGCTATGTTGGAGGATGGGTCATCCATCCGACGTTGAGAAGGACATCGTTCGGGCTGAATACGAATGGAATATCTACTGAATAGTAGTCTCACGCAACTTTGAGCGAATTATTCACGTGATATGGATGCCACCAGGCTGTAGGCAAATTTGGATTTCTCCTTCACAAAAGCCAGATGAAGCGCACAGGCCACGCACGCCCCGTTCAAAACGGAGCTCGCGTAGCAGCTTGAGTCAGGTAGGCATGGCGAGCTTGCATTCAGCAACTCATAATTTCCCCCTGCGGTTTGTTCTCAAGCTCTCACAGTCAGGAGAATGGCACACGTCCAGCGAAGAGATATCTTCGTCATTTCCACTCTGAACCCATGTCGGACTCGCTAGAAAATCATTGTCTCGCTTCTGATTGGCCATAAATCGTGTTCAACATTCTCCCATGCTGTCGCCTGGTTGTGAAAATTTGGCGCGCCACTTGATCCGTAGTTTACCACCGTCCACTCACACGCGTCCACTCGGTGGACCGAGATAACTTCCCGTAAGTTACCCAGCTGGTCTGAACGTTTTGCGCCAGCTGGTCTTGGAGCTTATGGGCATCAGGCGTCATTAGACATTGACCAGCCGGCGGATTGCCATCATCACTCGTCTCGCGCTTGGTAGCGCCACTCGTCCGGCACCATGGGCCTGCTCACGAGTCCGGTCTGCTGCGCCGTCAAGTGCTGCGGCTGCATCATCCTCTCGCAGATCATCAGCCTCCTCATCAGTCTCGGCCTCGTCCTGGCCTTTATCGCCTTCTTCTACTTCTATCTCGTCCCGTGGGGCGAAGACAAGCTCGCGGAAGCGCTCGGCTTGCCCGATGGCACGGATATCGGCTCCATTGATCCCAATTTGATCGCCAAGCAAAACTGTTCCGGATGCGTCTTTGGTACTAACACCGACTGGCCGACTAAGACGAATGGGACGTTGCATTTTCTCGACACGTCGGCGGGTACGACGATCTCCTCGGGTGTGGCCGTCTCGTTAGTCGCTTCAGCAGCGGCTGGTGCAGGCACAATGATCTGGGCGTCGCTTGTGCCGTCCATGGCGTCGGCATTGAGCTTGACCGGCGGATTCTACGAGATGACGCACATTTTCGAGCAGGCGCAGTATATTAGCATGATCGGCCAGCTCCAGTTGCACGGGGCTCCGGAATTCCTCAACCAGTTCTCAAAGGAGCTCGCGTGGACCAACTTTAACCTCCCCAAGTCCGTCACAGATGCCGTCATCCCCGGCCGTCGACTCGATGACCTAGTGTCTACAGGTCTGAACAGCCTCCAGCCGAGTTTCAGCGGTGACTCGGGTCCAGCGAAGTACGCCAAGATGCTCGGTGTGGAGCCCAAGAACCTCTTCTTTTACACCCTGCTCATGTTTGGCGCGCTGTTGGTGCTCATCCATGTGCTCTTTGTGATCGTCGTGGTCATCATGACGTGCATCAACAAGAAGAAGAGCTTTGGTCAAATCGCGGGTCAGTTCTACCGTAAGGTGATCTGGGCGTGTATCCTGGCGCTGCTCATGGCGCAGTACATCTTCGCCATGGCCGGAAGTTACTACATTTATGAGAGTACTCGTGGAGATGGCGAGAGAGACTCGAACTTTTACCTCGGCTGCTTGGGTCTCGCGGTTGCTGTCGGCTTTGCGGTCTTGTTTGGTGTTCTCATCGTCGCCAATAACACGGACGAGCTCAAGGATATCGGTTCGGTGGAGCACGAGCAGCGTCCATTCGCAGCCAAGTACAGTGCTTTCTACGACGAGTACAACTTTGACAACCGCTTCTTCTTCGTGCCACGGATCCTCTTGGCAGTTGCGACCGGTGCGATTGTTGGTATTGTGCAAGATCCTGTGAAGCAGCTTCTCATCATTTTGGGTGTTACGGTGACCTATCTCGCTCTGTTGATTCTCCGAAAGCCCAACTTGTTGCGCTTCTTGTACTACATCGGCTTTATGTCGGTATTCCTCAAGGTCATTCTGTTGTGTTTGATGTTGGCGCTCGTGCAAGACGATATGTTCCCACAACACGTGCGTGACAATGTGTCATACGCGATTATCGGCATCAACGTGTTCATTTTCTTCCTGCTCTTCCTCCGTCAAGGCTACATGGTTATCTACAAGATCTCTCGTGCATGCAAAAACAAGGGCAAGAATGTCGACGACGACTCGGATGACGAAAGCGGATACAACCGAAACGATCGTCGTGATGTGGAGCAGGGTCGTGGTCCTCGTTACGAGCGTCTGAACTCGACGGATAATGGACGAAGCGCACCTCAGCCATTCCCGGGTGACCCATACCTGCAGAACCAGCTCCAGAAGCAACAGAACTACATGGGCGGTGCAGCTGCAGCTCAACAAGTGAATGGATACGGCAACAACGATCGTGGCAGTGGGTACGGTCAGCAAAGCGGCTACGGCCAGAATGGTGCGAACAATGGTTACGATCGTAACTCGGCGAACACGGGCTACGGTCAGAACGCTGCAAACAATGGCTACGGTGGTTACGGCAATGGAACTAATGACCACGGATACGGAGCCGCAGCTGGTATTGCGGCGGGTGCCGTGGTGGGGGCTGGTGCTGCTGCCGCGATGAACCGCCAGTCGAACGACCAGAATGCGACTAACAACCAGTATAATGGAGCTGGCGCAAGAGCTGCCACTGGTGCTGGTGCGCCAAACGGAGGAGCTGCTGCTCAGCCAGCTGGACCTGCAAAATTCTCGTGGCGTCGCAATACTGGCGCAGACCAAGCAGGAGCGCCGGTGGACACTACAGCCATGTATCTCTACGGCGGTGCGAACGCAAACCGTAACACTGGTGGAGGTGCTGAGGTTGCTGGCGCAGCAGCGCTCGCGGCTGGTGCTGCGGCTGCTGGCGTTGCCATTGCTAGCCAACAAAGCTCGTCTCCGCAGAAGGGCTACAGTACCGATGATGACGACTGGATGAACATCAACAGCAATTCAGCAACTGGTAGCCCTGCGAAGCCTGTGACGGAATTCCGTGACTCGGATATGAACTCTTCTGACCAGATCGCGAACTCTTCGTTCCTCACTGCCGACAGCTACGCCACTAACACTCAAAGTGGCGTTCGCGAATTCCGAGACACGGATCTTGACAACTCATCGTTCCTCACTGCGGATAGCTACGCTACCAACCGTCAGGGCACGGGTCTCGACACAGATCGATCGCTCGCGATGACGGATTCGTCGGACGAGATGGCCTTGGACACCAAGCAGATGGATAACCTCGCAGTTGAGTACTTGCATCAAGCCGGGGCCTCGGAAAACGAGAACGATCTCGGTGACGATGACGAAGATGAAGACGAATACGACGAGTTGGCGACGACAAAGGGTGTCCGCGATTCGGTGGACATTGACGTGGATTCGGAAGACGATGCTCAGTCGGTGGATGTCGATGTGGACGACGACAGCTCGGGCGACGAAGTGGACATCGACATGATCTCCGATCGCGACACGGACACGATGCTGGAGTCAGGCTATGACTCGAATGACGACCACGACATCAAGCGTGTTGATGAGATCGGATTGCGGGACAGCAACACAAGCGCCACGCAATCCGATGCCTCATTCATCATCGCTCGACACTCGAGCACATCAGACTTTGAACGCCCTATGAGCCAGACGAGTATTCGCTCCGATGATGACTACTCGTTGTACATTGATGGACGACAAGACGAACCAAAGGAGGCGTCAGCTCCGACTTCGGCCGCGCGTTCCGGTCCGATCAAGTTATAAGGCGTCACGGCACGCCGTAGTTTTTTAAAGGTATATAGTGTGTAGTCACCCTCGTTTCGTAGTAGTAGTAACACGACAAGAGATTTTTGATTCGGATTGCACGTGCTGAGCGTTTTAGTCTACATGAAGCACTCTAGAGGAAGCGTGGCGAGGCCAAGGCGAGGAGAGAGGAGCTCACATGGAGCACGTGGAGCTTGCACAGCTTGGAGTCAATCGATGTACACATGGTAAGTGCGCCCCACAGCGTCTTAAGCTCACTGCGCGAATACAACAATGTGAATTTGGTGGTTTGGAGGCATCGCTCTGGCAAAATCAAGCATTTACCTCGATCGAATCCGCAGAATCGCCGTCGCCGAGGCTTCTTTGGTCGCTTTCTGCAGCGTAAGCAGATCAAACTCGGCCTTGGAGGCGCCAACCTCCCCAAAGACGGCGCGAAGCTCATTGTTCAATGCAAATTTGAGACGCTTGATGTCACTCACGACGGCAGAACCATCTACGGAAAAGCTACAAGTGGTACGAGGAAACACATCAGTCGCACTGAGAGGACGCGGAGAGCTCAAACTCGATGAGTGTCTTGCGACGTATACATACATGCCGATCTTGAGGTAGCTGTACTCACTGCGCAAGGAGAACTTGTGATGCGGCGTGGCCATCGGCGCTTCCTCCATTGCGCTGGTCATCCCCATCGAGTGGAAAGTAGCTCCTCATGAGGCAACATTGGTCGTTATGTTGCTTTGACGTTGCTACAGGCCACATTCAAGCAACATAATACCACAAATCAATCGTGACGGAAGCGAAGATGGTGGTGCTGCAGCATGACCAGCTCCATCACTTGCTCTGGGGCCCAGCGTCGCGAGACGGCCGATCCAAGCGCGGCGACACGCTCGTCTACATGCAACTGGTGCGTGTGGTTGTCCACTGGGGCTAAATCGGCTCGACTGGCTGTTGACACGGAGGATTTGTCCGTTCTCCACAGGTGATCCTTGCCTGTCTGGCTGTGTGGCAAGCGTTTGCCTACGAGAAACCCACTGCGTTCCGACTTGCTGCATTCAGCGCCGTCGTGCTCCTCTACTTTCGCAATGTCGCTTTGGTACGTAGAGTCTAGTGGGTCGCTTTTTAGATGAGATACTGACCGTGCTACAGTGTGCTCGCTTGCTTGTGTTCCTCTCGTGCTTGGTGCTGTATGGCGACGTGTTTGTCCCTGTCAAGAAGCTTATGAGTTCGAGTGAAGCGGCGTCACTCCAAGGCGTCTTGCCCGTCCTTGCGTACACTCAGCTCCTGTTCAACAATGTAAGGAAGCCGCAAGACTGGCTAGGTAGAGGAGAACACACTGAGCTGACTCTAGTGGCCATGCTCTGTAGATCAAGTTGCTGTTCGCGGTCTATCGAGCGATGCCTCGTTCCCAGCGTCGACAGGTGCCAATGAGACACCTCCGGAAATCCAAGTACGCATAAACGCGCATCACCAACACTCGAGCAATCTGGTCATTTGGTCTCGAATATATATTGCTCTCGCTCTTAGCGACGCAAACGACTACGCACTCATCCGCCCGCCACGAGAAGGAAGACGAGAATCACAAGAAGCACGAGGATGATCATGTAGAGCTTGAAATTGCTGCTTTGTCGGGCGACCTGAAAAAATACACACACACAACTATGTCAATAACACCGCCACGAGCCACCACACAGTCCTGACGCGCGTACCTTTGCCGCGTGCGCGCCTTCTGCCTCGAGGCCGTCGGTCGCGCGCGAGACGTCCTGGTCAATGTCGTCGAGCAAGCGAACGTGCAGGTCGGTCTCGTCCTTGACAGTCAGACTGTAGTTCTTGATGTTGGCGACGCCCTTGCTAATGAGATCCAGCTGCTGGTCCTGGTCTACGGTAGACACACAAACAGAGGTTAAGACGACAAAGCCAACAATCCGGAGCATCGTCGTCGTTTGTACCTTTCATGATCTGGTTTTGCATACGAAGCAATTGCCCCGACTGTTCCCGGGTGCCATTGCTGTACATCCAACAAACCCCATTAGTACCACCGCCTTGATGAAAAGAACCGTCGAAGGACGCACTTGTTTCCGTTACCCGACGTGCGCTTGTTGTACACGTCCAGGTCGGCTTTCTATCATATCCACACGCGTCAATCCAAGCGTCCTCAGCCTTCACTTTTACTCGTCAGCACTGTACCTGGTCCTGCAAGAGCTGGTTCAGCAGCTGCTCTCGTCGCGCCATCTCCTGCTTGGTCCTATGTCATTCGCCACCCCATAGATTAGCCACGGAAGGCCAAACCTTCACAGTCGACGGCAGTTGCGTACACGCTGGACGCCGAACTGCGCTTGAGCTGGTCAAAGTCGCGCTTGAGCCGCGAGGCCGTCTGCTGCAGCGCGAAGACGCTGGTGCCGATGGCCGCCACGTTCCCCGCGCGGATTTTCTGCGCGATGGCATTCTCTTGGCTGCGCGCGCCTTCCAGGCGGTCCAGCCAGCTCGCCCACGCCGTCGTACTCATAACAAATGGATCTCTTGGTCGTCTGGATCGGCTTCTTCACTTCGACGCTTTTTCAATTCGGGACAGACTAGTCCCTCGTCATACCTTATTGAATGATAACGTAGGGGACAAACGTCCCTCGTATCATATTCAAACGAGGGACCACATCCGTCCGTGGTTGGCATTCGACCTGCAGTGGAAGTGAAGCAACGCGCCCGAGCCAAGCGCCCTTTGTATCGAGTGAAGCAGCCATGAGCCAGCGCGAGTTCGAACGCAAGATGGAGGAGCACATCGAGGAGATGCGCGTGGCGCAGACCATCGCCTACTTCAGCCGCACGGTCGAGTTGTGCTTCAACGAGTGCGTGCACTCGTTCCGCAGCAAGAAGATGGACGACAAGGAGCTCTCGTGCGTCAACAGCTGCGCGGAAAAGTTCCTGCGCCACACCATGCGCTCGTCCGTGCGACTGCAGGAGAGCTACGCCGAGATCATGCAGCAGCAGGAGCAGCAGCAGCAGCAACAGCAGTAAGCTCGCTCGGCGGCGGCAGACATACAGTAGAGCGTATCCATAAGTATACCAACGTGATTGACAGCCACCAGCGAGTGATCCTGCACGTGTATATATATGCCAGTGTGAAGACCATGCTGATCCATTCCAATCAACAGATCCAGACGCGGCAAAAGTGTGGCGGCGATATTGAGCAGGAAACTTCCATTTCCACGGGAACCAAAGCGTTTGAAACCGTCCAGACACTCTTCACAGCTCTAGACTGCCTTTGATGGGCTCGTAATGACTCATTTACCGCCCTCAACGCTCTTTTGGCGCCATCGCATCCCTTCTCCCGAGACGGCCGAGCCATCCTCGGGGCGGTCTTCAGACAACATTCGCGCAACCTTCTTGTCACTTTTCCTAGTTTCCCTTGGGTCAATTGGCACAAGTCGAAAGCAACGGCAACGAACGCGGGCGGCCGACCCACCGCGCATCTTGACGGCGACCGACGCGTTTACAGGCTCGTTCTTCTGTCTCCGTGTGTCTGTGCGTGTAGAGGACGTCTCGACGAGTCCAGAGCGGTCGCGTTTGGGGTCAGTGGAGCGCTCGAGCTAGCGCTGTGAGTGATTGACCATGCGCGGCGCAATGTATCTCTGTCCTCTGCTGGGCAGCAATGGACACCAGAACGAGAACCATGTCCAGCCAATTGCTGTGCCGGCAGGGCAGAGTCGACTGCGAGCCGATGTGAACGTGGCGCGCTTGACGGCCATCTTGAAGAGCCATCAGAGCGACTTGCTGTACGGTTGAGTTGCCTTGTTTGCGTGCAAACGCGTGATGCTGACTGCTAGTGCCGGTGCTTGCTTGCTATAGACCACAGCAAACCCAACCGGCGATCTCTGAAGCGTCCTTGGCTGCGTTGCCGCCGTGGGCACAAACTGTCATCCGCGCTCAGAGTGAGTAAATGCGAATGGATGCACGATCAAGTCTTGAAGCTAATGGGTAGTACTATAGGTGAAGCCGGTCCAAGTGCAAAGCCACAGGAGGTAAAGAACTCAAAGCGAAGACACAATGGGGCTTCCAAGGGTGACGTGCTGAGTAAACGCGCTCGACAACTGGAGAAGAAGCCACATCTTGATCAGCCCCGTCCAGATGACGACGATAGCATGGAGGGCGTTGCATTGTCACAGGATACGGAAGGAGGAGATGGCGATGCGACACAACGCAGCACGTTCACACACGCTAAACGGTTGGCGGAGCAAGTCGAAAAGTACTCGAGAACACTTGAACAGGTGGTGGAGGCTGTGCAGAACCGCCTCGCGAGCGACGCAATGCAGGACAGTAGCGTGGATTTGTTCACCAATGCAGAGATCAAGACCCTTGTGCAGTCGCTGAAGATTATGCACAAGAATGGTTTAATCGGCAAGTGCGAACCAGACTTGCTCGTCACGTTGATCGGCCATCTCGACAAGCAGGTGCAGATTGGCTTGACATTGGATATCCTGGGAACAATGATGCTCAACAATGGGGACGAAGAGTGGCAACCATCCGGCATTGATGTCCGCTTGGCGGCTCGGATTCAGTCGTCATTGGATGTTGCGTTGTGTGAGCTCCTCATCATGTCGACACCTGGGATCGACCGACGCATTTTGTCCGAGGAGATTATTGACAACTGCATCCAGCTTTTCAACAACTCCGTTCAACGGCTTATTTTACCGTGTATTGACCCCACCATGTGGCCATCATTATCCTCTCAGGATAGGCCTCGGTCAGCTCAGAAAGGATCCCGATGCGCAAGCCCAGCAAACTTCAATGTCAAGAGCAACAAGAATGTGCGAAAGGCTATGGAGCGCCTCGTACCAGTCGTATTCGAGTTCATGGAACAGCTATCACAGCTCATTACGGTCGTGAAGCTAGCTGATCGGTGGATTCTCCACTTCTCGACAGCAATGACGTCACTGTTCCTGCTCGAATACAGTGCGTTTTCGACAGCATTGCAGCGTGGCGGTATACTGGTTCTGAGAGGGATCTTCTTGGAGTATGGGAAGCATCGTGATCTCGTGCTTGACGAGATCGTCACCGTCATCATGAAGTTGCCAACAGCCAAGAGGAATCTGAGAACAGTCAAATTGTTCGGTTCATCCAACACCATTCAAATGGTGACGACGTTGGTATGTGCATTGATGCAAGTATGCGCATCAGTAACACCGTCATTTCCAATGAAGAGCCAATCCAATCCAGCAATGCAAGATGGAGAACATGGCGATGAGATGGCCCGATACTTCGCAGTTGGCATGAATGCAGCGAAAGAAAGTGCCAAGTCCTTCGTGTCATCCCTGCTCCGAGAGTGTTTGAAGAAAAACGAAGAGCGAGACAACCGAGTCGTCCTAGAAAATTTTGTCGACGATTTGCTCGTCATGTTTGTCCATCCAGAGTGGACAGGTGCTGAGGTTCTACTGGAAGTGCTGAGCACATCGCTTGCGGGTATCGTTGGCACAAACCTCTCGAAAGATTCGAGAAAACTCGAGTCTCAGCATAGTTTGATGGCCTTGCAGCTGGTTGGGCGGATCTGTGCGTGCATTAAGATGCACCAGAGCGCTGCCCTCCGGGAAACTTTTGACGATGAGACTTCTCAGTCGCTCTACCATGACCACGAAGAGTATATTCGCGATTTGTTGTTTACTGGATCCGAAAGAAACACAAGCATCGGAGAAGACGTGGTGTTGAAGCACATTGTGGTCTACTACATGCGAAACAGCTTGCACGAGACGATCTACCAAGATGCCAAGCGTATGCTGCTCTCGAGGTTTATTGCTGAGTCCACGAATGCAGGTGGTGAAGTTGGGTTGGATGCACCAGTGTGGCATTCGCACTGGGACTCTAGCAGCACTGGTATTGATTCGGCGTCGAAGGTTGTTGCTCCCTCAGCAGATATCGGCATGCGTGCACATCTTCACCTTGTGATTGCTCGAGAATTCTGTTCGTTATTCGACACTTTGCTCATGCATTTGATGGCGTTGCTCACACGAGGGATCCCGACGTTTCGTGCTCGTGTGATGAAGGCACTCGGTGGTATTGTTGACGTCGATCCCATGTTGATGGCCGAAACAAATGTGCGTACAGCTGTCAGTCGATGCTTTTTAGACGAAGCAACATCGGTTCGTCAGGCTGCCGTCGATCTTGTGGGGAAGTATATCACTCTACAACCCTTACTGGTATGTGTGAATGCTTATTCATCAGGAAAGCCTGTGATTCTAAAACTTTTTGCAGTTTGATAGATATTTCGGCATGCTTTCGGAACGACTGCGCGACAAGGGCATTAGTGTTCGAAAAAGCGTCTGCCGCATCTTTCGGATGTATCTGGTCTACGCATCATCAACTGAACATTCCGATTTGGAACTCTCCAACGATGATCTTCGACGACGCAGCACCTGTATGCGCAGTCTTGTTGAGCGTGTCGGTGATATCATGGAGGAAGAAGTGGTGAAGAATTTCATCATCGATACCTTCCAAGAAGTTTGGTTCGGATCAGAGTTATCATCGCGACAACTTTCAGAGTTTCATGGTTTCACCGATGAAAATGCTGGTAGCAGTGACGTACCACCAGGTTGGACGATTATTGAGTCGACGAAGAACAAACGGCAGGGGATAGAGTACATGTCAACAGATGGAAGTACGGTCAGCTCGATCAAAGACGCCTGGGCAGCATATCGGACACCCCAGATCACTCCATCCAGCGTCGTGAAGAGCAAGCAGTCGAAGATGGACGATACACCCGACGTTGTGAGTACGATTGTTGAAGTGACACATGACATGACAAACCTGGACTGGTTTGTTGCGCTTCTTCGACGACTCCTTCACGACGAGTCCAATGGAACAGCATCGAAGGACACTCCAAGGAAGCGTTCAATCAAGGATCGGTCTGATGACGTCGCAGTTGCACAAGCGCGATCGGAGAAAATTGTCGCTTGTCTTATTGAATGTTTGATGCAACTCGAAGAAGACAACGAACTCAAGGGAGTGACGATCGAAGGTGCTGAATCCCAGTTCTTGTCGTGTTTCAAGGCTTTGGGGGCGTTTGCTGAAGCTAGCCCAGTACTGCTCCTCCCACATATTGAAGCTCTCATGGTGTACTTGAAAAGCGATGATAAATTCAGCAAGGCAACTGAATCGAAAGTACAAAGCGTCGTGGTCGGAATGGTCAGCAACGTTGTGGCACACTCTGAGCGGATTTCGAACCGAGTGGCGGACATGCTCGAAGATGATTTGAAAACCTTGATCTTCCGAGCACCACCAAGCGTTGTCGGTCCGAGTATTCGCTGTCTCGCTACTCTCGCAACACACACCAGACGTCCACCGGTCTTGTTATTCAAGCTGCTGGATACGTTCTATGGTTACCTTGCCAAGTTCATGAATGTCGAATCGCTAGCTACGATCAAGCCGGACGTCAATGGTTCGTTACAGCGAGCTCTGTTTGCTGCTGGGCAGATCGGAGGCTCTTTAGACCTGGACGAATATGATGTCCCAGAAGCAGCTGGATCGAAACTGACCAAGGGAACTATCATGGACTCGCTTTACAGCATCTATTCGGTCTACTTGTCGTTGGAGGGGAATGCTGCTTGCACAGCAAAGGCGTTCCAAGGCCTGGGCTATTTGTTCAAACTTCGTCCGCGATTTCTTCTTCAGATGCAACAAGATGGAGTGCTGGATCGATTGCTGCAGAAATCGTCGAATGAAGTGAAGCTGCAATGTGTTGTTAGCATGAAGGAGCTTCTCCAGCACGAAGAGCTTCGACTCGAGAGAGGGGCGGCGAAGAAGAAGATGAACAAGGAAAAGTCGAAGCAAGAGCAAGTGCAAGGAGATCAGGAAGGTGAAGCATCTCTGATTGGTGGCGTGATGCAGGCTCAGCTTCCCAATATTTTAGCGCTCTCGCTTGAGAAGCAAGTACGAGTCCGTTCCGAGGCTGCGGCATGCATTGCAGTTCTATTGACACAAGGGTTGGTCAGCCCGTTGCATTGTATTCCCAACTTGGTCGCGCTCGAGACAGATCAAGTTGTTCCGATCCGCGATTTGGCGCACAGCCAGCTAGTTGCGCTGCATGACAAGTTCCCGACACTGCTGAACACCCCCGCGATCCAAGGTATTCTCTTATCGTATTCGTTCCAAGTCAAAGTGTTCGGCAAATGCTCGGTCTTCGCTCTTGATAAGGACAAGAAAGAGTACAGCTTGTTTGGTCGTCTGTACACGAGCTGCTTGCGATCGCAGCGAACCCAACGCAGCATATTCTTGAAGGCCCTCATCAATCAGTTTTCTGATAACGGCAGCATCTTCTCGGCAAGCGACTTCAATTCGAATCCAATGCAGAGCATTGGCTATTTGAGCTATCTCGCTCAGGTCTTGACGGCGTTGCCATATGACGTGGAGGATGAGCCACTGTACCTTATTTATTTGATCAATCGCTATGTCACGCTCAAGCTCGGGTACGTGGCCGAGTACGATATTGAAACGAAGTGAATCCTACCTATTTGACTTTTTGTAGACCAATCCTGCAAGAGTTGAAGCAAGACTTTGCCGCTCTAGGAATTGTACCAGCTGGAATCAGCAACGACGACTTCGATATGGCAAGCGTGGATATCACAAGCTGCCACAGCGGAGATCTCGATGACAGTCAACTTGAACGGATTCAGGGGCTATGCTGCATCGCTTATGCCATTCACCTCTTGGTCCGGATTAAGTTCTTCCTCAAGGAGATCTATCTACTCGACAACGAACGCTGTCAGACGTATCAACCCGGAGTCGCAACAAACGTACGGTCGCAATCACGGATGCTTAATCCTTCTGTCCGCTAAATGTGTTGTATATCATAGGCTACGGACCAGGCCGTTGTTGTGGCCGAGCGTGCGGCAGCGCTTCAGGTTCCGACGACGGAGGATCTTCAAGGAGAGAGTCTGCTCGAGCTCACGTGGAATCTCTTCGTCCATACTTGGCAAGCCTTCCAGGACGATCAGCACCAGATGGACTTTGACGTCCACGAAGACGGACGATCCAAAAAGAAGAAGGGTCGTCGACGGAAGACTGTGACCAAGTTGCAAGTCGAGAGCGAAGGAGAGGAGGTTGAGGGCTTCGATGGATAGAGATGATGATAATAGGAGCAATGGCAACTTGACTTGATCACGGCCGATGTGCGCTCTTGTGGTGATCCAGCGCACGAATAAAGTGGCCTTCCAATTGCACAGCGCTGATTTCATAGGTCGAGTCCAGGAAGAGCGCCGCGTGGTCCACGACGTCGACGGTCTCATCCAAGAGATCCACAATACGCACCAAGCACCAGAACTGCTCCATCTCGTTCGCCTCCAACACAGCTTGCAGCACGACAACCACACGTTTCAAAGCATCCAGGTCTTTCACGAGTCGTAGACGCTTCTGCCTGTGAATCTCGTATCGATACGTGACGTACAGCTCGATCATTGCCTGTTGACTCGACGCCGCTTCTTCGTGAACCATTTCCTCGTCCGTCCCATGACCCACTGTGATCTCCACTCGCTCTGGAAGCTGCAGCACAGCCGCTGCGTCGACAACATCCTCATACATATGTTGACGCTCCTGTTCTGCGAATTCCCATAGACTTTGCTGTGATGGGAGCACGCCACAGAGCAGCTTCCATGCCAACGGCCGATACACGGACGGGATGCCGACCTCGAGCGCGAGCTTGCGGAGCTGCTCCAGATTCACCACGGACTCGTCGAAGAGCGCGTGGTACGAGGCCTCGACGTCCACCACGTGCTGCACCACGGGCACACCCAGCGTCTTGTAGTACGTCGTGCGGAAGTTGCGCGTCATCTCGTCCGTCGTTTTGTGATCAGCCACCCACGAAAAGTGGGAATTCGAACCCCAAACCGGTATCTCTATCGTAACATTCACGTTAAGGATACCGGTATGGTACCCTGTTTGTTCACCGAAGGGCGTCGTCGGAAAGCGAATTTTCACGAATTCCATGACCATCACTCTCCTCCAGGTAAGGTCAGTCATCACCACACACCCACATGACGTTGGTGCGGAGCTGGTGCGCACCAACGTGGAGATTGCAGCGTTAACATGCGATCGGACGCCGATCCCAACATGCGAGAGGCCATTGAGGCGGTCACGCAGCGCGGCATGGCCATCCGCGAGGCGGCGCGGCGCTATGGCGTCCCGCGGACGACGTTGCAGCGCAAAGTGCAACGCGTCGAGGTCAAACCGACACACGCGACGACCGACGTCAAGCACGAAGACGCGACTAGTGCGACGGGTGATGCAAGCCAGGTGATGACCATTGCAGTGCCCAGTCGCAAGCGACGAGCAGAAGAAATGGCGCAATCGCCGCCGTCGCCACAGTCGCCACAGTCGCCGTTGACGCCAGGACTGGCGTCGAAAGGACCACGGAAGGCGATTAATGGCAAGGTCCGGATGCTCTGTCACTCGGCTGGTAGTGCATTGGACGAGCTGAGTAACGAACTCATTATGGAAGGCAAGAGTGTGTTCAAATTGGGACTGGGGCAGTCGCCGTTTCCAGTTCCACAGTGTATTGTGGACGAACTACGGTACACACGATTGATTGGGTATGATTCTGGCATGGCTGGTCTAATCTTGTGGCTGTATGTGTGGCTCATTGATAGAGCTAATGCCCACCAGCGAGATTATTTGCCAGTGGCAGGTCTGCCAGAGCTACGAGAAGATATTGCACGGTGGGCAGCTCGAGCCCTCAGTCTCCCCTACACTCGAGAGGATGTGCTCGTAGGGCCAGGCACAAAAGAGCTGCTCTTTGTGCTCCAGACAGTATATTATGGAGATTTGCTACTCCCGAACCCCAGCTGTACAAGTTACGCGCCACAAGCCAACATTGCCGGAAGGTCCGACGCGATACCCTTGTGAGTCTTGATGTCCAGGTCGTTGATGATGGATGCTGTTATGTAGGAACATGTTCTGGCTGCCAACATACGCAGAAGATCGATGGGTGCTTCAGCCTCAGGTTCTCGAGGACCATTGCGCGAAGGATCCTGGTATGACTGATCATCTATTACCCCTCCTTATGTTGAAATTCACAATCTTTCATCGTGTAGAAGCACCAAGAATCCTCATCCTAAATAGCCCATCCAACCCAACAGGCTGCGTGTACTCCGAGGCTGAGGTTCATGAATGTCGCTGGATTAGCACCTACTGCAATAGTAGTACTAACTTCGTCATTATCTATGGGTAGCTCCAAGCTGTGGCAGAAGTTGCCCGGAAGTATCGTATGCTGATAATCTCGGACGAAATCTACTCGGAGTTACATCACTCCAGCCAGCACTGCTCCGTTTCCAAGTTTTATCCAGAAGGAACCATTGTTTCGGGAGGTCTCAGTAAATGGTGCGGCGCTGGAGGCTGGCGGATTGGCTTCTGGTTATTTCCCTCCAGTTTGGACTGGCTAAAGAAGTCAATGCTGGTCATGGCATCCGAGACCTACACATCAGTTGCGTCACCAATTCAACACGCGGCAAGAAGAGCGTTCCAGTTAGAGTAAGTGTTACCAGGACGCAAACTGACGCTTCATGAACCTGACTGTGTGTAACGATAGCTGCATCGAACTTGACGCGTACAAGGGCAAGTGCTGCAAGATTCTCAAAATCATTGGACAGTGGTGTTATTACCAGCTTCAGAAAATATGTGTCGATGTACAAGAGCCGGATGGTGGATTTTACCTGTTCCCCAGCTTTGCTCGCCATCGGAAAGTCTTGAACGAGCGAGGCATCATCACCGACTATGAGCTATGTCAGCGCTTACTCCATGACACTGGTGTGGCTATCTTGCCGGGGTCTGTCTTTGGACGAGACCCTCGCGAGCTATATGCTCGCATCGCCTTTGTCGACTTCAAGGGGGATATTGCGCTTTATCTGATCGAGAGCATGGTAAGGAACATTCGTTGCTTTGAACAAACGCAGCTGTCTGATGAGTCTTGTGGCTTTGTCTGGACAGGATGATTTCAGTCTGGATGCAATCAGTGGGTTCGTTCAATCCGTGTGTCCAAACCTGGATATCGCCATGCGCAAGCTCGCTGTGTGGATTGCAAATCCTCCAATGACGAGTGCCCTTCCAAAGAGTCCTATTCCCCCTGAGCCAGTTGTGATATCCCCTCTTGCATCATCACTAGTTAAATCCGGAGATGATTTGAATTGAATGGTTCGTTTTGTTTGTCGATCTATGGACTACATAACATGGGCTAGTAGGCCGGCCTTCGTGTATTCTCGAGTACAATCAAGCTAGGGCTCACAGAATTTTTCGCAACCTGGTCGCTGATGGGATACCATCCACCACGTACACGGCTCCTGATTGTGAATGCAGGGCGAGAGCTGATGGCAGTGTGAAGAGGGCACCCCCGTTGGCGGGACCCTCGGCATCCCCGGCTTGTGTACACTGGCCTGCCAGCGTAGTCACCTCAATGTTGTCATCGAGGGTAATCTTCCGGATGCAATGGTTGCCTGAATCAGCGACGAGGAGGTTCCCATCTTGATCGAACGCAAGACCGAGTGGGTTGTAAAAGCGAGCATCCTCGCCACTTCCGTCCATGTAGCCATTCGTCGAGTCTCCAGCAATCGTTGTTACTGTAAGCCCATCGGCAGATACACGATGAATGGCGTTCGCAGACGTGACGTAGGCAAATCCTTGCTGAGAATCGATCGCAATGCCTCGTGCGCCAGGGAACGAGACAAAGATATCGATCTTCCCCGCTGGATCGACCATCCAGATAACATCTGTGTCGGGAAGGTAGAGGTTGTTGGCTCTGTCTGCAGCGACAAAGTCAAGTGCCTTGAAGATTAACTTCGTTTCTTGGTTGGAACCATCGCCACTAGCTCCAGGCCTGCTGCCGGCAAAGTCACGCACCGTTCCCGCAGAAGCGTCGAGTATGCGAACGAGGAAGTTCTGGCTGTCGGAGACATATAGGTTGTTGTTGGAGTCGAAGGCGAGCCCCTTGGGCGTGTCGTACTGGGTATCGGCAAAGTTTCCACCAAAGAATCCCTTTGTCAAGCTGCCCGAGTATACAGACGGAGCATTATTGCCTTCGATATATCGAAGAATACGATGCTCGTCGCTGAGGTAGACAGCCCCATCTGCGCCGACGGCAATGTTCTTTAACAAAACGAAATTTGAGGCATTTGCAGACGTCGATACCGTCAACAATCTGGAGGTTGAAGGCGGTGCAGACGAAGAGTCAGATCCAGAACCTGAAACTGGTACTGGTGCAGTTGCTGTAGAAGATTCTTCGTTTGGGCTTGGCGTGGATCCACTTGAACTTCCTGCAGGTAGTGACGTCGAAGGCGTCGGAATGGCCTCCACGGTCTCACTTGAAGACGAGGTCGAACTGGACCCCGCCTCTGATTCTGTTGATGAGGATGACTCTTCCCTCGGACTCGGTGTGGGTTCAGTCGTTGGCTCACTTGAAGTGGGTGCTGGACCTTCTGAAGTCTCCGGAGAAGGTGAAGGTTCCAAGGCTGCTGGCTCGGACGTTTGAGTATCAGACGGGATTGGCGTATTTGTCAGCGCTGGCGCTGATGTTGGTGATGAGCTAGTGTTATTCGGCGTCGACGAAGTTGGTGTGGTTGTATCAGTCTCGTTGGTGGGAGCTGCCTCACTCTCAATGAGACCGGCACTTGAATCGCTTGCCTGTTGGCCTCGCTGTACCCAAGGGGAATCGGAATCGCTGCTTGATGCAAAGGAAGATGCATCTCCAGTGTCACTAGACGGATCTTCGGTGGGACACGGCGTTGTTGCTTCTGACGCAGAAGTATCCGTTGATGTATCAGATAATCCATCTCTCTTTGGTGACGGCGAAGGGGTTGGCGTCGGACTCAGAGTCGCTTCGAGGGTGATGTCGGGAGATGGCGCTTCCGTGGTAGATTCTGATGTCAAACTCGCTTTCGGAATGTCTGCTGACTTGTGTGCAAATGCCGCGACGCATGCAGTCGCAATGGCAACCATGATGCAGCCAACAGCCAAGGCAGTAAAGATCGGACGCTTCTTATTGCCTCGTTGATCCGTGTGCCGCGTGCCTCCACTGGACTCTTGCTGCGTTGTGCGTGCCGAGTCATCAGCTCCCGTCGAAGCCTCCGCTTCAGACGATGCAGCCGCGTTAGTGACCACTGGCGTTGCCTCTCTCGTTGCCTCCCGTTTCATGCTTCTCACGAGGTTCCTCGAAAGAAATCTCAAGTGGCTCACTCCAGGCAAGACGCATTTGGCGAATTTCCTCTTTTGTCACCTCGGAGCCGTTGCAACGGATGGCCATTTCTGTTGGGCCCTGCAACTTCAACTAACACGAAGAAAAGTGCGCCGAAACCACCCAAGGGGGCAAATTTTCGCTTCATACTAATGCCAAGCCAATACAAGTGCTGTGGGTTTCGTGCCACCTTCGAGACCAAGCATCCGTTGGCCTGGCGTCGTAGAGCAATGGCAGAGGATCTCCAAACGCTGATGGTTCTGAATGCTGGGCTTCAGGATCTAAAGTGATTGTAACACGCGTGAAACGAGCCTACTTGTACACTGTCGCTGCGCCTGCAGTGTGCGTCGCGACAGACAAGCAGGACTCGACGGTGGTGATATCATGAGTCAACGTTATCAGGCGGTGAAGACTCGTGGTTTGATACAAGAACGCTCTCGTCTGTCTGAAGCAGAAGCATGACTGAGATGGCTACATTCCACGGCCATGTTCAACTTCGACATGACAGCACTGCTCCATCATCAGACATCGAAGTCTGAAGCGCCACACTGACGAGTCGTCGATCGCACGACGTAAGGTGGATTCTAAAGATCGTGGCATCGGTTTCCGTTCAGAGCATGGCAAGTCCGGAGAAGCCACGCGCGCCCTTTACAACGCCCTCTTGCGTGTAACACACTCTCTCGAGGGCCATTCCGACCTACGCGAGGCCGGTTGCATGTCATGAAGATGCCTGAGAATGTCGAAGAAACTGCCGGACAACATACGCCACATGAATGCCCATGGATAGTCGCATGACGCCAGGGTCAAGCTCGTGGGTCCATTTCGCCCACGTTGCCACTGCACTCCTCCGCCATCCAATTAGAACATGTCGGCGTGTGGAATCTTTACGAGTACGTAAGGTGGTGCCCATCCTAGCTCTTGTGTCGGGAAGGATACGCCAAATTATTAGAAACAAGAAAACAGAGAGGACAAGAAAGAGAAGACCAAGTGGGTGGCAACAAGCACTTGTCACATGTAGCTTTTCGTATTGAAGAGCCCTAGACGACGGCAATCAGCTGCCAGGATGACTCTGATCGCAAGCTTTCGAAGTTTTCAAGTGTACTCATACCTACGGCAAGTGTGAGTCCTGGCGTGGTCGCGTTGCCCACAGTCGAACTGTACACTGTCGCGACCAACAACAGACGACTCTGTTCACCGGCTCCCCGACCCCTGCCAGAGGAGGGCCATGTGGTCCGTAAACGTGAATTTTAGGAATTGAACGTTAGTCCCGGTGGGCTAACACTCGTTCGATGGGACATTTAGCCTGGGACGGCCTTTCAGGGTGCGTGCTTTTTCTGTCGATTTTTCCTCTTTCTTTGCTTTTTTTCTCTTCTTCTTGGTTGCCGACGTTTTTTGTTCCTTTTGTGGACCACCTCGTTTGCAAACCAGCCCCATCACCTTTACCAACATCCCATCGTTTTGCTCACAAACACAAGCCGGACGCACGTGCGCCCTGTTGTTGATGCACGCACGGACAACAAGAGACAGAAACGAGGAACAACGCAACTCCCACATCCGCACAGAACGCGCCACGCTTTAGACCGACTGGGCGCACGCAACAAACAAACCAAGCCACCGAACCAACAAGAAGGAAGGAAGCAACCACCACTCCACTCCATTCCGTTCCGTTCGTCCACCATGCCCGCCGCCGCGGATGAATATGGAACGCCTTCGTCATCGTCGTCGTCCCGACCGCGACCATTGTCCGATCGCCAGCTCTATCAGCGCGCGTCCGCGTCCACTGCGCCGTCTGTGAACGCCGTCTCGAGCTACTACGCCGACCGCTCGTCCACGTCTTCCATCCCCATGGCCAGCGGTGCCAACAACAAGCGCGGCATGAACGTCAACACGGGTCTATCCGCGTCCTTCCATCAGCAACTCGTCATGTCCCCACCCACCAATATGCGCACACCCCCGACCGCGCTGCCGTCGCCCAACACGTCGTTTTACCCACCGCAGGCCATGCGGAACTCGTTGACGCATGTGGAGACGGGCAACCGCTCATCGTTGGGTATGGCTTCGCCATCGTCCACCACGTCGTCCACGTCGTCGGCGTCGTTCCAGCATTTCAACAACAATCGCTCGGCCTCGGAGCTCCGCAGCTCGCAGTACATGCTCAACAGCAGCACGAATGCGCTCGACAGTGCGCGTAGTTTGTCGTTTTTCCCGGCGACCGCCCCAGTGTCCGGCGACGAGATCGTCAAGGTCGAGATCCCACGATGGAAGTCCAAGCACGTGGACATGGCGCGCCATCATCCAGACTCCATTTCCTCGCCACTTGCGACGCCAGTGATCAATTCGACCGGAGGCATCGACCGATTCAGCCTCGCGACCTCTCAGTCAGGATGGGATGGAAAGGACTTTACGGCCTCCACCGGTGGACGTTCGGCCGTGAGTAGCACGTCGCACACCCACCACGGACACGACGGTAGCAAGCGATACACGCTGTTCCAGGTGTATGTGCATTTTCAAAGCGGCCGTGTGAGTGTGATCGAGAAGCGCTACAGCCATTTCCGGGAACTTCACAAGCTCCTTCGTCACAAGTACGCGACGGTGAACAAGCTCTACTTCCCGCCAAAGAAGTTTTTCATGTCCCTCTCGCTGCACGTCATTGAGCAGCGTCGTGAGGGCATCGAAAACTACCTCAACGCCGTGTTGACGTTGCGTCCACGTCCGAATGAGCTCGTCCAGTTCCTCAGTGGCGGTAGCTCCTCGGATTTGAGCACCATGGGTCCAGGTATGAGCGGAGACCATCAGTTCCCTGACGAAGATGAAGGTGAATCCGATATCTTTTCGGATATCTCGAGTATGCGCAGTCACAACCAGAGTCTCAGCTACATCAACGGCAGCATTAACTCGCCAGCGTCGACAACAGGAGTCCCACTTATCGGTATGCAAGACTTCGAGATCCTCAAGATGCTCGGTAAGGGCTCGTTTGGTAAGGTGTACATGGTACGACGGAAACACGACGGTGAGATCATGGCAATGAAGGTTCTGCGAAAGTCGGAGCTAGTCAAGCGAAGCCAAGTCAACCACACGATGACCGAGCGTCGGATCATGAGCTCGGTGCAGCATCCGTTCATCGTTGCGCTGCGTTATGCATTCCAGACACAGAGCAAGCTCGTCATGATCTCTGACTACTGCTGTGGTGGTGAGATCTTCTTCCACTTGAAGAAGTTTCGATCTTTTTCGGAAGCTATGGTTCGTTTCTACGCTGCCGAACTTGTCGCCGCACTCGGCCACTTACACTCCAAGGACATCGTCTACCGTGACCTCAAGCCTGAAAACATCTTGCTGGACGAGCAAGGCCACCTTCGTCTGACAGATTTTGGCTTGTCCAAGCTCAACTGTAGTGACTTCAATGGTGCTAAGACCTTCTGTGGTACCCCCGAATATCTTGCACCTGAAATGCTGATCAGTCGCAAGAAGAAGACCGAGTACGGCAAGGCTGTCGACTGGTGGAGTCTGGGTACTCTCATGTACGAGATGCTTACCGGCTGGCCACCATTCTTCGACCGCAACATTGAGGCAATGTGCCAGAAGATCATGAAGGCACCTCTCAAGTTCCCGTCGCACTTCGGCTTGAGTCCGGAAGTCAAGAACTTGATTGCAGCATTGCTCGAGCGTGACCCAACCTATCGTATTGGCTGTCGCCCAGGCGCAGGTGTTGAAGACATCAAGCGCCATCCGTTCTTCGCCGAGATTGATTGGGACGCCCTCGAACGAAGAGGGGTTAAGCCACCATTCAAGCCCCGTGTGCGCTCGCCTACTGACATCCAGAACTTTGACAAGGAGTTCACGAAGGAAGCGCCAGACCACTTGTTCCTGCAGCAAGACACTCGACTCCCAGTTTCACCCAAGAACGAATTCCAGGGCTTTTCGTTCACCCGTGGTTCATTTACAGCGCCATCATCAACCACTCGTGGCAAGTCGTCATTCTACGCTGTGGATTCGCGGTTGAGCGGTGAAGGCTACGAAGTCAACATGTTGCGAAACAATTCAATCTCGTAAACGACTGGTAGTGAGAAAGAAGCAGTGAGCATTGATGTTGTCAGAGTGTTGTTGATCATGCAAATAGCAAACCAAACGCCCAGCAAACAAAAAAGAATACCACTAGAAAATAATTACACATGCATTGGTCTGGGTCATTATTATGTCTACAAGTTCGTATATTGTATTCACCAAGCAGCAGCGTTCTGATGTTGTGATGGCACTTGCGCCTCGTACTGGAAGAAGACTGGTAACATCTCGCGCATCCCATGTGTAGATGCGTGTTCGCGGAAGTCGTATATGCGCTGCCATTTCCCGTCCACGTTCGCGTATCGATGGCTCACTTCACGAGACGTCACTTGAGAAGCACAGAGAACGAAGTCCATTAATCATCTGTCAAGTCAACGTGGACACATGAGTGAACGTACCATGGCAATTGCGACAAAGATCGTAGTCGCTGCAGCTTGTGCAGTTGAAACGTGGGCCTTGGAAGTCGGTCTCGCCACAGCAGTCGCAAATAAACCCGAGGTGTCGCCCTTCCATGATGTATCGAAGCGTACTCTGACCGTCTTCGTGACATTTGCGAAATGCACTTCGCACTCGGAACTTGGGGATATCAAGGCGTTCGGCAAGGTTCTCAATCTGTTCCAGTGTTGGTGGCTGTAAGCGATGGAAGAGCAAATCCTCCGCGGCGTGATATTGTGATAGCAACAAACTGCGGAGTACCCGATCGAAGGAGCCGTCACCGACACTGCGTTTATGAGCAACGATCACGATATCGGCGGCATCAAAGCATGACGTGACAGCTGCACATGGCGAGGCGGTGATCGGGCCCGAGAATACCACTGGCGTTATTTCTTCCTTGAAGAGTAACAGATCTGTCGCCTCACAACCTAGCCTTGCAGCGATACTCTCGTACAATGAAGAAGTTGAAGGCTCGGTGTCGTCGAGGCAATACCGTCCGAGATAGTCGAGCTTTTGAGTGTGAGGGTGCAGAGCCTTGACAAATAGGTAACGTGAGGCTGAAGGAAGTGACTCGGTTGCTTCTTCTTCATCACTGGAGGTGTCCATGTCCGTCGCTGAATCGTTCATTGACGAGGCATTCAACGGTGCGTCGTCTTCGTTTTTTCTCTCCACGTAAATCTGACAGCACGAATAGGCATCGATATCGATTCCATCGGCGAGCAAATGCCCAAACATGGGTCGTGTCTTGGTCGCCTTGGTGGACGTAAGGAGTTTTCGTGGTCGCAGCGCCTGACCGGAGATGACTGGTTGATTGAAACACCAGATATTCACCGCGTCAGGGTCCACCTCGAACTCACTCTCCAGCTTGTGAAGAAGGTCTTGCAAACTTGCACAGAACGGCAGAGTGATCGTCTTTGTAGTGGTTAAATCCGTCAATCCAAGATGGTGGTGACGTTTGAGATCGTCTTCCATCACGACACGGAAGGTGATGCTCATGAGTCGCACTCGTACCGACACTGAGAGCGTGTCGTTCACCATGTATCCCATCTCCGGATTGCGGATAGTCTTGAGAGCACCGAGGGAGTGCACGCCCCAATTATTGAGTTGCGCGTCAAACTTATTGTCGACCAAACAGGAATGCCACTCGATATTTTGCGTCGGGTCCTTATGGTTTACGACACACAGCGAAAACACCGCGCACGTGAGCCAATCGGCTGGTCGCCGGTCGAGGTCAGTGAGGACGAGGTAAACACTGAGCACTCGACCAGCGTACTGCGGCTCATTCGGGTTGCCGTGAGGGAAAATCCAGAGACAGAAGCGATGCTCGCCGATGACAAAAGTCTCGGATTCGACTCGGTCGCCAGGAGGGAGCTGCGAGAAGTTGGGAATGTCGACGCGAAGCTCCGCTCGCTGGTTCAAACGGTGCTGCTCGACAAAGCAACGTCGCCAACTGCCACCGTAGAGGCGAATGAGCTAGAAAACACGATCAAGTCAGCACAGATACGTTTACAGACGTGATGCAACGTGACACCGTACATCATAATCCGGTGCGCCGGGCAATTGCGGCAGTGTTTGCGTGTTGAGTGTCGGCCATGTCTTGACGCAAATATTCTTCCAGACATGGCGATCATGCGACAATCGCGCGAGCACTCGACACACGGCCGAGCACTTGAGTAGCGAGTGTCCGTCGAGAAACGCGAGCACAAGCGCCGTCACTTCGAGCGGCAGGAGCTGCACGAACGACGGCGGTGGACGACGTGGCTTGGCGTCCACAACGACGCACTTGAGGTCCGAACGCACGGGGGAGGCTGGGCGCACGAAGGCACCACCTGCGCCCTCACGCCAGTGGCGTTTCTTGGCGTGGCTCGCATGCGCGTGCTGCTTGGAGGCGTCGGCATTGGTCATGGCGGTCGGGAGCGAGTTGGCTTGTGTCGCTTGGGTCGTAGCTCTTCGGTGAGTCGGCGGTAGCCGTCCGCCAACTATGAGCGGATCTAAGTGGACGGATCCCGTGCTTCAATGTAGGCTGCGTCAGCGAGATCCACCGCGTCCGTCCACCGTGTGGACGAAGAAGCGAAAGAAGAAGAAGGCGAGCACGAAAAAAAAGAAGAAAACACGCCAGATTTTGGAAACAGATTGTCCCTTCTTCAAAGTGAAGTACAGTATACACCTCCAGTATACGTCCATTTCTAACGTCTCTCCTGTGCTTAGAAACGTCACACAGAAGCATCGTTTCTATCGTCTGGGTCTAAATCGAGTTGAAGTGCGCGTTCGGATAACCGCTTATCCGGACGGTATCATAGTCGCCAACGTTGGTTTTCGTTGGTTTTCGTTGGTTTTGTTTGTCCGGACGAGCCAACACCCACCTCCGTCCATCAGAGCAATGGCGTGGCGCGCCAATGCGAATGCGGCGCGCGCCGTGTCCGCCGGCAATAATGTGGCGACGCCCAGCAAGAACGTCGCGGCGCGCACCAAGCCGACGGTGCAAGCCATTGCGCAGGTACGTCTGGGTCGTCTATGGTTGAAATCGCGGGCTCGGGAGACTCAGTGCAGCGTCTATGGCGTCTTTAGATCGAAAAGAATAGAGAAGACCGGCGTCGCGCGATGGCGGCGGCCAAGAAAGAGCGCGAGAGGGAGAACCTCGCGAACGAGAAGCGCGGACAGCCCGGTGATGTGGACTTCCAGCGCATGATCAAGACGTTTCGCGAGCAAAACAGCGACAAGAAGCTCCCACACGCTTCTGCTGGTGAGACCAAGATCACGATTTGTGTGCGCAAGCGTCCAGTGAGCCAAAAGGAAGTCAAGAAGCGAGATCATGACGCCGTGACGTGTTTGAATCCGATGGCGATCGTCCATGACTGCAAGCTCAAGGTGGACGGCATCACAAAGTACTTGGACAATAACGCGTTCGGCTTCGATCATGTACGTGGATACTCTCTCTGATACTACTGAGAAGCCTGAGCGTATACTAATCGACACCGTCTTGAGCAGACTTTTGATGAAAACACGTCGAACGAGACAGTGTACAAGTACACGGCACAGCCGCTGGTCAAATTCGTCTTCCAGGATCGAGGGCGTGCCACGGTTTTTGCGTATGGCCAGACTGGAAGTGGCAAGACACACACGATGCAAGGGATCCAGAAGCAGATTGCCGATGACGTCTTTGCTCAGTTGTACGAGTTTGAGAGACAAGGCATCACATTGGATGCGTGCGTGAGCTTCTTCGAGATCTACGGAGGACGATGCCAAGACTTGTTGCACCGAAAGAAGTGTACGATTCTAGAAGACGGCAAGGGTCAAGTGCAAATCGTCGATTTGGAAGAAGTTCGACCAAGATCGGTCGACGAGTTGCTTCAGATCATCGAAAAGGGCAATAGCCTCCGGACGACTCACGCAACTGAGATGAATGACGTCTCCTCTCGCTCGCATTGCATCTGCCAGATCATTATCCGTGACCGCAACTCGGGCAAACTGCATGGCAAGTTGTCATTGATCGATCTCGCGGGGAGTGAACGCGGGGAGGATACCAAGAATCACAGTCGACAACGTCGAATGGAGTCGTCTGAGATCAACAAGAGTCTCTTGGCATTGAAGGAATGCTTTCGAGCTCTGGACAGTGGAGGTCGGAACGCTCATATTCCTTTTCGGGCAAGCAAACTTACTCAAGTGCTCAAAGATTCATTTGTAAACGCCAAGGCGAGGTGAGTCTTCTCTTTACTATCAAAACGGACACGCTCAGATACCGTGACAAACGCGTCGTGCAACGAAATAGAACTGTAATGATCGCGGCAGTATCTCCGGTGTCATCTTCATCCGATCACACGCTAAACACGCTCCGCTACGCGGATCGAGTCAAGGAAAAGCAAGTTTCTGCTGACGTTTTCGACGAATCAACTGGGGTTGACCTCGGAGATGTGAGCCTTGAAACAGGTATGATGCTGACGTGATCATTTCAACTTGGTGCATGCGAGGCTCATCCCTTCTCTACGGTAGATGAAGATGACGGCAATGCCTCTCCGCTAGCAGAAGACTCCATTATGGATGACATGCCCGATGAATATCAAGATGGGGAGCAAATAGACGACTACGAGTACGAGAACGAAGAAGACGAGCTACGCCGCCCACAGCGCTCGAACTCCGCTTCCAGCCAAGAAGACATCAAACTTTTGCATGATAATCTCCGTCGTCATTCACGTACGTGGTGTGGCGTGCTTCTGTGTCGATCTATAATACGTCTCACGATGGGCATTTTCATGGAACAGGTGGGTCCAGTGGAGCAAACGAGGACGATTACGACCTAGAAGCGTTGCATGGCGTTGTGCAAACGCTCTATGAAGATCAAGAGAGTCTCCTGAACGCTCACATGAACGCAATCCAGGTATGTCCATGCTCTCTATCAGTTGCTCATAGTCACGCATGTAACTCAATCATTGAACATCACAGGAAAGTGCAGAGCTGTTGACAGAAGAGGGCGCGTTACTGGCGGAGATCCAAGGTGACAGTGTCATCGATTACGACATAGACCGCTACGTGAGTCGACTGGATGAGGTAGGTCGCGTTTGCAGTAAACATCCCTTTGGCCCGTCTGAAAAGGCATCTCTTCGTGTCTCCTTCTCCTAGATCCTTGCGCAGAAAGCTGCAACGATCGAGCAGTTGCAGAAGCAGCTTACTGCCTTTCGGAAACGGTGTGAAGAAGAGGAGAACGCCTCCAAGAAGATCAAAGAAGTGCAGCGTTATTGATCTAGCACGGCGCGGATCATCTCTCCAGCACCACGCATTGCTTTTGCACTTGTCTATGCCTCAACATGATCTCGATCTTTATTGTAACTTGTTGTCAACTTGGCGGCAATGGTGTACTTGTGACGACGACTAGTACTCGGTAACGCCACCAACGAAAAGATCGGAGTGGCCTTCCATATCATGCTATCGCAACATGCACATCCAATGAGTCTGCAGCAACACATAGCGACGCGACCACGCACTCCTTCCATCGACTGACATGTTGGTTCAAAGGAGTATCCGAGGAGACTTCCTTGAAGTCTCACGGCACACTCTACGCAACCAACTGGTGCACGATTTGTCGGTTTCTGTTGCTTCTGGCTCTAGTTTGTTGGATTCTTGCTTGTCGCTTTGTTACGGTCCAGATGGTCCGGCGTCCAGGACCCGAAAAAATGACAGTCAAAATATATGGAAGGACTGTCCTGGGGAGAAAAGTGGGCAAATTCAATGTTGACTCGCACTGGCCTTGTGGTCGGTCACACGCCACCGAGGCCAGCGTGTGTCAATCGCACCGTTGCGACAGCGACCTAGGAGCCATCCGTGCGACAGTTTTCGCCGCTTGCTACATGCCGACCCCTTCTACTTGAAACGACGCGCTTGTCGGAAACCCTTCCTATGCTCGGAGCTTGTGTCACATCCCATGAAGCTGGGTACACGAGAGTGGAAAAAGGCGGAAGCGAGAAGGACGAACGGGTAGAGCTTGAGCTGGAAAGGGCACGAGGCAAACGGTGTCAGTTCTACATTTGCTTTCTATGTTGCAAGAGATGCCAACCCGTACAACCACTCCATGGGACCAATTGCCCTCGGTACCAGCCGCCAAAATGACCAAGTCTGAGGAAGACGAGATTTGCTTGTATCCCAGCAAGAAGTGTACAAACAAGCGCGCCCATAAGAAGAATGGTGAGCTCCACACCATGTGCGAGTACCACCGCATCCGTGCGAACGAAAATCAACGCCGTCTGGAGCGACGACGGAAGGCGGCTCGAAAGCTACCTGATCGTCAATTTGCCCGCCCTACGCTTTGGAACCGAGTGTTCCCCGAGCCAATTCCTATTCAAACGCGTGCTGAGATCACGCTCAAGCTAGAGCTAGACGAAGCTCTGTGGCATCCTCTCGAGCTCGAGATTTTGCAAGCCTGTCTCTTTGATGAGACCGAGTCGCCGCGCAAGTCGTGCGACAACACCATCGATCTCTCCCAGTTGCGCTTCCCCGAAGTGGTCTAAAGTTATTGTAAAGGATCGTCCAGAGCAGATGGCTCGAGGAATCCAGTCGTAGAATAGAATACACTGTCGTAAAGTTGAATTCCGTGAAAACTTGGGAACTTTGGCATTACACTACGACTTTTCAAGATTGGTTTGGTCGGCTGGGTCTAAATATTGGTGTGCACCACATCGTTTTGGGTTGCAACTTTGGAACGTGGTCAACTTGGTGACGAAGTTGACAACACACAAGCGGCAAGATGCTCTTGAAGAAGGACGAGCTCTCGAGTGGCAATGGCGGAAAGACGGTGAGCGCAGCGACGGCGCTGTGCTCCATTGCGGACATCTACACTCGCCACGACCTGGATGGCAAGTGGCGCGAGCTCGCCAAGGTCTACGAGGTGCGATTTGCAAGCTTTTGGAACTCGAATCGCCTTCGGACTGACTGATTTGGCACCGTAGCAACGCAAAAACGACGACAACTTCCGAGAGATCTTGGATCTCAGCGCGCCAAGCAAGCGTCTGAACGATCTGAATGGCTGGCACCTCGAGCGGATGGCTGTGGGGGAGCTTGGCGGAGACATTGGCGTGGGGAAAGCGGACGTGGCGATGATCAAGCAGGAAGCACGACGCACCAAGCAGGTGTTGCGCAAGATTCTAGCGAACGGGAAAAAGTTCCAGGCCAAGCGAGATGAAGTCACCAACACGATGGAGAAGCAGCGCAACGCGTTGCTGGCGGAGCTGGACTCAGCGAAAGATTTCCTAGGACAGATCCACTCGGCCGAGAAGACAGCGACCGAAGTGACGGAGCTCACGACGCCAGCGCCGGTGGAGCAGCGGCTTCTCGCGACAGTCCAGCCTCCGGAGGCGTCGGCCAATGTGGATCTCAGCTCGGCGCCGTCGATTTAGTACTGTAGCGTGGACAAAACTGTGCGTGAATGAAACAAGCTTGATCTAGATTGTGGGATCACTCCTATGCTACACCTGCAGCTCGGACGCGATCGCTTACTCGACGTGCAAGCGCTCCTCCAAGTACTTGACCGCGTCAGCCGTCACGACCAGCAGATCCTTCTGCAAAATCGAATAGACGTTGATCTTGTGCTGAGGCAACGTGTCGACGTACGGCAAGTTGCGCGTGGTGAGCAAAAAGTTGGTCGACACTTCCTCACCGTCCACGAAGAGCGCGTGGTCCCAGCCACGGCTCTCAAGAAGCTCCTTCATTTCCTTGGTCTTGCTGACCTGTAGGCGTCATATCCATAGCATGTGAGTGGTCTAGACGTCAGAGCAGGAACACAAAAGTAACGTACATCCACGTCGAGCGTGTCGACCACGGCGAGCTTGCCCTCGCGAAGCTTGGTCGAGAGCGCGACACGGAGACCCATGGCGCGCACCTTCTTCGGCAAGCTGTACGAGTGATCACGCACGACAGGACCGTGCACACGGTAACCACCACGCCACTGTGGCGCACGGATGTCACCCACACGCGCACGACCCGAGCCCTTCTGCTTCCATGGCTTACGCGTCGAGCCACTGGTCTCCGAGCGCGACTTGGCCTTGTGCGTACCGGCGCGACGCGCCGCCAGCTGCCATCGCACGACACGGTGCAAGATGTCCACACGCGTCGGCGCGGCAAAGACCGAGCCATCGAGGGTCATGCCGTTGACCTCGTTCAAGTCCAAGAACGACAAGACCTTGACGTTCACATCGCCCTTGTCCGTGTACTCGGCTGTCCATACAGAAAATCCCATCGCAGTCAGCTCTCCATATTCAATCAAGCCGCCAATAGACGACTGCCAACACGCACCCTGGAGAGCAGTCTTGATGACGCGCGGCTCGCGCTGTGGCTTCTCGGGCGCGAGGCTGAGGTTGGCCGGCACTTCGGTCGTGGCCACCTGCGTGGCCACACTGCGGACGAGGCACGAGCGCGGCGCCGAGAGACTCAGCGCGCCCACGCCCTTCACCAAGCGGTGGATCGCTAGCGACGCCATGTCTTCCGAATCGAATTGCGCTCCTCACGAATGGCCAGCCATCCACACAGTGGCCGGGAATCCCGAAATTACAAAACTATCCGCAAGACACGACCCCCATAAATTACGGTACCCCGTATTTATGGACCAATCTTACCGGTAGTGGCACCGGTTTCCCACCCGAGCCAACTGAGGCCAACCACCAGACTGACACTCATCAAGCAGCAATGTGGAGCGCAGGCCGCCGACGCCTGAGCAATGTGCGCGCGCTGCGCGTGACGCAAGCGCCTGCGAACGTCACCACCATGTCCGCCAGCATCGCGCCCGTGCGTGTGGGGCCTGTGGCCCACGCGGCGTTGCGTCCGACGCCGCAGCACCAGCAGATCCGCACGTTCTTCGGACTCAAGGATCTGCTCTTTGGCGACAAGAAAGAGGACACGCCCGTCGTGGCCGACAAGGCCGTCGAGAAGACGACCACCACGTCGAAGGTGGCCGCGCCGATCGCCGCCGCGCCTGCTGTGGGCGTGGAAGACGTCGTCGCGGAGAAGCTTCCGCTGGTCGGCAGCACGGACACGATCAACTACTCGATTGGCAAATACGCGCGCTTGGCTGATGGCGCCATCATGGGCGTGTGTGGCAAGACCATGGTGCTCACGACGGCCGTGAGCATGTCCGGCGGCAACAACCGCAAGCGCGACTTCTTGCCGCTCATGGTGGACTACCGCATCAAGTACCACGCCGCGGGGCTCATCCCTGAGACGGCACGACGCAACGAAATGTCGGGCACAGACGAAGAGATCTTGCACTCGCGCGTGATCGACCGCGTCATCCGCCCGCTCTTCCCACGCGACTACGTCGACGACACGCAGGTCATTGCGACCGTGCAGTCGTTGGACCCGAACAACGACCCGATCGTCCTGGCCATCAACAGCACGTCGGCTGCCTTGGCTGTCTCGGACATCCCGTGGAATGGCCCAGTCGGCTGTGTGCGTGTCGTGGAGATTGATGGGCAGCTCATCGTGAACCCAACGTCCGCGCAGCGGGACCAGGCGACGCTCGACATCCTCTACGCCGCCAATGAGTCGCGCACGCTCATGATCGAAGCCTCGGGAGAGCAGATCCCAGAAGACCGCATGATTGAAGCCTTGCGCTTCGCCCAGAACGCCGTGACGCCACTGATTGAGCAGCAGAAGGAGCTCGTGAAGGAACACGGCAAGCCAAAGCGTGAGTACACGCGTATGGTCGTGCCAGCGCAGATCATGGCCAAGGCCAAGGAGATCGGCGCGCCAGTGTTGCTTGAGCTCTTTCGATCGCCAAAGCACACGAAGAAGGACCGCCAGCAGGGCGAGCGGGAAGCGTACGACGCAATCCTCGCGGGTCTGCGTGCTGAATTCGAAGGTATGGACGAAAGCATCCTCCAGCTTGCGGCTCATGACACGTACCAGACGGGATTGCGTGACAAGATCCTCTCGGGCGAACGCAACTGTCGTTACGACGGACGCTCGACCCCGACGATCCGTGGTCTCTCGGTCGAGACTGAGGTGCTTCCAATGGCTCACGGTTCGTCCGTCTTCTCGCGTGGCGACACGCAGGCCTTGTGCTCGGTGACCCTCGGTCCACTCGACCGTGGTATGCGTGTGCGCTCGGCGACGCTGGCCCCTTCGGTCGAAGATACCTACAAGCACGCTATCTTGCACTACGAGTTCCCACCATACTGTGTCAACGAGACTGGTCGTGTCGGCGGTATCAATCGCCGAATGGTTGGTCACGGCGCACTCGCTGAGAAGGCCATCGTGCCTGTGATCCCATCGATCGATGAGTTCCCATACACGGTGCGTATGACCTCGGAGACCATGGGCTCGGACGGTTCCTCTTCCATGGCTACGGTCTGCGGTGTCACCATGGCGTTGATGGACGCTGGTGTGCCAATCAAGGCTCCTGTCGCTGGTATTTCGATCGGTTTGGTGACTGACGGCGACCCATTCGATGGCACCAAGGAAATCAAGAACTACCGTCTCATCACGGACATTCTCGGTTCGGAAGACCACTACGGTGACATGGATTTCAAGATCGCTGGTACCGATGCGGGTATCACGGCCATCCAGCTCGATGTGAAGCTGCCTGGTATCCCAGTTGACATCCTTTGCCGTGGTATCGAGCACGCCAAGAAGGCACGTACCTTCATCCTTAAGAAGATGACGGCGGCGCTCCCAGAGCCACGTACCCAGGTCAAGTCGTCGGCCAACGGTCAGATCAACGTCGGTCTCAAGTTCAACGTGCCTATGGGCGCTATCGGTGCATTGATCGGCGCGGGTGGCTCCAACATCCGTGACTTGGAAGCCAGCACGGGCTGTGTGATCAGCATCAACCGTCGTGATGGCGAGATCCATCTCGTCGGCCCAGCCGAGAACATCGAGGCCGCCAAGGCCACAATCCTCGTCCAGACCTCTACGGCGGGCTTCTACCGCGCCGGTGACAAGTACGAGATGCGCGTGACCGAAGTCATGGACTTCGGTGCGATCCTCGAGTCCACGGCGCCATCGCGCAACCGTGGCTTCGTTCACATCACGGAGCTGGCCCATGACCGTGTCGAGAACATCCACGACTTGATCAAGGTCGGCCAGGTGCTCGACTTTGAGTGCATTATGGAAGGCGTCTCGGGCAAGATGTCGCGAAAGGCGTTGTTGCCTGTTCCAGCTGGTATGGAGGTCGCGGCGTCGACGGCTAGTGCTCCTTCGTCGTCGGGGCCATCCAAACGCCCAGTGTCTGGCACCACTACCAAGAGAAGATCAAAGCCACACCCAAGCACGGGCAAGCCTGCAAGTCCACGCTCGGGTTCCAGTCACCACCGACGATCGCCATCCCCATACAAGAAAGAGCAGAACTGATGAGCTGGTTGGTCTTCGTATAGAGTCTGATTAGTTTGTTATTCCCATCATATCATACCCCTCAGTCCCTTATGCCACCGTGCGCCACCTCGGAGCGCATTGCGGACAGAGCTCCTCACTCATTCTACGAACGTACTTACTCATGGACACCATCTCCAAAGCATTTGTCGACGATGCCTCCGCACTCAGTACAAATCAACCTTTATCCAAACTTGCGTTATTGTTCCCATGATTCACTCTACACCACAGCCTCTGGAGCACCGACGACGATAGTCTTCTCCGAGAACGCGTTGCGCTTCCGACTACGCTTCAAGAGCACGACGCGGTCGACTGGTTCAGCTGGGGTCATACGCACAGAAGCGCGAGGGTCACCCAGCACTGAAGATGCACGAAGACCAAGACCGTTGGCCGCAGACATTCGGCCGTTGCCCTGGATAGCCGCATTGAGCGACTGCACCGAGGCGGTGAAAGCCGGGATGGTTGGAGATGAACGACGACGCAAGGTGTCGCGTGGGTGAGGCACACGGGCACCTGAGCTCGTTCGGTAGCCATCTTCGTTCAACGAATCCAAGACTTCATCTGTGAGCACTGCTCGGTCGAACGCGTTCAGCACGAATTGACGAAGAGCCAACCGGTAGTTGTATCGTTCGAGGAGAGCGTGCACGTAAAGCAGCAGCATCGGATCCTCGAACAGGTGCGACTTCGAGGCGCGCAGCTTGTTCAAAGAAGCATGGGCTTCCTTTTGAGTAATGTGGTTACTCAAGTCCGCCACATATCGAAGCACTTCCTTCCACTCTGCTGGGACTTTGCTGAGCAACGCTTGCAAGTGCGATGATGGCGTGTGGGTGACCTTGCATACCGCGCTGGAGGCACCAGACGCTGGCGGCTTGGGCCACGTGAACAGTGTGTTGCAGTTCTGAGGGATAGAGATCGAACACTGGGAGTCACGAGCAGTATCCCAGCCGAGACGCGAGAGGTTTCGACGACCAGCCGACGAGCGAGAGATGAGTCCGAGGACAAAGAAGCATGTACCACGAATCGACACCAGCGGAGAGTCGATCGCGAGTTTCACGATCAAATCCAGCACGTCGTGGGCATAGTGGTGGATGAGGTCATAGCCCCTTGACGTCGCGGCGACATGGCCCAAAGCCCACAGAGCCGCGCGTTTCTCGAGTGGCACACTAGCCGCATCACGTAGACAGGAGATAAACTCTGGGATGTGTCCAGAGTCATGCAAGATCTGGCAACCCTGCGGAGTCTTGGCGAGCTCACCGTACAAATGTGGTGGTAATGGAACAGTACGTGGTCGGAGTGGCAAGAGCTGTAGTGTGAATTCGACTGACTTGAGCATCACACGCTTCAATGTTCCTGAAGGCGAATCCATCTCGACACGGAAGTTCCACACCGCTCGCTCTCCAGATCCACAGACTGAGCACTCAGGCGCTGACAAATTCTGCAAGGATCGCTGGTCTGGCGGGCAAACACTCCAGTCCTTGTTCTCCTCAGAGGCAGCTTCTGGTGCTGGCACAGAGGAGTCGCCCTGGAAATCCATCGAATTGGCCATGCCATTGGTTTCTGATAGTCGCTCGCCACCGTTGATCGCCGACTGGGATCTTGCACGTGACCGATCCTTGGCCATCTGTCCGTCCACAGTCAAGTTGCTGGACATGACAAATCCACCATTACTTTGTGGTGGTGGCTTTGTGAAACCACGACGATCCACTGGTTGTGTACCAAGGAACAAACAAGCTTGCAATGTCTGTTGCGAGTTGACCACCACAGGCTGCGGCATGTTACGCGCGTCCACCACAATGCCCTTGACACGAATCGAGTTCATGCGAAGGTCGTCTTCATCAAGAGGAGTGTCCTCTTCTTCACGAAGCGAGCCATCAATGTAGGTCTCGAGAATGAGATTCGATGGAGGACCACTGCCAGGAGGACCAACGATCTTGACTTCCATGTTCCAAGGCATGCGATACAGCCAGTCAAGTCCCCATAGTGATCGTTGGTTCGTGAGCTTCGCTGTGCTTCCACCACGCTTCATCGGCACCTGCACAGGGATTGGAGTTGGGCGACATCCACGACGAGAGCTCATGTTGGCGGCATTGCGTTCACGACCAGAGACATCACGGTTCAGTCCTCGGAACAGAGCGTTCTCGACTGAGTGCACGTATGAGATGAACTTCTCACGACGCCATGCGAGCAGCATTTGCGGAATCCAGTCACCACACTCCTTTAGGAACGTAAGACCAGACTCGAGCGAGAGGAACTTGAGCAACAATGACTCGGCTCGCTTGTCCTTGAGTTGGAGCAAACGCATGGGGCGCTTGGCTACCATCGCTTGAAGACACTCTTCAGTCTCGGCAGCTTCTTCCAGCACACTCAAGGCTGCCTTGGCCACTTCTTCCTCTTGGGTCAATTGAGTCACAAGTGCATCAATGCCCCACTTGGCAAAATCAGCGACTTCCGACCGTAGCAATGCTCGTAGCAGACACGTAGCATACAAGCGCAGAGGCTTTGAGCCCTCCAACATCCACGACTGCAGCAACTTTCGCGAGCTCCCGTCAACAGAGTAGTCGAGGTTGGCCAAGATGAGTCGGCAGAGGAAGTCGTGGCCCTTTGTGGTACCCATGACGTAAAGTCGCTGGAAAAGATTCGACTGCTCCATCATCTTGAGACCTTCTTTGCTGGAACTCATCAAACCCAGCAACGTGAAGTACTCGCGCAACATTCGTCGAGAACAGTACTCTGGTGAGAACATTCGTGCCTTCAATGCACCAATGTGGGACTCGACAATGGCGGCCTCTGGTCGTGCCTCCAGCTCCAGAGCGGTCGAGATTTCCGTCAACAGCTGACCACGACGATCCGTCTTGAGGAAAAGAAGACCTTCTGGGTGGTTCAACAGGAGCGTGTACATCTGGCACGCCGGTCGCAAGAATGGCACAAAGTCTGGGATCCACGCCAGCTGCGAAAAGTAGCCCTTGTTGCCAGGATCGCAGCGGAAGAAACCAGACAAACGCTTAAAAAACTTGGTCTTCATCGCCTCCGACAGACGCTGAGGGTTGGTTAGAGGACCTTCGAGCAGTTCCGAGATGATATCCCAGTTCCACTTGGTCCAGTTCTTGTCCGTGAGCACGCGTGAGCGGTTGTGAAGCATGTCCTTGAATGTCGCGTCGTCCATCTGCGAGTCCATGGACAGCTTCAGCTCCTGAATCATCAACTCGCGCGACGTGATGTTGTCGCGCAATGATCCTCTTCGCATCGATGCTGAGGACGAATTGTTATGCGTTCCGACCCGGTTGAGCAACAGACTCGATGGTCGGTTCGTATCTCGAAGCAACTCGGATGCGAGCTGCACACCGTTCACGCCGCTTCCACCGTACGAAACGAGAGAGACACCTTGGTTCGCGATACTTCCTGAGCTTGCACCAATCGCGGTCGCCAAGTCACCCAGCATCTCACTGGCGCGGATGGACTTTTCACGCTGCAATCGCTCCAGCAGACTCTTGACGTGGTCACCGAGCGTCTGGGTCGTCGTCGTCGTCAGCGATGTGGCCGACACAAGTCGAGGCAACGCGAGTAACTGAGCACAATGCTGGTCTGGAAGTAAGCGGGACGACATACGCAAGATGTCGGAGAGCAAGTCGACCGCAGGCTCAGCAAGGGAGCGGTTCGTACTGGTACCCAGAACGATGAGTGCTTCAAGTATACCGCAGTGAATCATCGCCAACAAGATGATCACTGTGTAGTTGTCGAGTAGGTTCTGATGGGACATGGTTGGAACCGACTCGGCCGACGACACACTGATGGGAATGGTGGCTGAGACTACGTCATTCAAGTCGCCAATACCCTTATCAAACGGCGTACGCTTGTAAAAGATCTCGCAGATCGTCGAGAGCACCGCCTTCTGCACATCTTCACCCACAGGACGAACGAGAAGCTGGATGAGTGACTGCAGGCCCTGAGGGTTCGAAGTCAGGACCACAATCCCCTACAAGATAGACACGTACAGGTGAGAATCCACGGTACACTGCAGACTAAGCAACTCCAACACACCGTCCACGAGCGCATCATCGTGACAATGGCGTTGCGACTCGCCATCCAGCGCTGTCGTCGCTCGTTTCCAGCTGGCATGTCCGTGTCGGTGAACGGAGCAAGAAGGATCTGCGTGTCCTGGAACGGATCGATGAACTTGCGCGTCGACGGTTCGTTCAAAATCATCAGCAACGTCAGGATGAGCGAGTCCGACAAATCCTGGAACGACGGCTCGAGGATCGCGTCCACCAGGACCTTGGTCCCACAGGCCGCCGCCACGACTTCGACGTTGGCCAGCGCCAGCTCCCGCAGCGTCTCGAGACACACACGTCGCATGTTGTCGTCCTTGTGGCTGGCGATAGCGACCACCGAGGCCACGAGACTCTGTGGCATCAGCGACGCATCGATCTCGAGGATGCGGCGAATCACCTTGATGGCTTGCACTCGTTCGGCCAAGAGCTTTTGCTCGCGTTCCATGGAGCGCACGACAAACACCGCGAGTGACTGCATCCCAACACACACATCCGTTAGCCATAGCGTCCTTCCCCTTGTCCTGCACGTCACACGTCACATACATTGTCGGCAAACTGTCGGACGCCGTTGCTGCTGCAAATGGCGTAGCGCAGCACACGCAGCGCGCCAGCACGCGTCGAGGTATCGGCGTCACACACGAGTTTCCGCATGCACTTCATCACGCGATCCACGGGGAAGCTGTCGAGCAGCATCGGGTCGCTCTTGAGTTCCTGTGGACGAGTCAGTCAGTCCGGTCAGTCAGTCAGTCTCTTCCTACCCAACGTATCCTCGACGCACATGACAGAGACGACCCGTACTCTCGAGCTTGGACTTGCGATCAAGGCCGCCGCGCTCAATGAGCGTGCAGATCATGCCCAGACCGCCGTCGTTGCGGATCACCGCGGTCGTGCGTCGATTCGCCATGATGGGTATCCAAGTGTCGGTCTTTCCCGACTCGGTTTGCGCGTCTTCTGCTTTGCCACACGACGGGAAACCTGGGTCGTCGACGAATTCGCGTGTGCGCTACACGATGCGCGTGTCGGTTGCTGCGTCAGAGGGCGCTGCGTGCCGCGCGTCGCCGTCTTCTCCGTCGCCCGCGGATGCGTGTCGCCCGCGACTTGGCTGACTTGCCTGTTCCCCTCCTGAAAGGAGATCCCACCCACTTTTGCCATGGGGCAACATGAGTTGCCGGCCGTGCGCATCCCCAATTCATTTTTTGAATTGCATTGAATTGGCCCATGGGTTACGCACACACTTTGACCAAGCACTATCCGACCAGTACCACACTCACAGTATTGTTGGGCCTGCCTTCGCTTGTCCGTCATAATAGGTACTGGTCGCTGAGTCGGCTGTGGTTGGCTTGGGGAACAGCCGGTTTTGGCCCAAGACCGCGTGGAAACCCCCACAACCAGTCTGATCCAACCGCGCAAGTATGGGAACTCGAGTGTATATCGGCGGCCTGCCCCGCGACGCCACCTCGCGCGAGGTGCAGGACGGCTTCAGTCGTTACGGACACATCGCCAACATCTGGATCGCCCGCAACCCGCCAGGCTTCGCGTTTGTGGTGAGTCCGCGCTAGTTTGCTTCTCGACGGCTCGCGACGATGTGGGAGCGCAGCGACACACGGGTCTCGCCTCGCTCCGCTGCTTCTCCTCCCTCCCTCTCTCCCTCCTCCTCCTCCTCTTCTTCTTCTTCTTCGTGTGGTATGACTGCATCTTGTATGGTCGACTGCCGGAAGGATCTCCGCCTCGCGCTGGATGCAAGGATCGCACGCTTCGTCGTCGTCCATCGCCCTCGCTCGCACGGATAGTTCCTCTCAGGTCGTCGCACGTGCGTATATGTGCTTGTATCTGCTACTCGTCGGGGGAGGAGCACTGCTGCTTCTCACGTCGCGCGTCTGCCATCGCTCTTTTTCTTCTCCTCTCCTTCGTCTCTTCGGGGTCCACCAACGCTTCTTGTCGTCTTCGCTTCGCGTTCGTCGCTTCTTAGGATTTTGAAGACCCACGTGATGCCGACGATGCCATTCGCTCCATGGATGGCCGTGATTTCCTCGGCGGACGGTAAGTCGTGACTCGTAACTTGTATATTTGCCGAGTTGACTCATTGGGTGTTTGTTTGCTCAGCATTCGTGTCGAGTTGGCCAAGGGTGGCAGCCGCCGCGACCGTCGCGATGACGACCGCCGTGGTGGTGGCGGCCGCGGAGGTGACCGCTTTGAACGTGGCGGTGAGTATTTGGTACCCAAGTCGTTCCTCGTGCAAATGTGGCTAACTTTTGGTGTGATACCTAGGCCGCAACCCACCACAGCGCACTGAGTTCCGTGTCCGCATCACGGACCTTCCTCGTGGCGTCGACTGGCGTGACGTCAAGGACCACTTGCGCACGGCTGGTGAAGTGACTTTCTGCAACGTCGAAAACGACGGCACTGCGTACGTTTTCCCCACTTTGGTGTGCTCAGTCTTGCATTCAACTCACGTTCTCTTTTGCAACCTCAGTATCGCCGAGTTCCAGTCGCGTGATGATGTCCAGAACGCCATTGAGAAGTTGGACGACAAGGAATTCCGTGGCTCGTACATTCGCATCACAGCCGCCAGCTCGGAGGAACGATCGCGCTCGCGCTCCCCACGCCGTGACCGTTCGCCAGACCGTCGCTCGCGCTCGCGCTCGCCTGAACGTCGTGAGTCTCCTCGCCGTTCGCGTTCTCCATCGCCAGGTGGCCGCTCGCCACCTCCACGCAAGAACTCGGTGTAGGATACCACGCGCACTACGCAGGCCATCGCTCGCTAGTCGATGCTTTTCGTTTTTTGAAATTCACTTTACTTTGAATGACAATCTATTCTTCCAATTGGTATGTGATGGCCTTGTCGCTTGAGAGAAAGCTCAGAGTCCAATGGTGACTTGATTGCGCAGTTGAGCGTGTTGACAAGCATGGATGGTACCCATACCAGTTTGGAGAGGAGCTAGTGAACCTGGGAACCCTGGAGAGAGCAGTGAAAAGAGCACAAAGTGGGGCCAAAATGATAGTAGAAGAACCAAAGCGGATTTCTCTTCGACTCGATAGAATATCTCCTGCATTGTGTTGCAATCAACTGTTTCCCGACACCGAGGAGGAGCACGAAAAGCAGCCAGCCGCACGCCACAGTAGACGAATCGAGTCGTCGGACGAAAGCTGTCGAAGACCGCGCGTTTACTTATGCCGCAATCAAACTAACAACCTAAATATCCTTGCGCTGGAGTCCTGTGAAGATTCAAACCAAGGCGATTCGTGAGCCATCTCTCCCATGTAAATCACTGCTGCTCTCCATTAGCGTCGTACCTGGTGGCAAGGACTGGGTGAGCTTGTCAGCCTTCTCGGTGTCCGTCACGCAGAGCGTGTACAAGTACTTCGAGCAACGGATCTTGAACTTGACGACCTTGTCGGTCTTCTTGATCTTGACCGAGCGGGCGTCCTTTCGGCGCGCCTTCTGGAGGAAATCGCGGATGTCTGTGATTTGCTTTGGCTACAGGGTTGACAGCACGTCAGCACGTCGTTCTACGCGTTGCAAGGCACTCGAGGCGTGCCGAAAGGCCGGACGATCAGGAGCGCTCCCCAGTTGGACAGCTACAGCACGCGTTGCTCGCTCGCGTTCTTCTGGTCCATTCGGTTCGGTCGCGTCGACCACTCCGCGCGTGCTGTAGTCGGTCTGGGGACCGCTCTGCTGCCTCGTCGGCCGCTCGCCACGCCCTGCTGTCGCGTGCACGCACCATTTTCCTCTTCGGGTCTTCTAAACTCTACTAGGATCAAGCGCTCCACTTCCACAGACCACTATTGAGGCCCCGTCTTTGATTGGTGGTGGGCTCTGATGGTTGGCGCACAGTCAGTTTTTCACTATCACGGGGTTTTTACGCCCGCCGAGCGCGTAATTACGTCTTTCACGACCCCTACCATATCAATACCGGTGTTGATGACGGTACGTTCGGCGTTTCTAACGGACTCGTGTTGCATTTCTAAACGACCCCCACTGAACCTGAAGATGACGCCGATGTAGCATGGCTGACTCTTTCCTGATTGGCTCTAGTTTGAAATAAAGGGTTTTGATTGGCTGATGAGGAGTTTCTAGGTTCTCTTTCGAGTCTAGGTGGGTCTAGGATCAAGACCGGTTGCGACTCAGTGTGGCGCGAGACAGCAGGAAGTAAGTGGCAGGTCGGATCAGCACGCCTACCGCTCGACAAGACGAGGCCCGAGGGACCAGCGGACGCATTCATTCGCAGTAGCCAGTAGCCAGTATGCACCGCACACGTGGTAGTGTGGCGCGCGCGTCGATGCCGTCGCCAGAACCAGCAGGAAAGTCGCAGGAATGCCATATCTGTCTTGAAGAGCTACGCCAAGACCTGACGGCGTGTCCATGCGGTCATGTGTACCACGAGGACTGCATTCTGCAGGCGTTAGAGGTGAATCCGCACTGTCCAAGCTGTCGAGGCCGCGCTACTCCCCGCCAGCTCATTCGACTATACTTTGATGTTCCGAGTAACGGTGACAACAGTGGAGATGGGAGCTTCGTTGGGAGTTTGCACAGCGGTGGAGCGGATGACGCGCAGGTTGCGGCATTGAACGAGCGTGTCTCAATATTAGTGGAACGTCTGCAATGGCAGAAGAAGCAGCACGATATGCTGCTGGCAGAGATGAAGCGACTTCGACATCAGAGCGAGCAGCTCATGGTCGACAAGCAGACCCTGATGCAGCGTGTCGCGACGTTGGATGTGAGTCGGAAAGACTTACAAAGCAAGGTTGCCAAGTACCAGATCGAGCTGAGTCGGCAAGCTGCTGCAGCGAGGCAAATGGAAGTGAACCAGAGCATCATCAACTATTTGAATACGTGTGACGGCGACGCGCTGGAGGATGAGATCCAGAACCCACGCGAATTGATCACGGCTCTGAAGAAGGCTTGCAAGTTCCGTCATGACCAGTATCAAAAGGTCATCAAGGAAAAGACCCGACTCAAGTCAATGGTGCAGAGCCTCCAAAACAGATACGAAGGTGCACCGTCGAGTTCTGCTTCACATGAGATGAACGACCGTGTGGGCAAGAGCAAAATGAAGAGCCCGATGGAGAACAAGCGCTCGTATCCGAACGAGTACACTACACCGCATCCACTCGAGCCAAAGAAGCGCCGGGTTACGATCTCACCTGCCGGGGCTGTGAGCTTGCCAGGGGCGTCGCTATCCGCTGCAGCCGCTTCTTCCCTGGCACCGAACTTTGCGCCATGCTTGGAAACTTCCGCCTTCCGTGCTAGCGCCTACACTGATGTATCCATCCGCCCAGTGCACCAGGGGATGCCTCGTCCTCAAAGCGGCTTTACTCGCAGCAGTTACAATCCCAACCAGTATGGGTCGTATAACCTAACTCCGTCGGTCGAGGCCCCTGTGCAAGCTACAAATCATGCCGTTTGCCGACGTGGCTACGATGAAACGGGCAAGCTCACCAACTTTTTCGTACCCAAAGAGTCCAAGCGTTCTTCGCAGGGTGGCAGTGCCTCGCATCCTCAGAACAAGTCAATCCCCGGTATGCACCACCTCCTCGGGTTACAGCGGCGGGAGGCCTCGTCATCATCGTCAGCAAACGCAATGCCAACAATGCGTTCGTCTGCAGCTGATCGTCGAGACTACTCTCTCACGCGCTGGTTTGGCAAGAACTAGGGGGCCGTCTTGAACTGGTAGAATTGCAAGTGTGCGCGATGTTTATTTGGTTCATTATGGACATAATTTATTTCCTTTTGCTTTGTTCATTTGGTTGCTGCTTCAATCCCGGAAGTCGTCCTCGGTCTTGCTAACAGCTTGGTCATCGCATCATGTAGCCGCTGTTGTTGCTCCTCCACGAACGCGGCCATATCCTCTTCATGTGCGACTGCGAATAGCTTGTCAGGTATCAGAAGAGCGTGAAGCTGCTTTAGTGTAACGAAAGGAGAGTCTGTATGAGGCGGCTCGTGTGCATCATCTGTGGTTCCGAGCTGGCTACGATCGAGACGCACGTCGCTGGATCGTCTCGTGAACGCACTACGTTGCTCATTTACACTACCCACTGGAGGAAGTCTGGAGCGCTGCATCATAATCAAATAAAGCAGCGTCGCGATGCTCTTGAGGTTCGCCGTGGCAAGCTTCGACAGTTCCCGAGTGGGTGCGACACCAGATTCCCATGGCTGTAAAAGAACCTGAGCGATCAAAACCCGGAGCCAGATGAAATTGACCAAGAGGATTTCTGCACGATCATTGAGATGCATCTCACGAGTAGCCCCGAGACTATCCAAGCCCAAGAGCTGACGTTCGCAGTCAAACAGAGGATACTAATACACCATACGAGTCTGTCAGCCATGTCAAGGTGTGATCAATAAGTCACACCCTACTCACACTTTCTGGGAAATAGACACCGTCAGCAGTAAATCGAGTCCAGAACTCCTGCATGCCTTTTGGGACTGTCCATTTATCGATTGCCCGGACAAATACGTCGATGAGACCCTTTGTGCGAACACGGAGCTTTATGCACTTGGACAGGTGTTCTGATGTACTTGTAGTGGCTGAGCGACGAGCAAAAACAGCTCCAAACTTCTTCGAGAGCCCTTTCGATGCCGTTAGGAATCCAGACTTGACGCTCACATCGATGTCAAGCGACTGATCCTGCAAGAGCGAAAGAACGAGAGGTTTGACGAGCTTGCTCAACCACAAGCGTGTGGCATCAAAGTACACGTTAAGCATCGTCTGGATGTCCTACAAACAGTCCAAACATGCTCAGGCATGGTTACCACCGGTAGAAAAATCTCTCTCCCTTCCCCTCCTACCTGGGTGATTTTGCTTCGTTCAGCCAACTTGGACTGAAGTACCAAGCGACGGAGCTCTATCGTAGCCATAACCGCAATACCTCCCGACCGAAAAATCTCTTGCATCGACATTGGTTGCTCTTCCTTATCACCTTCTTCGAATGGTTTGACCACTCCGTTCTCAATATCCATCGCAATTCTCCACTGTGGTCGCCTGAGACCTGATGAGGCAGTGCTCTGGAGTTGCTGCAGGAGCCTTTTCCGACTTTCGTGCCGTATATCTGGTCGATCTCTCTTTTTGAACTCCTCAGTCAGATTGCTCGCTGGAGAGAGAGCGTGCATCAAGCTCTCGTCTGTCAGATTCATGTCCTCCGTAGCTTCTGTGCTCAATTTCTCAAGCAGCTGGGTCATGTATCACATCAGCAAGTATCTTATACGATCTCGAGCTGATAACTTTGTACCTTTTCGTCTTCTTCTGTCCAGTCAAGTGCTGGAAGATCCTCGACAGCTCCACAAGGTGAAAACGATGTAGATTCCTGAAACGGTGTTGGCATTGGGTCTCGAGTAACATCTTCTATTGCAGTGTTCAGTTGATGCACTAGGGTCGTAGAGGAATCAGGCGATTCTGGTGCGAAAGTAGGCATTTTGTCACCCATCAATAAGCGCTGGAGCTCAATGTTTTGCTGAACAACACGAAGCAGCACTTCTTGGACGGAGCCATTTTGAGTATCAACGATGAGTTGCTGGTCCTCTTGGCCAAACTGCGACTTATTACCATTTCGACCATTATGATTTACTGCCGTGCGTGCTTGGCGTTCCTAGTAATTCGTTAGATAGCGATCCTAACTAAATGGTTTCATGGATTCCTTACCTCGATCTGTGTGAGAACTTCCTCAATTTGTTTTGCTTGCTCGCTGTTTCGACAGATAAAGAGAAATCAGTGGGAACATGGGATAGTCGCCTGCTATAGGGCCTTACAAGATCGCTTTTTGGCGACTCTGCCGAACGGAGCTTCGACGGCGAGCTTCCAAGCGCCTTTGCTCATGCTCCAACTCCAATCGTCGACGTACTAGCCACGCTTCATTCGAGTAACCAGCGAGGTAGTGGTGAAAGTACGGATCCATCGTTCATCTTTCTTGGTGACCTCTCTGAGCAATCTTTTTTTGACACATGCCAGAATCCAGCCCACAGGTGAAACACATTGTATGTTCCGGTTTCAAGCCCGACCTGTATTTCGAGTTTTAGCTCGTTGCCACACTCTCTGTCACTTCCTTCACCTCAGGTGCCGCTTCCTCCTCAGTCTTTGCTGAGGCGTCGGGTTCTTCAGCTTGCTTTGGTTCAGGATCCGAAGGAACTCCAACCTGAAGCTCTTTGATAGTATGCTGAAGATTTTCTGTTGCTTCTAGCATCTCAATAGCTCGCTCCATGATTCCAGTAGTCGACTTGATGATTGCTGATGCAGAATCCAGTGTCATCTTCGTCACTGCGCTCGAGTCGGACGAAAAGAGTTCCTCTAGGGATTGCTTGACTGTCTCCACATCTTGCCTCACGGCCTCAACCTTGTCCTTGATCACAGAGTACATGCATTTCTTCTCGCTGCAGATCTCGTTGATCGTCTCCTCTGGGTCGCTGATATCGATAACTCCGCTCGAATGGATTCCTTGGGTGGCTGTCTGCATGTAATCTGGCACGTACGCTTCAACCTTGACGAAGTACGTGCATTCATCGATCTTGCGGAACCCGAAGATGCGCGATGGGGCAGCACTGTCGGACAAAGGAACCAGCTCTGCGGTAATAGAGTTGCGTTTGCCGTATGTCGTACACTCATCGCCATCATCAAAGATCATGTGCTTGTAGTTCTTGTGGATCGGATCGATGTGCCAGCCCTTGTAGATGCTACAGTAGCATAAATAGGTATTAGTAAATGACCTTGTTGTGACGCATAGATCACCATGACGTACCCCAGGATTTTTCGCATCGGTGGAGCTGGTGGCTCGACTTCTGTCGGCTCCTCCTCACTCTTCGTCTCCGTTGCCTCCTCGCTGCCCGCGTCGGCCTCCTCGTTTCCTTCGCTGCCTGTCTGGGATGAGTCCGTAGACGCAACCTGAAGCCCAGTTACCCCAATCTCAGCGCCCTCCGGTGCCTTAACCACCTCTTCGATGATCGTGATGTTCTTCAAATGGCAGAAATCAAGAAACGCACTGGAAACAGATCACAATATGTCAGCATCCCACCACATACGTGGTCAAACCTCAACCCAGTATTCACATACGGCTTGTCATCCATCTCCACCTTGTTGTCCTTGAGGCATGCGAGGCCATATGAAGAGGAGAAAGGACCTATGCACAAGCTCCCAGTCAGCATGACAATAATTTCGTGTTGATCCAACGGAGCACCTACCAAACGGATCCATCGGCTCACGGTACGGAACCGGTTCCTTCGCTGCTGCCGTCTCCGGCACCACGACAGGCCGCGGCACAACCCGGATCTCCACTTTACGCGCAGCTTCGCTTCCTGCGCTCAGCAGAGTGAGCGCCGCCACAAGCGCCGTCGCCCGCATCCTCATCCTCGTTCTGTTGTCGTGGCAGCAGGTCACGTCGACCGCGATCCTGTGGTAGGAGATAGCAAGTCGAATATCACATACCGGGGGTTCGTGAGTTGAAGCAGGCCATCAGAGTGATGGTCATTTGAATGCGGATGACTTTTGTGTCAAAGGGAAACAAGCGCGGCAACATGGAGGACGAGGCGAGTGTGACGCTCATCCGACAGGCTGAGGCGGCAACAGAGGCACTGGAAGAAGTGTCAAGGCATGCGGGTGGTACCCATCGACGTACGAGCGGCGAGGACCAAGTAGTGGCAAGAATAGAAGCAACGACGCGCGAGCTTCGAGCGATGGTGGACGAGATGGCGTCGCGGCGAGTGATCATGCTCGCAGGCGCGCAGGTTATGGAGGCGGGGGTTGTACTGTACAACGCGTCGAGAAGTGCGTACAAGACCATGAGCTCAGAGCCCAAGAAGACAGAGAGTGAGCTGGTGTTCTCGGTTCTGGTGTTACGATACCTCGCAACGCGGATCATGGGACTCGCACTCGCTTGTTCCGGCGAGAACGATCAGAGTCTCCACTCATCAGCGGACCAGCTCACGTTCTTTGACGAGTGTCTTGATGTTCTGCGATCGTATGGACGCGTCGGCTCGTTGTTATTGGAGAAGGCCACCACGGATAACGAACGCTGTACCGACTATCTTCAGTTTGCTAGTGACGCGCTTGACCACGCGATGAAGGTCTGGTCACAGATCGGATTGACAACGTTGACCAAGCTGAAGCAAGATCTTGATCTCGAGGAGGTTATTCAAGATCTGTGGGACTTCTGTCTTGACCGCATCCGGGTGATTCGATTCCACCGCAAGAAGCGCATGGGTGATGAAGATGGCAATGAGTTGAGTGGAATCAATGAAACCCTCCATGAACTGCAGATGCTGCTGCCATACATCTCTTCCGGTATTATAGAGCTTCTGGAGTTGATTACTGTACTGAGCGACGATTGGAAGTCGAATGGGTACCACGAAGATCAGGGCTCACTTGTCGAAGAGGCACTTCGGTTATGTGATACAATTGAGCATTCAAATGACTTGACGGATGGCAGCTCGCTGAAGCGGTTCAAGCGCCATATCTTGCTCAACCTCCTGGAGTCACTCATCGTGACTGGAGATGTCCCCAAGGCTGAGGCGTGTTTATCGGTTCTTGGGCGCGATTCCTCATCTCTTCTTTGTATGATCAAGTTGTATGTTCGACACGGACGGATGGACAAGGCTGCGCAGTCGCTCAAGATGATATTCCAACAGAATGATCTAAAGAGCTCGCTTACAGCGACTCGCATGTATGTGGAGGCTCAAGCCTACAGTGAAAGCGCGCTCCAAGTGTTTGTTGACCTTGAACGGAGCTACGGTGACAACATTCTCGAAATCAGGACAGAACTGGCGTGTTGCAGGGCGATGTCAACGTCAATTGACATGCAAAAGCAAGCGAGAGAAAATTTCAAGCATATTGGAGCCGATGCCAGCCACTCTGACAGGTACTATTGCATTCACTTATGCTTCACCTATTCGAGTCCAAAGAGAGCTGATGCTCGATGTAGGACTGTCCAGAAGCGCATCACAAGAGCCATTATTGATGCCACTCACAATAATTACAACGCTGGTTCTTTCGAGGTGAGCTACACGAGAGGGAATGTTCGAGCGTTGTTCTCATGATGATTCTTGTAGAATTCTATTGAGTGGGCTACTCTAGGTCTTTCGTTTGCTCGCACTCCTTCTGAATCTGCCCACTACTCAAGGTCCGCTTGACTAAGCTCGCTCGAGAAGACGGTTATCTCACACTGAGATGGTTGCTAGAATGATATCTGCAGCTTATTTGAAGATGGATCTCAGTTCCGAATCTTGGCGCTTTGCTCAGGAGGCATTCAAGTCCGATTCTTCGAAAAAGTCACTATTCAGCGCATTTCAAGCTGCCCTAGCGAGCGAAATCCTGCCCCCGGACACTGGAGTTCAACTCGTACAACAAGTGTGTCAACGTGAAGACTTCGAGATTCGGGATCTTTTCACGTTTGGATATGCAGCTAACGAGGCGCATCGGCACGAGCTATCAATCCTCATCATGGATGAGCTGTGTAACTTAACACTGAGTGCGAAGTGGCAAGAAACAGACATTCCAATTGGTATTCTACTTCAGAATGCCGCCCAGCTTGCTTATAGGTCTGCTATGCAGAGCTCGTCAGGCTGTGGTGATTTGGCCCCAGCTGAAACTTATACCGAGAAGTTCTTGGGCTACGTTGACATTTTGCTTCAAGCTTGTGCTGAGCTAGACCGAAGCAAACTCAAGACATTTGGTCCCCCGCAAGCATTCAGATGGTTTTTCGGCATGAGGTATGACTCAAGAGATTTGACAAAACACTTGCGAAGCACGGATGCTAACAGGTTTTAGCATTACTATTGCGAAGAGCCGCAACAGCTTAGAGATCTTTGTGAAGTCTGCCGATATTGCTCGCTGCTCCGATTTATTGTTCAATGAGCAATCCCTCTTACATTCAAGGGAGCAGGATTCTCTCCTTACTGCAATCAGCCTTGCAATGGCGAAGCTCGAAGCAATGAGCACAGATGACTTGCGCTTCGTACTGGGGATCATCGAGCGCTGCGTGACGCTTGTCGACACTACAACAGATGGAGACTCAACTAATTATCTGGTATGGTGAACTATCGATTATTTGAGTTGAATGTGATTGAAATATGTTGTACACAGGAAAAGTGCAGGCTGACCATCAAGGTTCGGCTACTTGACCCAGATATCGATTCATTAATGAAGATTTGCCAGGCAGCCATGGGTAACAACTGCGAAGGTTTCATCGAAATGGGAGGTATGCAAAGACTTTTCACCACGACCTCTCCTATCGTACTCAAACAAACCATGCACTGTAAAGAACTGGTCTTAAATGCCGCTAGGTTTGATGAAGCTACCGGTGTTTGTGCAAAATATCGAGAGCTCGCGTGCGCGATGTTCAGATATAGGTGAATAAACGTGTCGCCATTCCACCAATACTCCAAACTGACAAATTCTCCAGTTTACAGCTCTCGCTTCAGCAGGAAACCACGCAGGTCGACCAACTCAGCTATCTGTTTCGCCGGCTCATCACTTTGTCCGAGTCAAGACAGAGTGCATTTGAGTGGTTTGAGCAGCTACTTCAACTATCTAACAGTATCGAGATCTGCCTTCCGGAGATTGATGTCGAGTGGCTCGTCAATAAAGCTTGGAATTTTGTACGTACCTGCTTTTATGTGTGCTGGAGAATGTTCGCCCTTCATAGCCATGATTGAATCTAGGGAATCCAAGAGCACCGCCAAGAGCGATGGAAAGAAGCCCAGAGATTCATGCAGTTGGCATTAGCTTTGTTAGGTAATGTGCACCACAGCCCACAAGGTCGACCGTGAATAACAAGTTCCTCGTGGTTGCCTTAGGGAAATTTGGAACATCCTTAGAGCAACTATCAACTAATCTGCACAAGCAGTATGATCATGTCATCGCTTGGCAAGGGAAGGGACGTGCAATCAGTGTCGACTCGGGACAAAACCCAGTGCTGTGAGATCGTTACGCGTATACGTCGTTTTGTGAGCCTTCATTGCTGATTCCGACGATGTGCACCTTCGTCGCATCGATGTAAGCTTGTAATGGTGGTAGGTCGTCCGTGACTTCTTTCTTGAGCACCTTGGATGCCCACTTGCGTTCGGCGTACTCACAAATCTGTGCATATAAACAGATTAGACGCGAGTGAGGACAATTCTCAATACAGTCAGCAGTTTTACCTCTTTGATGTCTCGACACGAGAGACCACTTGCAACCGATGCCAGCTGTGCGAGCTCATTGGAGTTTAGTTGCTTGGCGTATCTATATCGATTCAACCCGCATTATCAGTGTGCACCGTTCGACCCTTTTCAGTCGTATCAATCGCACCGTGCAAACACAGCGTGACGAGTCGATTCATTTGGAAGCTCGTATCGAATGCAAAGATCGAATCGACTAATCAAAGCAGAGTCCAGGTCCTGCTTGCTGTGGATAGTTGCGGGTTGAGAAATGCTCCATATACTTCAAACTCCCAAAAACACGTACCGGTTTGTGGCGCAGATGACAGTAGTCTTCTTTGCTGAGGCGAAGCCTTCGACTTTCTGGAGAAGAACCGACAGAATACGACGCGAGGCTTCATGCATCGAGCCATGCGCGCGATCCCCCGCCAGTGCATCAATCTATCAGTCGTCACACGATAGCATAGTCAGTCACTTCCGTTCGGATGACTCGCTGCCAAGTCTAATTTACCTCGTCGATAAAAATGATCGCGCCGTCAAATTTCTCACAAGCATCGAAAATAGCTGACATCTTCTTCTCGCTATCGCCGTACCATTTAGAGACGACGCTTTCGATTGGGATGTGGATCATTGGGATACCCGCTTGCTGGGCGATGATTCGTGCGCTCAGGGTCTTGCCGGTGCCGGGAGGGCCTTCAAATAGGACAGCACGCGGACGGTTGCTTTCGTAGCGACACCGCGTCTTACGGGCGATCCGATCGTACAGCTCCGGATTCTGGAGTGCCAAGACGATAGTGTCTTCAATCTCAAGCTTCACGTCGTCGTAGCCAGCCTAGGACGGGTAAGTTGCCATGTTATACTCGTTAGTCATTCGTTAATAAAAAGGTCATTCTGAAGAACGTACTAGGCTGTCCCAGTTGAGACCACTCTCGCTGTCGGCTGGCTCAAACACATCGATACCAAGTCGCTGCAGCTGCTGAATAGCTTCGTCCTAGTTCCGTATCGACATCTAGTGAGTGATCACATGGTGACAGAATGATGGTGAAGCGACTCACCTTAGATGGCGACGGTACAGTCAGGTTTGGACCTTTCCGACCACGATCCTCCAACATACGACGTCGCATCTGGTTGTGTTCGTGATTAAAGAACGCGTGGACGTTGGGATACGAGTAGAGCTCCTTGTACGCTTCAACGACCGCGTCGACCTCACCAGGTGTCAAGTATTCATCCTTGTAGAAGACAAACTTGGCGCCCTTGTTGCGCTGCATCGACGCGTCTCGAACGAACTGGAAGGAGCCGTGTCCATCAGCATAGAGATAGCTCACCGAGGGCAAGTCGTACGACTCGACAATTGACTTGCTATCGACATCACCCGACTGCACTCCAACAACTTCAACTGGCTGCCGTTGCGACGATGTTTTCTCTTGCAACTTGAGCAGAAAGCGACCGAGAATGGCTTCCTGGTCGACAAATGGCGGACACACGAACTCAATCCGGATGGTGGACACTCCGTTGGGAGCATGCGCTCGCGAGATCGCGATCTTTTGGATCGGATACGCCTTTGGAATGCGAGACTCGGTGCTCTTTAGAGTCGTCCGGAACTCGGACACTTGCTCACGCAGGATCTCCACTACCTCCGAGTACTCCAAGCGCTGTTCTCATGCACAACGGTCAGTTCTCCTACTACGTCCCACAACCTCCAACAGCGTCTCACCTTCTCATCCTCCTTCGGAGCCTCCTCGGCCTGAGCATCTTGCCCACTGACAGCCACAGCAGCAGCCGCAATGGCACTCGCCACCGCGAAGGACATCGACGACGACGAGGAATGCATCGTCTCAACTGCTTGGGTCGCCACGGCACCCGTGGCATTGGTCTTCAACATCACTTCAACGGCACTGGTCGGGCCATTGTGACTTGCACTCGCCGCTCCATTCAGCACAGAGGCCGCCGCACGCGTGCTTTGCTTGGGAGCTGCGCGCACGAGGCGCCATGATCGCACGGTTGCTCGCATCTTGGGCTTGTGACATGGCCCGACCAAAAGCTATGGAGGGGTCCATTATTCGAGTGAGTTCCAGAAAAAGAAGCAGGACTTCTGTCTTGTTTTCGCAAAGTTTACGAATATCTACTGATTTTGGAGATCCACAGGTACGCTATCTCCAATCCGAAATGTACGCTATTGTATCGTCTATTTAGATGGCTACACATCGGATATCGGCGACCAAGTGGTGCACTTTGGGCGCGTAGGACTTGACGCGCTCCACGTGCTCGCACGAGACGTGCCAGTGCTTCCCGTAGGCCTCACCCAGTGAGCGGATGCTCGCCACCACGTGGGCTTCCCATCGTGCGCGGTCTTCCACGGCCACGTTGTCGTGCACATGCATCCAGCCGCCCGAGTGCTTGAGCACTTGCACGGCAAGCGGCCAGGCCTTCTCACTCGTTGGCAGCAGTCCGAGGTTCACGCGGTCGGCGACGGCTCCGATGCCTGGCGCGTTGAGCTGGTTGTCGCCCTCGTAGATGCGGCATCGATCCGCCACGTGGTTTCGCTCGAGATTGAACTTGAGCGCGTCGACCGAGTCAGGATTCCATTCACATGCGTGGACAAAGGCCGCACCGCCGTGGACGAGGAACGGCAACACGTAGTAGCCGATGCCGCAGAAGAGGTCGACGATGATCTCGTTCGCACAGCCGATCTTGGCCATACGCGCCTTCTCCGTCACGTTACCGGACGAAAACATGACCTTGGTCAGGTCCCAGCCGTACGTGATGCCGTTCTCGCGCACTTCTACCCAGCCTGGGATGTGCTTTCGATGCGTCGTCATCGCCGCTGGGTTCATGAAGAGCAGCTCCACGTGGCTCTGTCGCTTCTCACTCGGATCGATAAAGGCTTTGCGTGCCACTCGCGAGAGTCGAGGTGTTGTCGAAGCACACACGGCCTTCCACATGTCATTCGCGAACGACGACCACTCTGGCTCGAGGAAAGTGTCCATAGGCACAAGGAGTACGTCCCCTACGAACTCATAGCGGTCTGGGATAGATGAAAGCAGGGCTTCTGGAAGGCGATGGCGCTTGGCAAACTCAAGCACCGTACGTTGGATCACGTCGTTGCGGTTGAGACCACTCGCCTTGCCAAACTTGTTCGCGTACGCGTCTTCATCGAGAATCACCTGAAGCTCTCGCAGGTCATGATACGATCGGCGAGCCTCTTCAAAGGCCGTTGTCACGGGGAGGAGGAAGGCCGTGCCGCCGCTTTTTGGCAAGGTGCGATCTGGCACGATGTGCACTCGGCGAGTCTTGTCATAGACATTGGCCTGTTCGAGACGGGTCTTCACCGCCTTGACCTGCGCTTTCTCCGCCAAGACACCCCACGGATGCGACATATCCAGGACTGGTGCGGATGGTGGAGCACTGTCGTCTTTTGTGGATGGAGTGGCGTTTGCTTGCTCGGTCTTGTGTGTCGTGGTTGTTGGCGTTGACGTCGGTGGAGTGCTTCGAGTGCTTGGAGCCATCACCTTGTCCTTCTCGTTCTTTCGCACCACGACCAATTCGCACACACCCGAAGCGGAGAGGACCTGACCGAAGCCGAAGCACTGGAATCCGCCGCCCAGAACCACGAGCGCCGATCGCTCGACGAGCCACGTACAGGTAGCGTAGATGTAGGACGTCTGGTCAGTGACGGTGGTGCCGAGGCGTTGCCACTCCATGGTCCAAAAGTTGAGTGCATAGAGAGCCTGTGGTGTGGTTTCGTCCAGCGCTGCCTTTGGTGACGCACCGCCACAGACAACCACATGAGCGTCATCCACGACGGCCGAACTGGCGCCAGTGAGAGCTGGGAGCGGACCACTCGTCGGGTTCTTGATCGCCCGGGTGCCCCATTGACCAGACATGGTGTCGTACACGGTGCACACTGCTCGGTTGTTCCCTTGAATGTCTTCAAGCGACCACAGTCCGCCCCAAAAGAGCAGTTGCGTCTCAGCGACGACGACACCAGTGTGGTCAAAGCGAGGTGGGATCTCGATGCCCTCGGCGGGTTCTGGACAAGCACACTGTTAGCTTAACCCACACGATGTCAACACAACAAACTACGCACCAATCTTCCGCCACATCAGTGGCGTCTGTCCGAAATCCAACGCGTAGAGGTCGCTGAACACCGTCGCCGCGTCACGACCGCCATGCACGTACAAGACATTGCCCACTACGCGCATCTCCAAGTCAGTATTGGTGCTGAACCAGATAAAACCGAGTCACGTACCTGCACACGCTGTGTGCTTCCATCGCGGCGCCGGTGCCACCTCACCCCTCACTTCCACAGGTCTCCACGTTTGCGTCGCAAACTCGAACGCGTACACGTCGTTGTAGCAGTGGAGCGGCCCCGCGCGACCGCCAAACACCACCATTTGCTCGCCAACCACGACCGCCGAGTGGTGCATACGAGACGATGGCGCACCCGCCGCGTCCATGAGCGTCACGAAGTTGTCTTTATCGATCGATACCTTGAGTAGTTCGTCCACGCGCGTGAGCGTGCCCGCACTTGTCTTGGCCTGACCGCCAAACACGTACACGTCGTTGTGATACGCGACACTGGAGTGGCCGAGACGCTGCAAGAGGACGTTGTTGGCGAGCGCACGCGACCCACGCAGAGAGATGGTGCTCGTCAGTGCCTTCTGGCTGACCGTTGGCCCCGTTTTTGGCGCTGGCACGTCGAGGAAGCGCGTCTTGAACGCGGCAAAGAGCTGGTCCGTCTTCTTGCGGTTCGCCTCGAACTTGTCGTTGGCAATGTCGAGCAGCCACTGCAAGTACGTCTCGTTCACGAGCAGCTCCTGGACGGAGCGGCCGAGCGGGATCTCCATGGCGTTGGCCGTCGTGCGGATTGCACACATGATCTTCTTGTTGCCCAGGACGATGCCCGACTCGCGGAAGCCACACGAAAGCCCCCATTGCAAGAGTTCCTTGGCAGCGTCCACGTCGCGACAGACCACGTGCATGATGAACGGCTCGTGCTTGAAGATGATCATGTTGCTGGCAAACGACGCCGGCTGCGTGGAGACGCGCAGGGCATTGCGCAGCGTCTCCATCGACACGGTCGCGTGCTCGGCGAGCAGCCATTTCCCGCCTTTCGTGATCAAATGGTCGCTTCCCGACGCCGCGACGCCCGTTTCGTCCGTCACATCGAGCGCGGAACCCGCTGCCACGCCGCAAAAGAGCGCAATCCGCCCGGAACACGAGCTACTGGTCACCTAGCAGCACACAAAAGCACAATGAGTCTCGTTGCGTGCCAGTCCGCGTGTTGCGTCCTGCCTCGTACATAGTCTGGATGGTCGTTGATGGTGCGGATGAGCTCGAGGATCGGCGCGTCGACGCTGCCCTTGGGACTCTTGTCCTCCACTGCGCGCAGCTTGCGCAGACTCTCGCGCTTGAGCTGCTCGAACGCCGTCGTCGCCAGCATCATTACTGTCCCTCGCGCTCGACGACCAGCCACGGTATAGTACCCCCGTCCCCGGGGGGATTAAACAGAAAGAACCCAATCTAGCGTATATTGAAGTACCTAATCTACGGTGCATCCCCTACCAGCCTCGCAAGCACCACTCCACAAGATGGCGCCGCGCTGGCGCGTGGAAGATGCGACGCTCCTTGCGAGCGCGCGGGCGGCGCTCCCGCGGCTGCGCGTGCATCCCACGGCGGTGTATGAGCACAAGCACCCTCTGACGCGTCGATTGGCCGCTGGGCCGGTCGCCCACGGCGCTGTGGACGTCGAGATCGACGACCAAGTGGTCACGCTTGTGCATCGCGGCACCAACGTCGTCGACCGCGTCTTCCGCTTCCCTGAGCGCGTGTTGGACGCCGTGTGGACGCGTTTCAAGCACGCAGACGCCGCGTATCTCTGTGTGCTCACGCGGTCCGATGTCGCGCGGCTGTACGCACCGGACGGCGAAGTCTTTGACGTCGCCTTGCCGTTTCCGGCGGATCGCATCGTTGCGCTGCCGCTGGACGCCGGCGGAGGGCTTCTACTGCAGCGCCGACCCGTTGCGTCGTCCATCCCGACGGCTGCCGCCACCGCCGCCGCGTACTCGCCGTCGTCCGCGTCCACACGGCGCTCCATCTCGCCCGGCAAGCCACCGATCGCGACGCTGCCGTCCACAACGACCAGCAGCGCTACGCCCAGTCAGCCACGCTTCTTCACGCTCGCCCATCCACTGGAAGAGGTGAAACCCGTCGCTGTGACGGGCGCGCGCGCGAGCGGAGACGCGTCCAAGCCCGCCTTTGTGTCGGATCCGGCGCTGGATCTCGTGGACGTGTGCGTGTTCCCGGATCGTCTGGACGGCGTGCGCACGCTCGTGGTGTGCTTCCATCGCCAGGACAACCGCTTCTTCGTTTACGAGCTGATGGCCTATCGACCACCGAAACCGATCGCCATCGCGGCCTTCCCACCGACGCCGATCCAGCACGGACAGGTCTTCCCGCCCATGACGACGCCGCCCCCTCTCTTGAAGATCAGCCAGGCGTACCAGCCGCACACGCCCTCGTCGTCCCCCTCGCCATGGGTTTCCCCCGCCAAATTCCGTCAACAGCAGCGAGAGCAAGCCATGATGGAGCATTTCCTGCGGAGTCATATCGTCCCCGAGCTCAGTCTGCAGCCCTTGTGGACGTCACCGTCACTGGATGCGTTAACCGGATCCCATCGAGGCAAGCGACCGCGTGATATACTGACCAAGCTAACCGAGTCGGTGTTGCAAAGCACCAAGAGTTATACGGCTTTCGTGGTGAATGGCGACCATGGAGAGCATTTACTCTGCGTCATGGACGAGAAGGCCGGAGCGTTGCTCATGATTCCGACAAGCGCACTGCTCGGTACTCGTCAGGACGAAGAGACAGTGCGAATCGTTAAATGCCGGCAAGCGATTCCGGTGAGTGTGTCCCAAGACCGCCATGGACGCGTCAAGACGTCGACCGACCTGGTCGTGTGCAGCGACGGTGGCCGACTTGAGCTCTACAGTCTAGGAGAGCCGGTGGCTCAGCTCGGCTTGCCAGCTCAAGCGGCAAACATGCAAGTCACTCGCATTACTCAAATCGGAGCGGACGATTCATTTACAATCCTGTTTAGCAACTCGTCGAGTGCATGGAGATGCTCGCATCCACTCCAGAACACGTCGTCATCTCTGCTTGCGTCCGTGTTTGACATCATGGAGTTCACGATGCCTCCTCAAGACTACGTGAAGATCCGCGTTGCCACTGCGGCAGCCTCCGCCAAGGTGGCGGAAGAAGAGAGCAACCTATCAAGCCTTTCGATGGGAGCTGGTGAGTGGAGCGCCTTGAAGTCGATCATTTACGCCTCAACAGATGTAGCGGTCGTCGGTCAACAAAATGCGAGTGAACCAGACGGCGCTCCCTCGACTAGTGAGGACGAGGGGGATGCGCTATACGAGCGCATGATGCAGTCCGACTTTGCGAGCTTGTATCGTCACGAGAATTCGGTTCTTTGTGCAGTTCTTGGTGGTGATGCCATCGAATCGAGCGCTTTGCCGTCGAGCGACGAGCTTCTGAAGCCCCCGCAAGTCAGCATATCGGTGAAAGTGCTGTTGGAGACCTTGACTGCCCTCCATTTGCTCCACGAAGACCTGCGACTTTCGGTCTCACGCAGTTCCGATGCAGTGAAGCTCAGCGCTTTCCTTGAGCAGTGGTCCGGTGCGCACTTTGGTCTCCAGCGACTCTCCATGTACTACCATAACCAGAGCGTCGTGTTGGATCCCGCGTACCAAGACAACTCTTCAACGGCAGATGAGCGCCTTCTGGATGAAGCGGTCAATGCGATCCGCCAGTTCTCCGAAACTAATGTACCAAACATCTACGAGTGGGTGCGAATTCGAATCCAAGGCGACGACTTTGTGGAGGAGTTCCCACACATCCAGGGGTGGTCAGCAATGCACCTTCGAGAAAATCCATTGTGGCGGACGGAAGCAGTGTGTCGAGCATTCACGTTGCTGCTGGAATGTGATGGTGACATGGACATCACGACAGGTGTGTCAGCTCCATTGACTGGTCTGATGGAGTACCTTGCCAGTGACCCAGTCGGCAAGCGACTTGTTCTTTGCGATCTTCCACTTGGCATTCGACTACCGATTCTCGAAGCTATTCGAATGTACCGAGAGAACCCGCCTCCGACAGTCAGTGGCGACATCTGCGGCTTCATTGGTCGAATCGATCTCTCTGGGTCGTTATCACTGGCCGAAACGTGTGGACCCTCGCCTTCAGTGGTTGATCAGAGAGTACTCAACAAGCCGGGCGCTTCCACAGCCACTGCGAATGGGAACCCCGACGACTCCCTTCATCGGAGTGAAGTCAGTGACGGGTTGTCGGACGTTGTGTACCAGAGCCAGCGGTTGTTCCCACAGGACCAGCGAATGAAAGAAGTGGCTCGACTCTTGCGGTCCAGTCGTCCGATTTGTCTTCGGTTGGAGAAAACGTCCGACATGTCCGATCAAGACTACATCCTACAGCAGCAAACGCGATTGCTCTTGTTGTGCAAGCGATCAATGGCTCTGCCTGTTGCTCGAGGCATGTTGACGCTTGGTACGTTTGACCCGAGTGGCATCCAGAACCAAGCGTGGCAACTCTCGATCCCAGCGTTGCCTCTTGCAGGCCGCACACCACCAACCAACGCGATCGTATCACTTGATGTATCCGGCTACGCAAAAGAACTAACGTATTGGCCACAGTTCCACAACGGCTGTGCGACGGGCTTGCGTCTACCTGACCAGGACTTGTCTGGAATCGTGAATCGATACTGGATCAAGTACCATCGACCGTCAGCGGCAGAGTTCCAACGTCTTGCGAGACAGAATGCGAACGGTGCACAGGCTCAGCCACCTGGTTCAAGCGCTCGAGACATTGATGAAGCTTACGCAGCGCACGCTGGATTGCTTCTGGGTCTCGGTCTGAAGGGCCATCTCAAGTATCTCTCAATGGCAGACGTTTACAACTACCTGTCGCTCTCGAACGAGTTTATTACGGTGGCAATTCTCCTCGGCATGGCCACCACCGCTGCGCACTCTCGTCGTGAGCGTGATACTCCCAAAGAAGGCGACGACACGAACCAAGAGTCGACAGAGAGCAGGCGTACCAGCATTGACCCGCTGCTTGCACCAAACAGCACTGAAGTTCCGATGTCACAAGGAGTTACGGAGCCGGAAGAAGCGATTCTGGGAAGAAGCGGCTTAGGTGAGCCAAGTGACAACCTCAAGACTGCGCCCATCGCTGGTGTCGGACTCGAGATGTCGCTGGAGCGATCCGTCTCCAAGATGCTGTGTCTCCATATCCCATCACTGCTACCGCCACCGTTCGCCGAGTTCTCAGTGCCGGCATCCACTCAGACAGCAGCGCTGTTGGGACTTGGTATTTTGTACGAGGGAAGCGGCCATCGCCTCATGACAGAGCTACTTCTGACCGAGATCACTCGATCACCAACGTCTACGCAGTTCACAAGCGCCCAGACGACTACTACTCCATCGTCGACCTCGACGCCCTATGATCAGCTTGAGGGCTACTCGCTCGCTGCCGGTCTGGCTCTGGGGCTTGTGGTTCTGGGTCGAGGCCGAGTGACTGGAGGAGACCCGGGTCTTGATGACCTCGGACTGGAAGAGAAACTGTACAAGTACATGGTGGGTGGTGCTCAGCAGCAATCAAATACCGATAGCTCGACTGGTGGTAGCAGCGCGAGTGGCAATTGCTTGTATCGTGGTCGCCGATGGAAGCCGTTTGGCAGTTCAGACAGTGGACACCGAATGAACAGTGGCTCAAATGGTGCGTCTCATGGAATGCACGGCCGCGAGTCCAAGCATGCGCAGGACCGTAGTGGACGTGGAGGTGAGCACGTCAACATTGTCGTGACAGCGTGCGGAAGTGCCTTGGCGCTGGGTTTCATGTACATGAAGACCGGCAATCGATCAATCGCAGCGCAGCTTGCAGTGCCGGACACGTTGATTTTACTTGACTACGTGCGCCCTGACATCCTCATGATGCGAGTGTTGGCCAAGAACCTGGTGATGTGGGATGCCATCCAGCCAACCACGGCATGGATCGAGAAGTCGGAGGTGCCAGCCCAGCTCCTTCAAGCCTATCGATCGATTCGTCACCAAGACTTGGACTCGACGGAGAATCCGATCATGCTCCCTGACCATGCTGACATCCGGTCGATCTGCGAGTCCTACGCGAACATCGTCACTGGCGCTTGCTTCAGTATGGGTCTTCGATACGCTGGTACTGCCGACGCACACGCTCGTGAAGCTATCCGGCATTTCGTGCTCCATTTCCGTGAAATGCGATCCAAGTCGGCACTACTCGGCGGCGATATCGTTGCTGCAGCCACCGAGCGCGCGACAATCGAGCGATGTCTAGCCGTTTGCTCGCAGGCGTTGGCGCTTGTTGATGCAGGCACCGGCAACATCGAAACTTTGACTCTACTCCGATCCATCAACCTGCGCCAACGCGTTGACAGCGAGCTGACGTACGGTAACCACATGGCCCTGAGTATGTCGATCGGACTTCTCCTCCTTGGTGGTGGCCGCCTCACAGTCTCTCGGTCAAAGAGAGCAATCGCTGCCCTCATCATCTCGTTGTATCCAATGACAGCGATGAATACTGCGGACAACAAGCATCATCTTCAGGCCTTCCGCCATCTCTACGTCCTCGCAGTTGACTCGACTCGGCTAGTGGAGACCATCGACACGCACACAAACTCCAATGTGAGCGTATCGCTTCGAGTTCAGTTGCGACGCGAAGAACAAAACGCGGGGCCAATTATTCCTGTACTGAAGGAAGAAGCGTGGATCGAGCGAACGTTTGTGACACCATGTCTGCTACCGGATCTCGATACAATCAGCTGGATTGCGATTGATGCTCCAGAGTATTACCCAGTAGATATCCATCTGCCACACACTGGGGCATTACAGGCATGGCAAGCCAGGAAGGCAAAGAACACGGCAAATGACTTGCGGATCGGACTTCTTCTCGACAAGAACACGATTCTCCTCCAACGACGTCGCCATCGCTGCCAAACTCACTTGGCTGTGCTCGAAGGAACCGACAAAACCTCCTCAGCCGCTCGCTCTGAACGCGGTAGCCTTCTCAGTCTTCACTCCAAGTACTTTGACGCCAGCGGGAAGGAGGGATTCCTCGAATCAACAAGCGATTACTGGTGGCAGCAGCAGCAGGAACATCTGCAAGAGCTCATAGCGCTTGGAGACGGCGACAATGAACGTGGATGGTATCTGCAGACGTTCGCCGGTGCGCTCTATGCCGTGTGGCATCTTGGTCATCCACGCTTATCCCTCTCGACAGTCGACGGGATCTGGAATCTAAAGCTCATGGAAGAGTTCTATCGCCTTGAGCCGCTCAAAAGCCGGGAGAAACGCCGTTCAGTCGTCCAAGAGAGTGACAACAACGAGTCTGAAGATACCAGTGAAGATGTCACCCAGCGCGAATTCGCCAACTGGCTACGGGACCAGACTGAGCTCAGTCTTCGCCAACTCTGGCGACTCGAGACAGCAATACCGATCCCATCGCTGACTGCTGCTCGTGAAGTATTGCTCGGATCGTGGTCCAAGTACGAGTCCGCCTCACCAGAAGCATTCCTCGTGTCAGCATTGTTCCAGTATCTCGACGCTCCTCGCTCCATCCAGTCGGATCTGACTGGATGGACCGAACGCATGCGAGTCGCCTTGAACGAGTCCACGCACATGACGACACGAGCGTCCATGCCAGACCTCGCTGTCAATTTCGCCATCGACGAGTTCCTCCTCGCTCCCAAGATCCGCCTGACACAAGAAGAACGCACGTTCTGGCTCCGGTTGGTGTCATTTTTTCTATTTGCTGTTTAGAATTATCATGTTTTCGGTTTTCATTGTTTTGTGGTACATTTTCGCTGATGGCAAGTGTTTTTCTGGGCTTCTTAAATATGAGAGAGAATAGCGGACGCGCGGCCGACGTAGACGAGCAGGCGAGTAAATCGACTCGAGCCCACAGTCGCCTTGTGTTTTCTTGAACCACGTTGTCGCGCTTGGGGGTATGTACATGCAGAGTGCATCTGGAGTAGATGCCGTGTGTTTTGGTTGTTCTTGGTGCTTGCATTGTCTTGAGGAAGAGCTGAGCATCTTCCTGGGTGTCTTGTTTGTGGTGGTGTGTCTGTGTGCTTTTCTTTTGGGGTGTTCTTTTTTTTTTTCTTTGCGTTTGCTTTTTTTCTTTTGTCACGATAGCGAGAGTGGATCTCAACCCAGTTTCGCAAACGTGATTTTCATTTTACGTCTCTTTCGAGGTGAAGCCACTGCTGGAGCAGGCGTACGCTTGTCCAAATCTCTGGCGCTCTTCACCGGAGTGGACGAGGCTGAGGCAGGGCCGCCGGCTGGCAACTTGGCTTTCTGAGGCGTGGCTTGTGGAGAAGCTTTCTTGACTTCAGTCGTTGAGGCATCTCCTTGAGAGGCTGGTTTGTCACTAGATTGATCCTTCGTGCTGCCGATGGATGCACTGCGGTCTCGCTGACTCTCCAATGATGTGTCGCTCTCGTTCGCTGGGTTGGGGCTTGGTGGGCGAGAGTTGGTGACCGACATATCTTCGCTCATGTCCTGTGAGAAGACATTCTGCGATTCATCACTACCATGCTCCGCGAGCAAGGACGCAGCAGTGCTTTCCGCCGCGAGTTCTTCTTCCTTCTTCTTTCGCATAAATTCCTTGCGAACATTTCGCGCAACGGCACGACCACCCATGTCTTCAAACACGGACTCTGGCAAGTTCTTCCACACAGTCGGGGTGACAGTCACATCCATCGTTGCCGTACGTTTGTTCCAACGGTAGAGGTCATTCTGAGTGAAGTAATGGACCGAGTTATCGATGCTGACTTCTTTGCCCATGAGCTTGCGGCGGTCCACATCAAATGCGACGAAGTAGCAGACTCCATACTTTTTGGTCGCACCTGCAGCAGCCCCATCGTCGGCGTAGCTCAAAGGGAACTTTTTCGGGAATGCGCGGATTCTGCAGAGCTGAGGAATGTATGCTAGACTGTCCACAAGCTTACGGATACGAGATTCACAGAAGCCGCACCAAGCCTGCTCCTCATCTTCCTTTGTTGTGTAGACATCAACTGCAAGGTAATGCTGCTGAACTGCGAAGAAATCAGAAGGCTCAAAAAGAGCATCCCAGTCGTCGCCACCCTTGCCGAGAATATCTTGGACCAGATCCAATCCGCGCTTGAACTCGTCCTTCATGACAGACAAGCTGTGGGTCGACACGTTGAACGAAGAGTTCATCGATGGGTACGCTGGAGTCAAAATTGGCATGACGTGGTATCTGAGCCAACACGAAGACGGTTAGATGTCTTCACTTTCGAATGAACGAGTCGACAAACGGTTGTACTGACCTGTTATTTCCAGAGTTAGCATTCCAGACTTCCAACCCAAGCTTCGCGTCGTAGGTCTTGCACAACTAATTGAATAAACCTTAGTGTCAGCGTTGCGCAAGTGCTATGTGGTATTCCAAGGAGAACGTACCTGAATCGCAAGTGGCCACTTCCACGTCGAGAGCACCATGAAGAAACGCAGCAGCAAGGTCGAAGGAGCTGCAGTTGGATACAATTGGTTGACAAAGCACACCAAGATACACCAGTTGACACCACCCAGGTATCCCATCTTGTTAGAGTACAGGCCACGGCGCTTGGCCCAACGACGAACAACACGCAGCACACCGATGAAACTCTCACGATTTGGCGTCAACTACACGGTCAAAACAGCACGTCAGAACCAAAACCTCGGCCACCAGCACACGCTCTTTTCGTCGTACCTTGATCATGAGCTCGGTCACACGAGGACCGTTCAAACTCTTCTCCGTCGCAGTGTCGACGCCCGCGAGAATGTTGTCGTCCAGAATGTTGAGGTTGTCGGGGATCGTGTTGCGAGGCAGAATGGCGATCTGTAAATCGATGTTGATCTCTTCATAGTCGAACGTGAGGATCGGCACGATCGCCCCTTCAATCGCGACCAAATTGGTCACCTGAAATCCACATAAAGACCGTTAATGCATGCTATCCAACCTCCCTCTTCATCCATATCGCCACCTACCTTGGGATGCTTGAGGAAGATGTCCTTGAGCGTCGAGAAGAAATCCTCGCGGGTCACATGACGGGGCGCGACACAGATGGTATCGATATCGGCACCTGGCTCGTTCACACCAAGACGATAGGAACCCGACACGAGGATCTGTCCACCGGCGTCCGCCGCGATCTCCTCCGGCACGCCCTTGGCGAGACAGACCTGCTTGACCCACTCGCGGAACGTGGCGCGGAGATCGGCGAGAATGAGCGACCGGCGCTGGATGTTCTCGTCCGATTCCGTGGCAAAGTGCTTGTCCATATACGTCTGTAGTTTGTCCGACTGCTCCAAGTCCTTGGGCTCGGGTGGCGTCGTGCGAATGGCCTTGTACGCCTGCTCGAGCACATGCGGCGCGACGGCGAATTGGGTGTTCTGCATGGCTTCTCTCGTCACTAAGCACACGAATCGACGCGGGAGACGACAGAGAACACGAAGAGCTTAACGAGCACGCGCTCCGAGGGCTTGTAGAGGGCGTGGACGCGCGTTTTCCGTCGCGACGCGCGCGTTTCTTCCTTGGTTTCCCTTGGTTTGTTTGCCGCGTTTCCGCTCTGAAGCGAGTGCTCGCGCGTTGGGGTCGCAGAGTGATGGTCCCGGACACAACGGGCCGGTCGTCCAGTCGAGTGGTGACGACCTGCAAACCCGCGTCGTCCTGTCGACCTGACGACGGTAGTGGCTCTGATTGGCTGAAAAGCGAGTGCAACGGATTTGGATTGGTGGAAAAGGACAACTGGATCTTTCGCGCCTGGAAATCCGCGACAGGAATGGCGCATGCCGCGGTGGCGCTGGATCTCTAGGCGTCAGTGGAGGAGACGGGGAAATGGATGGGCACTGGAGATGGTGGACAAAAGGGGCGAAGGCTACGTGTCGTTGCGTGTAGCAGAAGAAAGAACGGACGCAAGAGAGATTACGAGGCCAAAGCGCTGGCTGCATTCATTCATTCATCAACGCGAACGAAAACAACGCACTCGTCGCCTAGAAAATAGAGAGCTTGACTTCCATGGCTTCGTGCACGCGGAAGTTGTGCTCGGGGTGTTCGTTTGGATCTGTTCAAGCATTTGGTGGCGTGAGTATTCTGGGCATTTTGCTGGAAGGCGCCTCGAGGGGCGATTCATCGTACCGTTCAAAAAGTCCGAGAAGTTGAGCTCTTCGTCGGCACCAGTGACGGTGTCGAGACCGATGCGCGAGCTTGGGAGACCTGGCAAGCGCTGTAGATGCAAAGCAAGCACGAACCATGTTAGCGATGCGTGCCAGGAGGAGTATAGGCGGGATATATAGCCTCACGTACGCCAAACTGCTCCATGACGGCCTTCTCGGTGCGCAGACGCATCGCAGCGGCCTTGCCGTAGACCTGCTCCACGGTGGCCATCTTCAATTCAAACTGGTTGCGTCGGTGCTACGTTGAACCCAAAAGAAGCAAACGATTCTTAGCGAGCTGATTCAGTTGCCTCATTCGCTCGTGATCCTGCTTCATACCATGGTCTGGAGCTGCTGCACAGGGTGCACAGGTCGAACATCTTCACTGGCGCTGTAGAATCCGTGACGCAGAGCATCTGGAGGAGCACGGACGAGAGGGAGGTTGTTGGAGTTCTATCGTGGTCACACACAGGCAATTAGAGATCATACAGACTCACCAAGACCAGTCCAGACAGCTCCGATCTTCCCCCAGTAGATCGTCCCTCTGACTGTTGCAGAGGGGCCTTTGTAGCCGAGGGAAACGACGCCGAGCGCGACGAGCAGCACTTACCATTTTCAGATGCTTCTTCTCGGATCGAAGTGTGTGTTGGATCTCCCTCTTGATACGAACCTGAATTTGTAACACCAAATATCCGTTACGAACATTCTATGATGGAAACCACGAAGATAACTACGTCAAGGCATGGGCATTTGAGCTAGAGGCTTTCTTGGTGACGGTTTATTGCGTGGAAGAAGGTCTTTGAATGAGCGACGATCGATATGAGCGCCAGCGTGCGATCCGCGCAGCTGCCGAGGTACGTTTTAATGGTGATTTTGACTGTGGGGCGATGCACCGGAGCTCATAACATCCGTCGTAGGCGAGCGCTGCAGCCGCGAAGCCAGTCACGCAGTCAGCGACGATGGACGCCGTCATGCGAATGCTGACTGGAAAGGAAGAACGCACGATTGCAGACCGCATTTCCGATCCGAATCGACCGACTTGGGAGCAATACAAGAAGGAAAACGCAGACAAACTGGATTTGAACGATGACGGCGAACGGGAGATGATCGAATACCGCAAGAAGCTCGATGCTGCTCGAGAAAAGGTGTGTACCCTCAGCGATTGCATGTCAATGGAATATTCATTGGCTCGCGCGTTGTGTTTGTATGTACTCAGGCGCTTGGCAAGAAGAGCAGCAGCTCCCGAAAGAAGCGAAAGAAGAGATCGTACTCGTCTTCCTCAAGCGGCAGTGACAGCGAGCGTTCGGGCAGTGACAGTGATAATTCTGACCGTCGATCATCTAAGAAATCGCGACGAAAGCACAGGTGGGTGGCCGTTGACCTGCGTAAATGATGACTCGTAGGCATTTCTGCTCGTCATCATAGTAATTATGTAGCAAAATTGGCACTCACCATTGACTCACGGTTGATCAACAGGAAGAAGCACAAGCGTCGTCGCTCAGCCTCCAGCTCTTCCGACTCCAGCGAAGACTCGGACGTAGATACCGACTCGGACCAGGGCGATCGCGATCGAAAACGCCGTTCTCGCAAGCACAAAAAAGACTCCAAGAAGAAAAACAAGAAGTCCAAGAAGCACAAGCGCAGTAGCAAGGACGAGCGTCGTCGTGGCGAGCGTTCACCGTCGCCAGTGCGCCTCTCATCATTCTTCCAGGGCGGTTCGGACCAGGACTCGGATTAAAGCCGGAAAAGCGCTTTTTAGGATTACTAGACCCCGGGGGTGTAATACAGCTGTTGAAAATGCATCCAAGTCAGATCGCAATGGAGCTCCCCATCGAGGCCGAGGCGGTACGTATGGAGAGCGTCCCCGTGACTTCCCTGGGTCTCCATGGCCAGGATCCACACGCGCAGGACCAAAGGAAGCTGTTCATGAAACTGCTGCGCTCGGGTGTGCAGGACAAGCTGCAAAACAAGACACAGAGCGATGGACCGGCGGCGGCATGGCAGGCACTCTCGTGGCGAAACGCGCAAGCCCTCGAGCCATTCTTCGAGGAAACGGTCTGCGGCCAGACGCTCCGCGTGAAGCAACTGCTCCAAGGAGAGCTAACGGGTTTCGGCACGGGACTCACGGTGTGGCCAGCAGCGTGCATGCTGCTCAAGCACTTAGAGCATCGATACGGACGAGGATCAAACTCTTCGACTGAGGCGTCGCTCGAGTCCAAGCTCGTGGTAGAACTTGGCTGTGGGACTGGAGTCGTCGGTATTGCTGCTGCGATGCTTGGGGCCAAGCGCGTAGTGCTGACTGACGTGCAGAAGCTGCTCTTCTTGCTTCAGATGAACGCAGACCTGGCTCGAGATCTTTCCGGCGGTCGCACCAACATCGAGGTCGAGACGTACGACTGGGGAGCGTCACCAAGCGCTCGCTTGCTGACGGAAGATGGGAGCTCCCCGGATTTCGTGGTCATCTCGGACTGCATTCTGCCCAAGCTTTACCCCATTGAGCCTCTTGTTGAAGCGCTTGACCGCCTCACTGGGATCAACACTACCGTGCTCATTAGCTACGAGCACCGGCACTATGAGCAGTTCCACCCAAAACTCAAGTTCTGGGAGCTCCTCACGGCTCGAGGCTTTGAGATTCGCGAGATCGATCAGTCCCTGTATCATCCACAATACTACGCCGACGACATTGAAATCTGGGAGGCGCATAGGAATAGTGAATCAATTTCTCATTGACCAGAGGGAAGACGAATATGAGCATATTACTTCGACAATATACAGGCTCTTACCAATCGAGGCCTTAGTTACAATGAGGATGTGGCAGGTGGAGCGGCCGTCAGCAGAGCGAGGCAATGGAGTTCGTCGTGCCTTGCGGCAGTCTCTGGAGGGACCTCGATATTCTGCGCGTGGAGGAAATCTTGGAGACCTTGCGTTGACAAGAGAGAACACAAGGCATCCATCTGCTTCTCGTCTTGTGAGAGGCGACGCGTATGGCTGCTTTCTGTCGTTTTCTTGCCTCCACGTGTCGTACGTGAATCAGTTGCTGGCTTCACTCGAGAATCATCATCCGTGGAAGCGGTGAATCCACTGGATATGATTGCTCCATAGCTGGCAGACGACTCAGCTTCAGCGTGGCCCTCGTGCAACTTCGTGATGGTCAACCTTGCTGATTCTCGTAATGATTCATCGTGAGATTCCAGTAGCTGTTCAAGCTGAAATGCATCGCTCTCCGTCAAACTTCCCACATTCACGAGGTACTCCATCTGAGCTCGAAGGATAACAAGTTCTGCCTGCACCGCCGCGGCCTCGTCCTCCTGACTACGTTTGACGTCAAACTTGAACAGCGTTTGAACCGAGGGATACATAGCTGAATCTGGTGCTGCCAACTGAGCAGATGGAGGGAGCGCTGCGTTCCGATAATTGAAATACGACGAGTAGTTTTTCCACCAGCTCTCACCAGTCTCACTTGACGCTTCGTTTTGTGCAGCAGCCTCTTCTTCAAGCCGACGCAGGGACTGAGCGGCCTCAGTACTGACCCAACCCCAAAACATTGACCACGTCACTGGTCCTTCGAATCGCTCATCTTGAAGTACAACCAATAGGTTCTGATATCCACCTTCCGACACTGCACCAGACGCATCGTAAAGCTTGGTCATGATCTTGATACAGTCGTCTTTGCTGATTTCCCCCGACCCCGCAGGGTCGTATTCGTTGAAGAGAATCCGAGCACCAAGCTCCAAACGATCAATATGCTCCTTCGCAGTCTTGTAGCTGGTGAAGTAGGATGATGTGTAGCCAGTGTATGCCTTTGAACCAGCGAAAAAGCCCAACATGCCACCAGCGATGGCTGCGCTAGTTGCTGCCACAACACCAATAGGACCAGTAATACCCACACCGGTCCAAAAACCAATAGTAGAAGCCACACTGTATGCTCCAATACTGGCACCGGCAGCTGCAGCTGTTCCACTGACCAAATGCTGTCCAGCCTTCAACCGGAAATCCTTCATCATCAGCCGTTCGCTCGTCGCCGACAACACACCGAGGTTTTTACGCTCAGTGTGCTTCTGGCGATAGTCATAGTACTCCTTGCCGACATCCACAAGAATGGACGCGATAGCTAATGGGGCTGCAACGGCTCCACTCAAAGCTGCAGATCTTGACATTCCTTTTGCAATGACAACACCACCAGCAGCGCGGATACCACTGTCCAATGCGCCATCTTTGCCAGCTTGCACGAGAGTCTTGATCGTTCCTTCCTTCGCGCTGTCTTCAAGGTGATACTTGGCAACAATTCGGTCAGCTAAGGCGACACGCTTCGTTTCCATCGCCTTTGCTGACTCAGACATCGCAAAGGATGCTCCTCGCGAGATATTCTGCTTCTGGATGTACCCCAAACCACGCCAGTTGAATCGAATCAAAGCCGACAAACAGCCTGGTCGCCAATCTTCAACTCTTCCCAATCCAAACGGTGTGCTCACAGCACATCCAACAGGGAACTTTTCTTCCTCTGTTGGCGCAACGGAATCGATGGCTACGTCGCCAACTTCCTTGTGCTCAGATTCGATCGGTTCGTCAGTAGCGAAGTGGTTGGCAACAGCCTCTGCGATCTCAACACAGTCAAAGAACTCATCTTCGGCGAAAGCTTGGAGTCTTGCTTCCTCGAATTCAGTCAAGCAGTCGAAGAAATCGTCCACAAGATCATCGTCTTGATCGCGCTCAGTCTCCGTACGAGTGACAAGCTCTTCACCTTGGGTTGTAGATACAACCAGGCTTGTCGAGTTCTCAGCTTCAGTGGTAATAATGTCAGCAACTGGCGAAGTCGCAGACGCTGCACCGGATTGGAGCCGGTTCTCAGCTTTGACTCCCTTCTTTCTATGGACTCGGTGATCATCCATGAGAAGAAGGAGATACTCGCCAGGCATATCGCGAACTGCATCAGTTTGCTTACGCCGCTTGGAGATCTCGGAGTATTGATTCCAAGCACTCACTGCCAGAGCAACACTCGCGCCAACAACCACTGCCCCACCAAGAACGGAGACTGTTCGCATACCCGGTGGAGCACCGGACGGGTTCTGCTGATTCGCTGGCGCAGCAATATCACCAGGAAGTAATTCATCCGGTTGAACATACGCGATCGTTTCTTGCTGATCTGCACCGATCCCGACCTTGCGCGCCACTCGAACACGATCCGGTGCAAACATGTTGTTGTGGTTGTTTGGGACAAGATTGTTGTTGGTCAGCGTCGGGTCAACACGGCGGATACGTTGTCCAACGACACTTGAGCTCGACGAGGTGAAGCGAGAGGTAACATGGGATACAGCACCAGTTGCGCCATCGATCACATCGCGGAAAGTAGCAATGGCTTCATCCAGTGTCATTCCCTTCACTGTGCCATTTCGAACGAACTCTTCAGTGAAGCTCAAACCCTTCGAAAGGTGCGCATCGTACGATCGACGGGCATCTGGATCCGAGAGAACTTCATACGACTCGGCAAGCAACTTGAACACTTGCTCTGCCATTTCCTTCTCGCGTGGATTCACGGCGCTTGACCAACGGTCTGGATGCCACTTCAACGCCAACGTTCTGTACGCCTTACGGATCTGGCGCTGTGTTGCATTTCGTGGGATATTCAATCGTTCGTAGTAGTTCATCGTCTCGTTGATGTAAATCGACTTGGAACGTCGCGCGATCGATTCTACATAAGCGCTCATGAGATGCTGCAGGATGGAGTTGCCCGTCAAAGACGTTGTCTCGCTGTCTTCCTGCTGCAATGTTCGCATAATCGAAATCGTGTCGGACACGATTGTGTACTCTTGGCTGTTTTTCTTCAAGAACAGATAGGTTCCGCACGGTGCGTAGCGGTAGTCCAGCTCCTTGACAACATTCATCTCACGGAACCTGTGAAAGGTGTTCTGGAGAATGTTCAGACTCATGGTCACGTATGCCGACGTGACGTTGCCGATCCCACCCACTCCTGCCTTGGCGGCATCCAGACCGACGAGCACTTGCTGCATCTGAGCAGGTAGCAACTTGAGCAATGTCTTGGTAGCCTTCGTAATAGTTAGAAATCGCTCGGTGGTCTTGGTCAGCATGGCTGCCGATTGGGCAACGTTTAGGATGCCTGGGATGCAATCAAACTCGTTCACGAACGTCACCATCCGCTTCGTCAACCCAAAAGACTGAAGGAACTGCTGCAGCTCATGTGAGCTGATGTACGGAGAGCCGAATCCCATGGCCATGACGTGCGGAATCCGCTCTTGAATCTCCTCCGACTGTTGCCATTCCCGCAATTCGTCCGGCAAGGCCAGTGCGCTCTCCTTTTTCTCGTGGGCCATGTCGCGCTTGCGTGCGGCCGTGTCCACCTTTTCCATCTGTGTACGCACTTCGTGCGGGAGATGCTGATACACAAGCTCGCAGAGGCCAATCTGCGCGATACTACCAGCAATCGAATGGCCACACAGCACCAGCGTCTTTTTCCGCGCTCGCGCGTGTTGATACACGGACTGAAGATCCAATCGCTGCGCTCGTTTCCAGAAGGGCAAGTGGATACGCGCGCCAGCATATCGGTACACATACGGCTGCGAGAGCGGTATTGTGGACCCCACGACAGCTTCGAGTACATCCGTCGTACTTGTCGCACGGATGGCGCAAATGACTGAACTCGTGGACTCGACGATCACAAACTTGGGCGTACACTGCAGCACTGGCAGTAGCAGTCCATGCGGCAGCGGCGACGTGCGAATGAACGCCTCGATCTCGCGCTGCGACGTGAGTTTCTCCGTGTTGGGGTCGGATGTTGAACTTTTGGTGGTCGCCGCACACAACACGGCGGCGCTCAGCACCTCGGTCTCGCTGGAGACCGCGCCGCACCACCACGCGTTCCGCTCGGTCTCCTCTTTCGTCTGGACGTCGTCTCCGCCGCGTGGCGTCATGTTCTCTGCGTGTACGACGGCTTCACGCGTCGCCTTCTTCCGTCTCGTTCGGAGCGAAGGAGTGAAGCGCCAACTGCAACAACTCAAGTCATTTGGTCTGGGTCCTAGTTTAGGACTGACGCACAAAACAAAGAGCGTCGTACTGTGTATCCTGTGTTAGAAGATACTAGACGGTATGCAGTACGAGGGGGAGCTGAAGCCGTTGTGGCCCGAATCAGGAGCTCCATCGAAGACATGATGGTGACGACGGAGCGTCGGGCGTTTGTATGGGCTTTGCTGCTCTGTAGCTGCGTGCTGCAGTGTGTGGCTGGCGAAGGGAACGAATTCGGTGTTCGCGACGAAGTGCTCGTCGTGGCGAACACGGTGCGACCGTATGCCAACCCGACGGAGACGTACCAATACTACAAGCTGCCGTACTGCAAGCCCAAAGAGCGCCAATGGGACGACCACGAGCTTGGTGAGCTGCTCACGGGCAGTCGCAAGGTCGTGACGGACTATAAGATCTACTTTGGCGTGGACCAGGACTATGCGCAGCTCTGTAAGCTGCAGGTCACGCCGGAGATTGTCAAGGCGTTCCGCGATGCCGTGGACGAAGACTATGAGATATCCTTCTTTCCGAGTCATTTCAATTGCGATTTGATGATTATGTTTGTATCTGGATTCCTTGACCCCGTTGTACTTTGAGATGTATGTGGACGAGCTTCGCTTGCGTGGACAGATCGGATACCTCGTGCAGGAAAGTGTGACCAAGGTGAACTACTTCCTGTACACGCATTTGCACTTTGATATCTCGTACAACAAGCTCGAGGATGGAAGCAACAAACACCAGGTAACGCCCCTGATTCGCTGCTAGCATCGCATGGTCTCGCTGATGGCTGTTGCTGCCTCTTGAATCAGATTGTCGGCGCCAACGTCTCCGTCGTCCCGCTTGAGAAGGACATTGACTACCGCTACACTCTGTCGGACGCGAACGTGTATCGGAACCCAGAGCTGGTGTTCACGTACTCCGTCAAGTGGCATTTCCACCCAGAACTCACTTACGAAAGTCGCAACAAGATGGATGAAGGCGAGACTGCTACGTCGAGTGATGAGCTCGAGTTGCACTGGATCGCGGTGATCAACTCGTTCATCCTCGTCATGATGCTCGTCGCCTTCTTGTCGATCGTGATGATTCGCATTCTCAAGCGCGACTTTACGCGGTACATGGACGTCGAATCGGGCGAAGAATCGCCAATCCACGACGATTCAGGCTGGAAGTTGGTACACGCCGATGTCTTCCGTGTGCCACAGTACCTCAGTCTCTTTTGTGCGATGAATGGCGCTGGCGCTCAGCTCCTAGTGATGCTCCTGACCGTTCTCGTCTCGTCGTTGCTTGGGATCGTCAAGCCAAACAAGCGTGGCGGCATCATTACGGCGTTCATCGTGATTCACGCGCTCACGTCGTTTGTCGGTGGCTACCGATCTGCTCGATTGTATCGTCAGCTCGGCGGCCAGCGCTGGGTCTGGAACATCTTGTTGAGCGTCTTGGTCATCCCTGGTCCACTTGTCGCCATCTTTTCGTTCTTGAACACGGTTGCGATCTGGAACGACTCGTCGGCGGCGTTGCCATTCGGTACCATCATGGTGGTCGTGGCGATCTTCATGCTGGTGGCTTTTCCACTTACGGTCATCGGTGGTATCGCTGGTCGTAATACCACAGGTGACTTTGACGCGCCATGCCGCACCAATAAGGTCGCCCGCGAGATCCCATCTGTGCCTGTGTACCGCTCGCCCTTCATCCTGATCTTCGCTGCTGGTTGTTTGCCGTTCAGCGCTGTGTACATCGAGTTGCACCATATCTTTGCGGCGATCTGGGGCCATTCGATCTACAAGCTCTTCGGCATCCTCCTGCTCTCGGTGATCATGCTCATCTTCGTGACGGCGTTTACGACCATCTCGCTCACGTACATCCAGCTCTCGAGTGAAGACCACCAGTGGTGGTGGCGGTCGTACGTCTCGGGCGGCGTCACCGGCTTCTTTGTCATGCTCTACGCTCTGTGGTACTACAAGAACGCGACGGTCATGACTGGTTTCTTCCAGGCAGCCTTCTTCTTCGGATACACGGCCATGATGGCGTACTGCGTCTTCATCATGCTCGGCTTTGTCGGCTTCCGCAGCTCGCTCGTCTTTGTGCGCAAGATTTACAGTACCATCAAGGTCGAGTAAAGCGCGTTCCTGACGTCACCACGTCTCCATATTTGGTCAACGGAGTATCATAATACACAGGACTGTGATACAGTCCTCTTGATCACCTCGGTGTCCTTCATGGCCACATACGTCCACCTCCGTCCACCTCCATGAGCATGTGGCATGATGCTTTCGGTGGCGATTGGTAAATTGAAGCTGTCAACTTGGCGCTCATTGGCTGAAAACCAGTTACTTTTTTGAGATCTTTTGGACCAATGATACGTGTAACTGTAAAAATCACGAGGGTGGAGACGAGGCAGTGGCTCGAGTGGATTTTTGGCTCGAGCCCCTTGCAGAGCAGCGCGAGAGCTTTCCAGCACCGTTGCTTTGAGCGAGAAGCGTCACGGCGTCGTTTCAGGCATATCACGATGGTGGAAATGACTGGCAGCCGTGAAAGCAGTCGTGTTTCTCGGAGAGGAGAATTCGCGTCGGCCCCATCAGCGGTGGGTGAGATAGCTTGAGCCTACGTAGGATGAGTAGGATGGCCAGTCCAAGCGTGGGATCTGGCTGATTGATCTCAATTATAAACCAATCAAAATCTCTTTATCTGCTTTTCAGCCAATCAAATCGGTCTAATCACTTGATTTTGCCAATGAGACACGACGTTTGGCTGGCGATGGCTTCCTTCCGCAACCAAACAACAACGGAAAAACAATGGATTCAGCCAGCAGACGAGGCGGGTCTATCCACGCCGAGCGTTGCACCAAGAGGGTCGGGGTTTCCGCACAATCGGCCCTTTTTCGTGCATCCACCATCTGTTTGCGGCCAACACACACTTGGCCTGTCAGTGGGGGGGGCACACACACGTTGCAGCAAGGGGGCGCGACCTCGGCGCTTCCCTCCTCCACTCCCCTCCCCTCCTCTTACGGTAAGACCCGTGTGTGATCCAAGTTAGACTGCTGGGGTTTCCTTTCTTCGTGACCGGGCATTGGGCATTGGCTTGGATCCTTCCGCCACCAGCTGCGTCGTCTGCTTCCCCGAACCAAGATCTCACGCCGTCAGCTTCGTTTTCGCTCCCCCCTTCCTCCGCTTGGCTCCTTGGCGTCCGCTGGCTGGACACACATACACTTTTCGTCTGGGTGGCTTGAGTTCTTTCGTTCTCGCTCTCCCCTCCACATTGTTCTCTCCGCTCTTCAATCTCTCTCTCTCTCCCCCCTTCCAAGAGGAAGATCGTGCTCTCGTGAACGACCGACACTCTGACGATGCTGGCTCCCACGTATGGCGTCCTGACGCTCGTCGTCCTGTGGATGGGTCTCTGGACGACGGTGCTTCAATCCCTCGGAGTCCACGCAGTGGCCATGGCTGACTCGTCATCGGAGAACCGCGATGGCGCCGCTGTCGGCCTCAACACGCTCACCACGAGCTGCAGTGGTGGCTGCGGCACCTCCCCATGCGTCATCGTCGGTCAGTCCTCCCCAGAGGGCATGATCAACTGTGTGAACAACACGCGATGCGCGACGCTCAACACCGGCCAGACGGCCTTGTGTCTCGACTCGTTCGATGGCTCGGCCAACACCTGGGCCTTCTCTCCCGCCCAGGCCAACGATACGGTTGGAGTCGCTCCATTCCAGCGCGTCGGCCTCATCCAGTTGGGCTCCCAGGTGGTGAATGTGTACGTGCCCAGTTCAAGATGGTTAGCTACGGTAGGATACGGCACTGACCTAAATAATGTGTCTCCTAGGGCTTTTCGTCGCGCTGAGGACAACCTCGGTCCTTTGAGTTCGGCTATGGATGTTTCCTCTCTCAACGTCCAGGCGTCCCAGATCCTTTACAACCTGAGCTTTGAGAACCTCGAGCTCGCCGGCTTGGATAACGCTCTCCCAGTCAACTCTACCTTGCAGCTGTATGTGCCGGGTACTGAGCCCCCTTGATGGCTCTATGAGAGACTGACCTGTGTTGTTCCCCTCTCTAGTAACTTGAACAACTGTAAGCTCAAGGACATGCCTCTTCAGATCGCCAGTGGCTCCAACCTCCGCATCCTGTACGTCTCTCATGGTCTCTTGGTTACTATAGGATCGTGTACTGACTTTCTTCCATGGTTGGTAATAGGGATGTTTCCAGTAACAACATTACGTCCGAGCCGTCCAAGCTCAGCTCGACCGCCTTCACCTCCTTGGAGAAGCTGTACGTGCCTCTGCCAAGACAAAACATTCATATTCATACTTATTCTCATGACGACTTGTGGACTCCTGTAGTTACCTCCAAGGCAACCAGATCCGCTCCTTCGAGGCTTCCTCGAAGATCTTCCCAGCGCTCACAACGCTCAACTTGGCTGATAACCAGCTTACCAGTATCCCAGACTTTGTTTTCACTCTGGATAAACTCCAAGCACTCAACATCGACGGCAATCCGTTGAACGCGTCCTCGCTCTCGGACAAGCAGTTCGCGTTCCTGGCGGGCCTCGACTCCTTCGAAATCAACGGCACGACCCCGACCTCGTCGTGTCCAGATGATGCCATCATCTCCAAGCTTGGCACGTCCTTCCGCTTCTGTATGGGAATGGTTGGCAGCTCATCGAGTGATAGCCAGGATGGAGATATCACCGTCCCAGTTCCTTCGCCAACTCCAAAGTCGTCGGGTTCCAAGGCTGGCCTCATCGTCGGCATTGTCTTGGGCTCGCTGGCCGTGCTCGGTCTGCTCATCTTTTTCTTCTTGTGGTGCCGTCGTCGCAACCACCTCACCGAGCCTCGCAAGCCGACCTATGTCTCACTTGTCTCGCCTGGTGCCCACGGCCATGATGACTCGTACTTCATTGTGGGTCAGCAGCCGCTCATCTCGAACGACTCGAGCGATGCCACGTCGGACTATGAGATCATGAACAACTTCGTTGCTGGTGGCTCAGAGGGACTCACTCGCCTGTCGTACAACGACGTCGAGTTTGCGAGTCTTCTCCGTGTCTCGGCTCGTTCTGAGCTCTGGTTGGGTGCGTACCAGCAGCAGCCAGTGGTGATCAAGCGTATCAAAACGAACGCCGTGACCAAGAGCGTCATGCTTGCCTTCCTTGAAGAGGTCAAGCACATGGCCGGCATGCAGCACCCACAGGTCCCAGAGTTCCGCGGTGGCTTGCACCACCCACGCATCGTGGCGTTCCGCGGCGCGTTGTGGGATGCGAACGCGACTGAGTTGTGTGCTGTGGTTGAGCACATTCCAAATGGTTCGTTGCGTGATGCCACGACCAACCCGCAGTTGAACTTGAGTGTGCCAAAGCGCCATGCCATTGCCCGCCAGATTGCTGAGGCTCTGGCCTTCTTGCACGGGAACCAGATCACGCATGGCCGTCTGAATGCGTTCAACATCCTCTTGGACGCGGACCTCTCGGCGAAGTTGAGTCTCTTCTCGGTCTTCCACTACGTGCGACCATCGCCTCTCGATGTTGAGTGTGGTGTCTTTGTCGCTCCAGAAGTGTTGCGAGGCCAGCAGCCAACCGAGAAGGCCGATGCGTTCGCGTTCGGTGTGGTCTTGGTCGAGTTGGACACGGGTGAGAGTCCAGCTTTGCACCGGAAGCGTCGACTTTCGATGCTTTCGCTCCAGGACGGCTCGGAGCCGCAGTCGCCAACGTCCAAGCGCACTGGCTTCAGCCTGAGCCCACAATGTTCAGAGATGATGAAGTCTCTGATCGCCGCCTGTGTGGCGAGCGATCCAATGCGACGACCAACCATGTCGCAGATTTCGGCAGCACTTCGAAGCGGCGAGATGACGCTGTAAACGAGAGAGAGTATGTGGATTATGCAATCGGTTCCTGTACCCGAGATCGTCTGTTTCCAAGTGCAATAGATATACCATGAATATGTGTTCGCTGTTCGTAAGTCGGTGGTTGCCTTTTCGTGTATCTTTTCCTTCTTACAATCGGGCCAGACGTCGTCCAGCCGAGAGAATGGCCTTGTCTTCACTTGAAGCCACACCCGTGCCGCCAACACATCCGAGTGGTAGGTCTTTCGTCTTGCTGTGCACGTTCTCGAGGAAGGCACAGACGGCATCACCGTACGCCAAAGCACGAGGCGACATGAGGTAGTTGAATGCGTGGTGGGCACCTGGGATCTCGATGAAGACGTCTTCGATGTCGGCAATACGCTGCCCCGTGCGCGCGCGATGCTTCTGGAGTTTCTCGTAAAAGATGCTCGAGTCGTCGAACGGGACAAGAGTATCGTGAGTGCCATGTGACAGAAGGAACGGCGGCACAAGCTGCCCCTGCTTGGCCACGCAATGCTTGTCGTCCATGAGCCAGCTCACAGGCGAGGCCTGCTCGTATTGCTCGAGAGATTCTTTGATTGGACGCTGCATGATCACGACTTCCATCATCTTGAGAAAGCCGTGGCCCTTGTCCTTGTAAAAGTAGAGACCATGGCGATCCAGGAAGTCGTGGACGCCGTAGTTGTCGATGCACGCACGAACACTCGTGTCCACGTCTTCAAAGCCCGGCTGCAGTGACTTGTCCGTTGCTGTGAGAGCCACGAGACTCGCGAGGTGGCCACCGGCCGATTCCCCCGCCACGGCAATGAACTCGGGGTCGGCGTCAAACTCGTTTCGCGCGTTCTGACGGAGGTAGGCGATAGCGCGCTTGACGTCGATGAGATGGTCAGGGAACGCCACCTTGGGGGACAGTCGGTAATCCACCGAACACACGACCCAGCCGTGGTTGGCCACTTGGTAGAGCAACGGGAGCGGCGCGCGTTCACGCGTGCCAAACATCCAGGCGCCGCCGTGGACGTACACGAGGATCGGCGCGTTGGGCGGCGTCTTGTCGTGCTTGTACACGTCCATCCGGAGCTTGGACGTCCGGTTCTCGCCCACGTGTGCAAAGGTGACGGTTTTGATCTTGCGGACACCAGCGTACGCCAAGGATAGCGCCATGGGCTGCGGCAAGGGCAGCACGACGCCAATCCACTCCTGGAGACTGAGGTTGCCAATGGCGCGCAGCTTCTCATGCGCAATGTCGCTCTGCTGCTCCATTGCCGCACGGATGAACTGCTTCGCCGACACGTTCTCGCGGTTGTTCTGGAGGAACTTGAGGATCGCCAGGCCATGACAAAACACCGCGAGGGAGCCGACCCAGCTCGAGAGCAGCGGCGTGTGGGCCTCTCGGAGCTTGTAGATCACCAGCGCGTTGATCGCGAGCAGCTTGTGCGCCAGCTCCGTGGGCACGACGGCCGCGAAGAAGCTCACGAGGTTCTACAACGCACTACTCGGTTAGCATTCCCACGCACGACAAACGGACGCACGAACGAAAGCACGTACGTCGCGGACGACTTCCTTGGTGCCGCCGCGCCGCGCCAGCTGCAGCATGAGCACGGCGAAGGCGAGGTAGGCGGCGGAGACGCCATGCTGCTGGCCCCAGAGGCGCGCGGACGGCAGGATCTTCATGAGGCCGCCGCGTGTTGAGTAAACGCCATGACGTCCGCGGGCCATTCCATACGCCAGGCGGGCAAGAAGGCTCAAGTTGTCATCTTCTCAAACGTGGGTGGAGTTATTTGAACAAGGTGCGTTTTACGGTGAGATGAATGGTTAGAATGTAGCAGGTTTTGCGAATTGGAAGATTTGCACACCAAAAATGACGTGCGGGGTAGGGTTGAGGTGTTGTATATTCTAGCCAATGAGAGATTTGTTTGGACATATTTATAGCCAATCGGTGTGATCCAGAAGAACTTTTGACCAATTGGGTGGGTGACTTGGGTTTCGTCTCAAAAGACGGTACGTACGTTGAAGTGGAGCTCCTCATCAGGGGCTTATGACAAGGGTCGGACGGACGCAATGGAGCGGACGGACGCCATGGACGCCGCGGAGGACGCACGCCGCGACGGCACCGCAGCGGCCTTGGTGAGCGAGGAGAGCGCCGTGTCGAACAGCTCAAGGGCGTCTCGATGCGGTCGTGAGAGGAAGAGCACGTCCAGTGTCTGCTGGAGGACGTAGAGGACGCTGGCTGGATGCGGTAGCATGAGGCGATGCTGAGCCATGGCGGCGAGTAGTGCGGCGGCGCGTAGGTCCTGAGGGGCGTTGAGAGGGATGAGCTGCTGGATGGCCTGCGTCAGGGCGTCCAGCATCGCCAGAGGCGCGACGTCCGTCTCGATGGGGACGACGACAGAGGACGAGTGCGTTGTGGTGGGGCTGGTGGTGTTGTCGGACTTGATCTTGGACAGCAAGCGCGTGTCTTCGGCTTGCAGCGAGTGCTTCACTTTGGCAAAGAACCATGTTGCAATGGGCTGCGTGACGGCCGCGACGACCGCAGCGTACACGCCGCGATCGAGTTCGACGGCGAGCTCGTCCAAGCCCGTGACTTGTTGGAGCTCGTTGCTCTTCTGTGTGAGAATCCCGCGATGCAGGGACTCGACGCAACGACGAGTCCCGTGAACAGCTACATGGCAAGCTGAGGAATGGATGGTTTGTCGGAGTTCTCGCCAGAACGACCGCAAAGACCGCGTGAGAGCCTGTCGATCGTCGGTCAGCAAGGCCTCGACGCAGATTTGGATGCGCTCGGAGGACGAAGCGGTCGTGGCGAGGATACAGCAGATCTGATGGAAAGAGAGAAACGGAGGCGAGTCATCGCCTGCATCACCGGCTGCCAACTCTGTCTTCCGGTTGCGGTACAAGGACGAGGTTCGCAACGACGCGTTGGACGCAGCGTTTTCCATTGTCAAAATCTGCTGGGACCGCAATTGCAGCAGTCGAGAAGAGCTGAACGACATATCCAGTCGTTCAAAAGTGGTTTGGAGTGTGTCGATGGCTGAGAACTTGTACGCTTTGAGGATGGCGTTCTCCAGAGGCAAGAGGGCGGTGTATTGGCGTCCCAAGCGATCCAAGTTCACTGTCCAGCCGCTGCCTTCTGAATAATACGGCGTCAGACGCAGGCGCTCCAGGGCAACACCTATCACACCGATGAATGGCATGCAGCTGCTCCTAGTGCTTTCCGCCGCTTGTCGCTTACGAAGCGTCTCAAAGCCACCAGTGTGATCACAGAGGGTGCGGAGCGCTTGTAAGTGCGTCTTGAATCGGACACGGACCTTTTTCCACGTGAGAGGCAGCCTCGCAGGCATGAGTGGCAAGTCTCCAAGACAGCCGACACATGCCATGACGAGGTGGAAGTTGTTGAGCTCACTGGCTGCCACTGCCATCGCGATGATGCTCTCAATGACCTCCGCTCGGTCTTTCGGTGTGTCTTCGATGAGAACGGACCAGACCAAGTAGCTCACAAACCGATTAAAATGCTCGGTAATCGCTTTCGCAGCTTGTTTTGGTGCAGTGATAAACTCCCAGAGCACATTGGAGGCGATCTGACGGTGATGGAGAAGCGAGAGCTGCTCGACAACGTCTTGAAGCGAGTATCTCCAGAGCAATTGACGCAATGGCTCTACGATTACGTCGTCTCTGAAGGCATCCGAGTCGTTGTTGGCTGCTGGCAAGAGGAATGACATTGAGAGGGAAGACATGGACTCGGATCGACTCCGTTGCGGCAGTAATGGCACTGGCGGGGCCATTGCGCGGATCGGGTTGTTGCTGTTGATCCCTGAGAGTGAAATCGGCATCATAATGTTGGGGAATGAGTGGCGTTTCCGCTTCATTACACTTGGATCAGGTCTGTTGGGCTTGTTTCGAGTCTGTTGGTGTGTCGTTGGTGGTGTGTGGAACGTCAGATCGAGCTCGAACGTGTGTGGAGGTGGCTCACTTGCTCTTGATTGCTCCCCTCCGTCTTGGTCCACGTCGTGACTGAAGCGTCGAAGGCGGCAGTGCGGGAAGTAGCGGTCCACCAGCTCGTTGATACGGTCGGCTTGTCCGCTCAGACGCTTGTTGTAGATGGGATGGAAGAGAATGTATCGTACGAATGTCGCAACGTGAAGTTTCTGCAGTCCCACGGAAGCCATCGAGCCGCGTCGTGGCTTCTCACACTGTGTCTCACCCAAGACGGCGACGATCTCGTCAAGCGTGATGCCGAACGATTGGCTGAGCACATCCATGTGAAGCAAGACGGCTTTGCCTCCGTGAGGAACACTTTGGATGAAGAATGCAAGGGTATTAACGCATCGTCGACGTGTCGCTTCCTCTTGCTGTCGAACTATCGCAGGTTCTTGATTGTTCTCTTCCGTGTCTTCGTCGATAGACGTGAAATGAAACTCCATCATGGAACTGCGTAAGTTCTGGAAGGCCATCAACGTGTCATTATACGCGCCACCGTCGTCGTTGCTGTCACACGAAGGCTCTCTTGATAGAAACACGGCCTCGATCTCACTGGCTTCGCTCTCATCCTGAGTGACCCCAGTGCGCTCGTCCATGGTCGAGAACACAGCGTCACTTTCGGCGTCTGTATCGCTCGGTCCTCGAGCGACAAACACCGCACCCAGCCACTCGTCTCGTACAGTCGTGGTGGGGCATTGGAAGAGAACGTCGCGGCCTTGGGCTGTGGTGATGGTGAACTGCGTCTGGTTTTCGTGGAAGACGACCTGGACACTCGGATCCGCCAGGTCGATCTTGCCTTTGACGGCACCGTGCTTGCTGCGCTGGATAGTAAGCTGGTTGTCGTGGATAGTAACATAGCGATCACGCCACTACATGTAGAGTGGTAATCGTCAATGAGGTCAAGCTCAGGATCATTAGGCACATTGCGTCCTACCATAAAGTGGCCGCGGACGGCGATTGGCCCCTCTTTCACGACTGTGGTCGCCATCAAACCAGAGTAAGACTATGACAAAGCAGTGAGTCTAAGGACCGTTCTTGACAAATACACAGCATCTAGACGAAGATACGCATCGGGTCAGCGTTTGCTACGGCTAATTACACGCACAAGTACCCCAGTCCCAATTTGGGGTCGCGTATTTTGAGATGTCGTGCCTTCCAATTGCTTCCTCGCGGCTTCAAAGCACATGCTGATGCGATGAAAAGGCGCTGAAGCGTCCCTGCATGACGGAAAATGGAAAGAACCAGAGCAAGTGGCATGCACGACAGGATTTACCCAGAAGATACTTGATCGAGTGGGTACACAGAACGATGATGTCGGATTCTACTCTTATCACTGGTCGAACGAATGGCCCGACTCCACTTAAATGCGGAGTTACTAGTTTGCTTTACTGTGGGACGGCTTGCTTGAGTTGGCCATACCCGAATGCTCGAGCGTAGAGGCGAACTTGACCCAGCTGCCGCTTGGGATGGCCTTGGAAGTAGCATATCTAAGCGCGTTGGCACTTCAATACCAGCGGACAATGGGCACCAGAGGATAATGTTGCGAAGTCGTACATTACATTCGTCGTCAAACCATATCATTTGAATTGAATTAATAGAATAAATGTTGCGATAGCGAGTAGACCGCCTAGTTGTTCAGGTCGTTGAACGAGTAGCCACTTGGCACGTCCGCAGTCTCCGTAGCGTTCACCACCGATGCCTCGCTCTCGTACTCGTACTCATCCATCGAACGAGACTTGCCAGTCGTCACCGGCACACAGTTCTTGTACGACTGCCAGCGCTTGCCACCATCCTGGAGTCCGAGCCAGTAGAAGCGCAACATGCAGTTACCCTTGCAAGCCGAGAAGTTGACCTTGATGGAGGTGGCCGAGCCGTATGTCTTCTCACAGTCATCGTTCTGGAAGACACGGGTGTTGTCAAGCCAGATCTCGCATGGACCAGGGTGTTCCATGGTACTGGCGAACTTGACCATGCCGTCACGAGGAATCTGCTTGGCCTTGGCGTTTGGGTTGGTGTTACCACAGGTAGGTCCCTTGCTTTCGAGGAACGATCGGAGGTCCTTGATGCCGCGCTTCTTGGCTTCGGCGGCGTACTGCGCGCCAGTCTTGAAGGTTCCCGACCATGGAGGGCCAAACTCAGCGACCCAGCTCGACTTGGAGGCACCGCTCTTGAATTCAGCGAGAGGCTGGGTGAGGTAGGTGTGAGCGTCGACTTCCTGGACGGAGGCGGTGGCGACGATCGCAGCGGAGAGGAGAAGAGTCTTGGTGGACATGACCATATTGGTGGACTTGGTGTAAATAGTGCGAGTCAAATCTGCAAGTGAGTGATGGGCAGTCACGAGTAAAGGAGCTGGTGGTGCGTCATCTCCATCGAGCTCTTCGTCTCTTCAAGCTGGCAGATCCAGACTTGATCGGGCAAGTTCGGTGGATGCATCTGGATTAAGTGACCAACCTAATATAGTGGACATTCCGGATAAAATCCGGATATATGTTAACAATGTACTGTTATAGTCAAATGTAGTAAACGGACGCCACATTTTGCTGACTGACCAAAATCCATGTGTTGCCAGAGCCGGGCCAATTTATCCGGCCGAAACTCATAATGTACTGATATAGATGTAGTGTTCTGGTGATCGCTGCGCTCTGCTTTGCCTGAAAGTCAACCTGAACACAAGCCAGCGCGATCACGACCGAGTCGGCAAAGGAAGCGTATTGCATTATAGACTGCCGTGTCCAGACTTGCTTTTCTTTTGTTGTGATGCTACCGCTGTAAATGTGTGTTGCTAGTTTTGCCAGCCAAGTCATTATACCCTTCACATTCAATATATCCATATCGTCAGTTCGAGGCCAGTTGTTGTGACCTGTATAAATGAATCTGGCGACTTAGTATCCAAGATTTGATTACCTTCCCGATGTCAGTCATACGGACCCAGATGCGATGGAGCATTTGGGAAACCACGCCATCACGCAGAGATTGCACACGAAAGATACGAATAAGTGTGACTGCTGATAATACCAGCTGCAAATGTGGAGTCAGCCTGGCTCGAACGTACCCTTGAAGCCGTTTAGTTCGGTGTGTCAGCCGAGATGTGTGTTCCAACAACCAGTCCGCGCGACTGCCAGCAGCTCACTTGCTAATTTGCCTCCAACGCAACACATCAAGCAATACGAATTAACAACATGGTCATGTCCACCAAGACTCTTCTCCTCTCCGCTGCGATCGTCGCCACCGCCTCCGTCCAGGAAGTCGACGCTCACACCTACCTCACCCAGCCTCTCGCTGAATTCAAGAGCGGTGCCTCCAAGTCGAGCTGGGTCGCTGAGTTTGGCCCTCCATGGTCGGGAACCTTCAAGACTGGCGCGCAGTACGCCGCCGAAGCCAAGAAGCGCGGCATCAAGGACCTCCGATCGTTCCTCGAAAGCAAGGGACCTACCTGTGGTAACACCAACCCAAACGCCAAGGCCAAGCAGATTCCTCGTGACGGCATGGTCAAGTTCGCCAGTACCATGGAACACCCTGGTCCATGCGAGATCTGGCTTGACAACACCCGTGTCTTCCAGAACGATGACTGTGAGAAGACATACGGCTCGGCCACCTCCATCAAGGTCAACTTCTCGGCTTGCAAGGGTAACTGCATGTTGCGCTTCTACTGGCTCGGACTCCAGGATGGTGGCAAGCGCTGGCAGTCGTACAAGAACTGTGTGCCGGTGACGACTGGCAAGTCTCGTTCGATGGATGAGTACGAGTACGAGAGCGAGGCATCGGTGGTGAACGCTACGGAGACTGCGGACGTGCCAAGCGGCTACTCGTTCAACGACCTCAACAACTAGACAACATGACCGTTTCCTCTAGCAACTATCATATATGTAGCGTCAAACAATCTTGATTTTGGAAATACCTCCTTTGAGAAAGTAACTGTGTCTTTTATGCATTGAAAGCTGGAGAAAATGGTTTGTAGGTTGTGATTGCTGAAGCGCAGGGGGTGGTAGTTCCTCTTCTCAAGCTGAGTGCTCCACGTACGGTTTCCAGTTTGCCCCAATAGATCGTAAGTAAAGTGTCTTTTGGGCTATAGAACTCTCTAAGATAGATTTAGCACTCATTCGTCGCCGTCGATCGCTAAGGTACCTCTATGGGGCTTTCCATAATAACAGATGTTGCTTGACTCGCGTCACTGGAGAACCTAGAGAGCTGGCCCCAAAGGGACTGATAGACACAGTGATAGGCAGAAGTTGCATTAAGCTTAAAAGCCATGTCTCGACTATACAGATCACTACTCTGCCTTTGTGCGCATTACAAAACAAGGGCTTTGCCCCTCAAGGATATCAAGACGGACTAATCGGATCAGATCTCTTTGCTCCCAAGCAGCTGGTGCTGACGCACCTTCATAAGTAAATAGTTTTGGTTTTGACGAATTTGTCTCCTCACAGTTATATATGAACTGTGATAATTGAATACCCACGTTAGAGCTTTAGTTCGACTGTTTTTGCAAAGTTTACTTGAAGTGCAGACTCATCCCATAGGACTCATCAGCAAACACTACGACGGACATCTGCGCTGGCGGATTCGACAGTACGGAAACTAGCTGTTGTCCTTAGGATCTGGCGATCGTCGGCTTTCGAGAGAGCTGCATGGATTCTTGCTTCGATTGTGACTCATTTTCGATTTATCACCCATCGACTAAATCCTCCAAGATGGTCAAGACCCTCCTCGTCGCCATGGCGCTTGTCGCCACTGCCTCCTTCCAAGAAGCCAACGCTCACACCTATCTCACTCAGCCACTCGCTGAGTTTAAGAAGGGAGCCTCGAAGTCAAGCTGGGTCGATGAGACCGGTCCTCCATGGGAAGGTACCTTCAAGACCGGTGCGCAGTTTGCCGCTGAAGCTAAAAAGCGTGGCATCAAGGACCTCCGCTCGTTTCTCGAGGAACGCGGGCCAGTGTGCGGCAACTCGCTTCCAGACGCTACCCCCAAGGCCATTCCAAGTGACGGTATTGTCAAGTTCGCCAGTACGATCGAACATGCTGGTCCATGTGAGATCTGGTTTGATGATAACCGTGCGTTCTATGACGAAGACTGCGAGAAGTCGTTTGGGACGGCGACGTCACTCAAGGTCGACTTCTCGTCGTGCAAAGGGAACTGCATGATGCGTTTCTACTGGCTCGGTCTCCAGGATGGAGGTAAGCGCTGGCAGGCATACAAGAACTGCATCCCGCTCAAGGGCGGATCAGGCGGGTCGGGTCCATCGCCGACCTCTGCGGCACCATCGCCGAGCAGCTCTGCGACACCAAAGCCAAGTGCCACCACGACCAAGCCAACCAAGACTCCGAAGCCCACGACTGCCGCGCCAAAGCCAACTTCGGGAACCCCGAAGCCATCCAACTCGACCTCCAAGCCTATCGCGCCTTCGCCGTCCAAGGTCACGTGCTTGCGTCGTACGCGTAATTAAGTCTAGCTGTCGGTATCCATGAACCAAACATTATACCACTTTTCGTTGTATTTCTCACACTTTCAGTTTGTAAACGTAAAGTTTAGAATCGCTTTGTAGAGGGATTAGTCTGATGAGTCCTTGAGCCAGTCGCCAGCTGGAAACGTGGAGAGCTCAGCAACGTCATGCTTGAGGCGGATGCACTTCGATGGAGGGCAACGTGGTGCGAGGCGGACCCTGTCTTGGATGACTGATGCAACGCGCTCTGTTCCAGCAGCTCACTCGATACCATTCACCAATTTCTCCGCCAGCGCGCACTAGCATCCCAAGATGGTGATTTCGACCAAGACTCTCTTCGTTTCGGTGGCGCTCGTGGCCGCTGCTTCGATCCAGGAAATCGACGCTCACACGTACGTCAAGAATCCGCTTTCAGAGTTCAAGAAGGGCACGCAGTACCCATCAGAATGGGTCAAGGAGTTTGGCCCTCCATGGGAGGGTACGTTCAAGACCGGTGCCCAGTATGTCACAGAGGCCGAGAAGCGCGGCTTCAAGGACTTGCGCTCGTTCCTCGACGATAAGGGGCCTGATTGTGGCAACACGCTCCAGGACGCCACGCCAAAGGCCATTCCAAGTAACGGCATGGTCGAGTTTGCCAGTACCATGGAGCACCCAGGTCCATGTGAGATTTGGTTCGACAACACGCGTGCGTTCTACAACGAGGACTGTGAGAAGGCGTACGGCACCGTCACTTCGATCAAGGTGGACTTTTCGGCATGTAAGGGCAACTGCCTGATGCGCTTCTACTGGCTTGGTCTTCAGGACAGCGGTAAGCGCTGGCAGTCGTACAAGAACTGTATCCCACTCAAGGGTGGCTCTGGCACTGGCTCGACGACGCCAACACCAACAAACGCCACTCCAAAGCCTGGTAACACGCCTAAGGCTACCACTGCCACCCCAAGCACCACCCCAAACGCCACGTCGAAGCCAACCTCCACCCCAAAGGCGACCACTGCTACACCAAGCACCACGCCTAAGGCCACAATGGCGACGCCAAAGCCTTCCTCCACGACGGCCAAGCCAACCACTGCTCCGTCCGCTGCGCCTTCGCCTTCGCCTTCCAAGGCCAAGTGCTTGCGTCGCGCTCGCAACTAAGTGTCCAATCCAGTATCTGTCCTAGCTGGTCATTTTCGACCAGAATATCAGTTTTGGTTAACAATTCATGTTTCTCCCACATCGGTTCTCCATGTTTAGTCGTTCCTCTTGTTCCAATCTCACCAACGCAGTGGTAAAAGACACCACGTACTCTCATAGGGCTTCCCACTCTGACACACATTTTATGATTGACCAATATATTCATTTGTGGCGTGGGGCACACACGTCACACATTCCTTTGTGCCCGCTGTGCATTTCGGTACGAGATGAGTCGGTTGTACAAGGTTCCACATGTAAGTTGCTCTTCTCTCTTCGGACCGGTAGTGGGATACAACTTGGACAACATTGTCTCGTAGCATGTGTTGAAGATTTTGTCTGCATCCTCGATAGACATATCCGAAATGTACTTCGCGCTGAGCTTGTCAGTTGGGATCGATTTCTTCTTCTGGGCAATGTCTACCAAGTAATCCATGACGCCGGCCACGCGAGTGTGTCTCATATGATAGTCGCGATTTAAGTCCTTCTTGGTAATATGTCGATACGGACGAATTCCAGTGTCTTTGTTGCCAAAAAAAACCCCACAGATCCCACATTGCTTTGACAGTGAAAAGAGAAGGAAACTCCCCGTTCCTAGGCACACAATTACCACTAAAGCCATCGTCCCAGTCCCAAGTCTTCCATACGAATGGTTCTGCCTGTCGGTACAGCAGTTGTGACCGCAACTCGAGGACCTGGAGCAGAGAGCCTGTCAAACCGGGCGTCGATGTGAGCAATCATTTCGAAACGAAGCTTATCCATATCGCGAGCGGACACAGGAACAGCGCCTTCAATCTCAAATGTCTTTCGTACTTCTTGCGCCACTAAAACTGGGAGTTTATCTTCCATAGTAGATTTCACCGATTCACTCGCGCTGCACACGGTGTCGTCCAGTTTGGCCATCCGACAGTCGATAGTAGCCAGCCTCTCAGTCAAGAGCTTGGTGTCCGCCGTAATGGCTAGATATGGAGGGATACCAGGGAAGTATTCCTCCACATACTCCAATATCGCAGCCATCTTCGCATCACAAGACTTGGCCGTATTCGTGTGAATGCGCTTCGCGCTCAACGACTTGGCAATGGGTGCTGCATCCTCCGCGCGCCGCTTACCTCAGCTCCGAGTCATCTGGACGGCCAATGAAGAGGCGCAGAAGGGAGTGATTCCCAGCAATCAAAATATGCAGCTGAATGTACTCGCCATGGCTTTCACATACAAAAGACAAACTTAAAACAGGGTCGTTCCAGAATGTGATCCCTGGGTATCACGAAAAAAAATCACTTTTTTGGAGATGGCTACAGTCTCTTATCAACCGGTAAGCTACCGGTTCGCCCACGTCATGACTGGCGTCGCCATCAGAGACCAAGTTGCTTGACCAGCATGGGCGTCCGCATGCGTTGCCACTACGAAGTGCTGGCGATTGAGCGCGATGCGTCGCCCAAGGACGTGAAGAAGGCGTTCCACTTGCAGGCGCTCAAGTTCCATCCGGACAAGCATCAGAAGAACAACATCACGCCCGAGGAGGCGACGCAGCGCTTCCAGGAGATCCAGAACGCGTACGAAGTGCTCAGCGACCCGCACGAACGCAAGTGGTACGACGAGCACCGCGAGCAGATCCTCCGCGGAGATGACGACGAAGACGGCGGCGCCAACGAGAACGAGCTGAATCTCTTCAAGTTCTTTAGGTGCGTCCTCGCATGGACGTGGGTGTACATGTATATGGGTACATGACTGAGTGACTCGCTTTGGTGTGACTACGCAGTGCGTCGGTGTACACGGGCTTTGGCGACGACGAAAAGAGCTTTTACTCGGTCTATGGCGCGCTGTTCACCAAGGTATGCGCTGGAATCGATTGATAAGACACGAAAATTGGCTAACTGGGGTTGATTCTCCGTAGATCGACGAGTTGGACTGTGATACATTGATGACGTCGTCGTACACACCAGAGCGAGCGCCTGGGCTGGGCAATTGTCGTACGTCCATCGACGAGGTCAGCACGTTCTACCAGCACTGGATGTCGTACGTGACCCAGCGCTCGTTCGCGTGGGTGGATGAGTACAAGACGACAGATGCGCCGACGCGACAGATCCGCCGTGCCATGGAGAAGGAGAACAAGAAGCTGCGTGACGCTGCCAAGAAGGCGTTCACCGCCGAAGTCCGTGAGCTCGTCGAGTTTGTGCGCAAGCGTGACCCGCGTATGATCGCCTACCAGAAGCAGAAGGAACAGGACAAGGCCGAGCAGCAGCGTCTCGAGGAGCAGCGCAAGAAGGACAAGCAGGCGGCGTACGAGGCCGAGCGCTTGGCGTTCCAGCAGCAGGAGATGGAGCGATGGGAGAACGAGAAGCAGCACACGAGTCGATTGGCCGAGGACCACATCCAGGAAGAGCTGGATCGCCTGCGGAAGAAGATGGATGCTGACATGCATCTGTGTGACATCTGCAACAAGTCGTTCAAGTCGACCAAGCAGCTGAAAAACCACCTTACGTCCAAGAAGCACAAGGACCGGGAGATTGAGCTGGGCATTGTGAGCGAATTCGACATCGAAGACGCGTTGGATCTGGAACTGCAGGCTGAGCTGGAAGAAATGCGTCGAGCTAAGAAGCAGGAGGCCGCGATTAATCTCGCGATGGACGAGCTGGCAGTGGAAGACGACGAGGAAGAGAGTGAAGAGCAGCGGCTTGCCGCGGAGCGCGCTGCAGCGTTGGAGGCGCAGAAGGAGCGTGAGCGAGAAGCGGCCGCGCAGTTGCGTCAGGAGAAGGACCAGAAGGCAGCGGATAAGCGAGCCGAGCGGAAGTTGCAGCGTAAGGAGAAGAAGAAGGCCGAGGTAGAGAAGATTGTGTCGGTCGCCAAGGGCAAGGCCTCAAAAGAAGACGATGACGAGGGACGCAAGTCGCGCAAGAAGAAGAGATAGAGGAGCGTAAATGATGACGACGGCATGTGAATAACTATGTGGTTTGTATTCTATGAGGAACCTGCCGCTGCGCTTTTCAGAGATGTCGCACAGTCGGCACAGACGGGCATCCATTTGGACGCTGCGCACTTGGTCACTGCCGCAGCGGTCGTGCAGTTAGAGCACTTGATCACGGACTCTTCCTCGGGTGCTTCGACGACCTTCTTACTATCTTCTCTCACAACTTGCAGCGATGGCTTGTCCAGTAGCGCCATTTGTGCTCGCTCACGCTCTTCTTTCCACGCCGACACGCGGGCACGCTGAGCAGCTCGTCGTTCTTCGTCCTGCCGCTTCTTCACAGCCAGATCTTCCTTTACTCGCGTATCAAGAGCGTCAAATCGCGAGTGAATCTGTTCAAGCAGCCAGTGCAGACCCTGCTCCAGTCGATCGTCCACCATGTTTCCATTCGCCGACGGCTTGGCTGTGCATGGGAGTAGACGTGTGATCGCGAGTTTGTCCAAGCCCAGTGCTCGAGAGAGCTGTTCTTCAGGCCAGGAAGTCAGTTGATCCGATTTGTTCGCAAAGCTGTGTGGAAAAGAGATTAGTGAGCAGTCCTTCGAGCCACAAACACGTAGCTGGTACGCACAGAAGGAGAGGCTTGGATTGCATCGAGGCATGACTCATAGACGCGTGTAGAATCTTGGTGGACTCTTGGATCGAGATCTCATCGGACGAGTCGACAACAAACATAATGCCGTGTGCCTGGAGATCCCACAATATTAGCTCATGGCGACGAGGAATCACGTAGAATAGCAACGTACGTCGGCATAATACTCGGTCCAGACGTTCCGGAACGCTGGTCCACCACCTAGATCGTAGAATGTCGCTGATCCCGTCTCGGTCTGGAACGTCGCCGAGGTAAAACCCGCGCTAGGGACGTGTTCCTTCTCCAAATCGCCTTGTAATGTCGACAGCAACGTCGTTTTGCCAGCACCGTCAATGCCGATGATGAGGATGACAATGTCCATGACCCGTGGTGGTGCTGTAGACGTCGACACACCCGCCATGGCCGTTGCATCGGATAGCAAGTCGTCATCGTCGTCATCCGCCTGGTTACTACCGCTTCTAGGACTATGCTGGGCACTCGTTCCGCTCTTGCGTCGTAGCTCGCTCTCGATAGGCTTGAGACACAGTCGATGAACGTTGTGTTCCGTCTTTCCATCGTCGTATCGGATCGTAAACGACTCGTTCGATCGATCAATTGCCATGACCACACCAGGATAGAACCGTGGTCGACCTTTATACCGAGCCATGACGCGATCGTTTACGTGGTACTCGACGTTTTCGTATTGATTCGACTCGCTCGTAGGGCCAGCGCTGCCAACAATGAGTCGTGCCGCCACGATTTCCTTGATATAACCTGCCAGTATGGGTCACGAATGAGTAAAATGACGCTGGAGCATGAACACAAGGGTCGTACCGTTCACAGAAGACGGCTTTTCGCGTAGGATTTGGTGCGCGAGCTCGTCCATAACGGGAATGACGCTCGTGGACATGAACTCGACCATTTTCCGTCGATGCGTGAGCTTCTTGGCGTACCCGACGCGTCGATCCGCGTTCGAATGGAACCGTGACGCCTTCGAGTCGTCCACATAGTCGTGGATAAAGTCGTAGATACTCTCTGGCTGGTACAGCAACAGCGCCTCGATCAGGGGCATGAGCACAGGGTCGACATGTCGTCGCAGGTATTCGTGGTCGTTCGTGTCGGCGGCCTTTTTGGGTGTCGCTGATACGATACACACATAGAAATTAGTGCACTGGATAGCTGAGCTTGTGGTGCATCGAGACATGTACCTGGTAGGTCATGCCATGGCGTCATGACGGCGCTTTGGTGCCTCTGCGGTGTCATACTTGTTCGACTCATCGGTGATGTGCTCGATGGCTACACTCTGCCGCCATGTCGTGGCCAATTCGGAATTTCAGCCAATCACCATTAATAACTTGGTAAGACGCGTTCTGATTGGTGAACTAATTATTGTGCATCACCGGATCCGAAGATAGCCAGCGGTCGTTGATGTGTACCACACCATCCACCAGCGTCCACTGTGTGGACTGACTCTCACGGCCTCTCCACCAAGAAGGCTCTGGTTCGAAAGAGACTGCGAATGCAGATGTTGCGGTTGCTGCTGATGCCATGAATTTACGCCTAACGATAACGTATGGCATGGTCTCAAGCAAACGTCGCGCGTCGGCTGGTCACAACGTGCTCATCGGCTGGTGGACGCTGAGGATGCCAATGACTCCTTTTCCACCAATCGCATGCTATTATATAGATTTTCATCCAATCAAAAGTGTCCAATTTGGCTTGGGACATCTGTCATCAAGCTGAACTGAGTTTGTGCAGCGACAAGCCAGCGTCGTCTGCGAAAATCCAGAAATCCTACGTACTGTCGACCACCTTATTACTGCGCCGTCGCGTTCCAGACACTCCAGGTGACTAATGCCAGGCAGTCGGTCGGCTCTCTGGACGCACGAAGACGCCTAGAACGACCGAAGAAGCGCCGTCAACGGACTCGCGTCGTACATTCCACACGCCTCGTGATCTGCCACGCGCGTCCGCTCCGTCGCTGTGTCTTCCTGTCGCGGTCTGTGTCGCCGCGGGAAGCGCGTCTCGAGCCCTTGGCCGAAAGCCATTCGTCAAGACAACAAAGAGACAGACGACGTCTCTTGAACCGTTTTGGATATGAACCTCCGACAGCTCTTCGTGGCCGCGGAGAATGCGACAACCGAGTGTCAGCGGCCGCAGCGCAACACGCTGACCACGCAGTGCTATGGAGCTTGTGCGCAGGCGGCGCCGATCTGCGTCTCGTACGCGCCCGTGCCGTCGAACGATACGTTGAAAGAAGGAGACGGAACCTACTACTACCAGGGATGTGCGTATACGCAGATGAGCACGTGTGTGAGCAACGTCGGGTCCAACCAGTGCGAGCTGCAGTGTCTCCAGGCGCAGAACCAAGCGAACACGGAGTGGATCTTGGACGTCGCGCAGCCGCAAGCGGATCGCGCCGAGACATCGCTCTTTCTCTATGTGGATACGCTCAGTCTACCGTCGACGCTAAAGCATTTGTACGTGGAGTAAGGGGGTCGTGTACACTGAGACAGATGGACTTACGTTTGTCTTTGGTAGCAAAATCGTGGGGACGACCGAGTTGACGCGGAAAGTACCAATGTCGTTCGCGAACAACGCCTTCAGTAGCGGTACCGGCCTCCAGAAGATCACGATCCTGGATCTTGACGTGGGCAAGATTAGCAGCAATATCTTCCCAGCCAACCTCACGACGCTGTACGTTGCCCCTGGAAGGCCTAGTGCATATTTCTCTCTTACTGATTCTACTATTGGATCACAGGATCATGCAGCGTACCTTGTTGACCCAGTTTGAACCTGTTGGTACTCTTCGTCTCTCCGAACTTCGCTCTTTGTACGTCACTTCATCAAAACGTGGTGAACATCGTGGAACTCATTTGTGATGTCTGATCCTTCAGGGACTTGAGTGAGAACAGCCTTGCCTCCATTCCTCCAGTGATCTTTGAGATGAAGAAGCTCTCAGAACTCTATCTGCAAGATAACAACTTGACCGACTCGCACCTGTCGTCAGCCCAGTTGTCGTTCTTGCGTGGCTTGAACACCTTTGAAGCCAACATGACTGTGACCGGCGAATGTCAGAGCGGATACTCCGTGTACTCATGGGACTCGAAGTCGGTGTGCTACAGTGGGTCGGACTCGTCCCCGGAACTTGAAAGCGGTTTGGTGCCTGATGATAGCCAGAAAAATGACTCGCAGTCATCCACTTCTACCAGTATGGCGTTCGTGATCGCTGGTATTGTCGTCGCAATCATTTTGGCGGCTGTCGCAGGCATCTTCTTCTTGAAACGTGCCAACCTGCGCAAGAAGACAGAGACTCAGACTCCTCTCGCGCCGACAAAGCCAAAGCGGAAGCCTTTTTCGAAGAAGAAGAGCAGCGATCTCTCGGATCCTCTCCGGGGTGACGCAAGTCCAAATCGAAAAGCGACGTTCCGTGAGATTCCAGCTGCCGAGGTTGATATCACTCATATTGTTACGGAGACGAGCGTAGTGACGGTTTCGCTCGGCAAATATCACAAGACAAAGGTGTTCGTGAACCGACTTCATGTGTCGGATGATCCAGCTGAGAATTGTGAGACGGCGTTGAACGCTGCACCTGTCGTCTCGCAACTGCGTCACCCGCAGTTGCTCTCCGTGATTGGCTTTATGTGGGAAGATGTCCATACCATGAATGTCGTCTGTGAGTCGATGAACAACGGATCCCTTGAAGATTACTTGGTTACGGCGGGCGGGCGTCTCACGTGGGGCAACTTCAAGCGCAAGGCTGCTCTCGAAATCGCTGGGTGTCTCATGTATCTCCATGGTCAGCATCAGCTCACGTACGATGGCTTGAGTGGCAAGACGGTGTTTGTTGATTCCGAAAAGGGTTGCAAGCTGAGTACGTTGATCGCATCATTACCGTCAGGCTTGATGAAGTCGCACGTGGGACGTGCGACCCGAGGCTTCTGTGCACCAGAGGTTCTTGCAGGGGAATCACCTGTACTAGCTTCAGATATGTACGCTTTCGGGGTGTTGCTTGCTCAGCTAGACACATGTGAGACCGCAACTGAGATGATCCGCAACACACTACGCCAGCGAGCTGGGTCATCTTCAAGGGGAATTTCACCATCAACGATAACGGAAGAGTTTCGCCCCACGGATTCTACATCAAGCCGACGGAGCAGCAACATGAGCATGCTTTCGATGTTCACCTTCACGCCTGAATGCCCCGAAATCATCAAGGAACTTGCCTCTTCGTGCCTCCAGTACGATCCATCCATGCGTCCAAGTGCGCAATACGTCTCGGCGATGCTCCAGCATCTAGGTTAATGTCATCGCTCACATAGTTTACCAAGTACTGTAGCCTCTCCCCGCTCTCGTTTGTTTGAATATCTTTTCCAGTTGATTAAGCTGCTGATCTCATAATGCACTTGCGACCATTCGTTAATCATGAGCTGGCTTGGTTGTGTTACCTTGTAGCAAACGTCTTGCTCACTTCAAGTACTGGAGGGCAGCTGGCACACATGAGCACATTGCAGACTGGTACTTACAACTTCATCGTCGAGTGAATAAATACGGGTCTGGACTGGGTACACACGACTTGAGAGGTTAGCAACAGGGGGGCGCTTCATGCTTTAGCGGGCGGCGAATTTGGACAAATGTATTCTTCTTTTGTTCACTTTCTTCAGTTCTTGCTCTTCTGCTTCTTCTTGTTTATTGCTTTTATCCTCTGTCTTCTTGCTCCTCTGCAGGATGAATGCAGAGAAGGTAACCAGTGCGCAACGCAGTACTTACTTGCGAAAGCCGGTCAGTCGCCCACACTTCCTTGGTTCGTGCCAGCGCGCGCACCAAAGAAAACACAAAAGATTCAGTCACCGCACCGCCACTATCGCCATCGGAACGAACGATGAGCTGGAAGGCGGCCACCAAGACAGCTTCTTGCGATCTTCGTCATCCACCTTCTCTTGATCACCGCCACCTTCACTAATCTCTTAATCACGGTTGTCTTCGTCATCGCTGCGACGTTCACGACGTGGCGAGCCCGATGGCGAACGCTTGTCTTCACGACGTGGCGAGTACGAGCGCTCGCGGCTGTTCTTGGCACGAGCAGGCGAACGCGAACGCGAGGCCGAACGACGAGGCGAGCGAGCTGGCGAGCGCGCTGGCGATCCACGCGGCGAACGAGCAGGGGAGCGGCGAGCCGAGCCCGAGCGCGAACGACCAGGAGACGCGTTGCGCGCTGGGGAGCGACCACGCGAGCCCGAGCGGGACTTGGCCGCCGAACGCGAGCGCGAACGGGACGAACGGCGAGGCGCACGACGGTCACGCGAGCGCGAGCGGGAACGAGCACGACGACCACCACGGTCGCGGCCACGCGAGTTCGAGCGCGAGCTGTTGGCATAAATATAAAAAGACAAGCGTCAGTATGGCCATCTTTGTCTTCCACCGTAATGCCCATCCCACGTACCGCGAGCGACCTCCTCTTCTCTTTGGGGCGCTAAGGGGGACACGAAGAGACACGATGAGTCAAGCCAATGGGTCCATTCCGAGGTCCACACCCGTCGCTTACCGTTCACGGTCGCGCATCTGGTCCGACGACTTGCGCTTCTCCTGCGCAAAGACGACGCGGATCTCGCGGCCGTCGAGACGCGCGCCGTCCAAGTTGTGGCGGGCCTCGTCGGCGTCGCGCTCCGTCTTGAACTCGACAAAGGCAAAGCCCTTGGCCTCACTGTGTCGGCACACACCCGCATAAGACAACGATCGAACCATCTCTACAGACCGCAGACCGTCCACGTACCGCGTGTAAAAGTCCTTTGGGATGTACACGTCGCGGACATCGCCAAACTTCTCAAACTCCTTACGGAGATCGTCTGGTCTACATCCATCCAGACATCGGTTAGACCTGATCCTGGGCTCATTCGACGCTTCTTTTAACGCTGCATCTTTACATACCGCATGCGACGACTCAAGTTGCGCACAAGGAGCGAAATACCGGTGCGATCTCCCATGTTGCCTTCCTTTGACGCGTCTCCTAAATGCCGCTCTGTGGGTTTCCGCACTCACCAGCCAACGCCTCCCTTTTTCGAAAAACCTCGCGAGGAGAGACTAAAACCTCATTAACAAGGTGCACGCGTCGAAGGTTCGATGGAGCGACTTTATTCCCATAATATAGTAGTAATGGATGGAATATCAGTATATTTCGGCAAATGAGGTAGTACATTTACGTCTTGGAGAGAATGGTCCACCAGAGCGTGAAGCAGACGCAGCCAGCGATGACGAGCGCCAGGATCGTGTTGTTGCGCATCTTCTTGCGGCGGATCTGCTCCATGAGCGAGTTGATGCCCGTGAACGAGTTGGCAATCGTGTTGGCCTTGCCTCGAGACGACATGAACCGCGACCGCTGGTTCTCCAAAGAGTTTTTCGTCTCCAGAGCTTGTCTGCAGTGGATCATTAGCATGCAAGTCATGGCAGAGAGCGTAGCTGATGGTACGGAACGTACTCGATGATACTGTTGGTCATGAGGCGCGAGGAATCGACGGCCCGGCGTTCGTTCAAGAGCGCATCTGTCTCATTGTCTTCCGTGGTGCCCTTTTGCCTGTTGCAAACGTCAGCCTGCACGTAGCACGAGTCGTTCGAGGCTGATGGAGTACTCACCGGTTGCCGAACAATCGCTGCGACTCACGTTTCTCCTGAAGGGAGCTCTGAAAACATCAATCAGCATGAGTCTGGTTGTGTGTATGGAGATCCAGCTCGTTCCGTACCATCGTGCGCTGGAACTCGGTCTTGAAATCGAAATACAACTCTCGATAGCGCTGCAGCACGGCCTCTTGTGTCTTGCTCGCCGACGTGTTGACGTGCGCATTCATCTCGTCGATGGCGTCCGACAGCTACAACACACACACACCATCTCAGTCCATTGCCGCTCGTCCATTCTCCCCACACGATAATACCATACCGCCATCAACGCGTCCTCAATCTCCAGCGACAGCTGCTTCTCGTCCGTACCCTCGGTCGGCGGATTCTCTACGCCCACGTTGTACGTTGTGAGCATCGCCCCTTCTCGCCCTCCCACTCGCCACGCACCTTCGTCAAACTGCGTCGTCGAGCGCTTCACCTCCCTGTTGATGGCCACGTACGCGGCGATCTTCTCCTCCAGCGTGTGCTCGGCCGCGCGCGCTTTCCGCCGCAGTTCGTCCCACGCCGCCGTCATCATCGTCTCTTGTTTGGAATAGCGAGAAGCTCAATTGAAGCGTTTCCGGGTCCCATCCGTCACGGGTGGGTCCAACCATAACCACCTACCCGCTACTCATACTTATTCTCACATATTTCCAAACCCACCTGTATAAGGACCCACCCAGCACATTTCAAACCCGTGGGTTGTGGCCATCGTATGCGCCAAGTGGCAACAGTAGCAGAGCCGCAGTGCAATATGGAGGGATCCGAGCAGCGGCTGAGCGCGTGTCTCGACGAGCTACGCGCCGCCAGTGGCTCGGCGGACCCGCAGCCGCAGCAGAAGCGTCTGCTGCAGGAGCTCGTGGCGCTGCAGGAGCGATGGAACGCCGCGGCGGCGCAGGGCAAGCCGGCGCCCGGCGGACTCTTTCAACTGCTCTTGCAGGCGCTTTTGGTCTACAGCGGCAACCACACGGGCGGCTCAGGGGCCGGTGCCAGTGGCGCGAGCTCCAGTATGTCGCTGCCGTTGATGTCGTCGTCGATCATGACCTCTGAGTGCGTCCAGCACCTGATTTGCGACTTGTTGACCAAGACGTACGATTATTCCGCCGCGGCGGTTGTGAATGAGTACCTGAGCGGCAAGCAGGCGTCCATCTACGTGCGCACGTCGCTGGTGATGGTGCTGGCGCGATTGCCGCTGCAGGAGATCAACCAGTTCGTCGGGGAAGTCGTCGGCTTTGCCAGTCGCAGCATCAAGTCGGCGGATTACTACATGAAGCAGTGTCTCCTGGAGAGCGTCACGCGGATCCTCAACCAGGACAACACGCGATTGTCTGCGCACCACTCGGAAGCCCTCAAGATCGTCGGGAAGACGTTCCAGGACAAGACGCCGGAGGTGCGCATCGCCGCCGCCGGTCTCCTCCACGCCATCGCGACGTACACAACGACGTCGGGACAGGCGCCACAGAGTGGAGGAAGCAGCTCGGCGCCCAACAGCAACGGAAGCGCCAGTGGGGCCAATGGAGCCAGCAACGGAGCCAGTGTGGGGAACGGCCCACCGAGTGGCGGAGTGGGGGTGACGCTCGACGCGATCATGAGTACGGCGGTGAAAGGCATGGACGACGCGGCGCCAGAGGCGAGACGTGCGTTCTCGGTCGTTGTTGGTATCGCTCTGGCCAAATACGCGTCGTCTGGGATGTACGACTTGCACGGAGACACGGGCACGCCGGTGTCTTCGGGACGAGGAGATGAAGAAGGAGGCGCTGGTAATGACGGCGAGCCAGGAAGCAACGGCAGTCAGGGTGGTGTGTCCAAGTCCAAGCTAGGATTCCGGATGCATGTACCTGGCATGGCGACGATCACGCACTTGTCGCGTCGCAAGACCGTGACCAACGACTTCTCGAGCATCGCCAACGTCATCTTGTATCTGAAAGACACGGTGGCGAGCAAGTACCTGTCGTCCTCGCAGAGCCAACAGCATCACGGCGGGATCCTCGCCTCGTACGCTATTGCGCTGTGCAGCATGTTTGAACGACTGGCTCCGGATTCGATCGCGGAAGACCAGCTGAGCGACGTCGTGGACGCGATCGTGGCCATTCTCGACTACTCGTTGACACTCCCCGACTTGACACGAGCCCGCAACTCCGTGTGCTACGTTCTTCGCTTCGGTTTTCACGTCGCCCTGTCGGAAGGTCTCCAGGAAAAGCTCTTGGGCGTGTACCTCGAACGTGGTGTGGATGAGAGCAACCATCACAAGGCCTTGTCGGTCCTCGTGGAGATCAGCCACCTGGTGCAATCGCTAGGAGAGACATCGATTGTCCATGCCAAGGAGGCGATCCGCGTGCTCCATGGCCTTTTGTCGCACGAGAAGCAGAGTATTCGATTCCAGGCGTCGGTTGCCATGGGCTCTTTGCTGACGACGCTCACGTACAAGCTCAAAGTCGGCCTTCAGGATTGCCTCTCGAGTCTGCGCGACACGACATCCTTGCTGCTGAAAGATAACGGTGCTCGTGGTATGATCAGCTTTTCGGACGAAGACAACTCGAACGGCAAGACGCATCTCTACGCGATTCAAGGTTACTCCACTGCGATTGCCCATGTCATCCGAGCTCTTGTACTGCAGCAACCAGCGTCGGGTTTGTCGCACAGTATCCTCACAAGCATCATGAACCTCGCCGAACGGCTGATCGAGAGCCAGTTCATCGACGGCTGTAGTGACAGCATTTGGCTCACGTGCACGCGAGCCGGTTGGAACCTCGCCAGTAGCTTGGTCACGGTCAAGGACGATGTGTGGATCCAACAGGCGCTGCCCAAGCTTACGGAGCTGTGGCTGCGCTCGAGTGTATTGCACACCCGAGAAGCCTCGTTGGAGTTGTTGCGCATCGAAGCCGCAGTAATTGCTTTACAAAGCTTCCTCCATGCGTGTCCCAAGGTCGTGACCGACTCCCCGAGCCTCCAGATGCTGATCTCACATGTGCTTCATGCCTATTTGATGGCGACTCAGGGCCAGTTGCGGAGTCCGCAGAAGCGTCGCGGCCAAATTGCTCGCTACCGCGTACTGGCATGGCTGATGAAGTGTTACATCCTGCTTCCACCTGTCTACAGCGACTCGTACTTGACGCTGTTGGACTTTATCGCTGAGTTTACGACTGCTCAGTCCCTGACAAATCTGTACCAGTCATCGCTCCTCCCAGCCGAGTCTACGTTCCTCTGCAACGCGCTGTCGGGCGCTGACGATCCGTTGGAAATGGTGAGTCTGGCTCGACTGGTGCCTGGTGAAGACCCCAACGTTCTCTACTCGCGCGAGCTGAATCACATTATGGCGCTACTGCAGCTCGAGAACACGCTGACGGACACGGAAGTGGAAATGCAGTACCTCGACACGTTCCAGGGTCTGGCCTGTGAGATCACGTCGAAGAACGATCTGTACGATCGCGGAAGTTGCAGCTCGTTCACATATGTGCGCCTCGTGGACACAAGCATCCTGCTCTTCGGACGAATGTTTCACTATCTCCCGGAGGAATTGCAACTGCGTTGCCTTCAGCATTTTGGTAGTGCACTTGGTGACGTGCGAGTCGATTGTGAGCTGAATGTATGCTCGCTGCTCTTTGCTGTGGCCAAGCAAGCGAAGCAGATGACGCAGACGGGAGTCGCTGGTGCTGCGACGTCTGCGTCCATTGCCAATGCCTCTTGGCCACAGCAGATCCAATCCATGTTGGGTGACATGTTGTCCTCTGAGCGCTCGACGGTGCGTCGTGGAGCCGGTGAGGCCCTGGGGCTTGTTACCTCTGCTTTACCAGAAGCAAACCAGCGTGCAGTGGTCCAAGAACTCGAAAAGCGTCTCTCACCAGATCGCGCGCCTTCATCTGGAAACGTTGACGTGACTTTGCTCGCAGCGGGGACTGCTTTTGCTTTGGCTTGTATCAAGCGCTCGTGTGGCTCGGGTATTCCTGTGGATTCGAATCTGATCTTCCAGTTTGCTGGCGAAATTGATCAACCTTTGCGCTCATGGATCATCCATTCGTGGAGTCTCATTGTGGATTCCGCTAGCTCTAGCGGAGGCGACTACGAGCAGTACATCACGTCGAGCTGCTCCCTCATTCAGGCACATTTACTCGCTGGTTTTAAGTACTCTCATTCCAACAAGAAGTGTCAGCGCTGGCATGTGAGTGCTCGAGTCGCGATCGGTCGTATCATCAATGGTCTCGTGTCGATTCTTGGCCCAGAGCTTGACACTTCTCGCGAACGTCTCGCCGAGTTCTACACGTTCTGGGGGCTGCTGCGCCAAGATGGTGAGACTCGAGTGGAGCTAGAGTATCTCAAGTTCATCGAGCAGGTTGTTGTGTTCGCTCCGTCGGCTGTCCAACATTCAGACCTCACGTACATTCTGTCGATTGTCTCGGATGGATTCGTCAACCCCGTGCTCTCGACTGGTGCTGCTTCACCGTCGACCACTGACATGACGACTCGCGACTCGTTCGGAAGTTTGGGAACTCAGCACACACGCAACGCTCTTGTTTGCGTGAACGGGCTGAGTCGTACGATCCTTCAGCAAGTCGGTATGTCATGTCTTCGCACTCTCGCGGAGCGTGATCCGACGCTCATTCGTCGCCACAACCTACAGTGTTTGCTCTTCCACGCGCTTCACGTGGAGTACAAGGCGCTCATGTGGCGCTATCTCCCAAGTCTGCACGGTATGTGGGATTTTGTCGCATTCAAGCTCTACATCCCATGCAAGACGCGAGATGGATGGATCGAAATTCGAAACACCATCCTTGCGCTTATTGACATTGATGGCGGAAATTGGCGTGGCTGTCAGCCGTGCACTTGGGCGCTCTTGTGCCGAGGCATCGCGACGGGTGAGTCGGGTAAGCCGACGAACGTAGACTCGGACCAGCTCATGATGAGCCCAAAGAGCGGGTTCGATGGCGTTCTTCCAGGTCTCAGCGGGTCGTCCGAGTCTGACTGGGCGAACGAGGCACGCTCATCGTTCTCTAGTCATCCAAACACTAGCAGCCACGCCTCAACGGGGGCTGTCTCTGCCCAGGTTGAGCAGTGGCGAAGTACAAAGCGCCATGTGAGTGACCTACTGGCGATGCTTCCTCCACTATCGCGCCAAGTGCGTCGCTTTGCGATCGAGTGCGTCGTGCGAGTGTTCGAACTCGTGGGGAGAGGCACTGAGGACCGTGTGAAGCCGCATTTTGACCTGATCGAAGCTCGTCAGCGTTTTCTGGACAATGTCTCGACCGATCAAGTGTTTGACGGAGCCGTTGAGCCGGCTAACTACCTGAGCATGTACGTGGACGAGTTCGTTACGCTGTCATGTCACGTGGCTACGTCGTCGGTGAGCGGAAATGAGCTCCCGATTTTTCAGTACGACGGACTGCGTCTGCTCAACATGCTGCTCACGCGATTCGCCTCTGCTAAGGACCCCGAAGTCTCGACTGGTGAAGCCTATGTGCTGGATCCGTACCAGGCGCAAATTTCCTCAGCAATCCGCCACGCTGTGAAGCAAGTCCAAGCCACGACCACTTTAGATGGCGACGAGCACGAGTTCTACACGCCACTCGCTATCGAGGCGTTTGCGCTATGTGGTGAATCAGTCCGAGCGCGGTTGGTGCAGGATAAGGTGGCGTTGGGTCGTATCCTACGCATGGTATTGACCAAGGACTACGGTCATGCGCACTGTATCGACGACGACGAGACTACTCGCACGGCGCTTTCGCTGGCTAACCTCGGTTGTATTGCGAATCTCCTCGTGTCGTGTGTCGAAAGCGCGCAGGCGGATGAACGCGCTAATGCTCTGGTCAAGGCCATGACGAGCAATTTGTCAACTAGCCTCGACCATCTAGTGAGCAGCTGGATGGACGCAACACTGAGCTATGGTGTGCTGATGCAGGGCTTTGGCCAATGGCCAGGCGCCACAGCCAAGCGCGAGCGATATCTCGTGCACTCGAAGGTGTTGAAGCTGGTACTTCCCATGGGGTTGGGGCCATCCCAGTCTCAAACTGCGTTTGTCGATGCCCTTCGAGCTGTCTTCAAGCGCTACTGGCCAGTGATCCCATCGGCTATTGCGGCGTTGCTTGACGTCGGTGCTCTGATCAAGAGCACGCAAATCACCGAGCACTGTGTGTTGCTGCTAACGTACAGCATCTTCCACACGCTCACGTGCGTTCGCGACCGTGTGGAGGGCGAGATGGTGCCAGTCCTTCGTGCCATGCCTCGACTACTCGCTGCTGTAGCGGATTCACCACGATATGAAGAGCTTCTGCGAAGCACAGTCCAGGCCCTCGTGGTACTCAGCAACCAGACATTTGGCAAAGTGCGCATTGCTGCGCTCGACGCACTCTTTGTTTGTCTAAATGACAAGACACGACGTTGGGAAGAAACACCTGGATTGCTTGGTGTTGCGGCCCAGGCAGCGTTGTGTCCACTGACAATTGCGGCACACATCTCGAATCCGACCGAGCAGCAGCGAGCCATGCTCGACCGGGATGAGCCTTTCCTCGGAGAATTGTTGCGTCATGCTGCCAGTGGCATCATCTTCCTCCACACTCGTGAGAGTGCTCGGCGGTTCGTCCTCGAGGCTATTCCGTTGCTGGATCGTTCCCACGGGATGTTTGTGCAACGCCCAGAGCACGCGACTGTGTTTGCAACGCTGCATCGGGCAGCCATCGAAGCGACAATGGCGTGGATCCGCGCTTCTCCTCCTCGTGGAGATGAAGGCGAAGCTGTGAACGAAGTGGTGGGCACCACCTACTCAATGGTTGTCCGGCTGCTACGTGATACGCTGGCCAAGAACTCTGGCAACGACCAAGCTCTGCAATTGGTTATGCGTCTCATTAGCAATCTGGCAGTCGCAGCGCCACCATCGCTCGCCCACGTCTCCTCAGCTTTCCACGCAGCCATTGCTACTCAGGTCCAGCAGGTACTCGAAGCGCCGGCTTCGTCAAGTCAAGCCGCTACTTTGATCAGTGGCTCTCGCGCTATCATTCAGCGACTTGCTGAAGCGCAGGACGTGAATTCGCAGCGGTACCTCGCTGCACTGTCCCCTATTATGATCAAGCGGGTCGTGTCATCAAGTATCAAGCCCGAGCAGCTTGACGAGCTCCGCGAAGCTGACGAGTTCCTTCGTTTATTGTCCTCGCAACTCAACGACGCCCACGGAACCGCTTTCGTGAGACTACTGCTACCCCAGCTCTCCACTGTCCTTGAGCGACCCCCTCCAGGTGACCTGGGTGTCCAAACCTCGTCGATCCTCGCACGACTTTTGCTGTGCTTTGCTCAGACCCGAGCTGCCGCGTTCAAGGATGTCGTGGTGAGCATGGCACCGGCTTCGCGTAGTGTACTGGAAGCCACGCTCCGTTCCGCTCTAACGGGTGGCGCCGCGCCAACTCCTGCAGCCAGTTCCAGTGGAGGATTCGCAGCTCCTGCCGCCGCGCGGTTGGATCTCAGTCGGTATAGGTAGATAGAAACCTGGGATCATGGGTGTTTTGTGTCTACTAGTGTATGGGTGGGATAGCTTTATAAGAAGAAAACGTCTACAAATCCAATGTCAGCTACTCCTTCTTCTCTCTAACTAGAACGTCGTCGCCGCCCGCACTGGCGCGCGCACTTGTTGCGTTGTCATGAGGTCCAAGATGCTCTGGAGCGTGAACAACACGAGCGATGGCTTGTAAAACTAGACAGTCACTCCCATGTCAGTGTCTCTGGTCTCAGCTACATCACGGTCACAATGCTTACCGTCAGTGTGCCCTGTGTGCTGATGTGGACCTCATCGAGTTCGACCCCCGTGAGCTCCATGGTCGAGAGATTCTCGGCCAAATTGGCAAAATACGATTGTTCCAGACGTTCAACGAGGTCCGTGGCCTCGTCGGGACGTGCCCGCGCCATTCCTTGGCGTCGTACGGTCATCCAAGGCACTGTGAGAGCAAAGGAACGGACTAGTTCCGCTGGGATCACACTAGAATACGCGAGTCGCAATGGTCCTCGACTTGACAGAGCAGGCGATTCACCAGCTACGCAATAGCAATCCCATAAGTCACGCAGAATCCACTGGTCCCACGAGTAAGCGCCTTACCTGCTCCGGGGTTCGCCGCATTCGCTTCCATCCACGACTGATGCGCACGCCCTTCTCGTTCCAACAGCTCCTGGATGGCTGCACGAGTCACACGTCGCAGACTCTCGCTGTTCATACGCACGAGGTGACGATCCACAAGACACTGGAATTTTTGCTGCAGCCACGAGCAGACGGAGACCATGAGTTCCTCCGTACCACGCACAAGGAGCGCGTGGTGCTGCTCACGGCCTGGACCCATGGCTGATCGCTGCACAACGGGGTACGCCGAGCCATCCGTGGGTGGATCCTGCTTGCCTTCCGGGAAGTAGAGGATCAACGCGCCCTTGCGATGCTTGACTTCGACGTCATTCGCGACATTCGGCTGCGGTTGCTGTGGGTGTCCAGGACGCACGGGCTGTTCGAGCTTCTCGAGCAACGCCTCGGCCTCAAGATCGCGCGCCTCGCTCACTTGGAACGTGACCAGATTGCGCGTATACCGGATGCTAACGTTGTATCCATACTCTTGGTTGTACGTCGTGAGCGATCGCTCGCGCAGGTATGTCACCAGGTCTTGCGCGTATGCACTCAAGTCACGACGGTGGAAGTAGTAGAGATGCGACACCACGTGGAGTGTCCATCGCTTGTCGAGCAACACGTCTTCGACGCGCATGCCTTCGTCTTGCGACGGCGACGGTGGTGCGCGCATGACCGGAGGAGGCACGCGCACAGCCACTGGCGCAGGCATGCGACCCTGCTCGCCGTAGTACGGCTGAGACGACGGATCGAACTGCATGGACGACACGCTGGAGGCTTTACGCGGCATGCCGCCCCTCGTTTGCACGGGTTCCGCGTCATTACCCCACATGGCTCTCGGTCCACGTGGCGTGACGAAGCCCCCATATTGCGACGGCGCGGCCGCCGTTGACGCGTGACGCGCGCGCACGGGTTCTCGGGACATCATGGGCTGCGAGGGCGTGCGCGTGGCCATGGACGGCGAGCGCTGGTGGCGCGGCGGCGAGCGCAAGTCCCGATCCATTCTCGTCCTGTTGCGAGGGCTTCTCAAGTGCGTGTGTGCAAGGTTGTCATCTGAGCGCCTCAGCCATTCAGCATGAGTCGGATGTCTGAGTCCGACTAGACAGGAGGACCATCACTCTGACTACTTGCACAACGTGCAGATCTGTCGCGTAAAACCACTGCACAGTGCACACAAACCACGAGCAGAGGTGGTTTTTGGGTGCTAGTGCGGTCGTGGTCGACGTGGTGCAACTTATTTGTCCCCCCTCCCTCCCTCCCTCATCAGAGTGTCGGTCACATCACGAGGAAATCCAAGAAACCAGAACACAAGAATGACGACGATGGAGACGACGACGCCGCGTACTCGCGCTGTGGTCTTCGTGCTGATTGACGGACTGGCGGATGTCTCGCTCAAGCAGTTGGGCAACAAGACCACGCTCGAAGCCGCGAACACGCCGGCGATGGATGCCATTGCGCGTAAGGAAAACCAAAAGGATCTGATCTTGAAGATGCGACTGTGTTTAACAAACGCGTCATGTAGGGGGCGGATTGAGCGGACTGCTGGATCCCGTGGCGCCAGGATACGCGTGTGGCAGTGACACGGCACACATGTCCATCTTTGGCTATGATCCCTTCATGTGAGTACCGTACAACCCAAGTGCCGTACAACCCAAGATACGGGATACCGGAGATGCTGATGAATATGATACCCACAGCCATTACCGAGGACGTGGATCGTTCGAAGCCATGGGAGCGGGTCTTCATATGGACAAGGGTGATGTCGCCTTCAAGTGCAACTTTGCGACAGTCAAAAAGGTTAGTATATCTGTTTTGTATTGACCAAGGATCGTATCGAAATGGACCTTACTGAACGACTATTGCTCTGTCCTCGTGTAGAATGACTCGGGCGAGCTAATTGTCGAGCGTCGACGCGTGGATCGCAACTTCCCCGAGTGGGGTATTGATCTTTGTTCGTTCCTTAACGGAGTCCACGTACCAGAGTGCCCAGAGATCCACGTTGCCACGAAATATGCGACCGAACATCGCTGTGGTATTGTGTTCAAGGGAAAAGGCCTGTGTGACCGCATCTCTGGCTCAGATCCCCTCAAAGACAAGTACGTTGAGTATCAACAGTCAAAAGCCCACTTATTACAAACTAATCCTGTTCTTTGACCAGTCTACCACTACTGAGATCGAAGCCCCTTGATGACTCTCCTGAAGCTGCGTACTCGAGCAAGGTGCGACTCATTATGATCAAAATCAGTTGACCATGACTAAATCGATCAATGCTGTAGGTCCTGAACGAAGTTTCTGACACCATTCACCGTGAATTGCGCACGCATCCTATCAATGTTGAGCGTGAGAAACAGAACCTTCCCCCAGCTAACGTCGTCTTGCTTCGTGGTCCTGGCGAGCGCATTGATGTTTCTACCTTCCAGGAAGTCCACGGTATGAAGCCATTCATGATCGCCCCCACTTGTATCATTGCTGGGCTTGGTATGTCGCTGGGTATTGAACTCCTTAAAGTTCCGGGAGCCACGGGTGACTACCACACGAACCTTCTAAACAAAGCTGAAGCGGCTCTGCAGAAGTTCGAGACCGACCCGACGTACGAGTTCTGCTTCTTGCACATCAAGGCAGTGGACGACGCAGGACACGACAAGGATGTCGCGAAGAAGATCCACTTCATCGAGAAAGCGGACGAAATGCTTGGGCAGTTGTTGCGTGGCATTGAAACTCGATTGCCAAACCACGAGGTTTCTGTTATCCTCACTGGTGACCACACTACGCCTGTACTCTACGGTGACCATAGCTTTGAGCCAGTGCCATTTGCCATCACTCGTGCGGGTGCGGCATTGAAGGTATTGGAGGACAAGCCACTACCACCAGCCTCCGCGCTCACAGATCAAGTTGAGACTTTCTCGGAGCTCGCCGTGCTACACGGCGCCCTTGGCCGCTTCTCGGGCGATCAGGTCATGAAGATTGTGAAGAACTTCCGAGAATATGAAGAATAATCCGACTGGCTGTAGTGTAAAGCACCAGATGAGATATGAATAGTTTGAATAACGTCGAGGTACTCATTCAAGATACCATAACATTTCACGAATTTGGCGAGCGACGGAAGCGTGAGGGAACCTCCAGCTCGAGAGGAATGCGCTGCTTGGTCTCTTTCAACAGCTTCTTGAGCTCGACAGCGATGTCGCATTCGGTTGTGAGGAAAGCTGTGACGGTACCGGTGCTCTGGCCAGGACGACGTCCAGTTCGACCGCATCGATGGACATAATCTTCAATCGTATGCGGCATATCAAACAGGATAACGTGATCCACATCAGCGAAATCAAGGCCACGTGACGCCAAGTCCGTCGCGACCAGCACATCGACGTAGCCTTCTCGGAAAGCCGTGAGCACGCGAAATCGGTAAGCCTGGGATTTGTCACCATGCAACCCTGCGACGTGGAACTGCTCTTGGCGTAGCACCCGGGCGACAAAATCAACGCTCTCGTGCGAGTTGCAGAAGACAATAACCGGGGGAGTAGGAGTCGCGCGGAGAGCTTGCAGCAACCGAGTTTTCTTCTCGGCAAACCGCATAAAGAGCACGTTCTGAGTCACATTCAGCGACGTCCGGCCGCTCTCTGCTTGGCCCATACCGACGCGGAGTGTGATCGGATTTAACACTGCAGAGCGTGCGAGTCGCTCGAGAAATGGTGGCATTGTCGCCGACCAGATCGATGTTTGGCGTCCCGTTTCGTTGGTCTGATGCAGGATTTGTCGAAGCTGACTCTCCATCTCTGCATCCAGCATCCTGTCAACCTCGTCCAAGACGAGATACGTCACATGCTCAAACAAAACAACACGTTGTTCGATCAAATGCAGGATACGACCAGGTGTTGCGATGATAATGTCCACTTGGTCGTGAGCACCACGAAGCTCCTTGATCTGTGAAGACAGCGAGACACCACCACATACAGCTGCTGCTGTGAAGAACGGACCGCTTCTGATGATGGCCACTTGATCAGAGTTCTCTTCCACGCGAGGAGACGCTCCGATGAAGCAACAGAGCTCGTGGAAGACCTGGTCCATCAGCTCACGAGTGGGTACCACCACCACAGCTGACGGCCGTACAATACGCTGAGGGTCGTGTATCCGCTGCCCCTGGGCGTATTTCTCGTACTGAATGCGCACAAGCCACGGTAGGAGATAACTGAGCGTCTTGCCACTCCCTGTAGCCGCAAGTCCAATGACGTCACGTCCAGTGAGCAGACTGGGGATGGCTTGCATCTGCGTCGGCGTTGGTATCATCACGCCTCTCGTCTTCAAAACTCTACACACTCCACATCAGAGACAAAGCATGCATTCCTGATACACACAAACACAACGTACTCGAGTGCGTGGGGTGGAAGATACATCGCCTCGAAGCTATCGAGCATCGGAGGAACCTCGTCGCCATCCACCTGAACCTCGTGTTCCAGTCGATGCCAACGGGCTTCCTGCGCATCCCCGACACTGGTCGACGGCGCATTGAACGCGCTATTCACTGTGCTGCTGGAAGAGCCGGCGTCGCTCTTGAGCTTCTTCCGCAGCGGCGTGAAGGCCGTCGGGGCATCCATCACATCCATCGGCGGTTGCCCGTGCATGGTCCTACTCACCGAACTAGCTTGGACTGATGAGCGACCTGGGCTAATTAGTATCCCCACTTCGGTCGAATGGTGAATATGCTTGCTGCCTGGGCTCGCCTGCACGGGTGCACGGATGCGAATGATACACAGGAAGAGTGCGTACCAGGTGTCTTCGAGAGCAGGCTCGGTGTATTAGTACTAGAGTGAACTAGCCTGGGAAGCCTGCATGCTAGGGACGCACTGGTTAGCCGTACATGCGAGCAGCCGTGCGCGAGACGATGCCGAGGATCTCTTCGATCTCGTCCTCGGCGAAGCGCTTCTGCAGACTCGGCACGAGCGCCACCGACTCCTCGACTTCCTCCGGGTTTAAATTAGATAGACACGCGATCTCGAACTCTTCGAGACGCACTTCCGTCACCTGACCGTCTTCTTCGCGCTGGAACGCCAACGACATGAGCGCTCTACACAACAATCCCCCACGCAAAAGAGCACAGCCAGTCAGTCGTCACGCGCGCCCGTGTCAAGGATGGAGGACTCAATCGCCCAACGGCAACGTACTCGCGCAACTCGGTCACCGACGCCTGGTTGGACACCGGGTCCTTCGTGCCACTAAAGCGCTGCACATACGAGTACGTCTTCTGGAAGACACTAAGCGCAACCACCGCCAATGCGCATCGGTCAGCACTCTCCACACCACCATCGCATCAACTCAACAGCGTACCCCGTCAACTGCTTCTCCTGGTTCTCGTAGTCCGACTTTTGCTTCTCGAGAATCACGGCCACCTCGGCATTGGAGAGACACGTCTCGTGACGGAAGTCGTCGCCCAGGTTCAGCTCCGCGGCGTCCTCCGTGTCGATCACGTGCTGTGGGTTCGACGCCATCTTGTCTTCTCTTCCGTCGCGATATGGCGCGCCGTGGGTCCGTGAATCCAATGGACTATCACACAGCACAGGGAGTATCGTCTTATACAGGGAGAGCCCTCAACCGGTCCGAAACCGGTTGCACACCGTGTCAAGTGCCATGCTGTGGTAGTGAGGTCAGGAGCGCATTGGGACCAAGATGCTGAACGGGTCTTCGACGACGTCGGTGCAGATGCTGCGTCGCAGCGCAGAGCGTCGCCTGCCGTCGGTGCCGCGTCGTGGATTCGCTGCGCCTGGTGGTGCCGGTGGTGTTGCTGGTACGTGCAAATGTCGAGAATGCGCCGGGTTTTTGAGGATGATGTTGACTGGAATTCCCGGAAACTAGGCAACAAAATCACGGGTGTCGTGCGATTCTACAAGAAGGTGGGCGTCAAGGATGTTGAAGAGAATGGCAATGTGCACTACGCCGTGACGCTGGACGGGAAGACGGTCAAGACGCCGATGCGCTCGCCCCTCCAGCTCCCTTCCAAGTCGATGGCCGCAGCAGTGGCGCACGAATGGGACGCGCAGGGCGAGCGTATCAAGCCAGCACTCATGCCAATGATGACGCTGGCCTCAACGGCGCTAGATTTGACCAAGAACTCGAGCAAGACGGAGTTGATCAACGAGATGCTGCATTACTTGCACTCGGATACCGTCTGCTACCAAGTCACCGCCGACCAGCAGGAGAAGCTCGCGGTGTTGCAGCAAAAGAAGTGGGATCCGCTGCGCAAGTGGTTCACGGAGCAGTTCAAGGGCGAGTTGGATGTGAGCCATGGCTCCATCGGCCGTCTCACGCACGACGACGAGATTGTCAACAGCATCCGCGAAGCCCTCGAGCAGGTTCGACACTACCTCACAACACTAGTTTGCTGCATGGCTGACCGTTGTGTGCCTTTGTAGCGATCCGAGTTCGAGCTGGTGCCGCTGCGTGCCATCACCAAAGAGTGCAAGTCGTTGATCACGGCATGGGCCTTGTTCAAGCGTCACATCACGGCCAGCGAGGTAGGGCGTCTGGGTCGTCCTCGTTGTCGTTGTATCCATTTACTCAGCTTCTTTGTTCCTCCTCAGGCAATGGAAATCTCGCGAGTCGAGGAAGAGTTCCAGATTGGACGATGGGGCCTCGTGGAAGGTGGTCACGATCTGGACCGTGTCAACTGCCGCGTCAACTTGTCGAGTGCCTCGTTCTTCCTCTGGCTGCACCAGAACCAGCACTAAATCGAGTATATCACGTCTAGAGAACGAACCGAGTCCAAATAAAAGGAATACGTCGTGTTCTTCACGTTTGATCACACGCAGAAAAGACATTGCTGTCGATTCTCTCGACTGCATTACATGCATGCCATCTAAACATACACTTGGATGTCGTCCTTAGAGACGAAGCACATACGCCAGATGGGACGTCAACTCCTTCTCTGGCTTGGTGCTATCGTGTGCAGACAGACACTGCTTGACGTTGAAGCAGAAAAAGAGTAAGGCGCAGCCCAGGAGGAATGCTCCGCACGAAGCCACGATGACCAGTGACTTGTGGTTTGATGAGGACTCTGTGAAACAACAGTCATGCATGTAAGTCAGGATACCTCGGACAATGATAAATGACCCACGCACCCTCCTCTTCGTCGACCTGTACGTCACCCAAGGGGTCTGGAACTTGGCTCGACCCCGCGTGGCACACCTGGCACTCTGTACCAAAGCACATCGCGAGATCAATGGCCGTTGAAGTGTCAGCGCTAACGGCAGTGGCATCGACGAGACAAGCCGTTTGGGCCGAGTGCAGAAAGAAACGGTCGGTGGCGGAGCTGGGAGCAGCGTCTGCAAACTCAGGCTTGTCGTAGCCGAGCACAACCGATTCTACCATCACACGCGGCACAGAGGAAGCGTTGATGGGCGCTTGGCCTTCCAGATACTTGACCTGTGTTGTCGACAATGTCGCCGTGAACCCTATGAGCACCAGGTCTTGCTTACCACAGAACGAATCCATTCGTTGGAGGATACTCACGATTGCTCTACCGCCCGCATCGCTTTCTATTGGGATGGCTTCGCTCGCATCCACGACCAGTACACAGGCAAAGCTCTGCGTACCGTTACCCTTGAGCCGCACCCAGACAGTTCCGTTACTCGTCGCCTCGCGCACGACTTGCCACTCCTTCTTCTTGTACAGCACGCGACTATCTCCGCCAAGCGAGTAGATCTTGAGCAAGCCAGCCGCCGCCGCATTGTCCTCGGTCTCGTTGCGATTGTTCGTGGCATTACTCGACGGCGTCGGTGTGGTGAGTACGCCAAGGTCAGTGTCCGCGTCCAAGATCGCCCCGGCTCGCGCGAGCACCGTGGACATCATGGTGGCCTCCTCGTCAGTCGAGAAAGCATGGACAATGGACAAACGTGAGGCACTCGCATGCGTCACATGGCTCAAGAGCGAGAACAAGAGCACCCAACAGACGATGGGCAGTGCCGCCACCGGCCAGCGCATGATGACACTCGAGGTTCGGTGGAAACGCGGAAATGAACGTTGGCAACTGGCTTCTCAGTGTTCGGACCAAGTCGACACATAGAAAACACCACGATGTCCATGTTTTCCATGGGAAAGCGAGTCGAACGCGACGAGAACCCACCGAAGAGCTCACTTGCTGACGACTCGACCTGATCTCAATGGTCACCAACTCCTTTTCAGCCAATCAAGACACTCGATTCTTGTTTTCAGCCAATCATAGACATGATACCCATCCGATCGAGCCAGCACATGACATGGGTACAGGTCATCCCTGTGAGAACCGATTTCATACCTTGCTATTTGGTAACATCGGTTTGAAAAGGATATGAGGTTAAGAAGTCTTGTTAGGTTTGAATTTTGAAGCCCGAAGAAAAGCCCGCGCGCAGCCCACGACGAGTGACCGACGGACGACGAGAACGCGATCAAGCATGGTACGCAGCGCGCTGTACGCACGCTCGGCGTGTGATAGAGATGCATGCGGACGTGTGGCTCACGTGTGGCTCTGTGGGATGCCCTGGATGCGTAGGACTCGGACGAACTTGCGGAGCTAATGCCGCGCACGCGGTACGACAAAACCCGAGGGGAAACAAGGATAACGGCGAGGTATTAACGATTGCGGCTGCTTTTAGGGCAGCAAATGAGCGAGCGTCCGTGAATGTGGGCAACCTGCGGACGTACATGGCGCAGGTGCGAAGGGAATGCGTGTTGTGGACAAATGGCGGGAAGACTGACGGGTGCTGGTGGTTTGTGGATATAGAGCGCGGCTTCCCAGTGCGTTTCGAGTCGAGAATGCGAGAGAGAGAGAGTGAATGCGTGTACTGATTGCTGCGCTGGTGTTGTGTAGACGAGCGAGCGTGATGATCCGGAATGACGTCCGGAAGGACGACCAGGGCTTTGACGATATCGACGACTTCTGGGCGGAGAACGATGGCCTCGATGATGATAACGATGGCACGGAAGGGGAAGAATGTGGGTGATAGCTACTAGCGAGACGATGGTCGTGTGTTTCATTCTAACGGGGTTGATGTCTTGCAGCAAGCATCCTGTCAGAGGGAGTGATGTCCTCGGCGAATGTGTCCATGATGTCGAACCGCTCGGGCGTTCCGGACAACGACGACTTTGATTTTGGCGCTGGTAACGTGTCTGACAGCGCCGACACGATGGACTTGGAGTCATTGCCACCACAGCCGACACCTGCCAGTGCCCGTCGTGCCAAGAAACTCAAGGAGGCAGCACTTGCCGAGGCGCAGCGATCTTCTCGCTCGGCCCCGACTCCTGAAATGGACGACTCGTACGAAATCTCCTTCACGCCAAAGAAGTCTTCCCGAGGTTCGTCCAAGGCAGCCAGCAACAAGGAACTGGGAAGTGGCTCCAAGGCGGCCCAGAAGAAGAAGATGCGTCGGCAGTCGAGAGATTCGTTCGGGAGCGACGTTGGCGGCTTCAACTCAAACAACTCTCCATTTTCCATCAACGACGCCGTGCTGACTCCGCTGTCGAACGCGAGCGAGAAGAATTTGCCATCGATCAAGTCGTTCTCAGAGAGTGTTTCGGTAAACTCACCAGACATTCGTGTTGACCTCTTCAAGAGCAAGAAGACGAAGTCGTCAAAGAAGAGCGAGAAGAGTGACAAGAGTGGTAAGAGCGACAAGAGCGACAAGAGCGGTAAGAGCGACAAGAGTGACAAGGGCGAGAAGCGATCAAAGCCTGCGAAATCCAAGGACACAGTGCGCACTCCAAAGACACAGACCCGGAAGTATACATACAAGTCGTCGCCTGTGACTGATGTCTCGTTCGAAAACCCAGCCGACAACGATGGCTCTTACATGATGACGAGCATGGGCGGCACTGATGACGACGATAGTGACTGGGGAGACCGACACAACGACGGCAGCATGGTTAAGCGCACACGGGATGGTGATCTCTCGTACGCTGATGCAGTCTTGCGAGATATTGATGGAGATGATGTCAATGGGTTGCGTCGATCCAAGCGAAGACGCTTCAAGCCTCTCGAATGGTACAAGGGCGAGCACTACGTTTATGAACGTCGTCAGTCGGGTGTGGGTCTGGTGATCCCGACTGTCGCGGGCATTGAACGCGTTGGTTCCCGGTCACCAACCAAAAAGGATCGACCGAAGAAGCGACCAACGACGACGTCTCGACCGAAGAACCAGAAGCCACTGCCAGCAGACAAACTCCCCAAGGTAAGTCGAAGTACTCAGAGATGCTCTTGTTTTGATCGGGGTTTCACATTGTCCTTGTAGGATCTGGTTTTTGAGAATGGAGAGTGGGCAGACATTTGGGACAATGTGGCGGGCTGCATCAACAAGATCAACGTGATTTGTCGCGCCAACGAGATTGACCATCGTGAGCTCCCAAGCGTCGATAGTTTGCCACCTGGCTTTGCCGGCCAGAGCTTCAACATCCGTAGCAACGTGCCGTTCTCTCGGTGGATCTGTGGTCGTCTTGGCCTTCCTCCAGGAGCCGCCAAAGAAGCTGAGAGTGTGGGCGATGCAGTTCAAGTGTTCCAAGTTATGGATTGCCAGCCTCAGTCCTTAGAAGTCGCATTCGGTCCTGTGACTGACGATTACTTCGATCTGGACAACGCCACACGGTTCCTGCTCAACCCCAAGGACGAGTTCTACGTGCCACCCCAGAATGCGTATTATTTAAGAAATCACTCGGAGACCACGACGTGCGAGCTGCACTTCATGATTCTCAAGCCCGGTTCGTCCAAGTCAGCAGCTTCGAGTCGAGAGTCAGAGGGAGGAAGCGAGCAGAAACGGCAGAAGAAGCATTAGAGTTTGCGAAGAACGTCGTCGGAACCATGTTAAGCAGTTAGGTGTAAATACAGAGTGAATTTTCCTGGAAACCCCAGAGTCTGAGATCATAACGTTCGCTTTTATTTCGTGAGGGACTTGCAGTGACCTCGGCGGTATTCGTTCTACCAGGATGAGGAGCTGCGGTGCCGCATATTTTCTAGATTGGTTGCTATACTATATCCTAGCTATCATAGAATACAAAATGGAACGGAGGAATAGAGTCCTCCTGCCCGTGGGACTTGTATCGGGGCTTCTAGTTGCGCAGGAGTGGCAATCCCCGTGCGTCTTGGTATCAAAATTGGACGTCGCCGAAATGTAGAAAAATATCGAATGGGTGCACACAGAAGACTCTGCGTGGCGTCTAGCTGGCAACACAGCAGCGCAATTCGGCGAGCTGCGAGCGCGTGAGTCGCAAATCCAAGTTGCTGCCCCAGCCGCACATCTGCTCGAACGAATCGTGGGTGAGTTCGACTTGCTGCACGATTTCTTCGGTCGTGGGCTGCTCAACGAACTTGAGGGTCTTGGCAAAAGTGTATGGCACGTGATCGACTGCGGAGTGGCAGGCATCGCGTTCCGCCATCGAGTCGCCAACGGAGACGAAGTTAAAGTAGGATTCTGGAGACTCGACGCTGTCGCTATCTGGAGGAAGGGTCGCGTTCCCGAAACACTTGCGCGCAATCAACTGCATGACCTCGTGCTTCCACGAGCTCGAATCGCCGCCGACACCGAACGTCTGCTCGTACCAGCTACGCGCCGAGACGATGTGGATATCAGCCATGTCGAGGATCGCCTTGACGCCAGGGAGATACAACGCGCACGAGAGTTCGACCCAGCCAAACTCGGCGGCCGTGACAACGAACACGGGGCCGTAAGACACGGCCTTCTTCAAGAGCCGCGCGACGTTGTCGCCAATCATGATCAGGATCTTCTTCTGCTCGTCCGTGAGTTGGATCTGCTGACCGCGGTACTTGGGCAGCAAGTCCTGCGCGTGAAGCCATGAGCTCGGACACAACGTGTCGTCCCAATCGAAGACGACGACGGTGCGTTCACGGACCGAGTGGGTCGCTGGACGCTTCTTTTGGTGGATGTGACGGTGACGATGGTGGTACGTCGGTTCGCTCGGCATGTTGCTGACGGTGGTGGAGAACGCCATGATACCGAGAGCTCGAATGCGCAAATGAAGTCGAAGAGCTTCGACAGACCCAGGCGTGCGCTGAAGAAGCGGACGTTACGCACACACAGGTCAGAATGGGTTGTGTGTGTGTGAGCAGCGTTTCGCCTCGTACACTGTGGTTTTTTGTGTGTGTGTATGAAGGGGTATGGGGGTGGGTGAGGAAGTGGTCGCTCTCTGTGTGTGTTGCCGCTCGCGCGCGCAGTGAAAAGCGAAGAAGCGACCGCACCACAGCACGCACAAAGAACATCCGTTGTGGTCCCCTAATCCACCGCGACACTCGGTACACAAGCCATCCGTTGGTGGTGGCGGACCGCAGGGTGAGGGGAGGGGGGACTATTACACTGTTACATCAGCTGAAGGGGCACTGGCGTACCCTGACGCAAGTTGCGATTGTGGACGAGGCAGTGATTAGGGGTACTCACCTGCGAGTCCGGAAAGCTTGTCCGGATAAGAAATTGTCACATGTAACTACTTGGTGCACAAGACATGAGGCAAGGCAAAAAAATTCTGAAATTTTAGCTTTGGGTGTTCATGACAATGGCTGCCACAGCGATAAAAATGTGAGGGCGGGCGTTTGACACCCGCGAATGCAGTGGAATGTCGTGAGCGTTTCATACGGCACTGCAAGGAATCATTGCGTTCCCAGCGCCTCGCTCACCGGTGGCTGCATTCCAGCCTGTTCACGCTCCATAACGACTTTTTAACATTCACAAAAGCTCGAAATCCACCTGGGCGGACCAACCCAACCAGGTGGCCAACTTACAACACGACGTGGCTAGGTGATTCTCCTCCGCATCCTTACGTACTGTGTAGTCGCGTCAAACCGTAGACGGCGAGCCGAGCTTCTCGAGAAAGTGCTTCGTCAAGTCGTGTGCGCGAGCCGTAGAGAAGCAGGCCAACAGTCGTCACTGAAATCAGCGAAGAGACCGCTTGGCGCGTTCTTCTGGCAAGGCAGATGCGGCGTCGGGCGAGCAGGCAACATCGTTGGCTGTAACGGAGCGGACGGCATCGCTCCGATCGATCCGCACGCGCTCTACGTCTTGCTTCATCTTGGTGTGAACGTGCCAGTAGTCAGCAACGAAAGCGACACACCTTGTTGAGTATCTCCTTACAGAGGCTAGGCAGCTACCTTATGCGACTAGAGAGGGTGAGTTTGCTCAGAGTGTTGGTCGTGCCGTTGAAGTTGGCACCACGTCGTCAACATGGAGGAAGAAGAAGCGCGTATGGCGACCGAAGACGACGCGTTCCGGCTTGAGGAAGCCGTGGATGGTGAGTGTCTGGCCCAGTTCAATGGCCGCCGCGTCGTCTGCCAAGGGGATCTGCTCCACAAGGACGCGGATGGCGTCGTCCGTGGCAAACCACTCGCGGAGTTCTTCGCCTCTCAACCAGCGCCAGAGTTGCACCACCCAGTCTCTCGCGTCTTCTCCTTCAGTTGTTGCGCGCTGTTCGCGTAAAGTAGCCGCGAGCATTCTTGCTATCGATCGTAGACGGTGCGCCTCTGAAGTGGGACTACTTCCCGGGTCGACTACATGCTCGTCCAGAACCGCTTGGAGGTAGTTGCGCACATCCGGGAAGAATTCGAACTCATCCTGCAGAAAGAGAAGAGAATGGCGCCAGAAGGTCGGACGGAACTGATCGGGATGCGCTCGCAGACACCAACGAAGTAAAGAGAGATGGTACGCTTTCATCGAATGAGCCTTGGTGGAGTACCCGCGATGGAGAACCTCGAGCTCCAAGACGTTGGGCTCGATGACAAGGTTGCCAAACGAGTTGATCAGAATAACCACGCCCACAGATGCATACGAAAACGCTTTGGGGGTCTTCGGAGGAAGCTTGGTGATCACATCCGACGCATTGACAAAGGCAAACGTTGCGGGGACGGCGTGCATGTATATCTTCCTGAACGCGTGATTACCAATTCGAGGACAGCCAAATGTTGTACACGTCACATTTGCAGTGCGAAGACGGGCTGCGATATCGAAGCTACACAACACGCTGAGTGCACCTCCGAGGCTGTGGCCAGTTACAAGGACAGGACGTGAGTGAGCTGACATGAGTTTTTGCACCTTACGTATGACGCGATCGGCCACAGTAAGGTAGGCGGTGTAAAACCCTCTGTGCACTTTTGGAGGATTCCTCTTGCAGCATAAGCGTTGCCACAGAGTTCGCTTCGATGTATCGGTGTTCCGGATTGGAAGACGCTTGTGGCGAGACGGGATCTTGGTCAGATCAAGCTGCCTCGCACTGAGGTGAAGTGCCATCGAAGACTGCAAATCTGTCCGAGCATTTGTTTTGCTGAGAGTTCCACGGAAGGTAACGACAATCTTCGACTCGGAAGTCAGGATGAAGCAATGTGTGTCCGTTGTCGCGTCATGGACAACCTCCGCGATCGTGAAATCTTCGTCTCCAACAAGTTTCTGGATAGAATTGACGTCTTGGTCGTACTTCTTGTTGCCACTTGCGTAGACGAGATGGGCAAAGTTGAATGCCTCTACTTGACTGTTCAAAATGAAGTGATGTGGGTCAATTTGCCCGACGTGGCCTAGGTCAGCGAAGTTGGCTTTGACAAAGGTATCCGACTCGTAGAGGAAGTACTTCATTCGTTGCTGCTTGATTTCCAGGTTTTTTGCTCGGATGAACCACCCGCACATGCCGATTGCATCAGCAGGCAACGCACAATACATCAGAGCAAGAAACCATAGACCAAGACTGCACCGGCTTCCAACCTGCTGCTCGGCTGAACCAGTGTACAGCACAGACCTTGGGAGATCTGCTGATGGCTGGCTCAGGAATATTTTGATCGGTGCAGTCCAAGCAGCAATGTGCCCTCCAATGGTGATAAGCACGACGGTCATTCGGAAGTACACGACAAAAACGCTGTACTCGGTGTACGTTCGGGCAAAGTTCTTGATGAAGAGATGTCGAAAGAGAGAGTGGACGAAGTGGGTTTTGTAAATGGTAGCAGCCAGAACGATAGCATCCATCGTCGAGATAACAAGGGTTTCGACTAAGAGGCGTGTTGGTTTGTCGATCGGAGTAACTTCGATCCATCGTATTCGAATCAGTGTGACGAGGTTGGTGAGAGGAAGGAAGTCGTAGATGACCGTGCTGTTCCAGCATATGACCAAGCGAATCAAGAGGTAGCACACGATCAGGCCGACGATATATCGAGATACTATCCGCCCTCGCCTCCTTGAGAACATGAGCTGGCGCGCTGGTGAGTCCTTGGTGGCCGCCAAGAGTAGTCTCGAGTAATGGCTGGTTAGGTGCGCTGACGTCAAGTGGATGAATCCAGCCAAAAGCGCATTTGCAAACGAGCGAAGGCGTGAGCTGGGCTCCTGGTATTTCCCTTGCCACGCGAGAATATTTGAAGTGAGCATGACAGCGCAGACCAAGCCTGCGAGCGACGCAATCACTGCAATGGCGATTTGAATCCGCTGCTGCTGCTGAGCAATGAGCACCCGTCGCACATAAGCCGTTGCGAAGATCACGAGAGTGCCATGAAGGAAAGCTTCCGATGGAAGTGCATCATCACGCACGAGTCGTTCATGCTTGGTACGAAGGGATGCCGACCATACGATATGGAAGATTGGACCACCCAAGATGGCGACCCGAATCAAAAGGTACAACTGCGAAATGTCTCGTGACGTCAGGGTGCCCAACTTCAAGTGGTATTCTTCAACCGGTGTGATCGAGTTCCGCTTCAGCACCTTGCGATGGAAGGACGACGCTTTCTGAAGCACATACGCCGAGAGTCGTCCCACACCACGTCTCCGAGACTCGACTCCATCGTTGCTTTGCTGCAGTCGCGGAGACTGGATCGACAGGGACGGCAGCCCCGGCTTCACATCCGCGACGTCAATCGACGCTGGCGTCGTCCCTTCCTCCGCGATCTTGGCGTGCGTGTCCTCGTCTCCTGGGTCTTCAATGACCGGATCGGCACTTGACGCGACGGCGTCCACGCCCTCTGCGCCGTCTGCTGCCACTTGTGGTCGCACCTTGCTGTCCATCTCCGCGTCACTTCCATCTCCTCACGCGGCCCAGAAACCGCAGCCGCGACCCAAAATACCAAGTTTCATGGTACCCAACCGTAGCTCTTCGCGAGATCTGATGTGACCCACACCATTATCTCACTCAGCCCAGTTCAACCCCGTCTGAGTGTCATACGGGCAATCCGACTCGATCGCGACGAGCAGCGTCACTGGTTTTCTCTGCTCTTCATGGCGCGCTCGGCTCCGCAGAAGCAGCGATTCCGCGGCGGCGGAGGGGCTACCGGCCAGCAGAACCAGAACTACGGCGACGAGCGCAATGTCATCGGCGTCGACGACCTCGTGCTGCTCAGCTCCGTCTCGGAGACGGCGATCCTCGAGAACCTCAAAATCCGACACGCCGCAGACGTCATTTACGCCTACATTGGACACGTCTTGGTCGTGGTGAACCCGTACAAGTGGCTTGACATCTACGGGGAAGAGACCATGAAGGCGTTCATGCACAAGGCGCGGATTGATGTGCCGCCGCACGTGTTTGCGACCGCGGAGGAGACGTACCGCACGATGCTGAGTGAGGAAGACCATCAGTGTGTCATCATCTCGGGTGAGAGTGGCGCAGGGAAGACGGAGGCGTCCAAGCAGATCCAGAACTACATCGCTGGAGTGAGTGGAAGCGGAGCCGGTGTCGACAAGGTCAAACGCACGTTTCTCGAGAGTAATCCGCTCTTGGAAGCGTTTGGAAATGCCAAGACGCTTCGAAACAACAACTCAAGTCGCTTCGGCAAGTACTTTGAGCTTCTCTTCGACTCGGCTGGTCGTCCTCAAGGTGGTAAAGTGACCAACTACTTGCTGGAAAAGTCGCGTGTCGTGCGGCCTGGCAAGGGGGAACGCAACTTCCACATCTTCTACCAGCTTCTCGCCGGCCTCCCGGATGGTGCGCGCCAGAAACTCTACTTGGATGCTCGTCCGGATGCCTTCCAGTTCCTCAAGGCAAGTGGATGTTATTCTGTGGACGATGTCGACGACGCCAGTGAGTTTGAAGCTACGCTACAAGCCATGCAGCACGTCGGAATCAAGCGCAAGCAGATCGAGCTGATCTTTCAGACCCTTGCGGCTGTGCTGCATCTCGGTAATCTGCAGTTCGAGCACCGCCAAGTCGGTGACGCGGAGGGTTGTGTGCTTCGAGACGATCGTCGTGAGACACTCGAAATTGCTTGTGAGCTCTTGGGTCTTGACCCTGCTCGCCTCGAGCATGCGTTGTGCTTCAAACTCCTCCAGACCATGGCTCCCGGTGGCAGGATCGAAAGCTATGAAGTGCCTCAAAATCCAAGCCAAGCGCGTTCGCAGCGAGACTCGATTGCCAAAAACATCTACGATCGGCTCTTTGACTTCCTTGTTGAGCGTGTCAACCACGCTCTTGATGTCGAGAAGAAGGCTGAAAAGCATGGTGAGTTTCTTGACGAAGATCAGATGACCAAGATTGGTATTCTTGACATCTATGGCTTCGAAATCTTCGATACCAACGGCTTTGAACAGTTTTGCATCAACTATGTCAACGAGAAGCTGCAGCAAATCTTCATCGAGCTCACTCTCAAGAGCGAGCAAGAAGAATACGCACGCGAAGGCATCGCATGGACGCCCATTCCGTTCTTCAACAACAAGGTTGTCTGTGATCTGATCGAAGCTAAGCGACCAGTACCTGGTATCTTCCTCATCTTGGACGATACGACCAAGACGATGCACTCGCGTCAGGGTGAGTCTGTTGATGCCACGTTCCTTGACAAGGTCTCTGGGCTGCACAATGGACACCCTCATTTCTCGAAGCGTGGTCGTACGTTCGAGATCAAGCACTATGCCGGCGACGTGCAGTATCATATGGATGGCTTCGGTGATTCCAACAAGGATTTCCTGAGTAAGGATATCGCGTTGATTATCCAGGACACCTCCAACAAGCTCGTGCGATACATCTTCCCGGAAGAAGTCGACTTGAACGATCGGAAGCTCCCACAAACAGCAGGCTTCAAAATCCGCACCCAGTGTGAGGCGCTGGTTACTGCTTTGATGGATTGCACGCCTCACTACGTGCGATGTATCAAATCAAATGACCAGAAGCAACCGAACCGAATTGATGATCGACGTGTGCTGCATCAGATCAAGTATCTCGGTCTTCTTGAAAACGTCAAAGTCCGTCGTGCGGGTTATGCCTATCGTGGAGACTACGGTCGCTTTGTCGATCGCTTCCGACTGCTCTCCAAGGAGACGTACCCCGAGTTTCGAGGCACTGACAAGAAAGGTACCCAAGCAATTCTGAAAGCTGCTGTCAAGGCCCTCCCTCAACTCGAGAATGAAGTGCAACTGGGCAAGTCCATGGTCTTCATCCAGACGCCTGAGACTTTTTTCGCGTTGGAAAAACTCCGTGAGAAGAAGATTTCGTCCTACGTGAGCAAAATCCAGCGAGCATGGAAGAAGTTCGCAGGTCGACGTCATCTCTTGCAACTCAGCAACGATATCACCAAGCTGTATGCCTCAAACCGCAAGCAGCGACAACGAGTGAGTATCTACCGTCCGTTTGACAGCGATTATCTGCGTGATGATGACCTGCGTGACGCCATTTTGCTCATCTTACGGCACTATCATGATTCGGAGAAGGTGCTTTTCTTTGATACGATCCAAAAAGTTGTTCCTGCCTCAAAGGATGCGGCTCAGACCCCCAATGGTGGCGCAGTGACTGGGACTACTCCTGTGGAAATCGTCTCTCGATTGCTCCTCATCACTGACACCCATTTGTATCTCTTGGAACGACGTACATGGAACCCACCTGCAGATCCAAAGAGCATCTGGCGCCCGCCGCTTGTGTATCTTCGTCGACGAGTCGCACTTGACAGTGTCGAGGACATCGTCTTGAGTACGCTGGCAGACCCATTCTTCGTTTTGCGTTTGCGTCCTCAGACGCAAATGCGGGAACCAGACAAGTCATACTGGGCAGATAACAAGACTACGATGGTGTGCATGGCCACGGGCAAAAAGTTTGGACTTTTCTACCGTCGCCACCACTGTCGATACTCGGGTAAGATCTATGGCAATGATGTGTGCAAGCAACTCGAAGCCGTGCCTGATCGTGGATACTACTCGCCTGTTCGTGTGTACGATGGTGTCATCGGCTACTTCTCGACAGAAATGCATGAAGATCAGCTGCTGCTCTCGGAGAAGAAGACTGAGATCGTCGTCACACTCGTCGATGCCATCCGCAAGCAAACCAGCCAGGTGATTAATATCACGTTCCGCGACGAGATCCAACTCCGCACGGCCACCGCCTCGAACCTCGCTCGCTCTCCAAGTCAAGCCATCCAGTTTGTTTCGAGCAAGAGTCGAAGCAGCCTGGGATACGCCTTCTCGGGTGATGCGCAGCGTCTGCAGATCCATGTCGAAGGCGGAGTACCAGAGGAGTACATCCGCAAGCGTCGAAAGCGCGAGAAGGCTCGACGAAAGCGTTTGGAACTGCAGCGCGAGGAAGAGCTGGCTATTCGTGCGCAACGCCAGGCCGTGCGTGAGCAGGAACGCGAAGCTGAACGATTGCGTCGCGTGGCAGAGCGCAAAGCAAAGAAACAAGCAGAACGTGAAGCACGCCGACAGCCATCGTTGAATTCTTCCGCCATGGTGGCGGTCGGTGCCAATGGCAGTGGTCGACGCAGCTCGCGAGACGTGCGCAAATTTGGCGAGAGCCTCAATGGAGATGCTGCGAACGCCCCTGCTGCTCCGTTCGGTGGTGCGAACAGCGAGCTTGCTGCGATTTTGGCCAGACGACGTGGTGGATAAAATGGAAGCAGCTATCTGGTACGGAGCCGTTCGATAGGACTGACGAAGAATACAGATAATGCTTACTCATTGTTACGAAGGTGTGTATGGACATTCTAAATCTCTATGAGAAACGCAAGGACGGGTTCTAATAATCAACCGAGAGGGCAGGAAGATGCGAGAGCTGCTCGATGCCGACGGGTGTGAGCTTGGTGCAGTACCAGAGATTGATGGACGCGAGATTCACCAGCGACGTAAGATGGGCGAGGCCTGCATCCGTGATCTCGCCACACTCCGCGAGGTTGAGCGCTGTGAGCGACGTGATGCGGCTCAAAGTCTTCAGTCCTGTATCCGTGACCAAGCCGCAGTTGCCAAGATCAAGAGACCGAAGCTGAGGCATGTTCAGGAACGTATTGAGCGCGGCGTCAGTGAGCTTGGAGCAACTGGCCAGGTCGACTGACTGGAGCTTCCGGAGGGACGACAGACGCACGATACCTTCGTCGGACAACTTGTTGCAGTACCAGAGCACAAGAGTCTCGAGTTCTTTCAACCCAGCTAAGACATCCGTGCTTGCATCCGTGATGTGACGACAGTTGGCCAAGTTGAGCGTCTTGAGCTTGGTCAGACTGGCAAGATGGCGGACACCCTCATCATCGATGTGATTACAGCGCATGAGGTTGAGGTTGGTCAGATTCTGAAGCTTACCAAGACCTTCAAGCGCGCGATTGCCGACCTGGCGGCAGTTGGCAAGATCGACAATCGTGAGCTTTGGGATGGCAGCAAGACCCGCGATTCCGTCATCTTGAATGCTCGAACATCCGCCGAGATAGATGGAACGCAAGTTCTGAAGCTTCTGGAGCGCAGTGAGACCTTGATCCGTGATTTGGTAGCAACTCACGAGGTCGAGCGATGTGAGACTCGTGAGGTTTCCGATCGACTGAAGCGCCTTGTCTGTGAGCTTGCCACACTTCATCGCATTGAGGAAGCGCATCTTCTTAAGCTGCGCCAGATGCACAAACGTTCCATCCGAGAGCTCACTACAATACCACAGATTGCACGACGAGAGGAGTGGGAAGTTGGTGAGTACTTGCATACCCTGGTCTGTGAGATTGTAGCACCCAGCGACGTCGAGGGTGATGAGGTTCTTGAGTGGAGCGAGTGCGAGCAGTCCCTTGTCCGTCACTTCACCGACATTTGCGATCTCCAAATGCCGAAGGTTCACCAGCGATCCCAGCGCAGCGATGCTCGCGTCCGTGAGCTGGCTACAGTTGGACAAGTTCAGGCTCGTGAGCGACGTCATCTGCGCCAGAGCGGCGATGCCTGCGTCCGTGAGTTGACCTTGGTTGCAATACCACAAATTGAGCGTACGGAGGTGCTGGAGTTTGGCGAGCTGCTGGATACCCGCATCACCAACTCGTCGGCAGCCACGCAGACTGAGATTAGTCAGCGAAGGCGCGTGACTGGCGATTGCCGCGACACTCGAGTCCGTGAGTTCCGTGCAGTAACCCAAGTTTAGCGTCGTCAAGTGATGGTTGGCCTTCACAAGCGTCTTGACGCCGTCGTCTGAGATGTGGAAGCACCCTTTCAACGCGACAGAGCGCAAGTACGTGAGCTTGGCCACTGCTCGCACCGTGACGTCAGTGAGGTTGGCACACCCCGTGAAGGTGAGATCCGAGACGTTCGGGAACCGCGACGGAAGTGACACAAAGTCGTCATCCGTGACTAACCGACGGGCTGGAATGAATGACAGCGTACGAGTGGCGAGACCGACTTCACGCGCCAGCGACTTGTTCACACGCATCATGCGGAAGATGTCGCTGGCATGGAGATACTGTGCGACAATATGCAGCACTGGCGCGAGGACCTGCGCGATACGAGGCGGCACGCTCAGAGTCTCTTCGGTTTCGTCCTTTCTCGTCATGACACGACACTCTTCGTCCACGTCGCTGGCCTTGCTGCATGTAGCTGCTCGCACGACCTGCCGCCAGTGGTGGAAGGTCTTCTTGCGCCACATGTACGTGAGTCGGTCGTAGACACACGAGCAGCAGGCGTCGAGATCCACACTCGCATCGGCTTCCAATTGCGCGCGAAAGTCCGTGAGCTGGGACTCAGTGTCGCAGACGCAGGTGGCGCAGATGAAGTCGAGCTCTTCCATGGTGAAGGCTGACGTCGCCGGTAGTCGCAACGACGAAGGGCGTGCCATGTCTCTTCGCTTCGCTTCGTTCGATCGTTCGTCGCTTCTCGGAAGAACCTGCGTGTCACGTCACTTCCCGTCCACTGCCAGTCCAGTCAGCCGACGACGCGTCCATCTCCGTCAACCGTCTTCGAGAAAACAGACTCTCCCACGCAGCACATGGAGCTCGTCCTGCAGCTGATCCCCACGGGCTCACTTCGACATCCGACCACCGATACCACACCGGTATCCAACTCAGACTGGCGTGGGGGAGAAAGTGCAGCACCAACCTCGTCTCCACCAATCAGATCACTTGAAATTTGGAATGATGGTATCTTGGTTGAGTGATGGTCATGTGTACCCACTTGGCATGTGGGACACCCCTGTGGAACCACCCTCTGGGCCGCTCTGGACCGATAGAAATTTTCCTCGAACCTTCAGTCAGTGATACTGCATATACCCTGGTAAGTACGACTAGGTTCCACCTGTTCCCAGCAAAGTACGACGGGGTGCCACCCGTGGCGAACCATTCGCCCAGATCCCAACTTGAGCTCTTCGCCTCACTTCGTTCGATCCACCCAAGTTCCTCTTCCCAGTCCAAAGCACCATGGCGATCCGTTGTCAATTCGAGAACAGCAATGAAATCGGCGTCTTCTCCAAGATCACCAACTCGTACGCGCTGGTCTGCGTCGGCGGCTCGGAGAACTTCTACAGCACCTTTGAGGCCGAGTTGGCCGACCACATCCCGGTGATCCACGCCTCGATCGCCGGCTGCCGCTTCGTCGGCCGCGTCGCCGTCGGTAACAAGCGCGGCTTGCTCTTGCCAAACACCACCACGGACCAGGAGATGCAGCACATCCGTAACGCGCTCCCAGACTCGGTCGCCGTGCAGCGTGTCGAAGAACGTCTCTCGGCGCTTGGCAACTGTATCGTCGCCAACGACCACGTCGCCCTCGTGCACACGGACTTGGACCGCGAGACGGAGGAGATCGTCGCTGATACGCTTGGCGTCGAAGTCTTCCGTCAGACCGTGGCCGGCAACGCCTTGGTCGGCAGTTACAGTGCCTTGTCCAACCAGGGCTGTCTCGTGCACCCTCGTACGTCCGTCGAGGACCAGGAAGAATTGAGTTCGCTCTTGCAGGTGCCAGTCGTCGCCGGTACCGTCAACCGTGGTAGTGATGTCATTGGTGCCGGCCTCGTCGTGAACGATTGGACGGCCTTCTGCGGTCTCGACACGACCTCGACCGAAATCTCGGTCGTCGAAAGCATTTTCAAGCTCCAGAACGCACAGCCTTCGGCCATCTCCACGACGATGCGAAGCGCACTCATCGACTCGATGACTTAAGTTAAATTGATCACAGAGTAGGAGAGAACCGCAACCCAATAGATGGTCCACCGTTTGTGCCAAACCTGTTCTTCCGTGTTCTATCGTGCCACGAAGGACGCTGCTGACGACTCGCGGAGTTGCTCTAGTTCCTCGAGAATCTCGTCCAACTGTGACAACACGGAGCATTAATCATGGCTACAGAAGTCGTGATAGTCGAACGTTCTGTCTCACCTGTTGTTTAAAGCGCTTGATCTCAGCGTTCTTGATCGCCATGGCAGTATGATATCTCTTCTCCCAATTCAGTCTCTCCAGCTGAACAGATTGTGATGCCTGAGCCAGTAGCATCTTTAGCTCGGCCTCGCGGAGTTGGTGCTTCTGTGTCAGCGTCTCAATCTTCAGCTCAAGAGACCGGAATTGAATCATTGACGGTGTTTGTGGGATTGCAAGCTTGTCGGTAAGCTTGACAATTTCTGCTTCCAGTCCGGGAACACGAGCGACGAGTTCAAGTAGTTCTCTCTTCTGTTTGTCTCCTTCTTGGAGCTCTCGTTGCAAGCGTTCAAGCTCCTTGATGTTGCGATCAAGCTGATCTTGAGTGCTTTGGGTAGTCTCAGTCTGACTGAGAAGCTTCTGCTTAAGAGAAGCAGCTGCCTCTTTCTCTCTCTCCAATTGGTTTCCATAATCAGTGCGTAACCGAGCTAACTGGTCTTCGTAGATTGCTTTCTGCTCCAATTCGACTTTTTGCCGCATAGCTTGAATTTGCCCTTCAACATCTTCTCTATTGGTACTGGTCTTGGGTGGCGTCAATCCCTGCAAAGAGTTGAGTGTATCGACCAGATGACGTCGTGCACTTTCACTCGCTTTCAACTGATTCTCAAGGACAGCGGTCCTATCGGGAAGACTCCGAGAGTCCAGTGCCTCAGACGCCGTGCGACTGAGACTACGAAGTCTTGCGAGCTCAGACTCTTTTGCTCGAAGCTGACTCTGAAGAGCGGAGATAGTCTTGGAAGCGTCTGACCCAGCAGTATGAAGCTCAGCAACGCTTCCACCTGGTCGAGTAGGAGTGCTTGCCACGTTCTGGGTTCTCAACGAACGATACTTGGCCTCCCACTTCCGTTCAAGTTCCTTGATCTTACCGGCGTAAAATTGACGAACACGACCAAGCTCACTCTCATTCGAATCAGATGGCGGAGTCTGCGCTTTCCGAGTGGACTTCATCACGGCCGCTCTTCGTGACTGCTGTTGTTCCAGTCGACTTTCAAGCACTGAAATGTGCTTTTGGAATTGATGGACCAGCTTCTCCTGTTGCTGACGGAAGCTCTTCAATTTCTTCTCATTTGACAGCTGCAGTATTTCCAACTCTTCCTCGAGTTCTGCAACCCGACGCTCATGCTCTTCTTGCATTTGGTGAATTCTTGATTCTTCTTCACTCTTGCGAGATACAGCAATCAGACTGACCAGGCTATCAGGATGACGCTTCCTAAGGGCTTCTTCCAGATCTCCGACGCGTGCTTCAAGCTCTCGGATTTTCCGAATGTCGGCAGCGGAACGGTTGGCTTTCCCCACGACGGATGGCTTGGCGGGTGTCGCCGGATTTGATGCCGTGCTTGACAGCGCGGATGACTGGTACGTGCGCAATTCGCTCTTCAGGGCCTTGTTTTCGGCTCTTAGAGCGCTCATCCTTTCGTCTTGTTCATCCAGAAGCCTCTGATTCTCCATGTACCAGTCAAGCTTCTTTTTCAATGAAGCAACTGTATGCTCATGCTCTGTCCGCTGCAACTGGAGATCGTGCTCGAGCCTCTTGACATGCCGAGTTTCGGATTCAACTTTCTCGAGGTCCACCCCTTCATATCGGCATTCAACCTCAATCTTCGCTTTCTTGACCTTTTCGAGCTCAATTGCTAGCTCGCTGATCTTAGCTTGGAAGCGCAGGCGCTGAGTTGTTAGCTCCTCCTTGAGGGCTATTACTTGGGCTTCGGCTTGAAGTCGTGCTTCAACTGATGCATGGTACGAAAACTTGTCCTGAATGTCGTCACTGCTCACGTGAGGATGAGTCCCTTCGCGGCCTTCACGAATGGATTTGAGCTCACGTTTGAGCATCTCATTTTCCTTGTGGACGTCATACTTCACGTCTCGTTGAATCTGCTTGAGCTGCTGCATCAACTGCTCGTTCTCACGTTGGAACCCCTGAATCAGTCGCTCTTGGATCTACAACAGTAGAGGACGGTTAGCAAAATACCATGTTATGATCATGCATCTTGTGCCACTAACCTCTATTTCTTTTCGAAGACGCAGATTCTCCTCCTTGTTGGCGTGCTGTCTATGGCCAGGTTTGCCTTCTGTAGTGCATGGAACCTCAACAGAGAGGTCTTCTTGGTCATCCACGACTCCGTATGGAGGGTTCACCGGGTCGCTCGGAGGGTTGTCCTCCTCGCTGACAAGTTGTTTCACATGTTGCTTAAATTGAAGAATCTGTCTCTTGGCTTGTTGAAGTCGTAGCGCCAACTCGCTTTCTTTTGATGAGCTTGATCGAACAGGTAAGCGGCGGTGGCGAGCGTCCCGAGACTGACGAGCTTGCTCCATCAGATCCTCAATCTCTTTCATCTCCGCTACAATTTCCTCATCTTGAAGTGACGGATCATCTTCAGTCAGTTCGATATTCGCGCGAGTGTTGGTGTTAACAGCCACTGTTGACAAAAACCGCAGTGATGAGACTCGAGTATCAAGTTGATGGAACCTGTCACGTGGCTCGGCCGGTTCGCGAGTGATAGGCACAACGGTAATTGGGAGTGGAGCAGAAAGACGTGGAGCATTTACTTCACCGGTAGCCTCTTCGTCTTCGTCGTCATCCGGTGGAGGGGGCGGAGGAGGAGACTGCACATCAAACCTTGTCAAGTTTCTACCATGCTTTCATTAGGGACATGACATTCTTACCAATGATCGACGTGGTTGAGATCGGGTGACGTCTGGTTGATCCATAGATATTTCGCTACCAAGCTCTTGGACAGTCATTGACGTTCCGGCTCTCGCGAAGAAGTCTGTCGAGAGTACCTCTTCATTCACCTCGTTTTGCTGCGTCATCTCGATCGGTGCTTCGCACATGGTTTCGACTGCGTGTGATACCGGTACCCTTAGGTCATTGACTTCTGCAGGAGGTAAGGTAGTGAGATCTGGTGCACTCGGTTCTTCTTCGAATTCGTCATCTCCATAATCGGGTGCGGGGTCTAGATTGTAGGCAGATTCAAATGATGCCTACACATATTATCAGAGCTCTTGATCATAAGAGTTTTGATCCTGTCACGAATCCTCCTTACCTGAGTTGCGATTGGCGTAGCTTCGTCATTCCGACTACCTTCGTCCTTTACAACACGATCCTTTTTCATCGAGAAACGTTGCGGACAATCATTCCGTATCACTCACCTCGAAGTCATCGTCATCGTAACCAAAGTTATGAGAATCTTGAGTTGTGGCCAACGGCGCATGCTTCTCCAAATCTGTCGCAACTGTGAACTGTGGGGAGCTCGCAGCGGGTGGAGGCGAGTTGATAGAAAACAGCCCCTATTCGTATGTTAAATAATCTTGTGAGACTGCACTTTGGCGACTTTAGCTACTCCTGACGTACCTTCATTTTTTCAAACTCGCTGACGAACGAAGAATCCTGCTCACTGGTCACCTCGTACTTCTCAGTACTTGTTGCAGTAGATTCAATTGCGCCAATCCCGCTAGTAGTTTGATCTAGTTCGAAACCATCGTCTGCGTAATCTGAGTCAGTGACTTCAGATTCGATGTGTGGTGTCTCGTTCTGTTGGCCATAACGAGGATGGGAGGCTACGGCATTCAAATTGTCAGATCACCCTTGCTGCAGCAAATCAGTAAGCAACCAGTCACGCAATGCACCGAGTTCGCTATCTTCCAAGGCGTCAATGTTGACCGCAAACTTTACGCTATTTAAGCTCGACTGCATACCATACGTCAGGATCTGTAGATCAGCCAATTACATTCGAGCATATGTACCAAAGAAAGCCGAGATCGGTCCAACTTCCGTCTTGCATGTACACCAACCTAACACGTCCGATGAATGAGGCAACTATCACATGATAAAAAAAACAACACTTACCTCGAAGTCGGCTGACTCCATTCCAAGAGAATCAGAGCTACTTGAGTCTTTTGCCTCGTCGTCATCGTCATTCGCACCATCCTCTTTGCTTTCTCCACGAATAACGCCGCTGTTTGTATTATCCATTGCTGATGGAGCGCTGTCACGGTCATCTTCATCCTTTTTCACATCGATATCGTTAGGATCGGTACTGCCCTCGTCCTATTAGTCACCCGGACCTTCAGTACGAAGCAGCATCTTGTCAAAATCCGCATGAAAATCGTCTCATACCTTTTCATCAGCGGCAAGAAAATTGCTGCTGCCAGTTCGTTTGAGGATATCCGCGATGCGCTGGTCCAGACTCAGCGCAGACTTGGCCTACGCGTACAAATAGATGAGTACACGCAAGTTTCTAGTAGGAAAGGCCATCCAAACCTCGCGTTTCACGGGCACCGCCTCTTGTTTCTTCGACTTTTTGTCACTCTCTCGCTCTTTGGACGTTTTCTTCGACTCTTTCTTCGTCTTCTTCATCTTCTTCTTGTCATCTTCATCCTCGTCCGAGTCATTCGGGAGATGATACGACGCCCCCAGCTCAAACGTGTACGGATCCGCTCTATACACATTCGTCAACACGATGGGGCTTATCACCAAACGCATCCTTCGCACTGCACGTACGAGTAACTGGGCGGCGGCTCTTCCCCTTCTTCCTCCTCCGCTTCCTCCACCACTTGCGACTTCTTCTTCCCGCGACCCGACGCGGCAAGCAGTCGCTCCGCCGCCGCCACTACAGACAGTGACGATGACGCTGCGCGTGTGCTGCTGCTCTTTGCACTGGTGGTCTTGGTTGACGCGCGACTCTTGGTGGTCTTGGTCTCCTCTTTCTTGCTGGCTCGCTTTGTCTTGACGGGCGACGCCGACGACGCCGACGCGCTGTCATCCAGCTCTAGGAACCTACACAGCACCATCACATGCATCATTAGCACGCGCCACACAGCGTAAAACCACAGAGCAGACGCATGTACCGCGCAAACTCTTCGTCCGAGTCGTCGGCCATGTTGCCTTTGTCAGCGTGTTGAACTTTCGAAAATGTGGGTCGTTTTACTGTTGTATCTCTACTAAGTCCGTCTTCAATTCAAGTTCAACTTGCATTTGAATTGTCGAAAGAATTGTGATGGTGTCAATTCAATGTCGAACTTTACCGTATACGTAGAAGTATAAGTCCAAAACACCTCGAATAGTAGCCTGCTTGCATGGTTTTGAGGAAGACAACCAGCACACGAGCAGCTACGCGAGGGAGCGAGGGCGACAGAGATTTTATTGATACACGCGGCAATGGGCGAGGAAAAGCGAAGCGGATGGAAAGAAGCAGGTACATGAAGAGCATGTCTATGTGCCTGGCGGATCCGCGGGGCTCGCGACGGAGGCAGACGCTCTCTGCGTGACTTCGGCACCTGCGATCCATTGGGAGAGATGATACACTTGTTTCCCCAGGAGCGGACGTGCTAACCATTGTGCTAATATGTAAAGCGGAAGGAAAGCCTAACAACGGCGAGACTCCGATTCAGAATGCATACAGCTTCTCGTATATCAAGCGCAACTCGGGCAACAAGGCGGAAGTGGTCGGTGAGAGTGTGGGAGGATCGCGTTGCCCATCTTTTCTGAGGTATCTCCCCCTGTATGTGATCACAGGAAAGCTACGAGAAGAGTATTAAGGAATTGGGCGATTTCAAGACGGTATGACGATGGTGCCAGGTGCAGTGCCGAGTATACAAAGTGCTGATTGCGCGTTTGCCTCAATTAGGTGCAAGGCTTTTGGCAGATCTATAACCACCTCGTGCGACCAAACGACCTCCCCAACACACTGGATTACCATCTCTTCAAGACAGGCATCAAGCCTATGTGGGAGGACCCAGCGAACCGAAAGGGTGGCAAGTGGATGGTTCGTGTCCGAAAGGGCATCTCCTCCCGCTACTGGGAAGACCTGGTACGTCATCCACCCGATTAGAAGATCTCTCGTCCAAGCATGCTGACCTTCTGTTTTCATTGGCAGGTGCTCGCCATCGTTGGTGAGCAATTCGACGTCGGGAACGAAATCTGTGGCGCGGTCGTGTCTATCCGCTACACGGAAGATGTCATTTCTCTTTGGAACCGCAACGCCGACAACAGTGAGGCGTGCTACCGCATTCGGTAAGTTGTATGTTCAAAATAACGTGTGCAATGCGAGCTCTGACGTTGCCGTGGTTGCAGTGATACGATGCGAAAAGTGCTCAACCTGCCGCAGTTTGTTGCATTGGAGTACCGTCGTCACGACACTTCGCTCGGAGACAACAGTGGCACCACCACGCGCAACAACAACAACAATAACAACAACAACAATTCGAGTGTGTGGCGTGACCAGCGTTCGGGTGGTGACGGCAACAACGCCTCGGATTCCAAGCGAGCCTCTGGTACGAGCGGATCGCAGCCTGAGCGAAGCCACCCTCGCTTCACTCGTGAACGCAGCGATCGTAGCGACCGCGGAGACCGTGGTGATCGCGAAGGTCGTGGCGACCGTACGGCCAGCAGCGGTAACTCGCGCAGCTCATGGGGGCGTGATAGCAAGCGTCCGATCTTCACGAAGACGGGCAGCGAGAGTGGTGAAGGCGCCCCTACGAGCACCAGTAGCAACACGACCCGAGGTGACAGCAAGAAGGCATCGTCGAGCAGCACTCCAAACGCTTGGCAGCAAAAGTAGGTCTACAATTGACTGGTCATGGATCTATTCAGCCAGGAAGAAGGCACCTCGTGCACCAACAAGCACACTGTACAGTCGTAGCTCTAAAAATACGAGAATACTACGTGATGTTGCCTCTCTTCTGGGCGTGTGAGCGACTCTCGACACATCGGTGAGGAACAATGGACGCAAAGGGATCCAAAGCACGTAACAAGGGCGTCGTGGCGTGCGAGCGTGTCCGTGAGGGTGGGTTTTATAGCGATCTCGACAGTTCCCTCCTTGAACCGTGATACTACGTTAATTGTCTTTGTTGGTATAGAACAACACCGATACCATGAACAAGACCCACAAATGCAGCGTGTCCTCGAAGAGAACTATGACTACATAGTCAAGCACTTGGATCCCGTGATGAGTCAGGCGATTGAGCAAGTGCTCTTGTACCAACCCGACCAGGCAGCGGATTTCCTCGCGCAGTACTTCCGTGGCACGCTTGAAGTCAAAAACTACCATTACGTGGTACAAATCCGTTGCTCTTATTGAGAGCCCGTACGCGAAAGAGCCTAATGCCTCTTCTTACTGTAGGAATTCCAACGTCAGCAGTACTACGACCGCAAAGTCCGTCATTTGTTGGCTTTGGCCATGAACTCGGCCGTCAAGGACCGGCCTGACGACGTCCGACTCTATTTTGCCGACTTTTTCGATGCCCGCACCAAGTTTTACTAGTAATTAGCCTAGAGCAGACAGAAAGGCACAAAGGCACCTAGGCACCTAGGGGCAAGTCAGGAGACTAGATCCAGTATACGACCGGCTCGCAATCGTCCTCAAGTATACCATCTACCGTATACTTCCGGTACTTCAACCCGTTATGCGTTAACTGATATCGACTGTCAGAGGTTTCAACTGACGTAGCGCTTCGTCTTCGAGCCATTTCGCAATCGTCTCGCAGTCCCGTATCCATCCTCGTCGTCGTCGACATGCTTCGCTCCCTGGCACAGCGGTAGGCCTCGCGATCCGCCAGTGCATACGCCACACAGCTGACCGCTTGCACTGCAGTTCCCAGCGTCTGCGCGTCTCCAAGGCACGCGGTTTCGCCAGTGCGCAAGACAAGTACGATGTGGTCATCGCCGGTGGTGGCGTCATGGGCACCTCCACTGCGTACCATCTCGCAGTAACGACCGACTTGTCCATTGCAGTGGTTGAGCGCGACCCCATGGTGCGTACTGGTGTCTCATTGCGGAGACGTTGGAGTGTAACTGACCGTGGATTCGGTTGGAATGATACAGTACAAGTGGGCGTCGGCGATGCTCTCGTGCGGTGGAATCCGCCACCAGTTCTCCGAGCGAGCCAACATCCTCCTGAGTCAGTATGGCACCGAGTTTCTCGACTCGCTCCCGACGCGTCTGCGTGTGGAAGGCTCGGATGACGTGCCTGATATCCAATTCGTCGAAGGTGGATATTTGTTCTTGGCGAGTGAGAAGGGCTTGCATGTGCTGCAAGAGAACTACGAAACGCAGCGGTATGACAGCCTTCGTTCTGGAGTTGCTCTTGCTCCGCCGGTGTGCTAATAATGTGTGCTTGTGTATAGAAACGCTGGTGCGCATGTTCAAATGCTGAGCCCTGAGGAACTAAACGCCCGATTCCCTTGGCTCTCCACCGATGGCGTTGTCGCGGGAACCCTTGGTCTCAAGCACGAAGGATGGTTCGACCCATGGTCCTTCCTGGTGGCCCTTCGAAAGAAGTCTGTGTCGCTTGGTGTTGACTTCATCCCTGGTGACGTCAAGGGATTCGATCGCGACCAGCCGTCCAACCGTATCGAGAGCGTACATGTCGATAACAATGGCGAGCAACGCATGATCAAGGCAGGCATGGTCGTGAACGCTGCGGGCGCGTGGGCAAGTAAGCTCCTTGAGGCGTGTGACATCCACGACTACCCCGTTCGACCACGGTATGTCCATTCGCCCGGCTGCTTTGTGAGATAGAACCAACTGACTCAGGTGATTCATGCAGCAAGCGTACAATGTTCTCGTACCACTGCCGTCATGAAGACACGTGGAAGGGTTCTGCGGCGTCCCCTCTTGTCGTGGATCCGAACGGCGTTTACTTCCGTCGCGAAGGTTCGGCAGGTCAATTTGTCTGTGGTGTCTCGCCCAACGAAGCCAACGACCCGGACGGACAGTCGAACGACGAGCTGCAGTATCCTGACCATGAGATCTTCGAGGACGTGATCTGGCCGACCATTGCCAACCGTGTGTCAAAGTTCGAAGACATCAAGGTCCTCAGTACCTGGGCCGGATGGTACGACTACAACACATTCGACCAGGTGAGTGCAAAGGTTTCCTTCTAGTACGTCTCTATATCACAACTAATCCGTTTCTACATTTCTAGAATGCTATCATCGGCGTCCACCCTGACGTGCCCAACATGTACCTAATCAACGGCTTCAGTGGACACGGTCTTCAGCAGTCGCCAGGTGCTGGTCGAGCCATTGCGGAACTCATCACACACGGCGCGTACCAGACTATAGACGCGTCGTGCTTCGCCTTTGAGCGCGTGCGCGAGAACAAGCCTTTCCTTGAGAAGGCGATTGTGTAAATCAAGAGTCCAGTTTTGTGTGTCTCGGTCTACTGGTGACAATAGATGCTCAGCGATTTTGGCGCTGGTGCTGGGTTATGACTCCACGCGTTGGCCTGGTTCAGTTGCTGCTTCTCTCGGACCTCGTTCAGCCGTCGATTCACGGACCGCATGACTTCTTTGTACTCGTGTACGTCCTTTTTCCGCAGCAACACGATCTGCTCGGCGCATTGCTTCGTCGCCTCGAGCTTCTTGAGTCGCAGGCGCGTTCGGACGTCTCGCTCGCGCGTCTTTTGCTTGAACTCTTCGGCAGAGTGCTCGTACTTGTCCAGCAGATCACTAAACTCGGTCTTGAGTGCCAATAGGTCCTCGGTCTTGACTTCGAGCTCCTTTTGACATGAGGTCAACGTGGCCACGGCGATCTCCTTCTCTCGAAGGGCGATCTTCTCGCGCTCTTCCAGCAACGCACACTTGCTCTTGAGCTCTTGGATATGGAGCAGCAGCTGACTCTTGGCTTGGTCCGTGTCTCGCTCGCGGTCGCGCTCTCGCTCTCGCTCCAGTCGGTCTCGGATGGACAGCGCCTCGTTGCTGCTCAGGAGCATCTTGTCCTCCAGCGCCTTCTTCTCGCTTTGCACGTCACGCAGCGTCGTCTGCAGCTCCTGTGTCTTCTGTTCCATCGCCACCATCGCCTCCTCCGCCGTCACCTTGGCTTGACGCTCGCTCTCCAGCTCCACACGCAGCACCTCCGCCTGCGTCTCGTGCTCGCGCGTGAGCTGCTCCCACAGCTGCCGCACGCGTCGCGCGTCCGCCTCCGTGCGCTGGATGATCTGGTCGCGATCCAGCGCCAGCGCGCGCATCTCCTCCTGCAGCTGCTCCACCTCGGCCTCCACCGTCTCCTTCTTGCTCTGCTCCTTCTTGTACTTGGCCTCCATCTCCTTGAGCTCGGCGCTCAGCGTCGCGTTCTTCTCGGCCGCGACGTTGCGTCCGAGCGCCGCCATCTGATGCCGCGTGCGCTCGTCCTCCAGCTCCTTCTCCGCACTCGCTAGCTTGTCGCGCAGATTCTGCTTGGCTTGCCGCGTGCGCTGCTGCTCGTGCAGCACCTCGAGCTCTTTGACCTGGAGCTCGTGCTCCAGCGCCGCACGCGTCGAGCGCTCGGCACTCAGCTGCCGCGTGATCTCGTCCAGTGAGACGCGTAGGGCGTCGCGCTCCTCCTGCAGACGCCGAGTGAGCTCCTGGAGACCCACCGAGCTCATGATGGCGGTGCGATTCCGGAATTTGAGATTTGCCGCTTTGAATTTCCCCGCGGATTTCGGCAAAGTACGAAGAATCCAAACGACGGGTGAGCCCAATTTTTTTTTCAGCAGCCATTCGCTTAGTTGGAGCATGAAAAGGGAGGATGTGGGCTCACGCAGTCACATGGAGAACTTCGCACACGACACGCCTTGGCCATGGGTTGTCTCTGGAATGCCGCTGCCTGTTGGCTCACGTACGAACGAAGTTGCTTGCCACCCGGATTTCTCTGCAATATAGTATCATTATATATCACATGTATATTCTTATACAGTCCTGATTATGGTCATTTCTATGAGGCCGCAATAACTAAACACTCCAAAGTATAATAAATCACAGGTTAAGAGTCACAAAGAGACAAACATGATTCGAAACATACGCTTGCAAATGCATATTACGACTGTGGCCTACGCCAAGAGTATCCGCAGCCCTGCCAGAAATGGCTTGCTATAGCCTCTCGTATAATAGTAATGGTTTGGTCGATCTTTAGGCGAGCTGACCAGCGGCAGCTCCAGGTTCCCTATAAGTGACGATCCGATGATGTTGTGGATCCATGACGCTCTGTGGGTATTGAGCGACCACGGAAAGGAACCTGACTCTACCGTTGGGTCTCCTCGCTCGAACTTTCTCGTTGCTAATGATTTGTACGGTGTGCTTCCAGCTTGTGGACGGAGGAGGGTGCCCAAGACGAAGGAGGACGTCTTCTTGATGACAGTTGCGCCGACTGCTCTGCATGTCTCATTGGCTTTTAGCCGCCTTGATCTGGGTGATCTCGTGCGTGTACGTTGGGATTTAAATGTCTGTGCAAGCAATTCAGTTGGATTGGTCGACTTATTAGCTCTAAATCTGGAGCGGCTATGGAATTGGAGAAGATGGTCGAGACGAACAAGTCGAACCCAATCGCCGAGCTACGTCGCCTTCGGGTGGGCACCTCTCTGCTAGATCGAGTATTGTGTGGCGTCTGACGGTTCCTTTGATAACTTGATTGCGTAGAAACTCGAAAACCAGCGTCTGGAAGCGGAGGCCCGGCAACGCCAGGAAGAACTCAAGCAACGGCATGAACAAGAGCTCCAGCGACAGGAAAACGGTAGAGGTCGGAGCGAAACCTGGCTAGATTGCATTCTGATGGCCTGTGTGTCAAATAGAGCGGATCGCCGCCGAGCAGAGACGCCTGAGTGATCTGGAGCAAATCCGACGGCAACGAGAAGCGGAGGAGGAACGAATTGCTAAGCTTGAGCGAACAGAACGCGATGTGATCCTTGGAATTGAGCACAAACTTCGACTGATTGGTGCGTTTTGCTCCGGTGAGATCCGCTTGGCCAACTCGACAGGCGTGCCAAGGTGCTCTGGGATCCTCTTAGCATTGTCGCTGGATCGACCGATTCCTGCAATGACCGAAGATGTTATCTTCGTTGGAGATGACTCGAGCCGTGACATTGAAGTGTTCGCTCAGCAGACCCGTCGCCATCTCTTCACATTGACGACCATGACGCTTAGTGGAGCTCCAACTGCGATGGTGAGTAGGCTATATCTCATCGTTCAAGGGGTATCCGCCTTATCTTGTCTGTTGGTGGACTTATTAGTGCATAACTCGCACCGGTCATCTCGTTGGTGAGTGTCTCTTGTCTGACGGTGAAGAGTTTCGCTGACTTCAATCTGCCCTAGTGTGCTTTCACAAGGCAAACCAGCTTGTAGTGTACGACCTCGCAACTATTTTCTCGGCAAACCACACAGCCTCGCTATCACATCGCAGTTCGCCACCTGTCATTCCTCTTGATTCAGCGATCGCCGCCACCTGCGGAGGACCTCGTGGCTCCAACAAAGGCGAGTTTTCGTGTCCACGTGGAATTTGTGTCGACGACTTGGCGAGTGAGCTGTTTGTGAGCGACCAGCTAAATCACCGCATCCAAGTGTTTAAAATGGACTTCTCTGTCAGTCGATCGACCAAAGTCCCACCAGTTTCGTTTCAGCGTTGCTTTGGATTCAAAGGACATGGTCGCGGTCATCTGCATAATCCAAGTGGACTCGATGTCTCGCATTACCACGTCCTTGTGTGTGATACCGGCAACTCCCGGGTTGTGGCCTTCGCCAAGCGTGGCGCGTTTGTGTGTGCGTTTGGCTCGAAAGGCCACAATGATGGACAATTCGTCGAAGTACGCGATATCAAGCTCGCAAATGTCCGCAAGGTGAGTTGGACTGTCCCTAGTTGACTTGGGCTTGTTCATGCTGACGAGACTTTGTAGCGCGCGTTGGCTCGTGGTCTCCCAGTAGAGGAGAACACAATTACAAACGAACAGTTTGAAATGCTGGTGGCTGATTCTGGCAATTTCCGCGTCCAAGTGCTCAATGAACGAGGCGAGTTCCTCCGTACGCTGTCGTTACTCGCTGGACCAGAGCAGATCGCTTTTAACCGTGATTTACTCGCCGCTATTCAAGCCAATTTACTTCACTCGTACGCAGCATTGAAGCTCCCAGTGCCATCTTTGCGTGGATCTGATCTGTCGAGTGTGTACCCGATGGCCAAGTCGATCCATCCGTTTTGTCCGTCGTACGCTTTCATTACTCAGCAGATTGCAGCGTATCGTGCTGATGTGAAGCGCTTTCATCATCCATTCGCTTTGTCGTATGGGTCGAGTGAGAAAGAGTTATACGTCGTCGATCGCGAGAATGCCACGCTGTATGTGTACAATGCTGACGGATCTCGCTCCAGCTGGATTAGCTTACCCGACGAACCAGCCGATCATGGGCTGACAAGTTGCCACAGCTGCGTCTACGTTTCGAACGACACAGAAAACTTCTTGTACGTGAGTGATCCGCAGTCGCATCGCATTGTCGTCCTTCGTATGCCAGGGGCGGATTTCGTCCGCTATATCGGTGCAACGACGTATGGTGATCAGAATCTGTGCTCATACGGCTATTTACCCGGCGAGCTACGGTTCCCAACGTATCTAGCGCTATGGACTCAGCCAACATCGCCTCCTCAACTGATGCTTCTTATCAGTGAGACTGGCAATCACTTCGTCTCACTCTTTGATGCTGTTTCCGGTGAGTTTTCGCATCGGATTGGTAGCGGATTCGGTCATCAAGAAGGGTACTTTGATTCGCCTCAAGGTCTTGCTGTGTACGAGGATCGCTTGTTGTACATTGCCGACCAAAACAACCACCGCGTACAGATCTACAGCCTTCAAGACGGCCAATTTGTCAAGTCTATTGGAAGGGAGGGAACGGAGCCTGGCAAGTTCAGCTTCCCCACAGCAATCGCTGTCTGCAGCGCACTGCACACGATGCCCAAGTGCAACTTCGGTAGCCATCGGCAGGCAAAGCTGCTAGTGGGAGATGCCGGAAACCGTCGCATTCAGGCGTTTGATCTACTCAAAGAGACCGTGCTGTATGTGATTGACACCAGTCATACGCCGTTCGAGCGGCCGCTGCTTCCGTCCAGCATCTTCGTTGAACCACGAAGCGCCTACTTCCTTGTGACGGACATGGAAAATCTCTCTGTCGCTATCTTTCGCCAGGACGGGTCATTCGTGACGGCTTTTGGTGCCAACGTCGAGCCAGAAAACCGCTTCCATCGCCCCGTCAGCATAATCCTAGCACCGCACTTTGATCGAGGACGCCAGGTCTTGATCCTCGACTCTTTACGGAAAGCTGTGTGCACTTATGCGCTCAGCAACTAGACATATTCTATTGGTAAACGATAACGCGACTAGAGTACAACCACATCAATCGCGCAAACTGATTTCGCACATCTCGATACCAGGCGAGTCGCTCGTAACGCGACCTCTTGACGGCGAAGAGTCTGGACTGCCGGCATTGACGTGTGGAGACTCACTACTGAGCGACGTGTATTGGTTCCGACAGCGCTTGATCAGCCACAGGAACAGGAGGATCCCAAGGGCGACGGCAGCGAGGATCGCTCCAACGATCAGCACCTTTTGGATAGTAGACGTCCCGTTCAACGGACTAGATGAGTGCAAGTTGACCGGTGTGTCGGTAGTGTTTCCAGTATCTCCGCAAGTCACAGAGCTAGCGTTCGCAGTGAGGTTGAATCGATCCTCAAGGCCCCGAATAAAAGCGGAAATCACTTGGAAGTTTGGTGTACCGACACCAGAGACCGCATCCCAGCCTGGTGCAGCACCAAACCAGTCGTCACATGAGCGGTGTGCGCGTTTGGAATGGCCATTGTTGCCGATGACGACGTCGTTGAACGCCAATGGTTCATGCTCAGCGAGATAATAGATCAACGGATTGATAAAACCGAGGGTGCTCTTGCCCGCGTTCAGCCGCATATCGTTCCAGAGCGTGACCATGCCTCCGATCACGGGCGTGGACGCAGAAGTTCCCGACACACTAGTCGTGCGGCCATGCATGACGACGTTGAACGCAGCTCCCAATGCGGAGATGTCAGGGTACGCACGTCCAGAAGCATTGAAGAAACCTTTGGTCTTGGGAAGGCGGTTAGTCTGGCGAAGATAGTGGCTGACAAGACTTCGCTGATACGCGGGCATAGCGTAGACGTTGGAAAAGCCTCCACCAGTGGTGATCACACCGCCCACTTCTCCACTGCAAATCACTTCTTCACTCGTCTGGAAGAACGGCTTGCCATATTCTTGAGGCGAGAGTTGCATGGTAGCACCGACTGCCGTGACGTAGGGACTAGCTGAAGGCCATTGGGGTCCACTCTTGAGACACGCTTCATCTGGGGTGAGCTTGGCGAACTCGGGACGAAGCCCCGCAACGCCGTCATCCCCACTCGCAAGAAGGACCGTGATGCCACGAAGGCCCATCTTGATCAAGAGAGTGTCGAAAAAACGCGCGTAGTCAGGGCAGATCTTGAAAATGTGCTCTTCATCGTCGGAATAACTGATGGAAACGACAAACGGAGGCTTCTCCTGCTCCAAAATGGCTTGAACGAACTCGACAAACGGCTCGTCTTCCGATGAGTATGGGTTGCTACCGTTCATCGTCCACACCTGCGTGGTGGTATTTCGCGCGACACCAGTCAGATACTGGACATCGAGACTCGCTTCAATACCCGCAGCGGAAGGAATGTTCTCGCGCGCACCCTTCTCCACAACGCTGGGCACTGGGTCGTCAGGCAGAAACTGTTTGTAAAACATCTTGAGGTCCTCTGGACTCCACGCTTCAGTGTAAAACGACGGGGTGGCCTGGAGATTAGTGGTGTTGGTGACCACGAGGTCGTCGGGGATCCCATAGAGCTGTCGGATCTGCGCGAGTTTGCCGCTGCCGTAAGCAGCTTCTTTAAGCTCACGGGCCGACGGGGACGGCGCCGCCAGCGCACGAAGTTCCATCGGGTGGGAGTTTACATTCACAAACGCGATGGCGTCGCTCAGATGCGCAGGGATGGAAACGGGTCGAGACGCTTTCAGTAATCGCGATCCAGGATTTGTGGTCTTCTCATACATGTGAATCTCCGTCTTCAGTAGCTCCTCCAACGCACGCGCCGGGACTGACACCTGATACGCAACAGTGTTCAGTGTGATACGTGGCTCACAATAGCATTGATTTCACCCATAAGACTCACCTTCAACATGTTACTCGCTCTGGAGAACGGTTGTTCGGCGGCAGAGATACCCGTACGCTCTGTGATCCATTGCTGGACGCCTTCAAGATCGCGAGGGTGTGGAGACGCTAGGGCATCAACGTCTTCCTTCGTCAAATGCCGACCATAGTTCGGATTTCTACGCCAAACCCAGGGCCACATTAACATCCACAACACATTCAAGCTACTTTAGAACGCTTCTCCCGCGCGTACCGAGGGTCGGAGACGCTCCAAAGCCGCTCTTCCAAAGTCTCAAAGTCGCGTGGACGCAGCCCGACGACGAACGGCACAATTTCGTCGCCATTAGCTTGCGCCAGTCTCCGATAACTCGCACTCGAGAAGGAACCAGCATGGAGAGCACTAGCATAGCCCACATACAGCGCCAATAGGGCCAGCGTCCATGGAATCCCACGCCATGGCGCTCCTGATATCCGCATCATTCTTCCTTGGATGTGTCGAATAAGAGGAGATGGATGTACCCAATCACCCAATCACCCAAAAGGCCAGAGAGTAAGAAATGTACCGGTTTTATTACCGGTATAACCAGACTGTTGGTCATGAAAGGGTACAACGCCAGTCGAGAAGCTGGCCATCAATGGGCATGGAGGGGGCCTATGGCACGTTTCCTGCGGGTCTCCAGACACGCTGCGAGTCCATCGAGGCGCTGGAACTCGAGAAGGATGCCCCTCCGACACTCCACCGCGAAGAGAGCGAGCCATTGCCCCCAGATGCGAGCGAATCAACCTTCCTCGCACGCCTCTTCTTCCTCTGGTGCGACCCATTGATGACGATTGCGGCGCGGAGACGACTCAAATCGAATGAGATATGGAACATGCCGATGGAATATCGCAGCGAGGCGGCATATAACGAGTTTATCCCCGTGTACAAGGCCAATGGATCGATTGTACGGACCATTATGCGATGCTATTGGCGACAGTTTGCGTCAAGCGGTGTGTTGTCGCTCGCATCCGTCATGTTCAGTGTGAGCCATCCGATTTTGCTTTATGAGGCGCTGCGTCGAGCCATGTCTGCTAATCAAGACATACGGGAAATCGCCAAGACGGCGGCGATCATTGTGAGCATTCTGTTGGCTCACGTAGCGTCGACGGTGTTCCACCACAACAGTCGACGCATTTTGTTTCTACCGGCAACGAAAGCGGTATGTGCTATCCATACACTCATGTTCGACCGCGCAATGGACAGCGCCAATTCAACCAGCAGCACCAAGTCGTCAGTGTTGTTCCAAGAAGTCACCAAGATCTACAATGCGATGACGTTGGTTCATGTTCCGTGGACTTATGTCATCCATCTCTCGGTGAATCTGTGTGTGCTGTACCAGATGATCGGTGATGCGTTCATTGCCAGCATCATCGCTGCGATCATGGCTCAGTTTGTTGCAGCTCTCTTGACCGCGTGGGAAGCTAAGAGCAACGGCAACTGGCTCAAGGCAAGAGCGATGCGGATTCGCGTTGTCAACGAGTGCATCAAAACTATCCAGACCATTAAGTTAAACGCGTGGGAGAGCCGATTTTTGCAACGGATTCGGGAATATCGTACAAAAGAGGTTGCAGCCAATACAGAACACTTGGTGGTGGGGGTCTTGACCCGATCCTTCGTCTCGGTGCTGCCCGAGGTGATCATGATCAGCACATTCGCCATGCTCACGCTCAGTGAGCGTGAACTCCCGGACTTCAACCCGGCTCGAGCATTCGGAACAATGGCAGTAGTGCATCGGCTTCACGCGACGCTCACTCACTTTGTGTCGACGATGCGTCATTTCGGAAAGGCCAGTATCTTGGTGGGGCAGGTCGAAGCCTATCTTCAAGGTTGCAAGGAGTCTTTATTACGTGAAAAACGTCATCGATCCTCAATGTTCTCGCCTGACGCTTTGATCGGCCATCCAGCTGTGATGGTACATATGGTGAATGCGATCATCGCAAAGACTACCGAGGAGCCGTTGATTGTGAGTGCGAACCTGCTAGTGCGCAGAGGCGAACTTGTTGTCATCCACGGAAAAACTGGATCCGGAAAGTCTACCTTACTGGAAGCTTTGGTCGGAGAGGCGCTGCAGCTGAATCGGCGGGGAAGTATTGATATGAAGGGATCTGTAGCGTACTGCTCACAGAATCCGTGGCTACAAACACTCACGATCCGCGAAAACATTCTCTTTGGACTCCCTTATGACGAAGACAAGTACCTAAATGTGCTTCATGCATGCAGCTTGCTGCGAGATCTGGAAGCCTTTCCCAGTGGCGACAAAACGGTGGTGGGGCCGAAAGGTTTAAATATTTCTGGCGGCCAACAATCACGTATTGCTCTTGCCCGTGCATGCTACGCCGACGCGGATATCTACTTGGTCGACTCACCACTTGCATCCGTCGACGCTATTGTCCAAAGTGACATCTTCTCGCGGTGTGTGCTTCAACTACTCAAGAACAAGACAATAATCCTCGTGACACACAACGCAGAGATTATCGCTTCACCTTTCGTGGATCAGGTCGTGCGCGTGGAAGACCATCAACTCGTGCATGAGAGCAAACTCGGAAGTAGCTTTATGGTCGATCCTCAGCTATCTTATCAGCCCATCCGCTCAATTGAGGAGCAACCAACGCTTAGTGGTATCAAGCGCTTGCCAAAGACCGAATCGACGTCTCTCGCGACAATTAATCTCCGTGGTTCGAAGATAGAGTCGCAATGGAAGGCCATTGCTGCAAAGGGAGAAGTTCCTGCACAGTTGAGCGAATTGGAATCAGTAATACGGCCATCGACATTTCAGGAGTTCGTGTCGCTCTGTGGCTCCAGTTGGTTTATTGTCCCGCTGTTCCTCACTGGTGTTCTTGCCCGAGGATCGCTCATCGCGAGTGATCTATGGCTTTGTACGTGGAGTAAGGAGGATGATGCAGAGCGACACTCTCCTAGCGACCCCACGACCTTTCTGAATAGAGAGTTCAACGTGATGATCTACGCCACGCTCATCTTTGCCGGAGCGGGGATGACGTTCTACAGTTCCATAGTCGCTGCACTTGGATGTCGAGAAGCTGCGAACGCACTCTTTACTCGTATGATTCGAAGCGTGATATACGCTCCCATGTCGTTCTTTTACTCTCGACCGATCGGTGAAATCGTCAATCGCTTCAATGGTGACTTTATTCGAGTCGACTTCAAAATGCAAGAGCTCATATCATGGCACGCCGCATCTATCTCCGGCACGTTGCTATCATCGCTTCTTCTGATGGTGATCGTCCCAGAGATGATCATCATGTTTCCATTTGTGCTGCACTTTATCTATCGCAAGCGTCATCGTGTCATGATTGCGCTCGAAATGCTCCGTCACGTAGTGGCCAGTATGTCCCCTTGCTACAATTTCATTGACGAGTCTATCGAAGGCCGGCGCGTGTTGCAGGCGTTCGGCACATCGCAGCGAGATCGCTTCCGTCGAATCAATCAGCGACATGTTGACAATATGATGAAGACGTTGTACACGAAGGCTATGTTCGAGTCGTGGGGTATTCTGCAGTTCTACAAGATCGACTTTTTACTTATCTCGGTCTTGATCGTCGCGTCATTCCGCCGAAATTTGGAACCGGTCATGCTTGGCCTCACACTCACCTACATCTTCCTGCTCAACTCGCAAGTCTTCAGTTGGTGTTGGTCGACGATGCATCTCGGCTCCCATATCCTCATTGTGGATCGCATCTTCGAATACGCGGGTATTGCATCGGAAGACGACAACAGCAAGATTCAGATGCACGGTCAAGTGAACCCATCTTGGCCGTCACGAGGCAGAATCGTGTTCGAGAATGCATGTTTTCAGTATAATGCTGTCAACGGCGTCGTACTCAAGAGCATATCGCTCCATATCCGTCCAGGAGAGAAAGTTGGTCTCGTAGGTCGTACCGGCTCAGGCAAGTCGTCGGTGTTGATGGCTCTCTTTCGTATTCACGAGTTGGTCTCTGGTCGGATCCTGATCGATGACGTTGACATTTCCCACGTGGATCTTTACAATCTACGTTCGAGGCTGTCAATCATCCCACAGAGTCCTCTCTATTTCAAGGGCCCACTCCGGAGCTACCTCGATCCATTTGGTGACTTTGAGGATTTCGAACTTTGGACTGCACTGCAAAAGACTGGACTTGGTGAGGTCGTGGCTCGTATGGACGGAAAGTTGATGGCTCAACTCCACGAGAACGCAGAGAATCTGAGTCAAGGCGAGCGCCAGCTGCTTTGCCTGTCGCGAGTCATTCTGAAGAAATCCAAGATTCTAGTGCTCGACGAAGCAACAGCTTCAATTGATCAGGACTCGGACGAGACTGTCCAGCGGGTGCTGCAAGTCGAGTTCGCGGGAGCGACTATGATCTCAATTGCGCACCGACTGGAATCAATTCTACAGTTTGATCGTGTTGTCGTCATGGATGGTGGCAAGATCGTGCAAAGTGGTACGGTGGAAGAACTCATGATTGATTCAAATGGGCCATTTTTCGATCTACTTGAGGGAGCATTGCTACAATTGTGAGATCGGCCGCGATAACTACATCAACTGCGCTGTTCGGCTACTCCATCTTGAAGCGCTGGGCAGGGTTGTCATCACACACCTTCTGCAACTCTTTCGTTTTATCGTAGATGCAGAATTGACCCCCAGTGTGTACGAAAAGAATGGATCGACCCGCGAATTTCTACCCCGAACGATCAATAAGTCAACTGCACAGAAGTTATCTGCATGTGAATATACAGCGCTCACCTCGGGGTGCTCGTTAAGCTCACGGACAAGATGGAAGAGCGCTTTACCCGAGTACACGGGATCGACGACGACGCCAGTGGCACGAGCAACCTCCGTGATGAATTCGAGCTCTTCGTCAGTGCTTTGGGAGTAACCTTTTCCTTGCGCATCCGTGATTTGGAGGAAGTCCCGTGACGTGAGCTCTGGTGGCGCTCCCATCTCTGGAAGGACTTGCTCATCGATATGTTTGTAGACGTACTCATCGTCGCCCACTACGATGTACGCGTGGACTGGTATGGTACCGTCGAAATGCACCGCGCTTTGAGAAGAATGCTTTGCCTGAAGGTACGCTCCAAGTGCAATTCCCGCAGCGGTTCCGCCACTCCCAGAGCCAAAAGCGATGTCAGTGATCTCGATGTTGTCCTCTTGAAGCTGCTGCTGGATCTCGTCGACTGCGCTGAGGTACCCCCACGTGCCAAGACCACCGCTTCCACCCAACGAGATCAGATATGGTCGTCGTTTCTCCTCGCGAAGTCTCTCGCAGGTTTTCTATGACATAGATATGTAAGTAAGTCATATACATCATGGTACCAACATGTTTCCCACCTCGAGAATGCTTTGAGAGCCGTGCTGGATGAATTCCTGGAACGAGCACTGAGTGATCTTGGCGCCGAGGAGACTAGTGAACAAAGAATCGTTCAACTCTCTTCACTAGTCCACACTAGAGTGTATATGTGCGCACCGATAGAACATGAGGTTGCCCACCAGACCAGGGTCCTCCTCCGGTTTGTCTGTGATCAGCACCAGATGCGAGTCGATACCGAGCCAGCGAGCCGCTACAGCCGCCGCTCGACAGTGGTTGCTCTGCGCACCGCCACATGTGACGATACAGTCAGCTTTTTGATCGACGACATCCTGGAAGATGAACTCGAGCCTGCGGATCTTGTTGCCCGACGTCTCCATGCCACAGAAATCCTACTGAGACAGCGCGTTAGTACGCAGGGTATCCATCATTCGCCAAGCGCTCGTACGTACTTCTCGCTTAATGTAGAGCTTGACGCCCTCTGGTAGCCCAGGCGGCGCGAAGGGGAAGATGGGCGTAGGGAAGGCGCCCAAGCGGAGCTTCTTGGCCGGCGCGTTCTGCAGCTCCTTGGCCCATTCCGGCGGTGAATACGGCACCGACTTGAGCATGATGCGCTCTTTTTCGAAGTGAAGAGCTCACAAGGCACTACTGGCATTTTCGAAAGCTCACCATCTACTGATTCCACAAAACGCGATGGATTCGATTCATCCGCGGGTACACTCGAAACGCACTTAGCACAAGACTACCATAATGATGGGTTCCATAATTGCTCCAGGGCCGTTATGTATTGCAAAGGACACCTACTGCACGGCTCAACTCACTCCATCGTGAAGCGCTGGACAGGGTTCTCGTCGCACACCTTTTGCATTTGGTCGGCTTTGTCGTAGAGACCAAACTGGCCGCCCGTGTGCACGATCAAAATCGATCGGCCGGCGAATTTCTACATGAAACGAAGTCAGTCTTACGCTCCGTACGAACAGGTCGGCGCCACACACAGAAGCGTACCTCAGGGTTCTCATTGAGCTCACGCACGAGATGGAAGAGCGCTTTACCAGAGTACACTGGATCCATGACGACGCCGGTAGTGCGAGCGACTTCGCTGATGAATTCGAGCTCTTCGACCGTACTACGCGCGTATCCCGTTCCCTGAGCGTTCGTGATCTGGAGAAAATCGCGCGAGGACAACTCCGATGCCGCTCCCATTTCAGGCAAGATCTTCTCGTCAATGTAGTTGAAAAAGTACTCGTCATTGTCACAGACAATGTACGCGTGGACTGGATTGGCGTGATCGAAACGCACGACACTTTGTGACGAATGCTGCGCCTGAAGATACGCTCCCAGTCCGATGCCCGCAGCTGTACCTCCGCTTCCGCACGCAAACGCCAGGTCGGTGATCTTCAGCTCCTCCTCTTCGAGCTGCTTCTGGATCTCGTCGATTGCGCTGAGGTATCCCCACGTACCAAGTCCATTGCTGCCACCCACAGGAATCGCATACGGCCGGCGACCCTCTTCACGGAGTCTCTCACAGGTTTTCTAAGTTGATCAGAGACGGAAACGTCAGTACACTCACAGGACGATGATGAAACACAGTGCTGCTCACCTGGATCATGTTCTGACTGCCGTAGCGACCATACTCTTGGCGCGACATTTGGATAATCGTCGAGTTGATGAGGCTTCGAACCAACCCGAACATTAGGACCATACCCGTAAACACCCCAGATCAAGAGTCCGACGTACCGGTCAAACATGACGTTGCCCACCAGACCAGGATCTTCGTCGGGTTTGTTCGTGCGCAGTAGGAGGTACGAGTCAATCCCGAGCCAACGCGCGACAACCGCCGTCGCTCGACAGTGGTTGCTCTGCAGACCGCCACACGTGACGATGCAGTCCGCCTGCTGGTCCACCACGTCCTGGAAGATGAACTCGAGCTTGCGCATCTTGTTGCCAGACGTTTCCATGCCGCTAAAGTCCTACAAGCACCGCATGTCATGAGCTTCACGCCCGTTTTTCACCAGCAACTTGAAGCGCACATCTCGCTTGAGGTAGAGCTTCACACCTTCGGGCAGACCCGGTGGCGCAAACGGGAAGATTGGCGTAGGGAAATGGCCCAAGCGGAGCTTCTTGGCCGGCGCGCTGCGCAGCGCCGTCGCCCATTTCGGCGCCACGTACGGCACCGACTTGAGCATCCCGGTCGACTCGGATCTGATGAGGAAAGAAGAGCTCCTTACAGCGCATGCGAACTTTGTCACGCCACTAAGTACGCTTCACATAAGTTAACTCCACATAATCGTACTTTGCCGAAATCCGCGGGGAAATTCAAAGCGGCAAATCTCAAATTCCGGAATCGCACCGCCATCATGAGCTCGGTGGGTCTCCAGGAGCTCACTCGGCGTCTGCAGGAGGAGCGCGACGCCCTACGCGTCTCACTGGACGAGATCACGCGGCAGCTGAGTGCCGAGCGCTCGACGCGTGCGGCGCTGGAGCACGAGCTCCAGGTCAAAGAGCTCGAGGTGCTGCACGAGCAGCAGCGCACGCGGCAAGCCAAGCAGAATCTGCGCGACAAGCTAGCGAGTGCGGAGAAGGAGCTGGAGGACGAGCGCACGCGGCATCAGATGGCGGCGCTCGGACGCAACGTCGCGGCCGAGAAGAACGCGACGCTGAGCGCCGAGCTCAAGGAGATGGAGGCCAAGTACAAGAAGGAGCAGAGCAAGAAGGAGACGGTGGAGGCCGAGGTGGAGCAGCTGCAGGAGGAGATGCGCGCGCTGGCGCTGGATCGCGACCAGATCATCCAGCGCACGGAGGCGGACGCGCGACGCGTGCGGCAGCTGTGGGAGCAGCTCACGCGCGAGCACGAGACGCAGGCGGAGGTGCTGCGTGTGGAGCTGGAGAGCGAGCGTCAAGCCAAGGTGACGGCGGAGGAGGCGATGGTGGCGATGGAACAGAAGACACAGGAGCTGCAGACGACGCTGCGTGACGTGCAAAGCGAGAAGAAGGCGCTGGAGGACAAGATGCTCCTGAGCAGCAACGAGGCGCTGTCCATCCGAGACCGACTGGAGCGAGAGCGAGAGCGCGACCGCGAGCGAGACACGGACCAAGCCAAGAGTCAGCTGCTGCTCCATATCCAAGAGCTCAAGAGCAAGTGTGCGTTGCTGGAAGAGCGCGAGAAGATCGCCCTTCGAGAGAAGGAGATCGCCGTGGCCACGTTGACCTCATGTCAAAAGGAGCTCGAAGGCAAGACCGAGGACCTATTGGCACTCAAGACCGAGTTTAGTGATCTGCTGGACAAGTACGAGCACTCTGCCGAAGAGTTCAAGCAAAAGACGCGCGAGCGAGACGTCCGAACGCGCCTGCGACTCAAGAAGCTCGAGGCGACGAAGCAATGCGCCGAGCAGATCGTGTTGCTGCGGAAAAAGGACGTACACGAGTACAAAGAAGTCATGCGGTCCGTGAATCGACGGCTGAACGAGGTCCGAGAGAAGCAGCAACTGAACCAGGCCAACGCATGGAGTCATAACCCTCCGCACGTGGCGAAATCCATGAGTATCCTCTGTAACCAATAGATAAACGCCAACTTTTGAACTCACTCAGCTTGAATGTGGTCGTCAAAGCCATCCAAAAGGGTAGATATGTGGTTAATATGACTCATACACGCCGATTCGAGCGCGAGAAGCGTCGATATGGCCACGTGAAGGCCACTGCCGTGCGGCTTTCCCAACTGTCATGATGTGGACGAACGCGATCTTCTGATTGGCTATTATTATCTTCAACTAGAATTTGATTGGTCATAAATAACCCAGAAGAGCGATTCCAACTGGCGTGGATGATAGATCCAAGAGCTCCGTACGTCAGTCAGAGGGACGACAGCGAAACGCGACGAGAAGCGGAACGAAGAGGACTCATGACGCAGCGACGACTAGCGCAGTGTTTACTCGTGCTGAGTGTGCTGCTGGTCGTGGCGCTCGCACAGAAGACGGAGCCAGAGGTGGAGAGAACGCCGACGCAGAATCTTCGTGAAGCGACACCAGAGGCCATCACATTGGACCCAGGCGCGGCAACAGTGGACGCGTTTGCCAAGTTCGAGCAGCATGAGACGATTGGCATGGTTCTTGCGGGGGTGGTGGTCTTCATTGCCGCTGGTGGTGGTACTGGAGGTGGCGGTGTCCTCAATCCGGTTTATATTTTCCTCATGCAACTCGATACAAAGGTGCGATCTCTGCTGTTGTGCGACAAGAGACAACAATCTAACGCGTCAGCTACTTGCAGGTGGCGATTCCTCTCTCCAGCATCACCATTGTAGGCGGCGGTAGGCTGACATGACTTGGTTTGCCTGGGGAACTCGTGAGAAACTGACCCGCTTCTTCTTTCTTTCTATCAGCCATCGCCAACTTCCTCCTCAATATTCGCAAGTCTCGTCGTAACTCGAATGAGCCTCTGATCGACTGGGACCTCGTTCTTGTCATGCAGCCAATGCTACTCTGTACGTTACCAACTTCATACTCCGAGGTAACTTTGTGTTCTTCACTAATGAGCGATGGGTTGTCGGCCAGTGGGTGCCAACTTTGGCACTTTCCTCAACAGCATCCTTCCATCGTGGCTTTTGTGCGTGCTTCTTGTTATCCTACTCATTTTTACGGGTAAAAAGACGCTCGAGAAGGCGATTCAAGCAAGACGACGTGAACATTGGGGCTGCTGTGGCGACCAAGACCGTACGCCGCTCCTCATTGGTGCCAATAGCCGCTACAACGCGGTACGTGTCACTTATATATGCCATACCAACGCACACTCTCTGACACTTTACCCTAGCAACAGCAGCAGCAGCATCAAACATTCCGGAATGCTGTAATCCCATGGCGAAAGGTTGGGTACCTCTTTGGCCTGTTCGGTGGCGTCGTGCTTCTCAGTCTCATCGTTGGAACGCCCAAGTTTCCGAGTATTATCGGCCTCTCGCCGCATTCTTGGATCTACCCGATCCTCGCGTTTCTCCCAGTGATCTTCCTCATGGTCTTCTCGCATTACGCAAGCAAGAACATTATCGAGACATTCTATCGCCAGCAAAACCCGCGATACATTCTCTCAGCCGACGAGATCCAGTGGACACCACGCTCCGCGCAGCTCTTCCCGCTCATCGCCATGGGTGCCGGTACCGTCTCGGGTATGTTCGGCCTCGGTGGTGGCATGATCAACGCGCCGCTGTTGCTCGAGCTCGGTGTCGAACCTGCCGCTGCCTCAGCCATCACCGCCACAACAGTGCTCTTCTCCAGCTCAAGTGCGCTACGATCAATTCGTTTTGTAATTCCTTGTGCTAACGTGTGTGTTTTTGTAGTGTCGTCGGTGAGCTACGTGCTTTTGGGCTCGCTCAACTTCCATTATGCCCAGTTCCTTCTCCCCATTGGCTTCCTCGCGACGTACCTCGGCCACGTGTGCCTCGAACACGCCATCAAGCGCTTCAACTGTCCGTCGCTCATCATCTTCTCCATGGCCGCCATTGTGCTCGTAAGCGCCGTCGCCATGAGCGTCGAGAGCATCCGCACATTGCTCGCCTAGTCACGGTAGCTTTTCCTAGCAAGATGGCTACACTATGTGTCCCACACCATTTGTATTTTTCGTAATTACGACTGGTCGATCGTTTTTACGGCGTAAATACTGTTTAATCGTTAAATATCCACTCGGCGGTTTGTTTCGCGGGTGCATGGGGAGCCACGAAGCTCAACACGCGCTTTGCACCAAGAGCTCGCTTTAAGGGCCCAGTACGTGACGCGGACGCGTCCACCGGCGCGGATTCGACGCAGAGAGCCGCTAGAGACCTTCATAGACATGGCGGAGGCGCGTTCGCCCCATTCCAATGGCTCTACGAGCGCCAAAAAGCGCCGCGAAGTAGCGCTCGGCGGTGGTTCGCCGGTCAAAAAACTCAAGTTGGACGACGACGAGCCGCCTGTGGTGCGTACACGCGCGTTGCATGAACCAGGATGAGGCTATATGGATGATTGATCGTCTGTGCGTATATGTAGGCCAATCCCAACTCGCTGGAAGCAGTGCGCGACCGAAACAAGGCGATGGGTCTTGATCTCTTGGAGAAGAACCGACGTATTGCGTTTCTCACCCAGAAATGCGAGTCGCTCTTCCAACGCAACGCCGTGACCAAGAGTGCGTTCCGGTGCATCCAGCGTCAGTGGCTGCAGCTGCTCGATGATGTGCACACACTGACGCAGACACTTGGGGATTCGACCGAGAACGAGTGGAAAGCGGTCGTGGAGCATATGGATACGCTCGGTGTGCTTCGCATCTCGCCGGCGATTGTCAAACTGGAGCTTCCGGAGTGGTTTGTGGCTATTAGCAATGGCGAGGAAACGGTGGAGCTGCCGAATAAACCAGAGACGGAACACGACGTGGTTGAGACGTCGGTGATTTTGACGGAAAAGGAGAAAGCAATCGAAGTGAGCCTACAGGAGGAGCACGAGCGTGTAAAGACGACGCTGCAAAAATTATTAGAGCGAATGCCTCAGGTACAAGCCACGGCGGACGTCAAGCAGATCGTGAAGGAGAAATGCGATTCGACTGCCGAGGCTCTGCGTCTCAAGGACGAACTGGAAGCGGTGCGAGTCGATTTTATCTCTTGCTACGGTGAGAATTTGGGGCCTGACGAGTCTGGTTTTACGAGTAGATGAAGGAAAAAATCGCGGAATTGCAAGCCGATTTGGAACATAAGGAAGCAGAGCGACATCGTGCTTGCAGGAATTATGATCGACTGAGCCAGTATGTCGAGCGACAGCGCGAGCAATCAGCACCAAGTGACGTGAAAAGCGAGCAGCCTGCTGCGAACGGCTCGAATGATTCGGCGGATGAGGAAAAGCCTCGTGCGACTCGCCCCGGTGAGAAGCGCGTGACATTGCAAGACGCTACTGATCGAGCACCTGCGGACCGAGAGACAGAAAAGAAACTACGTGCCGACCTCCAGATCTTCAACCAAAAGCTTCAGACTGAGCGGGCGACCGTGAACAATTTGCGCAGGGAAATCGAGCAGCTCCGTGCTGCTGAGACGGCGGTACGTAAGCTGGACAGGAGTGTCAAAGGTCATCTCTCATGCTTTATGTATCCTTGGACAGTGGCAAAAAGTAGAAGCTCAGCTCAAGCAGGAGTATGAAGATAAAATTGTGCGGTTACAGGAAGAAAGCACGCTCACTGCCGAGGAATTGAGCAAAGTTCGCCACAAGAGCAAGGAGATCGAACAGCATGTCCACGAAAAGTGGAAGAAAAAGCTCGACAAAATGCAAGCTGATGTGATCAAGGCTAAGACGCAAATGGATGAAATCACAGTCAAGAACGCGGCGCTGAGAGAGAAGTTGTCGTCGTATACCGTTTATCGGGATCAGGTACGCGCTATGACCCCGACTCTTTCGTGGAAATAACGATCTTAACCATCCAAACCCTGTATTCAGGTTGGCGATCTCAAATCCCAGCATGAATCTCTCAAGAGAGAGAACGGAAATCTGAAGAAGCAGGTCGAGAATGTGCTAGCAAAAGCGGATCGAGCGCAGGCGGCTGCTGACAACCAAGAGATTGCTACGTTGAGGGCACAGCTCACCACATCTACCCAACAGAGCGAAGAACTCAAGAAAATTGTGGACGAGCTGAGGGCAATAGAATCGTACGTACCTCATCCAGGAACGGGACAATATCGATCGAACTAATCGTCTTGGTTGATATAAACAGGAAAAGCGCTGATGCAAAGCTTTCCGGTGCTGTTAAACGCGAAGAAGAGACTCAGGCCAAGTACACAAGCCTGCAAGCCCAACATGCAGAGGCTGTGGCTGATCTAGAAAAAGCACGAATCGAACTCGAGGACCTCAAGGCAACCCAGGACGCTTTCCGAGAAGAAAATGATGCGTTGGTCGCTGAGATCGAGTCCGTGGGCAAAGAAGTCGAGGCTGCACGCCACTCGAAGAAGAAAGTTATTCACCAACTGGAGGAAAAGCGCAATTCCGCCAAGAAGCTGCAGAGCCAATTGGCAAAGGAGTCGGATGCGAAGGCCCACTGTTTTGAAGAGCTTGCAGCCGCACGCTTGCAAGTGAGCTCCCTGAGTCACGTGCACAAGCAGCAGAAGGCGACGCTTGACGCCGCTAAGGTATGTGTAAAGTATCGTAGGACCCCAAGCAAAGCATCACTCTGACACTGTGAGGTTATAGGAGGCGCTCAAGGCCCGTGAAACCGAGTTGGACGACCTCAAGAAGTACGTCAAGCAGCTGGAGATAGAGCGAGACGTCGTGGCAAACGAGAAGCTTAAAGTCCAGCGCGAGGCAGATATTGCCAAGCAGTTGTACAACTCGGAGGCGTCTCAAAAGCAGCAACAACAAATTCTGCAGGACAAGAAGCGATCGTGTGAGCACTGCGAATCTCATCGAAAGAAGGCTGCCGAGCTGGAAAAGAGGCTAGCCGCGACCAAGGCAGCCAGTGGCAGTGGCGGTGCAGGTGGTGAAGGAGGTTCACTGAGCGAACTCGAGCGCTTTGAGCTCGTGGACCTGCAAAAGCAGCTCAAGTGTTCGGTATGCCAGGACCGCCACAAGGACGTGATCATCTCCAAGTGCTTCCACATGTTCTGCAAGGAGTGCGTCGATAACAACCTTAAATCGCGGAATCGCAAGTGTCCGACGTGCAAGAAGATGTTTGGACAGGACGACGTCAAGAACGTCTGGTTTACGTAGTGGAACACTTAGGTGGGGATGGTACCAAAAGCACGAACAAGTCAGGTAGTATGAAGTGAACTGCCACACACCTCGTAATAGGCAAAGAGAAGTAGAGACTGCGTGCAGCCATTTTGGATCAGAACCACTCGCTCTCTATTCAGCTCGACACAGTTCACAAGACGACTTCTCTCCTTCAAATGAGCAGGAAGCACTGGACCGACGACGACGATGTCGTCCTCCTGCGCCAGGTGAAGATCGCTCAGCTATTCACCGTGCAAAAGGGTTCCTCGGTCGAAGCATGGGACGCAGTTGCCGCAACAATCAACGCAAACGCTGGCTTCTCACAGGACGTGGATGGGCTCACAGCTCAGTATCGTTTCATAGCGCTCCGCAACCGCCCAAAACGTGCATCATCGAGTGCGTCTTCGAAGACGAAACACAGACTTCTACAAGATCTCCTGTCGCTAATGCACGATCATGCGCAAACGATCACAGCGCAGTCCAATGAAGAGAAAAGGGAGACAACCGAGCCGATATGCACGCAAGCTAACGAAGCACACAGCAAACGTGGAAAGTGTGCGGCGCCAATCGAAGCTGAAGAAGCACCTTCCAAAAGAACCAAGAGAGTCAGTACAACCGATGAAAAGGAGCGGAAATGGAGCTTGAAGGAGCGAGAGCTTGAACTCCGTCGTCTGGAGCTTAAAGAGCGCCGAAATGAGCGTGAAGCAGCTCAAAGAGAGCGCGAACGAGACCGTGAGATGCAAGTCGATATAGCCGACGCTATGCATAGGAGGATGCTAGAAGTTGCCGGTATGCTTGTAGTGGCGCTGATGGCCTCTAGGAACCGCAGGTAACAGCACAGGTAGCAGGGAGCAAGCGAAAGCAAGTCTCCACTAACATAAACATGGCTACACTACCATATACGTACTATGTTTGGTTAGTCTTTATGTCGTCTCTAAAGACAAAGGGTCAACAGTTCCTTTTGTCAACCTTTGCTGAGACCTTGGGTGATTGGCATCGAATGAAGCGCAAGGCGTCAGGAGGCGGTGGCTCGGCGGCGGCTCTGCGACGCGGAGCCAAGCGTCAACGCGACGACGACAGCAAGGAGAAGCTCTACACAGCCAGTGACGTCACTCTCGTGCTCGGAGATGGCGGTGTGTACTCCATAGACGTTCGTTTAATCGATAGAGGCGAGTAGCTCAGCTCACGTGTGCATTGATCATGTAGACTTTTCCTTTTCCAAGGGCCTCGTTGCACATCGAGGCAGTGGTAAAAACCTCTTTGCGACCTCCTATGATTCGGAATCCAAAGTGAAATCCAAGTATTCGAATGCAGTCGAGTGTATCCAAGCCGTGCGGGCAGCGCAAGGCACCGTGTTCCACGATGTGGACGCCACCAAGCTCGAGCGGCTGCCGACTCGCATCCCGTCCAATGGTCAGAACACTGTCGTTCCAGCGTTCTTCAAGTACATTATCTTCAACTTCCCGCACACTGGACAGCAGCGCGTGCACATCAATCGTGCATTGCTGCTCGATTTCTTTGAGAGCGCGCGTGGGAAGCTCGTGAAACCTGGTGAAGTGCACATTACGCTCAAGAATCGCCCGCCATATTCGAATTGGCTCGTCGAGGACCAAGCCAAAGCCGCCGGATTCGTGTTGAAAGAGCGTCGTCGGTTTAACATCCGGTTGTTCCCAGGGTATCATCACCGTACGACCGACCCACAGGCCAAGAAGTTCGAAGCCGAGTTGTGTATCACCTATGTCTTTGTGGTGAACCGATCCAAGGTAAGGAGTCTGTGTACTCGTTCGTCCGGAATGGTCGCTGATGTTTGCATGTTTGTGTCTTTAGTTCCCATTCAACCCTACTGTGCCGACTCCCGAATGCGAAGAGGTGGAGCAGTCCGAGGAGATCCAAGAGGAAACGGAGGGCAATGCGCCTGGAAATGATGTGACGAAGGAGGCAGAGCGGCCGTCCAAGCGTCGACGGAAGCAGTCTCAGCAAAAGCACCCTGACTCGCAGCATACGAGTTCCACGAAATCCCAGGCCCCAAACTCGACACCAGCCAACCAGCAGAAGAGAAGCCCGTCCTTTTCACTCTGGCGGCCATTGCATCAACGTCGTGGCGCGTGGTAAACGCTCATGATGCTCGGGGTGCCTCAGGTTCCGGTGTGTGGCGTTCGTCCAGCATGGCCACTCCTCCCGCCACCGATTCGTACAAATCGTGATCGTGTCGGATTGGTGCATAAAAAGATTCTACGTCCGCTGATTGGTCCATATTTGTATCATCTGTTTCGTCGGTGGCACTAGTCGTTTACTGGTCGTCCCCGCCGTCAATGACAAGCTACGAGAGTTAGAAGAGAAGCCATGCAACGCGAGACCAAGACCAGTGCCGCGGAAGGCGGCGGCAAAGCGTATGAGCCGCTGGATGCACGCACGCCGAAAGACCTCCTGCGTCTGCGAGACACGACGCTGCAGGGCGACAGTCTCGAGGGCGAGGACAATGACGACGCCTTCGTGATCAGCGTGGGCCGCGCCAGTATGCATCGACGCTTGCGCGGGCTCAGTGACGATGCCTTGGAGATGGGCGACACGGATGACAGTCTCTCGGCCTCTACAGTCTCGACAAGTCGTGTGGAGCAGCAGCGGCTGCGGACGGAGTTCGACGTAGAGGAGGAGGACGAGCCCGATGGATGCATGCCGTGGATGCAGGTCGCTGTGCTTGCGCTGAGCGCCATCTCGGGCTTTCTCTTTGGCTATGATCTGTGTGTGATGGTAGTGGCGCTGCCGCTTATCCATGAAGCGATGGACCTCTCCACCACTGCTGCACAGTCGGTGGTGAGCGTGTTGATGGTCGGCGCGTTCTTTGGTTCGCTTGCCGGTGGCGTTCTGGCTGATCGGTAGGTTCTTCTGCTGCGATTAACATTGACTATGCTCGCTCTAATATTCGTTTTGCGGACAGAATCGGTCGCAAGCCTGCCATCATCTGGACGGGTATGTTCTTCCTGGCCGGCTCCTTTTGTATGACGTTCGCGCCGTCGTTCAGTGTGCTCCTTGGCGGTCGATTCCTCGCGGGTCTCGCCGTCGGCAGTAGTGCTCCATGCGTGTCTGCGTATGTCGCCGAGATCGCTCGACCCGAACACCGTGGCGCGCTCGTCACGATTAACGAAGTCATGGTCTGCATTGGATGTCTCGTTTCGGTTTGCGTCAGCGTGTCGCTCAAAGAAAGCTCGGTATGTGGTGTTACCACTTCTCTGAATCGGATCGTTAGCCTCTGACGTGGTGTGATTGCTGTAGAATGGCTGGCGAAAGATGCTCGGCCTCACTCTCTTGCCCCCAATCGTTCAGCTCGTGAGTTTACTGGATGCCTTTGCGATGAACTGTCTTCTGACTTCTCTATGACATGCAGATTGGAATGCCTTTGATGCCCGAGTCCCCACGCTGGTTGATTGCGGTGCGTTGAAATATGCTTGACTTGTCAACGCTGTGGGTACTGACAGACGTGGGTCTATGTACACTTTTGAAGCAGAAAGACCGCGCACAGGACGCAAAGGCCGTTCTCCAGCGACTCTTTCCTCACAACGACGCAGACACCGAGATCAAGATGCAGATGGCTAACCAAGTGCTGAACAAGGGTTTTTGGGACGTTGTCCACGAAATCCGCAGCGATCGCACCACCCGACGGTACGATCATTGATTCTCATCCTTCATGTCGAGTGAGGCCTAACTCGTTCGTGTCCACCCCTTTCACAGACGCGTCGTCCTCAGCATCCTCATCGCGTTAGCGCACACGTTGACAGGGGCCAACGCTATGCTCTATTACTCTAGCTATATCCTGGACTCGCTCAACCCTTCCGTTGCTTTCACGGCCAACTTGTCCAAGGAATACGGCGTAGCTGTCGCTAAGGTGGCAGGCGTCTGCACCGCTGTGGCTGTGGTTGACCGTATCGGACGGCGTCCGCTCATTCTCTTCGGCTCATTGGTGATGGTACTCTGTCAGTTCGTGTTTGCTGCTTGCTTCTGGCGACTGGAGACGGCGCCAATGGGCAACTTTGAGGCTCTCGGCATCTGGAATCTCTACGTGTACATCTACGCGTGGAATTTGAGCTGGGCACCGCTCATGTGGGTCATCTGCTCCGAGATCCTGCCCGATGATGTCCGCTCCATCGGCATGGGTCTCACCTTCGCAGTCTACTGGCTCGGAAGTTCCTTGGTCAATCAGACACTTCTCTCCATGTTCGATTCCCTGGGAATGACAGGAACTTTCTCCATCTACGCGGCGCTGACGTCGCTGGCGCTCGTATTTCTCTTCTGGAAGGTACGCAACTCCCTGGCTAGCATGGATATCGAGTGGTTAGTGTACTCACGCCTCTCTTTCTCATCGTCTAGGTGCCTGAGACGCGAGGACTTTCGTTTGAGCAGATCACCAAGCTCTTCCAGGCTAAGTGATGCGCAACATCTGTCACACGGGACATCAAATCCCGAAAATAAGGTCACGTTAGGGAATACTTGTGTATACTAGGGACCATAGGCTCCGCATTTCCCCTTGATGTGTTTAGACGAGGGACAATAAAGAGTCATATTCGGAACAGAGCTCATCCAACACAATGCACCAATATGTGGAGACCCAAATGGAGGAATTCGAGTGCATTTTGAGCATGTTTCCGGACGATGAGGAGCTCAGTTACGACGCTCAGCTGAAAGACGAGTATGAGAACTACCTTTCTCTTGAAGAAAACACAGCCAGACACCCAGAAACGCGGTTGCAATACACGATTCATTTCAAGGTACGCACACGCCATGTCACTGAGATCTCGAAGATACTGGACTGATAAGGCAATGACTTGAAGGGAAGCATTTGCAGGTAGATGGACAAATACCAGCGCTGGAGATCAAATATCCACGCCAATATCCGATGGAGACGGTGGCGTTTGTCGTGCATTGCCCGTCGCTCTCCCGTGAAGCCATGAAGCGAATGGTGACGGAGCTCATGTGCACTGCTACGGGAAGCGACGGAGAGATCATCGTGCTCCAGCTCTATCAGCAAATGGCTGAGATACTAGAAGACTGTCTTGTAAATGCCCAAGCGACCCAGCAAGCCACAGAAGCGTTGGATCATTTGAGCATCACAGACGAACCAAAGCAGGTGACTCTGGGTCGACGAGCGATCTACTTTCACCACATCATCGCATCGACCAAGCGTCGTGTCGTGAAGGAGTGGGCTTTGGAACTCGATCTCGGCGGGTTCAGCAAGATTGGTTGGCCTGGCGTCGTGATCGTCGAAGGCGACGAAGACGCCGCCCAAGAGTACGTGCGTCGCCTTCAGCACCTGCGCTGGAAACAAATGGTTGTGCGTGGAGAGCAGACGGAGAGTGGCGAGTCAATCGAGGCGACGCGTCGACTGCCTCGCGGCTTCACCGAGTTTCCGGAAAACGGCATGTCGGATGCTGCCAGTCTCTGTCGTGAGGTTGGAGTCGAAGACCTCTTTTTGTCCGTCATGAAGATCTATCGCTCGGAAGAGCGTGAACCTAGTGATTCTGGCACTGACAGTGGGAAATCGAGCAAGAAAGCCAGCAAGCGATGATAAAAAGAAGATAAACTCGTTTAGAATGTATGGAAATGCTCTAATTACGCACGCAGCTTCTTGCTACGGCCGTTGGATGCTCGAGTCGCACGACGCTTGCCGTGAGCCGTTCGCGATTCGTCGTCGTCACTCTCGTCGTCCTCTTTAACCTCCTGCACTGGCTCGTCCGCCACCTCAAGCGGCATCAAGTTCTTCATGGACACGACGTTGAAATCGACGAGGTAACTCTTCTGCAGCATACGGTCGACGCGCGAGAAGTGACGCTCACTGTACGCAATGAGTGCCTCAAGTGTACGACTGACGTTGTCCACCTTCTGGAGCGTCTGTGGTGGGATTTCGCGCAGGATCGTCGACAGGAGCACCTGTGTGACTGGGGTATGACGGGCATTCGTGTTCCAGTCCTTGATCCAGTCCAAAAGCGTCTTGAGCTGCTCGACCGAGAGACTCGTGACCACGCGGGCGAAGATCTCTTCCGGCACAAACGTCTCAAAGTCTGGCTTGCTGGCAGGCTGGTCTTCTGCCGCTGGGAGCATTGGGAAATCCTGGTGTCGAGGACCCTGGAGCAAGTCGTTCAGAATCTGGAGCAAGCGGTTTGGATGACCGAGTTCGAAGGCAATTTGCACAGCCTCGAGCAGCTTGTCGTTGCGCAGACAGTTGAACAGTTCCTGCTCCTTCAACAGCTTCTCTTCACGCTCCTGTTGGGCACTGCGCTCTTCTTCCTCCGTAAAGTCGCGCCAGAGGTTGATCGTCGAGTCGGCGCCACCACTGACCATCTCCGAGCTGTCCTTGGCCACAGCCAACGCCCAGATCTTGTCCATGTGGTTGTCCAACGTGGCTTCGCACTCGTTGCTCTTGATGGTCCAGAGCTTGACGAGACCGTCCGCACCCGCCGACATAAGCTGCATACCCGCACACGCGAACTGCACGTTCAACACTGACGCCGTGTGGCCTTCGAAGGTCTTGAGACACGTGAAGTCCTTGGCGGACCACACCTTGACGGTCTTGTCACCACTGGCCGACGCAAGACACTGATCGACAGGCGAGAACTCGACGGCCCACACACCACGCTTGTGACCACGGCACGTACCCACGAGTGTCAGCGACTTGGAGTCGTTGGTCGACCAGATCTTGATGAGCTTGTCCTGCGACGCACTAGCCACAAGACGGTCGTTTGGCGCCACAGCGAGTGCGTTCACGTCCTTGTCGTGAGCCTTGACGGCACTCAGCGTCACCACCGAGAGCGCCTTCGAGTCCTTGCTCTTCTTCTTGGACTGCTGTGTGTACATTGAAGCAAGGGACTTGAGACTCCACATCTTGAGCGTCTTGTCGGCACTGCCCGTGACGAAGAACGCCGCGCCCATCGAGAAATGCGCTGGCTTCTGAGAAATAGCAATCGCACCCATGGCTTCCGTGTGCCCTGGGCACGTGGCGATACATTCTCGACGCTCAACGTCCCACACACGAGCCGTGCGGTCTTTCGAGGCACTCACGAGCCACTTGCCATCAGGGGAGACCGCAAGCGCCATCACAATGTCTGTGTGGCCCGAAAGCAGCTCACACGACATTGTTTCACGGTTCAAGAGACGAATCTGCTCCGAGTTGGTGGCCACGGCGATCTGGTTCGAAGGCGTGCCATTGGTCGTTGGGATGTACTTGAGGTTGAGGATATCATCGTTGAAACCGATGATCTGCGTCGTGCGCTCGAGCTTCTCGTTGTACACCAAGAGGTTCTGCTCTGACGACACGGCCACGAGCTCCTTGCGCGTGCTGTTCAACAGCAACATAGTAAAACGCAGAGCATCCGACTCAGCAGCCACCGTCTTCACAGTCTGACACGACGTACCAGCGTACGACCAGAGCTTGAGCTCGCCCTGTTCGCCCGCCGTAACGAAATTGAGAGCCTTCTCATCCTTGCTCGCAGTCTTGAGGCCGGAAACACATGCAAACGAATCAGGGAGCACTTGAATACCCTCCACAGCCTCGTGGACCACGACAGTCTGACGCAGCACGTTTTTGCGCAAGTCCCAGAAGTTGACAACACGATCGCGACCGGCCGAAAGCAGCGTGTAGCCATCATTCGAGAACGCCACGCACGTCGCTGGGTTCATGTGGTCCTGGATACACGCCAATTCGGACTGCGAATAGAGATCCCAGACGCGAACAGTGGCGTCGTCACTGCACGAGACGAGCTGAAGTCGCTTTGGGTCCGGATGGAACTTGACGACCGTCACGATGCCCGTGTGCTTGCGGAAGTTGTGTGTGCAGTAGCCCTTGTCAATGTCGAACACCTTGACCGTGCGGTCGCTGCCACCCGTGGCGAGGAGCGTGCCCGATGGGTCAAAGTCCATGGCCAACACGGGTGTCTGATGTGCTTTGATGGTGCGCAGGCACTTGAACGTGTCAAGGTCCCACAGACGCAGCAGCAGGTTGCGACCCGCCGTCACGAGCTGGTTGTGGCCTGGACGCCCGGCGAAGACCACGAACGATTCCTTCTGCTCCTCCTACATGCCAAACACATCCGTCAGACTGCTGTGCGCCATACAAAGTACTATACAAAACGCATCACGTACGTCTTCCACGTCCTGTTGCAACGTGCGCTTGAGTTCACCCGTGACGGCGTCGACGATGGCGACGTCATCCTGAAGCATACACGCGAGCAGCGCCTGGCCGTTGTGGTAAAAGAGCTCGACCTTGCCGCCCGTGTAGATGCCCGTGTGGGCTTTCACCGTCTTCCAGCTCTTACTGAGCCCGACATGCGCCGAGTAGGTGGTCGCTGGGGTCGTCATGATGTGAAGAGACCGAAGCAGTGCTCAACCGAGTCGTAACAAGCCCTGGAGACGCAACACGAGCCGTGATGACCGAGTGTCGCTTCCGTCGTCCGGCCACTTGATTTGGATGGAGTGCATGGGCACACCAACTTGGCGGTACCGGTACTATTACCGGTACGTACATGGTTCACGTGGTCCACCCTAAGTTAAATTTCAACTTTGATTGTGAACCGTCCTCGACGCTTTTTACTAATTTTTAGTCGAAACGGAAGCGTTTCGCGTGTGCACAAGACGAAATGGATCGTCAAACGATGGGGATAGAGATCAGAAGGAGCTGGGCTCGGGTCGGCTATCAGCTCCTTTAATGTAGGACAGGTGTCTCAGATGCGATCCGTACCTGCTGCTATGATTAGCAGCTTCAAGTCACCCACTAGGTCGGGTGCTCTCGGTGCTGTCATTTTACACACCGTGAGCAAGGCCAGTCGCTTTATTTACGCCGAGAGCAAAGTGTGCAGGTTGGAACCAGCATGGGTGCAGTGCCAAGTCGACTTAAGCGGGCGAGTCGGCGATACCTCAAGGGACGAGGACCAAAGCGCCTTACACGAGAGCAACAGCACATGATCAAGCAGTATTTGCCTGATTTCAAGTACTACGAGCCCGCTACCGATCTACATCGTCAGATTGCCTCGAGTCATTGGGAGTCTGTGTTCCGCCGCAGCTCTCGGTTTTCCGATTCAAGCACGGTGACCAGTCACAGCAGTCGAAGTTCGCATGCGTCTATCGAATGTCGGATCCGTCAGCTCTTCGACGCGTTTTACATATATTTGGATCACAACGCGCCGCATCTCAAGCACGTCTTCCGCGCGTCTTTGCACGTCCGCAGTAAAGTACTCGTGCACATCAGCGCGGGTATTCGATTTCTTTTAACAAGCGAGAAAATGGAGGAGAAGATGACGGAACTCACCAAGATCCATGCCCGCTTTGGGGTCGAAAAAGAATTCTATAACCCACTGGGGAACGCACTCATCCACGCCATGAAGGAAACGTCGGACGGTATCTGGTCGAACGAGATCGAAGACGCGTGGCGACGATTGTTCACCCACTGTAGCGCCGTGCTGCTCGTATACCACGGCCAGGCGGCAGAGCGCAAGACCGAGTCATTTGTTCGCTCGCTACTGGCTCGCGGTAGTAGCAATTCGACGAGAAACATCAATTCTTCAACTCGGAAGCTCCCCATACCAGAACAGTAGCCCTCACACCCTTTTGTAAGCACAATGGAGCTTGGCTAGGCCGATAGAAACAGAATTGCTTCACAGTCAAACGGTGGGCGCATGGTCTCCTACCCTTGGTTTGAGCCATTGAGTACACAAAGCAGGCGTCAACAAAAGGAGAGGTGGTCGAAATAGCTGGGACTTGCTCAGGCCGACCATGGAAGCAGTGAGAGCGATCATGCGGCAAAGGGTTAGTAATGATGTGGTCCACTTAAACTTATCGCTCGAAACGACGCGACCTCTTGTCACAATGGTCTCCATTGACTGATCTCCTTGTGGCGGTCATTCCACACGTTTCTTGTATCGTCGCGCACTTTGTGGTGAAATGGCCTGCGACTAAGGTCACGAGGATGTGGACCTGAACACGTCGCTGTATCAGGCACACCTCTTGGCTTGTTGTACGACAGCCGTCCCAGCCTGTGGCTCCGCTATGATTAGAAGGATCAGGGCGAGTACTCTGGGCTTTTGTTGCGACCGACGCACGGTGAAAGCTGCTCGAATCACCCTTGAGCAGACCAAGATGGGTGCGCTGCCGAGTCGATTCAAGCGAGAAAGTGGGCGCTTCCTGAAGCGGCGAGGCCCGAAGCGGCTCACCCGACAGCAGATGCACATGATCAGCCAGTTCCTGCCCGACTTCCAATACTATGAGCCGTCAACCGAGCTGCATCGACAGATCGCTTCTAGTCACTGGGACACGGTCTTCCGTCACTCATCGGGGCATTCTATCTCCACGACGACGGCCACCAGTCGCGGCAGTCGAAGCGCACTTGGCTCTATAGAGACTCGTTTGCGACAGCTCTTCGACTCGTTCTACGTCTACCTCGACAACCACTCCCCACATCTCAAGCACGTCTTTCGTGCCTCGTTGCATGTTCGTAGCAAAGTGCTAGTGCACATCAGCGGGGGTATTCGGTTCTTTCTGTCGAGCGACAACATGGAGGAGAAGATGACCGAACTAACCAGGACCCATGGGCGTTTTGGCGTCGAGAGGGAGTTCTACAATCCCCTGGGCAATGCACTGATACACGCCATGAAGGAGACATCAGAAGGCGTTTGGTCGACTGAAATTGAGGACGCATGGCGAAGATTATTCACGCATTGCAGTGCAGTCCTACTTGTGCACCACACGAAAGCGATGAATGAGAAGCCTGTGTCACTCATCAGCTCGGTTAAAGTCCGAAGTCGGCAATCGACGAGAGATCTCTCATCGTCCCCACAAAGGCTTCCCATCGCGGGGTAGTAGCTTCATAGAATAGAAATATATCCAGTACTCTACATTCTCCTCATTTTGGGGCCCAGAGACTCATTTAGGATACATGCCCTAGTCGGACCTTGCTGTACCGATATCCAGTCTGAGCGAGTGGCAAAATTAGCAATATACAGGTACGGTTCTGATGCAGAACGAGTCCCCATCCCACTGAGACGACTCGCAGTGCTTTATCCAGTGTTGGTGAACCATGGGGCCTCTGCTCAGCCGTGCGCGGGCGTTGTATCTGCGTGTCTTCCACGTCAAATCCAGGTTCCTGCCTAGTGACCATGTTCAGACGATCCACGACTACTTGCCTGACTTCAGCTTCTTCGAGCCATCAACCTACCGTCATCGGCAGATTGTAGCTAAGCACTGGAACGATGTCTTTGTTGAAGACGGCTCTCATCGTTCGACGATGGACGATAAGGTCAGCAGTCCTCGTAGTCCTCGTGGCACGGGCGACTCGAGTGTACGGCAGCTTTACGACGCTTTTTACTCGTATTTGGATCGGTATTCACCTCAAGTTGTCCATATATTTCGTGGTTCCATGCACGTGCGCAGCAAGGCTTTGGTCCACATCGCTGGGAGCGTAAGAACCATGCTCTCACAAGAGGACATCACATCAAAAGTGGTTGCTCTCACCAAGACTCACATGCGCTTTGGGGTCAAGCTGGAGTACTTCAACCCAGTGGGGAACGCCTTGATCTACGCTCTGAAGCGCGCCTCAGACGAAGAGTGGTCCGACACGATTGAAGACGCATGGAGACGGCTCTATGCGCACTGTGCGGCTGAGTTGATGGTGCATCACATAGAATCGACTGAGCACAAGTCCGGCATCTTGCCCGCTTCTCTCTCGCATGGAACGAGAATTTCCACGACCGATACGGCCACATCACCACGCAGAGAGCTTATCAAAGATCATTAGTTGAGTGACTCGACAACTGTCAATCCTGGAAAGCTGCTCAGATGGCATGTTTTCTTGCTTGAGTATTTTCGTTCGTGTATGGCCAGAGATTACAAAAATACACCAGGTAAGGAAGAGAACGTCTCATTCTGCCGAGAAGTCAAGCATGGGCAAGAATCTAAGCCGAAGCAAGTATTATGAGTCTCCTAGCGGGCTAATAGCATATCGATACACTGGTGATACGGCGAACACTCAACTCACTGTGCCTGAACTTGGAACACCTGTAAATATCTCGGTGGGTAATAAGGTGCTCTGGAGTTGAGCTTCGTGCATTTCCAAAAGCGCCTTGATTCGATTCATCAGGGGTCGGTTGCTGAACCGTGTCTTCGACTCGACGACTCACCAGGTCAGCAATGGGTGCGGCGTTCAGTTCTTCAATTCTCACGATCTTTCCGTTCTTCGCGCGGTTCAAGTCAACGAAGTTAACTCGAGAGCAGCAACGCATGGTCCACCAGTATCTGCCCGATTTTCCCAACGTCGAGCTTTCGACGGAAATGCAACGCCAAATTGCCAGCCATCACTGGAACACGGTATTTCGAGATGCCGCGTCGAGTCGTTCATCACGCACCAGTAGCGGGAGCTACAGCGTCGGACGGCGGAGTTCAAATGGCATGATCGACAACCGAATCACCCGGTTATACGACACGTTCTATATGTATCTGGACCACAACTCTCCGGATCTGAAGCATGTTTTCCGCGCTTCGATGCACGTTCGCTCGAAGGTACTGGTTCACATCAGCGGTGGGATTCGGAGTATCTTGGCGAGCGACCAAATGCCCGAGAAAGTGGCAGCGTTGACCCAGACCCACCTGCGCTTTGGTATTCAACTCGAGTATTTCAATCCACTCGGCAACGCGCTACTTCATGCAATGAAAGAAACTTCTGACGGAGTCTGGTCAGACGAGATCGAGAATGCGTGGCGCCATTTGTTTGCTCATTGTAGTGCGCTCCTGCTTGTCCAGCACAAGGCTGCGCTGGATCGTAAGCAACAAGTCAAGAAACTCGAGATCCAGGTCAAAGGGGCTATGGAGTACGACATTTATTCGTCGCCACGCAAGCTTCCGATTCTGGAACAGACCACGTAATGCAAGGGACACTGTCTTCGAAAACACAAGCACTAGACCAGTTGAAGAGGCGAGTGAAGGGCTTCGCACATAGGGATAAAATAGCTCGCTTTCCATCCCATCATCCATTGCGCCACCTTATACTTACGTCCGGCACATACAACACGGGTCGTTTTTTTATCATTTTGCGTGTGCGTCGCTGCTTCTTCGGCTCTGAGGTGAGGGGAGAGGCGTCTTATGAATAGACAGTGGCGTCGCTTCTCGTGTGTTTGCTCTGATGCATCAATGATCAGGAGGAATACGTACACCAGGACACGTCTTCAGCTTCGATGCTTTCTATTCTTGACTGTTTGCATTTTTCTTTCGCGCGTACGTTTGATTCTGGGCTGGATGATTGTGGGGAATGTGGAAAGACTATGGTTGACCAACGTTTGACCATACCGCACTGCTCGATCCTTTTCATTTTCCTCAAACCAAGGCTTCATCTTACGTCAAGTCATCGCACTCGACCAGCATGGGCACGTGCGCAAGCTCTGCCGCTGTCGGTGTCTTCCCTCACGTTGGTCGTTCCAAGCAATTGACCCGAGAGCAGATCCTCATGATCGACACGCACCTTCCCGACTTTCGCTACTACGAAGTATCAACCGAAGAGCATCGACAGGTTGCTGCCTCTCACTGGAATGCTGTCTTTAAGGAAGTCCCATCAAGTCGGTCAACACGAACAGAGAGTACTGGCGGCCGTAAGAGCTCGAGTGCGACTCAGTCAGGGTCCCGCATTGGCATATTGTACGATACGTTTTACGCGTATTTGGACAAGCACTCGCCTGAAATCAAGCCAGTCTTCCGATCCTCCATGCACGTACGAGGCAAGGTCCTGGTGCACATCAGCGCTGGCATTCGATCAATCCTCGCAAGTGACAACCTCATCGACAAGATCACCGCGTTGACCAGGACGCATGTCCGATTTGGAGTCCAAATGGAGCACTTCAACGCCGTTGGAAACGCTTTGCTCTATGCAATGCGAGAAACTTCAGAAGGCTCGTGGTCCCCAGTGATCGAAGAAGCATGGAGGAGATTGTTTGCCCATTCTAGTGCCCTCTTACTCGCTCTTCAAAAGAAGGCAAACGAAGAACGACGACAGACGAAGGATATGGAGAACATCTTCACCGCGTATGCCCAAGGTCCGCTCGCGAACGATCTGTACTCCTCACCTACGAACCTTCCCATCCCTGAAAAGTAGAATGTTATTAACCGAACGATGAATAGACCGGCATATTCCAGAATATAAATCATCTCCGGCTGGTTTGTGCCTGGAATAACTCGCGGGAGTACGCGATGCCTAGCTTCGCCAACCATCGGCTGCGCATTTTTGACCGAACCAGAGGTGTGACAACATGCTAATTTTGCTGCGCGTGGTCTGTTCCGAATGGATCAGATCCATCCTGAATGCCATTAGCGGACTGTTCCAGCCGCTACTCTTCCTCGATCATGCAACTGATTGTTGGTTGCCATTGAATGACAAACTGAGGCTCCATGCGTGGCTTGGTTTAACAACTTGTCTCAGTACTCGATTTTGACCCTGCGTGGTTCTGTGCCATGGGTTGCATGCCGTCGGTCATCCATCAGGAAGGGTCGGCCATGAAGTTCACTCCACAGTTCTGTCGCATCATCAAGCGCTACCTGCCTCATTTCGAGTTCGATGACCCTTCGACCACAACCGATCGACTCGTCGCCTTCGCCCATTGGAGCAAAGTCTACAAGGACACACCCAAGACCATCGATCTTGCAGTCAACTCGGCCGTCGGAAAGCTCTATGAAAAGTTTTACGAGTATTTGTTTGACAATTCACCTCAATTGAAGCCACTCTTTCAGTCATCGCACCATGTACAAGGTCGCGTGTTGGTGCATATCAGCGCTGGTATGCAAACACTGCTCAAGTCGGACGATCTTGTGACTAAAGTCATGGAACTCGCGATTCTACACATGAAAATTGGTGTCAAGCCCGAAGATTTTGACCCGCTTGGCGTCGCCTTGGTGCATGCGATGAAAGCGACCTCGGGCACCGAGTGGAACGATCGTGTCGAGCACGCTTGGCGACGGATCTTCTGCCACACATCCATCTTGATCCTCGTTAACATCCCAAATACCAACCTAGACTTGGCGGATTTCGAAGACACCGAGTCGGTGAAGAAATGAAGTGATAGTCTCACGAAGCTTTCATTATTCGAAAAACCACTCAGTGATATTGCCATAAACGTATGAACCGTAGCCTCATCTCTCATTTCGCTGGTTTGAGTGTTTGCATTTCGGCCCTGAAAGCAGGACGAGCTAGGTCCAGACACCGCACATTTTCTCGATTCTTGGCCATGGGGTCGGCGCCATTGTCAATGAGGTAGCGTGCAATGTCTTCGTAACCTTCCATGAGAGCGAGGTGAAGTGCAGTGTTGCCTGTTGGTAATAGGAGTACAGATTAGATATCTCTCTCAGGGGAGGTACCCATCGTATGGACGTACCAGCTTTGTCCTTCGCACTTAGTCTGGCCCCGTGGTCGATCAAGAGCGCAATCACCTCTATCCACCCACACAGCGATTAGCAAAGGCACTTGAATATCCTCGTACAGTAGCAAGAGCTACCCACCACGACTGGGGGATCCTCCCAATGCACGCATCAACGGTGTATTCCCGAGGTGATCCTATATCACACCCAACCCCCATTATTTGCATCAATAGAGCATGGTATGACATTTACATGCGGCCATACCGCGTGATTAATATCCTTGGTGTAATCCAGCAAGAGCTCGGCAATCTGCTGGCGTCCTGGTAGCAATAACACATGACCATGAGTCCATCTTGGATGACGAACCTTCGCCATATTCAGTCCTTGTTCCAGTACCTTTGTGGTAGTGTAGAGGCAGTTGGTCGTTTTCATTCGGCACGTTGGCATCTGCTCCTCTGCATGAAAATAAACTTACCAACTAGCAAAACCACTTTCCTTGCATCCACACCACTCACCGACTCAGTAAGAAGCTCACGACGTCGCTGTGGCCCGCGGACGCCGCGCTCATCAACGGCGTCCATCCCGCGTCGTCCTGTACGTTCACGCGCGCTTTCGCGTGCTCCACGAGGTACTCCACGACGTCCACCGAGCCATTACCTGCCGCCCAATGCAACGGTGTACGCTCGTCCTCATCCTTGGCGTCCAGATTCACGCCAGCGTCCAGCAATTGCTGGAGTTTGACCACATTCGCCTTGATCACCGCTTCTCGAACGTCCATCTTCACACTGTGGCTGGGAAGCGTGAGTCCTACAGCTAATGTACTGGATGGAAACTAGGCTATACTGGGCTAGTTGAAGTGGCCACGCATGCGACGTGGTGATGGGTACCACGAATGCGAATGCGCGCCGACGCTTCCGCGCGCGTGTATGGGACGCGTCCATGTGCTTGATGCATTGTTGCGATGCTGGAGTGTCGGCTATTATTGCAAAGATCCATCTGCGATGACGGTGAGGTCAGCGTGATGGGAAAATGGACTCGTGTGTCACGGAGAATCTCGTGGCATTCGACGAAAAGAAGAACGAAGACGAAGCGCAGCCGCAAGAGACGAAGCGATGACCCGCTTTCTAACTGAGGCCAAGAACTTTGCGTGTGGACAAGTGGTATCTGTCTTCAGTATGAGCGCGCTGTTGTTCGCCAAGCGACTTGCACGACGAGAGGTCCATGCACCGATCCTCGCGAATCTCTTCTTCTACCTGCTTCTCGCGGTGGCGTACATACTCTACGGATGGCGACGCCCATCAGTGCCAAGTGGGCCAGCTCAGGATACTGTCCGATGGTGGCTGTATCCGTTCCTAGCTCTGCTGGACGTCCAGGCGAATGTGTGTGCGGCCAAGTCAGTTGTGTACACGACGTTCGCGACCACGGGGTTGACGCTGAACCTCGCCATTCCGTTTGTCTTCGTCATCTGCACTTGTGTTTTGAAGGTTCTGTCATCGTGGAAGCAAGCAACTGGCTGTGGTTTGACGGTGATCGGTGGTCTTGTCCTCCTAGGCGGATGTGCCAGTCGATTCAAGAGCGACGATATCGAACACCAAGAGCTGTACGGTTGGGCTTTGGCATTGATTTCTGCAGCGCTGTACGCCGCATCCAATATTGTGAACCAGTGGTGCCTCAAGATTCGCGGCATGGACAGTATGATCGACTGTCTGGGCATGATTGGTGCTTGGGGTGCCTTCTTCTGTGTCATCGAAACTGGACTTATCGAGCACGCTGACATCACTGCAATCAACTGGAACAGCCAAGTCTCGCTCCTCTTCCTCGGCTACACGCTGGCTTTATTTGCATTCTACACGGCAGTGTATGTCGTGGTCCACGGCTCTGAAACGACAGCGTACAATGTCTCACTTCTGTTTTCAAGCGTCTACCTCATGCTCGCCTCGTACTACCTCCTCAACGAGACGATCGATGACTACACCGTGGTCGCAATGGTGGTGATGCTTGTGGGACTGTCAATTTACACCTGGAGTTGTGCAGTCAGTGGGAGCAGCAATTTGACTCAGTCGAGCTTCGACGCATTGAGAACGCCAAGAGAAGACTATGTCCTGGCCAAGATCCAGCGTGTTGAAGTATAAGAACCAGATGAAACGTGCCGAGTGATATTCATGAGTATAAAATTAATCAATGCAATCCTTGCTATAGCTACTTTACTGGACTGTGCACCGACCTTGAGCTGGTTCCGATGGAATTGCCTTCGCAATCTCGGTAGGCGACAAGAACTCAAAATCCTCATCAAGTTCCACAAAGAATCGCGCCCGCAAGTGTCCATACTCGACAGTATTCGCCCACCCAGGATATTGCGATCGGATTATCAATTGAAGTGAGCTGCCAGGAGCTACGTGGTCGGGGATGTCATCTGGAGAGCGGAAGTGCCGGACATGATGCCGGGAGGTGTTGACGACGCGGGCATTGGGACATACTAATGTGCGAGCAACCTCAGTTCCTCCATCAGTCGTATTCTTGAGAACTGCCACTTCCGACCATGTAAACGAAGCCGCATACGTGCCATCATGCTCGTGATCTTGACTCGCCCATCCTTGATCGCGTGAAGTGCATTGGACGACGACTTCGTAACATTTGCTCAGGGCCATCCCACGCGGCAATGCGAGTGTTGATTCCTCTGGAATATTCAGACGGAGGTATTCTTCGTTCATGTCATAGCGTCCGCGTCGGTTTTCTCTTGTCTCGGCATCGAACACCACAAGCAACCCAGCAAACTGGAGTACATTGCTGATGACATCAAGCGTGATCTTGGGGACTCGAGCCAAGAGCGAGGCAGCCAAGGCGACGTCGTTGACTTTCAGCGAGGGCTGTGCGAGCTCTGCACGCTCTTCGAGTGAGAGAATGCGTGCTTCCCTCGCGTCCTTCTGCGTCGGCGCCTCGTAGATGTTGCTGTCTTGCATGATGAGCTCGTCGTCTTATGGGATGGGTTACTGAGTTGGCAGATCTTGAAGAAACCCAGAGACTATTTACGAGACGTAATTACGCGTTGGACTCAGACTCAGACGGTCGATCCGTTTGAATTTGTGAGGCACAACTTGTTCTCGAGGATCCCCAAGTGCCCTTGTCTTCCTTTTGACGCCCATTCAGCTCGAGGATAATGTTCCACACACACCTCAAGCGAAACGTCATCACAATCGATTCATAACACAGATAAATAAATAAATCGATCCCACGGGTTCTCCTCAGTCCATTACCACAACAAACCCTCCATTTCTTCGCGCTGACATCCCCCCGTGGATGACGTGGTCGCAATCTTTCCATGCAATCCCCTTGGCTGAGGGCAGGATGGTACATGTAGCAGGCGTGTTCGAGTTACACGGGGTACGTCAAGATAGGTACCCCCTGTCAACTCTCTCATGGAGATGGAGCATGAAAGGTTACGCGGATTAGGGTTCGTATCATATCTACCAATGAGAACACACCATCGAACAAAAAGAACAAAACCCTCCGCGCGGTCTTTTCCGCGGCGCCAGAGAAGAAAAGCGGTCAGAACCCGGCGGCATTTGGCTCCTTCCTTCCTTCCTTCCCTCGGGACGCGGTGAGCGGGAGGGCAGCGACGAGGTGACGCAGCGGACAGTCGAGTGCGTGGGTTGTACGTGCTCGCTTCGCTGGGTCAAGAGACAGAAAGGAACGAACCAAGGAGGGAGAAGAGAACGAACGTCGCCCACGAACACACGACGGCCATGAAGAAGACACATCTCGTCTATTCGACCAGGAAAGTGAAGGCGAAGGAGAAGGCTGCGACGGTAGCCCCGCCAGTGGTGAACGATGTGGAACAGACGCTGGAGGTGGGTACGACGATGCTCTCAGCGACGACGGTGACGCGACAGAACAGTGCGAATAGCCGGGATGGCGGGAATAGTCGACGGCGCTCCCAGACCCAACCAAAGAGCAAACAACGCGCGTCCATGCGTCTGGGGGATCGCCATGTGATGAAGCTGCGCCCATCAACACCGTTGCTGCAAAGTGAGCATGTGACGGTTGCCCAATGTGTCAAGAGTATGGTGGAGAACAAGACGGAGGCGACTTTGCTCGTTGATCGCAATGGACAGCTGACCGGTATTCTCACTGATCGAGTACGTCTTTTCGAATGAAATGTCGAGCCGTCGTGGAATCATTGGACTCATGGCGTATTTTTATTGCGTAGGACATCGCTGTCAAGGTCGTCGCGCTTGGGAGAAACCCGAAAGTAACGCGTGTGAGTGACGTCATGACGCCAAATCCGCATTGTGTCACGTCAGATGCCAGTGCGATTGATGCCCTGGAGAAGATGGTCGCTGGTCACTTTCGTCATCTTCCAGTTGCTGACAACGACAAAGGTGCGTTTGCTCGTGCTTTTCACGGTGATGGTTCAGCTAACTGCTCGCTGTATTTGTGACAGTCGTCGGTATCATTGACATTGCCAAGTGCCTTTATGAAGCGATTGTCGAGATGGAAAAGGACTACAACGAGTCGTCGAAGAATTTGGCCGAGGCGATCAAAAAGGTACCTTTGGCGAGATAGTGTAAATGCTGGACATATTTCTGACTCGTCTGTCATACGTTTTAGCTCGAGAAGCAAATGGGTGGATCTGCTCGAGAGAATTTGTTCGAGAAATTGCGAGAAAAGGTGATAGCTTGTGTCGTCTTGTTGCCATCCTTCATCGACCTGACTGCATGATGCTTCCCTAGTTATTCCTACCAACACTATCAGCTATTCTCGAAGACCACTCCCCAGTGCCAGTTCTCGGTCCATCCGCGACTGCTCTAGATGCGGCTCTCTTGATGCTTGCTAAGAGGACGAGTGCTGTGGTTGTATGCAATGAGGGTGAAGACATGGTCGGTATCTTCACGTCGAAGGATTTAATGCGACGAGTGGTCGCATTGGACATCGATCCAGATCAATGTATGCTGTCGAAGGTCATGACAGCAAACCCGATTTCTGCACGGTTGAACACGACGATTCTCGAGACCTTGCACTCAATGCACAATGGGCAGTTTCTCCACGTGCCAGTCTTCGGTGAAGATGCGAAGCTTGTGGGTCTTGTCAATGTGTTGCAGGCGACTTGTGCAATCGTCCAGCAATTAGGTATGTTTCGGATGAGCAAAAGTGACACCGAGACTATACAACCTCTTTGGAATCAGCTTCGTCGGAGTTTTGTTCGGGATGAAGACTCTCATGGAGGAGAAGATGCTGAAGAAGACACTGTCCTCAGCCTTAACGAGAGTGGAGAAGTCCCGCAGCTTGATCAGAGTGAACTCTCGGCTTCAGATCGTCAGCGTAGCTGGAGCAGCGTGAAAGATGAAGGACCTGAAGCCAATGACCCTGCTTTGAGCGAGAGTCCGGAAGTGGAAACCCCACCACCGGATGTGTTCGTGTTCAAACTGGCTGATTGGAATGGTGCAAATCACCGGTTCACGAGTTCAGCGGAGTCTCTCAAGGAGCTGATCAAGGACGTCCAGACTCGACTTGGCGATCACACTATTCGCAAACTTCACTATGTTGATGAGGATGGGGATCATGTGCGGACGATGTTTCTCGTTCTATGCCGATTCGCTTCGTGCTGACCGTCGTCTTTGTAGGTTCTTCTGTTCACTGACGATGATCTCAAAGACGCTGTGAGGCGTGCGCGCATGTGGGGCAATAAGTATATGCGTCTGCTTGTTGTTCATCGCATTCCACGTACGTCGGTCCGCGCGGTGGCGCACCACTCCGAGAACGTATTGGGGATCGTGTACTATGCTGCAGCAGCGGCAGCAATTGCCGGCGCGTCGTTCTTTCTCAGTCGACGCAGATAAATCAAAAATCATCGCAAACGAGTGCGAGTTTCATGACAAGTAGCATGTATTTGTGTTGATTGCAAGAAGAAATCGACAGCGTAGATAGTAAAGTAGAACTTAACCGATTAAAGGAGCTTGCACGCAACGACAAACTCATCGTTACGCTCTTGCATCTTCGTAATGCATAATTCAATTCTTTCGATGCCTTGAATATTCACAGTGGAGAGGTGGACTGCTCGCCGCTCCAAGATGCAGCCTCATACGCGGTGTCACACCATCGAGCAGTCTTCCAACCTTTTCTCCAGGCACGCTCAGACATTCATGTCGTCAAACGGGAAACAGTAGCGGATATGTGCACGACGCTCAGCAAAGCTAGTAAGACGATCGCCTTCCATGAGAACAAATGTGGGAAATGGTAAAACAGTGTCCAGAGGCCGTAAAGGATGAAACCGGTGGAGATCAACAGTGTGTTGGCCGGATTGGCGAGACCCTTGAGCTCAACCACTTGTGATGCCTCTGGATGTGGTTGTGGCGCTACAAAATGCGTTCAATATTAGAATGAAACGAGAGTTCACGATACCAGCACCACTTACGAGAGTCGTTGATCACGACATGGATCACGCCATTTTCTTCGATGCCATACTCTCCCATGGTCCGATCTTGGATCAAAAGCATGCCCTAATAGCCCCAGCATAGTTTAAGATGAGATAGCGAAGCGAATAGAGCAGGAAGGCTGTATACGAACCATGTAGATGAGTCGAATTCGCTTCCCTTCTGCGAGCTCTTCGCCGAAAAACTGGTTCACAGCATAAACCTTCAGCTTGGGCAGACAACGGCGATCGTAAGCAACAGTCAATCTACCTTGGTTGTGAAATCGTCAACATGCTGTGTGGCCTTGAAGTATGCCGGGCGAACTTGCTCCCCTACGAGTGCGTAACGGCATGCCCAAGTGATGAGAACAGATCACGCATGATGGGAAACACCGTCATCGGAGCATACCAACTCGCACTCGAATCTGCAGGTATCCGGGCGGGATCGCAGGTTCGCCATCAGCAGAGATCTCGTCCGAGGTCCTTCGCGTTTCCTCTCCTTGTCTATTCTGCTCCTCAAGATCCTGGATCGATCATGAGAGGTCACATGAGCACCGGATAGTCACTCTACGGTATCTTAGCCCTCGCCACGTACCGCCGTTGAAGAGGTGCCTTCAACAACTCGCGCCATCCCTCTGTTGTCAACACATTGAAGCACCCGTCAGATCTTTCCATCCCCATACGTACGCTCTTCCTCGTCGAGAACGTACTCTGCCTCTTGGTCCACCAGCGTCCACTCGTCCAAGCCGTCGCGGCCGCGGGGTGAAAGCTGCTCTTCGTGTGCATCCATCGTAGCGAGTGTTCCTTTTCCGTCCCGTGTGCGTGTGCTCTGGTATCTCTCTCGTGTCTCCTTGAAGCGCGTGCTTTGCGTTGTGGCTGCTGCTGCTGCTGCCTTCCTTCGCCCGTGCTGGTTCGGTTCGTTCGACTTTTCCTTCCAATTGCTGACACAATGGCGAGTGGCAGAGTGATGGTCCCGAGAAAACGAGACCACATCTGGTGAGGACGGACGGGCCAGCCCTCCGATCACCCATTCACCCATTCACCCACACTTCAACATCCAAATGGACCAAACAAAAATCGCACTTAGGAGGAGAGACCCCACTCATCTCTTCTCCTAAGTGCGATTTTCATCACTCTTGGACCAAGAGTGATGATCACTCGGAAGAAGGATGCGGGCGTCATGGACGGCGTTGCGTGCGCAGCTGGACGCCGTGGTGCGTCGACAGCGTCATGTGGTGGCAGGAGACAGTGAAGATGTGATCCAGGAGAAGATCGAGCGATACTTTTGGCCGCTTTACAAGTGGGTGGAAGACGTGATCGAGCAGACACGTCAAGATACGCCGGCGGCCAAGCGATGCGTGTGTATCGGTCTCAGTTGTGTGCAAGGCGGTGGCAAGACGACGATGACGCGTCTATTGAAGGAGATGTTTGATTCGACGGGGAAGAAATGCGCGATCGTCTCGCTGGACGATGTGTATCTCACGCGAGCGGAGCAAGTTGCTCTCGCGGAAGCGAACCCGACAAACCCATTGCTCCAGGTACGTATCAAGGCCACGTCGTTATTAAGATGTGTATACTTACTACGTACGTGTGACTTGGTTTAGCATCGAGGAAACCCTGGGACGCAGGATATGCCACTGCTGATGCAGTTTATCTCGGAATGCAAGACTTCGTCTGGTGAGATTGCGAGTCCTCGCTTCGACAAGTCTCTTCACGGCGGCCGTGGCGACCGTCTTCCTGTGGAAAAATGGGAGCGTGTGAAGGGTGAGTAGTCCTATCTGTTAGTGGATTTACGATTCTTTGCTGACACCGTCGATAGGTCCATTAGATGTTCTCCTGGTTGAGGGATGGTGCATGGGCTTTCGAGCCCTTGAGTCGACGGACGGCTTAAAGTGAGTACTTGTCGTATCCACTTTGTGCCGTACGTGAACTGATCAGCTGTGATCGATATTAGCGAGAACCTTGTTCCAGTGAACGACGCTCTTCGTGACTATGAAGAGCTCTACAAAGCACTCGACGCCCTCGTCGTGATCCGGGTCGACTCACTGCAATGGGTGTACAAGTATGGAGGGACACCACGCACAATCCCTCTTTCCGATGGGCTCTGATTCTTCGTTTGTCATCCACAGGTGGCGCGAAGAACAGGAGCAGCATCTGCGTGAGGCGCAGAAGCCAGCTTTATCGTCTGACCAAGTACGCGACTTTGTCGATCGCTTCATGCCAGCGTACGAAACGTATCTCCCTGATCTCTACGCCGCGCCGTCGAATGCCTCACCCAGCACGCCCACGCCAGCCACGCAACATGCACCATCGAATCTCGAGCGCATCCCTCGCATGGTTCTGAGAATCGATGCAGCTCGCCGTCCTTCCTTGGCACATCCTCCTGAGATCTTAAATACCCCTACTAAAGAGATCACTGGCTAGTGGAGACGCATCATACTAAGTGACTTGTAAGAGATGATACTTCTACTGGCAGCTGGTATGGGACGTTGCACCAATCGCTGTGGCCAACTTAGCGCTCGGCTGTGAGAAGAAAGGCAAGAAGTGAAGGACGCCAAGTGAGCAACCATCCAAAACGCCCAGCCCACGCAATGGAACGCTACCAGAAGCTCGAGAAGATCGGAGAAGGCACGTACGGTGTCGTCTACAAGGCCAAGGACCGTGTCACCGGCGAGGTCATTGCGCTCAAGAAGATCCGCCTCGAGGCCGAGGATGAAGGGATCCCGTCCACGGCGATCCGCGAGATCTCACTGCTCAAGGAGCTCCAGCACAGCAACATTGTGCGTCTGTACAACATTGTACACACGGAGCGCAAGCTCACACTCGTCTTTGAGTACTTGGACCAAGACTTGAAGAAGTACCTCGATGTCTGCGAAAAAGGCCTGGAGAAGCCGATCATGAAGGTGCGTGCGGGTGCAAGTGGGACGAGGTGTGTGAATTATGCTGACGTGGTGGTGTGTGGCAGTCATTTTTGTACCAGCTCTTGCGAGGAATTGCGTATTGCCACCAGCACCGCGTATTGCACCGGTGAGTTGGAGGTTCTTTCGAAGAAATGCAAGACAAAACCATCGATTTATCGTGCTTGTGGTGTATTGTAGTGACCTCAAGCCTCAGAACTTGCTCATCAACCGCGAAGGCGAGTTGAAGCTCGGTGATTTCGGTCTGGCGCGCGCCTTTGGTATTCCTGTGCGAAGCTACACGCACGAGGTCGTCACGCTGTGGTACCGTGCGCCTGATGTCCTCATGGGCTCTCGGTAAGACAAGGAATATCCCCACATGTGGTGGAATCGATGATACTCATGGTGTTTTGTATGTGTAACCTATAGCAAGTACTCCACGCCCGTCGACATTTGGAGTGTGGGCTGTATCTTTGCCGAAATGGCCAACGGTGGTCCTTTGTTCGCCGGCACGTCCGAAGCCGACCAGTTGGATCGCATTTTCCGATTGCTCGGCACTCCAACGACAGACATTTACCCAGGCATTGTCGACTTGCCTGAGTACCGAGTACGTGAGGACCACTCAATTCTCGCTGATGTATTTTCTGACCTCTATGATGTTTGTCGCAGCGCGATTTCCCAATGTATCCGGCCCCGGAGAACCTCGCGCACCTTGTTCCAACGCTTGACGATGACGGCGTGGATCTCGTGCAGCAGATGCTGCAGTACGACCCTGCCAAGCGTATCACGGCTGCTGACGCGATGAAGCACCCATATTTCAACGACTTATCTCCAGCTTTGACGGAGCAGAACTGAGGTTCTAGCCCACTGGAGTCCATTTCGACGCTTGACGTGGCAGAAGACGTCAGGTCCACGAAGCAGTTTCAAAAGGTAGCGAGTGCGCAATATGGCGCGTTAGCGAACCGCCTCGCCAAAGCACTGCTTTGGTCAGCGAGAGAAGGCGGCCGTATAGTTTTTAGAGTGCTTGTGATCCAGCGTACATATCATTCCCATGAACACTTTAATCAAAGGAGATGATGTGTTGTGGTATCTTTACTGATCCATTTCTTGACGCGCGGTGAAGAGTCGCGGACCTACTTGCTCCGAGCGTCATCACGAGTGGACGAGCGCTCATGCGGCCCTGTGCATCACGATGGGTGGTACTATTGCTGCTCATATGCGTCTATGAGCACGTAGTATCAGCTACCGAAGATACCGATGCGCTCTCCGAGCAAAGAGACCGGGTGAGGCGATGTCACGACACGGCACCTCGTCCGTTCACACCTGATCAACAGCAGCGACTGTGTCGGTACAGCTTGGTACTGGACGCAGCACCAGCGCAGTGCGCTTCTACAGCACTTGGCAAGTCGCTCACAACGCCGTCGCTTGATACAGCAGAGCGAACCATTCGACTGTGTGAGCAAGCTGCAGACATTGGCCCAGCGCTTTGTTGGCTTGCATTGCCGAGCGGGATGCAGCGGACAGCTTCATGGGGAGATATCCTCATCCCTATGTGTCAAACTGCAGTGGATACACGGCCAGCTCTCTGTCTTGCTGAGATGAAGCGTCATAATCAAGCCTTTTCATCTTGGAAACCAACCCAAGTTGCAGTCGCAGCTGCTCAAGTCTGTCGAGATTTCAGAGGAAGTACCGATGCGATTGGGGACTGCATCAAAAAGGCTCCACGGTTGTTAACTCAGCCAGATCGCGTGCTTCTTTGCCGTCACGCTCACGTCCACACGAATGAAGCTGTGAACAACTGCGCAAAACAGCTTCTTCAGCGCCACGTACCAGCTCAAATCGTGGTTCCTGTTTGCGGTACAGCCAACGAGCCGGAGAATCAGCCACAAGAGTGTGTCATAGCGGCAATGAGCAAGCTGCGATGGATGGAGCCTGAGGCTGTCGTAAATCTGTGCGAAGGATCAGTCGCATCAAGTGCTCCAGTGGAATGTGCGCTTGCACTACGCACTTGGTTCACCAGTGAATCAAGACTGCAGGGTACAGGTATACAGCAAACACCCGCATTTTACGATCTCGCGGCGCTATGCCAACAGACACTCGACTCAGATGTCGTCACGGCATGTGTACGACAACTTCCGGCGAAAACGTTTTCCATTCACCAAGTGATGGCGCTCTGTGCTGTCCGTGGGAAACCAGACTTTGTCGGAGAGCGAGCTCAGTGCGTAGTACAAGCAAGACGTCAATTGAGCGGGGCAAAGCCAGATGAGATCTCGTCGCTCTTGCTGCAATTGTGCCAGAATGCTGAGTTGGATGCACCTATCACATGCCTTCTCGCAGCTCCATCACTTAGTCAGCAGCTGACTGCTTCTTTGCGAGTTCAATTATGTGAACGAGCGATGTCAACAGCTCCCCAGGATTGTTTCAAAGCGATCCGATCTTCGGTTGTGTCTCGAATGTCCACAGAAGATATTGTGAGGCTCTGTGCTCAAACAAACTCGACAGCACCAGCAGAATGCGTGAATCAACTGAGCTCAGTCGCCCCCGGTGCGTTTTTCCAGACGTATGCGGCTCAACTATGCTCAGGAGCCTTCTCAACAAACCCCGCGCTTTGCTACTTGGCTGCTCCACATAGTTTGAGAGATCATGATCGTGTTGATCTATGCCAACATGCCGAGACTACTATTCCAGCAGCGTGTGCAAGCCTATCCGTCCCTCGGCTAGATACCACGGCAAGCCATAAAGCTCGACTGTGTTCGCGGGCAACATCGACATTTCCAGCTCGATGTGCCAACGATGCTCCTCATGGGATGCCTTCACTCGACATCCTTACGCTCTGCCAGCAAGCGCAGAGCGACATCCCCGCCCAATGCGCACGCGGTATACCCTCAGTGCTACGAATTTCATGGCGCTTTGTCGCATTGGTGTGCGCTCAAAGTGTTGCCTTGACACCCGCCCATTGCCTTGCAAACCGTGTGAGACAACGAGCTCCGCTTAGTCTCCAGCTTCTTGCTGAATGTCGGGGTGCTGTCGCCGTGCCGTCTTCACTGGAGATTGCTCGATTCGCGTACGAATGCCCGCAGCTCATCGCCAACTGTCGTATTATGCTCCAAGTGCAGGTGTTAGATCAGTTCGGTCACGAAATACCGAGTCTACAAGGGGGATTTGTGCATGTTCGGGCTGAATCGGCTGCTCAAACGGATGCATTGCGTGGTCTCAGAACTATTGCGGTTCAAAACGGCTCAGCGTCTTTCGAAAACCTTTTCTTTATAGAATCGGGCAACTTTACCCTACACATCTCATCCCAGAACACGGAGGGAAAAGTCGCACGGATCCAGATTCATTTGAACGAGACCAAGCATGGCCTTGAACGGCGCTGCGACCAGATCTTTTCCAAGTTCCACTGCAATGCTCGTGATGATCATGTGTCAGCATTGGGGAATCAAACTGCAACTGTTCTTCTTCATCTAGCTCATCGTGACACCTTCAGTGCACTCGAATGCGAGCCGTTATGGTTCGATGAGCTAGCTGGGCTCGAGTTTCTTGGTATGACGTCGCGCTCTCGAATCTACCGTATGCATCGTATGGCGTACCAGCTTCTCACGTACGTATTTGTGCTTTGCATCACATGTTTCCTGTCTTCCTCATGTGTCATCTTAATCCCATAGCGGAAGCAACATCCCAAGTGCACACATGAGCTCATGGGAATGCCTTGGGATTCCTGAAGGTTCAAATCGCTCGGTCGTTCGGCGTGCTTACCATCAACGCTCGCTTGAATGGCATCCAGACAAATGGAGTGCGGGTGCATCACCAGCAATGTCATCATCGTCGCGGCTGCACGAGCATATCAACGCCGTGTACACGCTCATCAACGAGGCATATCACTCGCTCCATCGCCCACACCCATCAGGAAACGATCCTTAGCACGATTGAGCGTAAGGGAATCTATTCCTTTCAACTTCTCCTGATCTACGCCGCTACACAAAGTGATTACTTGTCTTATGTCATGTTCACAATTCGTACAGCCGCATTGATGGCGTCGCGAGCGATCAGCTCCACGAACACAATCCCCGCCTGGATGTGCTCAATGTAATGCTGCTCGCCAGGGGTTCAGTTTGTGTTGGGTTGGTGGCTTTTGGCATGGCGTTCAAGCGTCGGCACTGATGCAAAGCGTTGTCTCCGAGATGCCCAGGGCCAACCAAAGCTGCTCCTTCAGGTATAAGCTGTAGATGTTGAAGAGCAGCTAGTGTACACTAGCTCAAAGGTTTGCGTGCTCTCGGACTCGTCGCTCATCAGACTTGAACCATAGTGTGACCCGTTCCCTTCCGAGTGTGCTTCTTGGTGGAACGACGCTCACGGCGCATCTTCAACGTATGTTGGTAAGCTCGACGTCCCCAAGTGAGCAAAAGTATCCACTTTGGATGCCACCTCATTAGCTTCGACTAGCTTTTAGCTAGCTTAGTGTGGTGCACACTACTGTTCGACTAGGTTGAACTTCGGGTCCAGTTTGACAAACCGGAGTGAGCTTCTCGGAACGTCAGGGAGAATGATGGAAGCCGCGCTCAGTGTGCTGCGCGGCGTGCGCAATGGCACGTTCTACGGCACCAAGATCCGCGCGCCTCATGGTAAGCGCTCCGTGTAGGCCCAGTTTACTGCGTTTTGTGTGCTCATACTCGCTCTTTGGATCAGCGTTCGTGATGGTCTTCCTCTTCCAGCGCGGCACTCTTCGAGAGAAGCTCCATGGGGTTGTCCGACTCACGTTTGAACACTCAAAGAACCTCGCACTCTTTGTTGGTATCTACAAGGCGGTGCTCGCGGTGCTACGTCATCACAAGGAGATGGTCGAGGGAAGCGTCACAACCGAAGTCGGAAAGCCGGCTGAACACTGGCATGCTGCTGTCGCCGGTGCTGTCGGGGGTTACCTCATCTGGGGTCGCTACTCGGGCGTCAACTACCAGATCGCCATGTACCTCTTTGCGAGAGTCATCATCGGCGCGGCTCGTGTGCTTGCTAAACGTGGTATCTACCCATTTGCACAGCACAAATTCAAGGATGTATATCCCGTGTTCGTCACGGCGGTCTGGGCGTCAGTCATGTGGCTCTACGAGAACGAAGGTGCATCTCTGCATCCGTCGCTCCGAAAGAGCATGGACTTCCTTTATGACGAGTCATGTCGATGGTCGGCGGGTGTGAGCGACTTCCTCCCGTCACCTGCCACCGCAGCCGTCTTCCTACTGACATGGATGGAGATTTGAGTCCGGTATCGACCACCCCCAACTCGTGATCGTTTTTGGTTTTTCCTTTCATGTATGCAGTACATAGTATACTTTTTTTGTTTCCATACCCAAGTTACGCATCACTAGAAACCCGCCACCAGACAGGGCCGCATTCGTCGACGACACCGGGATACGCTCTACGCTTTCGCAAGTCGACGTGAGTCAGTTCAGTCGTTCACCACATAGATATGCAGATCTGTGACGGCGTGTCGACGAGTCTGTTGTCATAGCTATCTATTTATTATCCATCTCTCTATGTGGAATGTTCGGTGCCGGTCCTGTGATAATGGTCGGGATGTGCTCTAGGATCTTTCACTTCGTGTCGCGATTGAAGTAAAGAACCTAGTGCTCTATGCCGAATTCGACGACGGTGGACAGCACGGAATTCGAACTAGCGTGTCCAAGTTGCGACTCTCGGGTTGAATCTCGTCATCTCAAGCTCAAGTAATAGCGTCGTCATCTTTGTTTAGTATACGTGGCCTGTCTGTGATGGGAGGTAGGCCCACGATGCCCTGTGTTCCTATCCCTGTTACACGCGCGCACGATCGGCGCTGTGCGGGCGAGATCTCTTGACACAGAGCTCTCCTCCTGGCGTTATCAGTCGTTGTCCGAGTCAATTCGATCCAGAGCTCCTCCTCATGACTGGGTTCTGGAATGTCCATCTCCTTGTCGCACATGAAGTGGTGTTCAACGATCACTCGCCTGTGTTAAAGCGGTCCGCCTGCGACACGACTGGCGTGGCGGCCGCGCTGGACACGAGTCAGTTGATGGCGCCAGTCCATGCTCACGTATATTAAATGCACCCACCCAAACGTTTCTTTCTTTCCATCTTCGTTGTTGCCGACCACAGCCCTGGCTCCCTCCAGCCGCTCGTCGGCGCCGTCGCATACCGGCGACATCTCCAGCTGGTCTTCTCTGCCATCTTTCTCTGTTCCATCTTGAAGAAGAGCACACACGCCACGCCGTTTCATACGCGTGCCGTGCCGTGCGTCCGTCCGTCCCGCCACCTCCATATCACCCGCGCGTGCGTCTGTCCGGTCCTTCCATGCTTTGGGTTCACAACGCCACACCCCGTAACCCCCTTTGCCATCCCCTACCATGTATTACAGTATTGCCCCCTTTCCACGACGTAGTGTGCCTACTCGTTTCCCTTCGCGTCATGCGATCGCCTCGTCTCTCGCGCGTGCGACACGCTGGCGTTCAGTCCGACCCATTTCGTGTAGCAGCTGCTGCCTCACGGTCCAACCCACCCGTTTCCCCCCTTGTCGGCCGGTCAGCAGAAAGTGGATCTTGCTTACACGGGTCGGGTCGGGTCGGGTCGGGTCGGGTCGACTCGTTCTTGTGTCGTGGATTTCTTCTCGAGTGCAGACCAGACCCGGGTGTGTCTACCCGTCTCGACCGACAGACTGGCGATCTGTCCCGCATCAGCCACAAGCCCAGTCCTGATTCCAACGCCTCTGCATGTGCTGAGACTCGTGCGCGAACGCCGGGAGAAAGCGACGCTTGGCCTTGACACGCAGAACCAGACGACGACACGAGGCGCGACGTGAAGGCATCCCACCTCACCTCACCTCAACCCAGGCGTGAGGGAGTGAAGGAGCATCTCCGGCCTCTGCTGCGCCAAGTGCAACGCGTGTCGCAGTCGAGAGGAGCAGCAGCTATATGCTGAGATAAACAGGGGGCGACTAGACAGGAGAGCGTAAAGAAACTCGACACGAGAGGCAAAGCGGCCGGCCGGTCGACACGCCATTAGTAGACAAGATGGGCAACGAGCAATCGAGTGCTCGCCACGAGACACGGTATACGTCAAGTGCCACCGCGTCCGGAAAGATGCCAGCGAGTGCCACGGCAGCGGCGTCGTGGCTCTCGTCGAGAATGACGACCACGAACCTCCCCAAGCCGAGCGTGCCACGCTTTGGGTCGATGAAAGAGAAGAAACCGCACGCCATGTCGGAGGCGGTGACCGAGGAGGGCTCGACGACCGACTCGCCGCAGACGATGGAACAGATGGAGCTACTTAGTGATAACAGCGCACAGGAGGACGCGTCGACGTTCGCGACCACTGAGCAGCCTGAGCGAGAAAGCGAGAGCGACGTGGAGGAGGAGAGTGTGGAGGACCGGAAAGAGACCCCCACGAGTCTGCAGAAGAAGGGCGTGACGTCGCTACAAAAGTACATGCCGTGTATCGGCGGCTTCTGTGCCAAGCCAACGACGTCGACGCCGCGACATCAACGCAAACGACCACGGGCCGAACCATTGTCGCCGAAGATGGTCGAGGAAAAGCACCACGCGTTCTGGGAACTCGTGCAAAAGCTCCTGAACTTGAACGACGTCGTGGCCATGATCAACGTGCTCCATGAGTATCTGGAAGAAAAGGTCGGGGCGTCGCAGAGTGCCTTCTTCCTCGTGGATCCCAACACCAACACCATGGCTCGTGTACAGCGTGGCCAGGCGACCGTCTCGGGTTTGAGTCTGCACCGCGGCCTCGTTGGACACATCTTCAGCACCCAGGAACCCTTCAGTCGACAACTCTTCGAGCAAGACCTGCATTTTGACCCGGCTATTGACCTACCCCAGGAGTCCGTGTTCCAGAAGTTGCTATGTGTGCCCCTTCTCGACAATGGCAACGTCTACGCGATCGTACAAGTCACTACGAGAACTCTTACGACAAGTGAAGTGGATGAGCTCGATGTGAAGCTGCTCACGTGGTTGGGACCAATCCTCAGCTCGTGCATGCGAAAGTGTATCGAGTATCACGACGTGTTGCTCTCGGAACGGACACAGAAGGCGCTGTTACATATCATCAGTTCGTCCGATACGGACGACACGGTGCTGAATCTAGTCGACGGCGTGATCTCTGGTGCCAGACATATCACCAAGGCGGAGCGCTTGTCGCTCTTTATGATTGATTGGGAGAACGAAGAACTATGGACGCTCTCGTCATCTTGTCATGAGGAGACCGCCCGCATCCCTCTGGAAGGCAGTGCGCTGGGATTTGCGGCCCAGAATCAAGTAACACTCAACGTCGCTGACCCCAAGAACGACCTGCGATTCATGAATTGCTTCCAGACCGATTGCCGCAACATTCCGACGAGGTGTGCTCTCTACGTGCCTGTTGGCACTGGCTTGTCCAACGAGGGAGAGCATCACGATCGACCAATGGCTGTGCTCGAAATCTTGAACAAGGCCGACGGTACTTCGTTCACCTTGGACGACGAATCGGCTTTTGAAGCATTTGCGTGTGAGGTGGCGGTGATTCTTCGACGTCGCAGCAATGAGATCCAGTACATCAAACTTCTCGCAGACACTCGGGCTGAGAAGGTTCTCGCGCAGCGGGCCAAGAGCCAAGTTAACCTACTCGAGTGTTTTACAGAGATTGTTGCAAGCGCCAGTACGAACCACGCCGCCGATCTTCTGCGACACTCCTTCGGGAAGAACCACTCTGGCGACCGCGCGCCTGCCCCGTCGTCTCTACTGAGCGATAGTGACCCATACGTGTCGCGTGATGGGCACGGACCCCTGCTGCTCCCGCCATCGACTACTCTAGTGACTAACAGCTACTCGATGCCTGCGGTGATGCTTTCCAAGGAAACAGAGAACGCCGAATTTTCATCTGCGCTCACTGTTGTCCCTTCCAAGACGGTCGTCCCGCTGTGGGATTTCAACATTTTCGCATGTGAGGCCGAATCGCTACCAACTCTGGTGCGGGACATCTTCCTCGACTTCCGTCTGGACGAGATCCTTCACACGGATGCGACCACGATGCGAAACTTCATTCTCGCTGTCAAGGAGAGCTACCATCCGAATCCATTCCACAACTACCTCCATGCCGTGTCGGTGTTGCACTCGACGTACGCCATTCTCAAGACGACGAAAGCGTCCCAGATGCTCCAGCCACTTGATATTGCTGCATGCCTTGTGGCCGCGTATTGTCACGACGTCGATCACCCTGGCCACACGAATTCATTCGAGATTGTGTCCAAGTCTCAGCTCGCGCTCCTATACAGCGACGAATCCGTTCTTGAGCGACACCACGCGTGCACGACTTTCCGTATCATGTCGAGAGACAAGAATGTCAACATCTTGCAGAACCTTTCGGCCGCTGACTTCAGCTACATTCGCAAAATGATTGTGTCGGCAATTCTTGGCACTGACATGTCTCAGCACTTCAAGACGTGTGAAGCTTTGGAGAAGATGTTGCATCCAGTTCCTCATAGCCAAATGACATCAGCAGCGCTGGCTACGCGACGCGAAAGTCTCTCAAGCAGTGACGCGGCGTCGGTGTCGAAGATGGCGGCGCGCAATGGAGACGAAGGAAGCTCAGCAGAGATCTTAAGTGTTGTACGCGACGCAGTCTTCCACAGCGATCCCAGCATCTCGACTAGTGGTTTGGCGCCTACTTGTACGGCATCCTCCACTAAGTCGTTGCCTAGCCGTGCACTTGCATGTTCTAGTATTGAGTCGAGTCATTCATCGTACGATTCCGTTTTCAACGGAACCCTCGACGAGCGCGTCTTCCTCGTGAAATGCATTGTGCACACCAGTGATCTCTGTGGCCAAGTGTTCCCCAAGCCAGTGGCTCTTAAGTGGAGCAACCTCGTCTCCAAGGAGTTCGCGTACCAAGCGCTGTTGGAACAGGCGGAGAACCTTCCAGTGTCTCATCAGCACATGGATGACCCGTTGCAAATGGTGGAAGGACAACATTTCTTTGCGCACAAGATCGTTTCGCCGTTGTGGACGTTGATGCATCAGATGTTCCCCGAACTGGACGTGTGTATTGAGAATTTACATGCGAACGTCGCCCACTACGAGCAAGAGATGGAGCGCTTGAAACAACACCATCGCCGATTGATCACTGCCTCCAGTGAAGCCAGCGGCTGCTGTAGTCCTGGTGGGCTGTGTTTGAGCGATGACGAGGGTATGGCGGTTCCTGGCGAATCTCGGTGCACACCTGCCAGGTTCAATTCATTCCGAGTGACGCGATCCATATCAACTGGGGTACCGGAATCCTCCAAGGACGTGATTGATGCCATCGCACAGACATGGCCACCAATGCTCCGGACACGAAGCTCTTCGACCGTGTCTAATTCGGACGAAGAAGAAGAGGTTGAGGAGGTTGAGGAGGTCTCTGACATGGAAAGTCTGGCTATGATTTTGCCTTGCTCCTCCTAAAGATCTCACGACACGCACTGTCAAAAAAACTTCTAGAATTTTTTTATGCCTACGACGCTTCGGTACAATTTCGACAGAGCTTCGTAGCGGCATTGTAATCTGATGTACAATAAAATCCACCACATCGTCGACACTCGAGTGCCGTAGTGAAGAATGCAAAGACCTTATGGCAGTCCGTTCCATTGCAGTACCATTCTGGGCGGTCAGGAAACTCGATTCCTGTGCGCTTGAGCGAACTTGAGAGCTGTTCAACTTCACCATCGTCCTGATTGACAACCTTGACGTAGCCGAACATATCGGACAGCGAGTCGAGAAGAGCTTCGGAAGGACGTTCAGACAATGAGAATCGACCACCGTCAACGCTGCTTATCGAGTCGGTATCCGTAGATAAATCCATTGCTGGTGAGGTGATATAGACGAACGATGAGGTAGAATCGCTTTTGCTGAGGCTGTGGCTGCGACTGCTGGCGCGACTTGACATGTCACTCTCGCTTAGCGCACATGTACTGGAGGTGAGATAGCTGGTGGTGTCCATGCTGTCGTCACAGTAGGCATACCGTCGGGTTGCATTGGCTGGGCATTGGTGATACTCGATGCACATTGCATGTGGACGTCGGCAGTACGGAAACTGGCAGTGCTCGCAAGTCACTTTCGAGAATACCAGCGGATCGAAACGAGTGTTGCAACACAGACACACTTGACGCTCGAGCACGAGGCGCACAGCAGCTGTGTCATTCAGCGTCCAGTGCTTCGCTGTCTCAAGCGGGGTCAACCCATATACAGATCCGCTCCATCGCCCACCTCGACTGTTTTCATCAGCGCCTGAACACAGCAATAGTCGCACCAAGTCGGGTTGGTTACGAAGCACGCTGAAGTGCAGTGGCGTCAAATTCGTATCGTCTCGGTCGTCGACGTTTGCATTGCACTGCTTAATCGCAAAGGAGGCGATCGCAACTTGACCATACCAAACTGCATGATGCAGAATCTCGTTTGCGAGACCCTTTGCTAGGGCTGGTGCTGATCGCGAACTCGTCAGTTCACGCCAAGTTCTTGAAACAGCTGCGTAGTCACCGATCTTGATGGCCTCTTTCAATTCTGGTGATAAACTTCGGTGCAAACTGAATGACTTGGGTGGCGAAGTATGGCCATTTGCTGCGGTCTCTCTTGCCGTCTGGACGATGTGAGTTCTCGATACGAAAGCCGTCGTGTCCTCCCCTCGTACAGCAGGATTCGTCTTGAAGCGAAGTGCCTCGCAGATTGTCTCGAGGGGATCCAATTCCTTGACTAATGACTTGAAATCTCGTAGAAAATCTTCAAAGTTCATGTCCATCAGCTTCGCTTCCAGAAGCTATCGTGCCATCCCCCAGTGGTTAGTTGAATGTTTATCCGAACGGAGAGCACCTGCGAAGGGGAACGGTACCTTGAAGATTGCCAGTCCAGTGCGAAGGAAAATGTCCTGGACGCCGACGAAGAAAAGGTCAAAGACGGCACACGAGAGCTCCACCTTAGTGGAAAGAGAAAACTATGAAATGAAAACGAGATACAACGTTAGCAAGGGAAGCAAACGTTTGAAGAAAGAGGGGATAGACCTACCAGGGTGGTGAACCATTCGACCGCGTACATGGGAGCTACGAATCCCTGACCATGCACATGGTGATGCAATTCAGGTAGCTGTTCCTTGAACATACTTTCGAAGTGCTGAAGATAATCATCGAGGAATGTCGAGCTATGTTGATAGATCTGTAGACAGTACATGTGAGGGCCAGATCTAAACCGTCGGTTGCCTCATTATGACTTACACGTGCGAGTTGGCGCTTCTTGAGAAGGTATATGAATAGCGCATAGGTATCAGCTTCCTCGAGACCTTCGACGAGAAACAGCGCCGCGATAAAGTTCATTCCTTGACAATACCCGTCTTCCGCCTCGGCAACAGCATTTAGGACACGGAAGAGCGCGCGCTGTTGCGAGGCGACGTCTTGTGATGGCGTTGGACACGACTCGAAAATGCTGAATGTCCGGGTGACGTCGCGCTGGATCCGATCAGACCACTCATAGTCGGCCGTAGCAATCTATATGACCGCATAGTTGCGTCAGTAAGGGCCACGCAACCAAGTCATCCCTCGAGGACGTACCAAGTGGTAGATGGCTTGATGTCTCTCCATAAACTGTCGTGGCAATCGCATCATGTCCATCCAGTGGATCCCACCGGTCAGTGACATGACCTGATAGTGTTCCGCTTCCGTCAAGAAAGCGGCTTTTTCGATCACCGACCGCCAAAACTCGTGCCGTTTGTATTGCTTCGGTCCAGTCTTCTCTGGGGCCCATCGACTGGTTCGGAAGTAGTCTTCTTTGAAGCGCCAGCTTTTGTCGGCCACATCTTCGTCATCGAATTCCATCTCGACCACCTGCACATCCTTGACCACGACTTCGGTCGCTGGACTCATCTTCACCAATGCGTGGTCGCAACGCTTTGGGATCGCACCGGGATCCTCAGAACTCAGATAGCGATCGTCAATCGCGTCTGTTCTTCGCAATTTTCCGCCTAGAACCAGATCGTTCGGTCGTCTCGCAGCCAAATCGCACGCACTCCCCGGACTTCTGCGGCTATTCTTGCAGCACAGCGTATCCTCTGTGCGTGTGTCGCCGCAACTCCGTCAATAAAGCCCTCTGTCGCGAACGACACAGACGAATGGCGCACCCTGCCGTTCGCTTCTCTCAATATGCACGGTTTCGCATCATGGCGTTTCAACGTCAACTGGGTTGAGCATTTTCAGCCAATCATAATGCATTATACATATCCATTGGCTAAAATTGATACCGTTCCACATGATCATCTGGGACACCATGTGGAGCACCATCACTCTACGCGTCACATGTGGGGCGGATTCGTCGCATAGGCCAAGAAGCGTGAGTGTCATGGTGGAAGGTTCGCTGGGCAAGGGCGGCGGAACGAGCGATCGCAGCAGCGTGCACGAGCGAGATGCCGTGGATGCGGGCTTGTCCGTCACGACGAACGCCTCGGCGTCGCTGGGCGTGGCCTCGGCGCGTGAAAAGGCGCCGTTGAAGCCCCAGGTCGTGCGGATTGAAGTGCTGGGCGACGAGAAAGTCGGCAAGACGTCGCTCATTTGTTCGCTCGTGTCGCGTCATTTCAGTGAGCGTGTGCCAGCCGTGCTGCTGAATGCACAGATCCCCGCGGAGGAGAACAATGAGAACGTGATTATCTCGATTACCGATACCTCGTGTACGTCTTGGCGACGTGATAGTGGTTGAAACAAACTGATGGCTCACGGAAAATGACTGCATTGTAGCGCGTGTGTCGGATATTGTGCGTGTCGCGAATGCCACCAAGCGAAGTGATGCGATTCTCTTAGTGTACGATCTCACACGTCCAGAAACCATCCAGCGATTGCGCCGATGGCTCGATCTCATTGCGCGTCACAAGGAAGTTCCTGTCGTGCTGATTGGAAACAAGGACGATATCAAGACGGTTGTCGCAGCGAGCACAATGGATGGCCTGCATTCGAATCAGATCCGCCAGTTGACCAATACGTATCAGGTACGACAGGCGAAAACAGATCCATGCACTGTCCACGAGTTGACTAACTCTTTTGTGGAAATACATAGTTTGCGGTGGACGGTGGTGATTGTTCGGCGCGGAACTTCGCGCAAGTGGCGCGTGCCTTTTACTACGCTCAAAAGGCAGTTTTGTACCCGGTTGAACCACTCTACAACGGCAGAAAACGAGTACGTTTTGATACGCTTTTGGCACTGGCAATTTGTGTCAACAGGATTAATCATTTTGTTTACTGTCTGTAGCAACTGGAGCCAAAGTGTGTGAAAGTGATCAAGCGTGCTTTCCGATTGTATGATCGAGACCGTGATGGAATTCTCAGTCGCGAGGAGCTGAACGACTACCAGCATGACTGCTTCGGTATGCGATTGCTTACAGGCGAGATGGATACCATGATGGAATTCCTGCAGTCGACGATCCCTGAAGGTGTGAAAGAAGACGGCAGTGGTCTTCGCTTTGACGGGTTCGTCTACTTGTGGCAGCTGTTCATCGATCGCAAACGGCCAGAGTCGTGCTGGCAGATCCTTCGTACCTTGGGTTACAACAACGAGTTGCATCTCGAGATCCCACCGGAGCGCATCAGTCTCCCACCCTACGAGGAAGACCAGTCGGCGCAGCTCACACCACAAGCTGTTGAGTTCCTTGATGCGTTGTTGCGCCAATTCGATGGTGACAAGGATGGCAACCTCACTGACGAAGAAATCAACGAGATTTTCTCGATCTGTGAAGACACGGAGGCTCCGTGGAAGAATTGTTCGGCTATTTCATCTCCAGTTTTGTACCAACCAACGCTGTTGACGGATAAAGTGGTGACTTCGCGAGCATCATGGCTTGCGCTGTGGAGCTTTGTCGCTCAAGAGAATCCAGACAAGCTACTCGAGACATTCTTCTATTTGGGTTTCAACGACAAGCTTTATCAGGCACTTGAGTTCACGAAGTACGTGCCATGTGTGGTTTGCTCTAGCAATGATGGACTTTACTCACCCTGACTCTGCCTGACTAGGAGCCGAAGCGCAACTCGTCAAGCAAGCCGCATTGACCGGAATGTGGTTACGTGTTATATGTTTGCAGCGTCAAGATCGCTCAAGACAGAATTTGCCCACGCGCTCGTCAACAGGAAGAGCGTGGCAGTCCCAGGGTCTACGGATGCTGATGATGATGTCTTGCGTGCAATCAATGCTTTGCAACACAAGGATAACACCTTGTATCTCTTGGTGCGTGAATGTTATATGGATGTTGATTAATCATTCTAGGCTAATCAATGATTCTGATGTGTAGCTGACTGAAGAGATCATGGAGGGCGATGTTGACAAGTATGCAGACGTTCTGTGTCTTTTGTTCAACCCTCTTGATGCCGAGTCTTGCAAATATGTCGAAGATCTCGATAAGCTTCTTCCGAATGCGATTCCACGCGTTTTGGTCGGTCTGAAGCCAGACGACGTGATCGCAGCGACTCCAGAGTGGGAAATCGCGAGACAATCGCGTGCGCCGAATGTTTTGTTCGTTGAAGACACCAAGACGATGACGGACGCGTTTGAACGTCTTGTCCGAACTGCCACAAGACCGTACGTTATAGTTTGCGGAATACCGTGAAGATATCTTGACTAACTCTTGTTTTCCACAGACCTAACGCGCGCGCTCGTGGATCTGCCCTCTCCGTCTCGAAGACTGTCGCGGTCTCTGTTGGAATCGGTGTCACCGGGTTGGTTGGATACATGGCGATGAAGAACGCAGACAAGATCGAACAAGTCAAGTCGCTGAAGGAGTTCATCGGCCGCTACACTTCCTCATAGACAGGATGGTTCTTCCGACTTTTGATAATCTGGTTGACGAAGTTGCAGATGGGTACCTCAACATGGCTCACAGCAGATTATTCACCGAGTAAACATAATCTGACCAAGGGTGTCGCATTAAGGCCATGTAGGTACACATGGACAGCGTTTCGTTTACGTTGTCGCGCCATCCCATGGTCGAAAGAAGGCCGTTTCTCGTCCAAGCGTAATCCCTCGGTGGGCGAAACCCATTCATTCAGAAGAAGACCATCACTCTCTCGTCGGTTTAATTACCATTCGTATCAGAAAGCATCTGCAACGACCAACACTCTGCCAATGCACACTAAACCTAGCGGTGTGCAAACACCTTGTGATTTCCACCAATCAGAGCCACGGAGCTCCTGGCTACCTAGAAGTGTACCGTAATCATAACCTGTCGAGGCAGACCGGGCGTTCTGACCCGAGTGGACGGACGAGGAGCTCAGAACCGAACGGACCGCCGCACTGCGACGTCGAGCGAGTGGCGGTGAAGAATCCATGGAAGAGAAGACAGCGGCGAGTGTGGTGGATGCGCAGTCGTCGCTGCGGCAACGGAATGCCAACAGGCCGCCGCACGTCACGGTGGACAAGATCGCCAAGCCGGACGAGCTCCTCGCGAGTGCGTTTGATGGCGTGCACATCAGTCGGTGGGGCATCTTGTTGCTCGCCATGGCGTTTGTGACCTTTGAAGCGTTTGCGCTCTTTGTGCTGTTGGAAGCGAATCGGTTTGATCCGTCGAGACTCGATGTCTTGCCGCTGCCAGAGGAGCTCCGACCGATTTGTCTAGGCGTGCTCTTTGCCGCCGTGCCCATCACGAGCATCGTTACGTACTTGCCCTCGTCACTGATTACGTACGATACAACCGATGCGATGTCGCCTCGTGTGACTGCCAAGGTGCAGCACCGTCAGAATGTCAACTTCAAGATCTACCAGACTGTCGCATGGGTTGTGTACGCAGTGTTCCTCACTGCATGGCTCGTGTGTCCAAGTACGACGTGGGCGTACGAGTGCGCGTCGGATTTCCGAACGACGATCGTGGCCCTTGCGTTCATCGCTGAGATCCTCATGATCTCGTCGAAGCTTGCCCTCGAGCGTCAGAGCCAACGCGGCACCTCGTCACGCAAGGAGCGACTGGTCGTGATGATCAACAACTTCAACAACATGCTGTTGGTGATTGGTGCATTGTTGCTGGCTGTGAACTCGGAACTCATGCAGTTCACGACCGAATTGGAGGATAATGAAAATCCAGTGTACGTGATGGCTGATGATGCCATTCTCAGTCGGTTTGCTTTGAGTGCCGGTATGAGCTCGTTGGCTCTGGTTGTCACGGGCATGTTCAATACGTACGGTCTTGGTGGTATCCTCTCGACGAAAGATGGGTGGCGGTTCTACCAGCCATTCACGGGCGGTGTGCAGTTCATGCTTTTCCAGGCCATCTCTTGGACGTGTTTTAGTGTCGGCATCTTCATTCAAGGCCTTTACTTGCTCTCAATCGTCGTCGTGGAGCTAGAGCTCTTTGTTGGTGCTATGATCGTCGCCGGTGCACTTTTCCTCGTCTCGGAAGTGGTCATGATGATGTCACTGCTCATGTTCAAGGGTAAGACTCGCGTGGATGAGAGTGAGAAGAAGAATCTTCCAGCGTTCGGGCAGCGCCTCCAAGCCTTCGCAGATGAATGCCTTGGTGCGTTCGTGTTGGGTGGTCTCACAAACCTTCAGTGGGTACCCAGTGCTCTGTTTGTCGTTATGTACGCAACTATGACAAAGCTTTCGTTGGGAGAAGCTGTGTTCTATGGTCTGAGTACGACGCTTGTCGAGTTTCTCTTCGTCGCCTCGCGCTCCATTGCCATTCACTGGCACAACATTGAGTCACAGAATGGCAAACTCAAGCACGTGAGCCCTTACCGCCTCAAGTTTGTTCTTCCCCAAGCCTTGATGCTCTCCCTCCCAGGACTCACGACGTACTATCACTACACGCACGGCATGGAAGCAACGGTCCCGATGCTTTTGCTCACGGCGTATTTCTATGTCTACGTGTTCTCGTATCGTGGCAAACCTCAGGTTACGGGACATCGGATCAAGATGGATTGGGTGACCCAGCGTAACCGTGTTATGGATATTTTGTCCAAGTACTTCGGTGCCAAGCTGATTCGTGATGCTCCATTGGATGCCAAGCAGCATTACATCATGGGTTTCCACCCTCATGGGATCATGTCAACCACAGCTACCTGGCTCTTGTTCTCGCAGCAATGGCGCGACCTCTTCCCTGGTGTGCATGCACACGTTCTCGTAGCCAGTATCCTTCATCAGATCCCATGGCTGCGAGACGTGCTTCAGTACTTGGGCTCTCGCGAGGTGACACGAGAGGCATTTGCGGCGACTTTGGAGGAGAAGGAGAGTGTTTTGGTCGTCCCAGGTGGACAAGCGGAAATGCTCGAACAGCGCTCTGGTCTCAAGCAAATCCGTGTGTACACGCGCCACAAGGGTTTCATCCGTCTCGCCATCGAATCCGGGACGCCCTTGGTGCCGATCCTCAGCTTCCAGGAAGGTGAGCTCATGGACAACGTCTACGCCCCTAAAGTCCAGCGCTGGTTTGTCAAGCGCTTGGCTTTCCCATTCCCATATTTCCCGTACGGACGCATGTACCTCCCGCTTCCACGCAAGATTGACACGAACGTTGTCGTCGGTGCACCTCTCCGCGTGGAACAGAAGGCCGCGCCGACCCAGGAGGAAGTTGACTTGGTGCATGCACGATACTTTGGGGAGCTTCGTCGATTGTTCGACACGTATAAGGAACAAGCGGGCTGCGCGGACTACGAACTCGTGCTTATTTAGATGACACAGAACCACTCATATCCTCATGTCATTCCGAGAGAACGATCGATAATGTTTCTCAATCAAACGTATAGCTACTTGAAATGACGCTCTGCATACACATCCATCAGGCGCTGAAGAGCCCTGTCAATGCGTCCAGACGCTCTCGGCGCTGGGCTGGATCAGGGAATCGCTGCCACACCTCCACGACTTTGCCTCGCACTTTGCTGACGTCGCTTGGGACACTTCGACCGTACTTCTCGGCGTAGTTCGACCACAAGTCGGGCTGCACAAGTGCCGTGTACGCCACCAAGAGACTCGTTCGCCACTTGGTTAGGCATTGCTCCCATGAGTGGAAGAGCGTGGAGTTATTTGGAGCCTCACACAGTTGAAGCGAGATCTCTTGGACTTCTTCGTACGTCGAAGCAAACGCAGGCTCGCAGCAGATCGCGTTGTAGAATGCCATGTCAAATGGCGGCAGCGACGCATTCCAAGACGTCAGATGCTTTGTCAATGGCGACGGGAGGTCCGAAGCGTCTTCTCCGCCAGCGACTGTGGAGACCTTTGCCGTCGCTAGACTGATGTTGCTCCCCATCGACGGAGCTGCGTACTTCTGGGCAAATGCCACGCAATCTTGCTTGTGCGCTGGGATCAACTCTGGCGCGGTCTTGCCCAATGAGTTGGTGATCGTGAGGTTGACGAGTTTGCTCGAGATAAACTCTTGGATGATATCAACAGTGAGTGAATAGTTCTCACACGCAAAGTGGAACGGAGTGTTGCCGATCTAGAACGGAACCAGTAAAGATCAGTTTGCACACCAACAGTAGCCAGGACACGAAGGGCGTACGTTGTTTTGGGTGTTGGGATTGGCACGATGCTGAAGGAAGAGCCGAACGAACGCCGAAGTGAGGAGGCTGTTTTGACACAGATTGTGGAAAGGTGTCGATTGGAACTGTTAAATCAAGATGATTAGACCAGTTATAAGCATGCGCTGTGCGTTCGGTCGAGAAGCATACCTGGTTCTGTGTGTTGAGGTCGGCCTTGGCTTCGAGGAGGGGAGTGAGAAGCTCTGTCGTGATGGACGTATTCTCCGTCAGATAATGCAACGCTGTGTTGCCGTCCTAAGAAGTGCAAGTCGTTAGAAAGAGCACTACTACCTAGTCAATAGCTGCAAAAGACCAACCTGGTCGGCAGCATTGACGTCGATGCGGGCTTTCAGCAATCGTGTGAGGGCCGAAGGCGTGACGCCTTCGTTCTCACACAAGAAATGGAGTGCCGTGCGCTTGGAATCCTGTCATCCAATACACATTTAATTCAACTGTAGCGCAGCATGCGTGTGTGCTTCACTCGTACCGTGGTCTGTACGCCGGCATTGGCGCCACCAGCGAGGAGCTCATTAAGACTCGAATCTTGTTCCGCCACGTACTTGTTCTTGCTCAGCATGTGCAGCGCCGTCCAGCCATGCTAGTCATCGCCGCACGCTCAGTTTCAATCTTCTACTTCTACAATAACCATCTGCGTACCTCATCCACGGCGTTCACGTCGACGCCGTATTGCACGAGCGTCTGGATCGCCTGGGCTCGCGTCGCGTCACTGATCGAGCGGTTCTCGCACGCGTAATGCAGCGGCGTCCACCCGTCCAGCGTCATGCTCTTCTCGCCCGACGAGTCCAGCGCCCGCTTGAGGCGCTGCGCATCGCAATCGCCCTGGACTTCGTCCCACACCGCCATCCCGGCCTTCGTCATCATCATCTTCGCTCGTCTTCAAGAGGGGTTTGGATTTACACCTAAAAACCTAGTCGTATCCAAGAATACACCTACGTCCGAATTACACCTACCTACGTTGAATCTCGGGCAAGGGCAATGCACCTAGGTTTAAAAGTCACATAGGTTTATTTTCGGGACGTTGCTCAGAACGGCAACCTGCTGGACGAGCGCGAAGATGTCAACGACGACAATGGACCCAGCGACGTGCGCGGCGCTCCATGAGCTCCAGATGGAGCATCTCGAGCTGCTAATGGACGTGCAGATGGACACCAAGCGCATCTCGAGTGTGGCGACGTTGCACATGAAAAGGTGCGGCGCCTCGCCCGTAACGACGCTGCAACTGGATGTGTTTCACTTGACGATTCATGCCGTGGAGGTGGTTATCGACGGCGCTGACGACGAGCATGCTTCCGGTGTCTTCCCCATTGAATGGTCGGTCAAGTCATTCACATCGTTTGGCGAGATTCTTGCCATCCAATTGCCGCACGAACTGGAAAGTGCGCAAACCTTTCGTCTTGTAGTGCGCTATGAAACGGACCCAGAGAGTCCAGCGGTGTGTTGGCTGGAGAAGGAGCAGACAGCGGGCAAGACGCACCCTTTCATGTACACACAGGGTCAGGAGGTGTTGAACCGAAGCTTCTTCCCGTGCCAGGACTCGCCATCCGTCCGAATCACATACGATGCCACCGTGACTGTGCCTTCCGAGCTCGTCTGTGTGATGAGCGCCAAGCAGTGTGGTGCACGGCCAGTCGTGGACAGTGACGGCTCAACAGATTCGAGTCGGAAGCAGTTTGTCTTTGAGATGAAGCAGTCGATCCCAGTTTATCTCGTCGCGATGGCTGTCGGGGACCTCGTTTCCGCCGAAGTCGGTCCGCGCTCGAGCGTTTGGACGGAGTCATGCATGCTTGAAGCCTCCAAGAACGAGTTCAGCGGCATTCTTGACAAGTACCTTACCATCGGTGAACGCTTGTTCGGAGATTACTTGTGGGAACGCTACGATGTGCTCGTGATGCCGCCGTCGTTCCCATACGGCGGGATGGAGAACCCAAGACTGACGTTCGTTTCGCCTTGCCTCATCACTGGGGACCAATCACTGTGCTCGAGTAAGTACCTTGTATGAAGCCTGGAAAGTATCCGCTATGAATTGTCTAATGACGTGTTACGTAGTCATTGCGCACGAGATTTCGCACTCCTGGTACGATGCATCGAACGATCGGTACCATGAGAGAGGCTAATCGTATTCCTTCTAGGTTTGGAAACCTGGTCACGAACGCGTCGTGGAGTGACTTCTTCTTAAATGAAGGCTTTACGATGTATGCCGAGCGGCGTATCATTGAGAAAGCGCACGGGCGGTGGGTTTCGAGCTGCGCGTCCTTGAGAAGAGTCGTGTCTGACATAGTTTGTTTACTGTATCGATGTAGCCCACTGATGAACCTCACTGCCAAGATTGGCGAAGCGTTGTTGCGCAACGAGATTAGTGCTCTTGGGGAGAGCGACCCCTTGACACGACTTCGCGTGCCGCTGGAAACGGGCATTGACCCTGGTGATTGCTACAACCACTGTGCGTACGAGAAGGGTTACGCCTTCGTGTGCTACTTGCGCCATTTGGTCGGCTCGGATGACGTGAGTACACTGATACGAACAATGTCAAACTCCTGCTTACCCGCCTTCGCTTTGTTCTAGGTCTTTGATCGCTTTCTTCGGGAATACTCACTGCACTTCAAGTTCCAGTCGATTGCTGCCGAGGAGATGATGGCTTACTTCCTGTCATACTTTCCTGATCTGGCGGATGGCTCGGAAGTCAAGGGACCAGTCAAGTTCTCGACATGGCTCCATGAGCCTGGATATCCTCATTTCAGTCCAGATTTCTCGGATGCCAAGCCTATGATGGACGCGTGTGAATCACTTGCGTACTACTGGCGATCGGCTGACGTGCCCGTCCAGGCCAATGTGATCTACTTGTCCCAGGAGGCGAAGACATGGCCAGTGTTCCAGCTGCTCTACTTCCTCGACTTGTTGATGGAAGTGTCGTTGAGTCACACTGATGTGGTGATTGAACTTGGCAACGCATTGGATCTGTGGAACTCGACCAACTCCGAAGTGCTCTACCGCTGGTCTCATGTACTGATCAAGAACGAAGTGAACACGAAGCTCGACTTTGTCACACGATTCATGGCGATGCAGGGCAAACAAAAGTTCCAGATTCCCGTCTACAGAGCTCTCGTGGCGAGCTCAAGCCCCGTTATCCAGCAACTCGCCAAGGACATCTACCACGCCACTCGTCCAACGCTTCACGTCATGGTGCGCGATCGCATCGAAGCGCTCCTCAAGACCATCCAGTAGCCAGCACACCATCCTCTACCGCCGTGCCACTGCTTGCCGTGCCTGCATCTGCGTCCTGAGACGCTGCAAGTCGAGCGAGAACGCGTGCAAACTGCGCCCAGCACCTCGCATCAGTCCTTCTTTTCCTCTCACTTCTCACGAATACTCAACGTACTTGTTGATGGATTGCTGCATCTTCTCGCTCACCACCTGAGCATCTTCCTTCGCTGTCTCCTGTGCTGTCGTCCCGTTCGTCTCCGCCGTCACAGACGCACTGGCCGTCGCCTCGGTCATCGTCGGGGTCGTCATCATACCAACACAGTGGAGCTCCTCGAAACCGCACTTAGAGTATTAAGTACGACGCACTTAGTGTAGGTTCGGTACACTGTACCCTTTTTGAAATGCACTCCTGACCAAGGCGATCAAAGGGCGGGCGGCGGTTGCCATGACGACGCGGCGCCGGCGGCTACGACAGCGGTAAGAGGCTCTGTGAGGGCGCAACGTGTGTCTAAGGGGAATGTGGATGCGTCCATCTGCTGCTTGCCGCGTTTAGAGCCCGAGAACTGACGCAATGGCGGTGTTTGGTGCGCAGATCCGACGAACCAGCGCAAGATCGGGAGGTGATTGCGCTGCTCTCGAGCTCGGATGAAGACTTTCAGCTAGAATCGAGTGAGGAGGAGAGCGAAGAAGATGTGAAGCCACCACCGGCGCGTCGACGGTCGTTTAAACGCATTCGGAAAGCGGAGGATGAGGCGAAAAGGAGTGTCGGCCAGCGGACTGCCCGTGTGGAAACAGCGAAGGAGGAATGGGAGTGCTCACGCTGCACGTACTTGAACGAAGCGAGTCGGTTGGCATGCGAAATGTGTCTGCTGACACGAGCGGTGCCGAAGGAGACGAAGCAAATGGCGGCATGGCTCATGCCGACCAAACCGAAACCCAAGGTGAAGAAGACCACGAGACCAACGGATGCCGGAACGATCGAGGCGATTGAAAGCAGTGACGAGTCAGATGGAGGCCGCAATCGACAGAAAACAAAACCACCAGCTCGCACAAAGGCCGACAGCATGCTTGGCAATGCTCTGTGGTCGGATACGTATGTGCCTCAGCTCGCCGATGAGCTGTGTGTACAGAAGAAGAAGATCCAAGAGTTACAAGACTGGCTGCAGCAGAGCATCCCCATGCCAGACAGTCCACCGTCTGTATTCCGAAAGCGCCTCTTGTTCCTCTGTGGCCCACCCGGTGCTGGCAAGTCGACAGCGTTGCGATGTCTGGCGCAGCGGATGGGAGTCAAGATCAAAGAATGGAGTGATAACGCCGCCGCGGGCAGACTCCAATTCCATCGTATGCTCCAAGATCAGTTCGCAACGGCCCATACATCAGCATGGGACGATTTCATTGATTTTATCAATCGTTCCATCAACTATTCTGCGTTGACTGTGTCGACAGTTCCTGAGCGGCGACGTTCACGGAAGCGAAAACATCCTCAAGCCCATGTTTCGAATGAAAGTTCTTCAGTTAGTGCTGGTGCTGGACAAGTGATCCTTCTCGAGACGTGGCCAGAACTTCACTCCTCGAGCAGTTTTGACGCTTCGGCATGGGAAGACAAACTCAAGCAGGCCTTCCAGCAGATCGTGAATCCAGCAGCCAATATCCAGTTTCCGGTCGTGTGTATCTTCAGCGACGCTCGAGAAAGCAAAGTGGACATGCTCAAACTCAAGCGTTTGTTCTCAGATCAAGTTGTGCTCTCCCCACTCACATCAGTGATCCAGTTCAACGCAGTTACAGCAGGTATGACATTTCCATGAACCGTGTGTGTTGAATGAGACGTATTGACGTGGATTTGCCATGATGTATCAAACAGTCCAACTGAAAAAGACTTTGGTGCGTATCCTTGACCAGGAAGACGCAACAGTCTCGACACCTGCGTTGCAGCAAGTCATTGAGAATAGTGATGGAGATATCCGTCATGCCATCAACATGCTTCAGCTCACGCGCAATCGTCGGAAAATGAAGCGAGAGCGTGGTCCAGCATCAATTAAGAAGCCTTCAAAGTCATCGCCAACCTCTATCGGAACGGATGAAGACGAGGAAGCCACCCGTGATCCTTTTCTATCGGATTTCCATATCATTGGGAAGCTTTTGCACGGCAAGAGCCAAGCAAGCAAGTCATCTAATGGTGGAACCAAGCACGGATTGGTTGATTTCGATCGTATCCTGGACACATCAGCGATGCCGCTCGACCGCGTGCTCTCGCTGATGTATACAAACTGCGCGCCGTACTTTACCGACATCGCCGACCTCGACCAAGCAATCAGTTTGATGAGTCTGTCAGAAACGTGGATGTCCAGCGCATACAAGGCAACCACTACCTCAGAGGTGAGCTACTCCCCCCTTGTCAATCGGAGTCTCCACTTGTCTAACAAGATCTTGTCTACTTAGACCTTCCAACGATCTCAGGATCTATCACGATCGCTACTGGTCCGATCGATCGCTTTGACCAACGCGCATCCGGCTCCATCAGCATTCCGTCCAATTGCTGGGCCGCGTACATTCGAGACTCGCAAACGCATTGCTGAGAAGCGGCAAGAAGCCTCTCAGTTCCACGCTGCGGAAGCCCATGGACGATCCGAGTCCTCTCTATCGTATGCCTGTCGATCCGACGTCTTCTCTTCTGAGATCGAGCCTTTCCTCGGTTGGCTCCATCCATCCGCACGACGCATCACCACTCAAGCAATTCCAAATGGAGAAGACAGCAAAGTGGACGATGAGATTGAGAGCAGTGACGGAGACGCATGGTGAGTGAGAGTGATAATATTAACACTAATCAACTACCCCGGAGATATTACTATTATGTGGAGCTAGTGTACTTGTCTCTACTACTCGCTTAGCTCGAGTCTTCAGCGGCCGATGACGATGAATCTACCATTGAAGCTGATAATGTCCGTCGAATCGAGGCATCGTACTCTTTCCGTCGAGCAAAGCTACTCTTCTTGAGTCGCTCAGCAACAGCGTCGGTGCTGGTTGTCTCGTTCGTAGGCGGTTGCGTTGTCGCCGACGTTGATGTCGACGCCGAGTTTGGCTCTCCAACGGTAATTGCGGCTTTTTGCTCGCGCTGATCAATAATCTGGCCAAGACGACACTTCTTCGGGGTGTTGGTGACACCAGGGGACGATGTGGTCCTGGATAGAGTTGCCTTGGGACTTGAACAAGCTGCGGCAGAGTCGGAAGTGTCTTCATCGGATGCCATTGGTGCACTTGCAGTCGAAGTGACGACATTGGACGGCGCGTGCGCTTCCTGGATCTTGTCGGGCTTTGACGGCGGCAGCTCAAGAAGCAGACTCATCTCATGACCAACCCATCGTACAATGTACTCGCCATTGCGCTTGCGATTGAGGTCACCCTGTAAGCGACGAGTCGCAGCGTAATGATGACTATGACCTGATGACTGACCATTCTTCCCACGTAGCCCATCGCCATCGCGGAGCTTCTTCTCGAGATTCGCGAGACGCTGGTGGCAGTTAAGCTGTCCAAGAGCGTGCTTGAACCATTCGTAAAGCGTCAAAGCCTTGGTGAAGCAATTATGAGCACCGCGAAGGTTGCCTTTGCGTGAATGGATCATACCAATTGCACTCAAAGACGCTGCTTGGCCCATTTTGTCCCCCACAGCCTTGTAAAGAATCAGCGACATGCCGAACTGCGCCTTGGCTTCGTCGAACTTGGCCTCCGTCGTGAGTAAAATACCCATAAGCTTCCGCGTGTTGGCTTCACTCAGCGTGTCTTTGTGTGCCTTGGCAATGTGTAACGCCTTGTTAACAGCGTTCCACGCGCCTCGATGACGACCGGAGAGGAAAAGTGTGTGTGCAAAGAAGCACGCGACATCAACAACGTAGCTGCTCGTCTTCTCACGCAGGGCCAACACCTCTGGAGAGCATTCCGCCGCCGCAAAACCGTCGCCACCATCACTAGCTTCAGAGTCTTGCCGCCATTCCTCCATCATTCGAATATGCAGATCCAAAAGCATCCACAGATTCGACTCATGCATGTCCAGGATGAGATATGCGGCGCTCGAACGTGCCGTCAGAGTGCAAATATACTGAAAGATCCAGGAACTAACCTTCCAGAAGTGTCTCGCGGTGTTATAGAGGAAACGGTCACGATCGGCCACACAAATGGACTCGAGCGCGGCGTTCTTGGCGCCATCACCGTCGTACAACCCAAGCAAACTGCGCGCATAGCTCGTAATGAACGGGAACGTCGAGTATGAGACACAGACGGCCATAACTTCGGCTTGATTGTCCATCTTCTCAACGTGTTCAGCCACACGAGCGGCTCTGCCACTGCGAGTGAAGGTGTTGAGCAGATTCCGCTCGCTTGAGAAACCAGAACGCGACGAAGATGAAGACGTCAACGCTGAATGATCCCCATCTGCACCCTTTGCAGAGCCAGTAGCGCTAGCACTGCTGATGAAATCTCCATACAACTTGAGAGCAGTGAGGAGCGCGACGTCGTATGTTTGCGTTGACGAATGCCGTGATGACGACGACCGTGAGCTGCTGCGTCGACTTGTCTGGCTGGGGAGGCCACGACTCGTGCTGCTGAGCACAAAGCCCGGAATTCGATTCCGCTGGATGAGCGAGAAGCGCAGTAATGTCTCAACAACCACTTCCCATTTGTTTCCCCAGAGGCTCTTGAAATCAGCAGGCATCGCACCAGCGGGAAGCAGCCCGAGAAGCGCAAAGAATCGGATAGCATCAGAGCCATGATGCAGACGCACTTGTTCCAGCGAGACATCAAGCGAAGTGACAAGGGTGTTCATGGCGCTGCGGTCATTCGCGGCAAGTCCCACGACTTGGAGCTCACTCACACCTCGACTCAGCACTGCACGCGTCAGTTCCGAGAGCGAGCGATCTTGCAGCAACGGCGCACAGAGCGAAATCGCCTGCGGGTGGCCGTCCAAAAAGGCCATCAGCGGGTGCGATGTGAGTGCTTCAAGCACTGAAGCAGTGCGCGAGTGCGTGCTGGCCTTGGCATCGATGTCACCGATCTCCGAGAGAAGCAACGCGCGAGGAGACTTCTTGAGGAAGAGATCTGCCGCGTGGAAATGCGAGAGTCGATTGAGCGAGACAACTTTCTCGTCGAATCCGGCAATTCCCCCACCCATAGCTTGTCGAGCCGTCATCAGGAACGCAAGGTTCGGCGTGTTTTGTAGTAAATGCAACAAGAACTCGCGTACAGGTAACGGGTTTGCGTTGATCGGGTCTTCCATGTTGTCCATGACCAAAAGCACCTTCATCTCCGCCAATGTTTGTTGCAGCGGGAGCTCCTTCTCACGACCTCCATCAGGGAACAAAGCACTTTTGATGGCAGTTTCCACACCCTCTAGAGATTGGACACCACGCAATCGAATGAAGGCCACACCGTCGGGGAAGACATTGCGCTCGGCAAGGAAATGAGCCAACCGAATGGACAGTGTACTCTTGCCGATACCGGGTGGTCCTCGCATTGTCACAAAGCGTTGCGAGTTGACCAGCCCAGCCAACATGTGCAGCTCCTGCTCTCGTCCAACAAACGACTCAGGGATCGCTGGAAGCGTCTTGCTGAAGCGATTCGCTGGACTCACGTCCACCCACTTGCCCGCAGAGATGTCGGAGAACACGAAATGCATCGTCGACGCGTGGCACGTGCAAGGATTCGATGCAAAGTTCACTTCGATCGCGTATGGTGTGTCATCAGACGACGAGTCGTACAGCGGACACGAGTCTGCGTGCACCTGCGAGGACTCGAGAAGGATGAACTTGTCACCTTCGTGGTCGGGGATCTGCATATCCGCACTAACACGGACACGGGCGATCTCAAACGCTTGGTAGATGGTCTTGCCCGCGAGCACAGCGTGGTAAAACGCATACGAGAACATTGCCGACGCGTCATCGAGGATCTTGTCCCCACTGCGCACGCACACGACGTGTTGAACACCAGCTTGGATAAAGACTTCGCCGACTTCTTTCGAGTGACATGACGACACGAACACGAGCTTCAGAGTGCCGCCAAGGCCAATACGAGAGTACGAAGACGCGATCGACCTAGTGGACGAGTGTCCATCAGCAGACGCTCCATCGTCTTCGGCAGAGTCTTCTCGTGCCAAGCCAGTAAACGCTGAGCTTGGTGGAGGAGACGCGCTACCGCTAGCAACGCCACCGTTGAGGATGCTTCGGAGTGTAGCCGCATCGATAAAATGCGCCAAACCCGTGCGTTGCGTGTCTTCAAAGAGGAGACAATCGGTCTTGCCCGCGATGCGTCCGCCATGGCCACTGAAATGGAGCACCGTGACGCCTCGATCCAACACCTTCCGCAAGGAATCGACCGTGGCCGCGGCACGCATCGTATGGATCGCCCGCTGGCACTCCTGGAAGATTTTGTTCAGACTGTTCTGCTCCTGCGCGATGTTGAGAGCAGGCACGGGCTTGAGTCGATGATGTCGACTGCCATTCGACGCGCTTCCACTGCTCTCGCTCGCGACAAACGGCAGCGAATAAAGCAACGCGAGGTCCACCCACGTGTTCTGGATGCCGTACACGCTCGAGGCTTCCGTTATCGTCGTACAGTCCGACATCGTGTCGCTCTTGTCTTCGCTGTCGTCGCCATGGGACTCGGTGCGTTCCAACATTCGACGCGCGACACGTTCATTCGCCTTCTCGTACAGCTCCTGCTGCTTTGCGTCGGTACTGGTGACGTCCCCGGCGGCCGTAGACGCCGTCGCAGCGGCTGTGTTGCTCGCTACGTGCGTGTCTTCGTGCTCGAGAGTGCGGGATCGCGCAGTCAATAGACGCTGAGCCTCCTGCTGGAGCCCATCGAAGCGCGCCAAGCGCTCGTCCACGCTCTCTTCTCCATCTGGAGACGCCGCCACGCGCTGTACGAACGCCCACAACGCCTCCATCGACGCGCTCTCGCCGTCGCCATCTTCCGTCATGCTTCTCGATCAATGGTCTCTGCCCAGCTGATCCCGTATACATTCTCGAAGGTGCATGAGGCCACTATGCGTCTGTCCTCATGGATCTGTATATGCAGGTATCATAAAACAAAGGTTTCCCAGGAGCCCTGGACGCTGGAAAGTGCTGTCATGCGCAGTTCATGGCCAGAATCAACGTGTCGTTCGTGTGATTCTGATGTGCTGACACTCGCTGGAACCACAAATGGATCGCTGATGCGGACTATTGTTCTTTTTTGGTGATTTTTTTTTTTTTCGCTGGATGTTTTGGTCCTTTTAACTTGTCACCACGTGCAACAGCGCTTGCACTCGCGCGATCGTAGTCGTGAGCATGTGTAGTAAGTGATGACAAGGCCAAGAAAGCTAACATCACAATGACTTGGGCTGTATTCATCTTGGTTACGCAAGTTCTTGTCGGTCGTGAAACGGACAGAAGCAGGACTCTACATCTCACCAAGCCGCTCGCCTGCGTGGGTTACGCAGAGATTGCGGTTCCGCTCGCAAGCGGGCTTCTTACAATTTTGAATGATGCAACGCTTGCCTATTGAGAAAGCACGTGGTCATTATGTCTCAGCAGCTGTGCTCGCCACATCGTCACACAGGTCAAACAGTCGTCTCCTTACCTCCACCGTGAGCCCAACACAATCCATTTGACACTGCTGTCTTGATGCACTCATCTACTTTACATTTCCGACCTGAATGCGTCCAATCCTGTTATTGAAGGCATAGTGGACCGGATCAACCACGCAGTTAGTTCACTCACCACCCCCATGCGACCAACAAAGCCCTCGAGACTTGGCACGATTTTGACACCCTTCGATTGAGCACTTGGTAGAGCCTCCTGCAGCACGAAGAGCTCGTGATTAGAGTGGCGTCAAAGTATTGCACCACATTCAGAACGCACCATGCTTCCAGCAGACTCCTTGACTCTTCGCGCTGCTCGTGCATCCGTCAACTGCACATTGTCTCCCTCCCTGCCATAAATCCAAGGCAACTCAGTAAAATGATCGGGTTATCTCGCGTACACTGAACGCACCCCATGAGAAATACACAGACCGTTGTAGACAACATATCGCGTGCACTCATCGACGCGGCATATTCGCGATCGTCGAACCTTCCTCATCCTCACTGGCTGCGCGTCTCTAGAGGGTGTATTCACGACGCCAATGTCTGAAGGAGCAGCTGAGTCCTCGTCTGGACCTCCAGTACTAAGCTCTAGCATAGATTCCATCGATCATTAGTGATGTCACCAAAGTTTTCCATGGGCGTTGGGCACACGTACCTGTCAATTCGTCACTTTCACTAGTGCTTGGCATTTCTTCCGACTCCTTCAGATGGGTACGTTCTTCTACTCGATGACGACAAGCATGGCTATCCAAGATATATGCAAGAGACGATTTAGTCGGGTGTTCGCGATTGGTAGCCTCGACTGTGCGCATTCTTGAGGCCTTGCTTTGATGCAAGTGGTGTTGCTGGGATCCAATCGTCTTGGCGGAGAAGACCACGGTGTCAAAGGAAAACTCTTCCATTTCTTCACGACCCTCGGCACGTCCGCGAGAGCTGGTATCGTGGAATTTCTCGACGCACGGCGCTGGGTAATAGTGAGTATTAGACGATGTGGGCAAGAGTGCGTGATGCTGTTCTCCATGAAAACAAGCAGGACGCTTGCCCCGAGTACTCTGCCACGACGAGACTTGTTGCATGGTGTTCCCCGAATGCTGATCCGCGATCGAATACACTTGCTTGTACCCTTGTAGAACCATCCACCCACGCCGACACGCAGCAGAAGCTTGGAGTCCACCAAAGTCTCCGCTTCGTACACCGAGGGCTCTTGGCATCAACTCACCACGTACAAGAGAGAGGGGTTCGTTTCGCCTCTCGGTCGCGCGTCAACAGTCGCTGGAGGATCTCGATCGCGATTCGTCAGTGAACGAGCGTCCCATGGAAGCTCGCGCGCCAGGGGCTCGACGCCAGTCTACGAGGGCGCCAGGAACCGAAAAACAACGGGTAACTGGTGGGGATTATGTCCTACGATGGCATACAGTGTCAAATTATAGCCAATCATATTGCTATGACGAGGTTCGTGGTCCAATCAGATTCGAGAAATGCCAGGAGTCTAAAAATATTACAGTGCGTAACGATTTTCTGGAAAAGTTTGTTGCATTTTCAACCAGTCGAAATTAGGCGAGGGCAGTACAGTAAGTGAGGCAACGGTGGTTCGGGTGACAGACGATTGCATGAATCGCTCAACTTAATTTGGGAATTTTTGTATTTGTACCGCCAAAGTTCTATTTCTAGGATCATATATTTCAGACTTGATCTAGAATGGTTTTAGCATATTGAAACATCCCACAGAAACTTTGTCACTATTTGCCATGTTCCTCCAACCTAAAGTCTATAAAAATCTATTCTAGGTTGGAGAGACATGGCAAACAGTGATTAGTGGGAATGTATTTAAGATATATCCCAAAACGCAGTGGCCCAAGAGTCTCCGTTTTGACCCATGTTTTTGTTTCTACTTCTTTTTCTCTTTTGCAGACTTGACGTGATGCAAATGATTGGATAATGATTGGATTGTTGCAAGGTACGCGGCATAACAGCATGCATTGTGTGGGGTGTGGGCGTTTGTGTCGGTTGTGCCTAATGTAAATGTATGTGAAAAAAGAGTGTGATTTTGTTGGTAAAATGGTAATGGTATTCGTGTAAATTTGAATGGGATTTCGGGAGGTTATGTATGTGGTAGATGTGTGTTCTGAGCATGTGCTTGTGTGTTTTGAGGTTGTTTGGTTGATTAGTTGTTTCGCAATGTATGTTCAAAGATGATGTTGGTTGTGGGTCTTGTACAATCACTGCGGTCGTATAGCTCAGTCGGTAGAGCGCAGTGCTAATAACGCTGTGGTCCTGGGTTCGAGCCCCAGTATGACCATCTCTTTGCTCTTTTGCATCACATTCAACGCACGCCCTCACGCGGCCGCATTCGCCGTTTCTTTATGCACCGAATAGCTCCTTTGCATGTGCACTCTTGCTTTTTAGAATTATATTATATGGATCGCCAAAATTCGACTTGATCGGCATATTGGAGCACATTCAGCCATGTTTGGTGATGCCTAACGCTGCGGTCGTGTTTGATTTTGTCTGTTGGACGTGCTCTTCCATTTGTTTCGTACTTGGTTTGATATGGAGTTCAGCAGCACATGCTCGCTGCTGCACGCAGTGGCCCAAGAGTCTCCGTTTTGACCCATGTTTTTTGTTTCTACTTCTTTTTCTCTTTTGCAGACTTGACGTGATGCAAATGATTGGATAATGATTGGATTGTTGCAAGGTACGCGGCATAACAGCATGCATTGTGTGGGGTGTGGGCGTTTGGTGTCGGTTGTGCCTAATGTAAATGTATGTGAAAAAAGAGTGTGATTTTGTTGGTAAAATGGTAATGGTATTCGTGTAAATTTGAATGGGATTTCGGGAGGTTGTGTATGTGGTAGATGTGTGTTCTGAGCATGTGCTTGTGTATTTTGAGGTTGTTTGGTTGATTAGTTGTTTCGCAATGTATGTTCAAAGATGATGTTGGTTGTGGGTCTTGTACAATCACTGCGGTCGTATAGCTCAGTCGGTAGAGCGCAGTGCTAATAACGCTGTGGTCCTGGGTTCGAGCCCCAGTATGACCATCTCTTTGCTCTTTTGCATCACATTCAACGCACGCCCTCACGCGGCCGCATTCGCCGTTTCTTTATGCACCGAATAGCTCCTTTGCATGTGCACTCTTGCTTTTTAGAATTATATTTTATGGATCGCCAAAATTCGACTTGATCGGCATATTGGAGCACATTCAGCCATGTTTGGTGATGCCTAACGCTGCGGTCGTGTTTGATTTTGTCCGTTGGACGTGCTCTTCCATTTGTTTCGTACTTGGTTTGATATGGAGTCATTTATTTTTTATTTTTTATTTTTTTATTTTTTTTTTATTTTCTTCTTCTCTCCTTTCAGCAGCACATGCTCGCTGCTGCACGCAGTGGCCCAAGAGTCTCCGTTTTGACCCATGTTTTTTGTTTCTACTTCTTTTTCTCTTTTGCAGACTTGACGTGATGCAAATGATTGGATAATGATTGGATTGTTGCAAGGTACGCGGCATAACAGCATGCATTGTGTGGGGTGTGGGCGTTTGGTGTCGGTTGTGCCTAATGTAAATGTATGTGAAAAAAGAGTGTGATTTTGTTGGTAAAATGGTAATGGTATTCGTGTAAATTTGAATGGGATTTCGGGAGGTTGTGTATGTGGTAGATGTGTGTTCTGAGCATGTGCTTGTGTATTTTGAGGTTGTTTGGTTGATTAGTTGTTTCGCAATGTATGTTCAAAGATGATGTTGGTTGTGGGTCTTGTACAATCACTGCGGTCGTATAGCTCAGTCGGTAGAGCGCAGTGCTAATAACGCTGTGGTCCTGGGTTCGAGCCCCAGTATGACCATCTCTTTGCTCTTTTGCATCACATTCAACGCACGCCCTCACGCGGCCGCATTCGCCGTTTCTTTATGCACCGAATAGCTCCTTTGCATGTGCACTCTTGCTTTTTAGAATTATATTTTATGGATCGCCAAAATTCGACTTGATCGGCATATTGGAGCACATTCAGCCATGTTTGGTGATGCCTAACGCTGCGGTCGTGTTTGATTTTGTCCGTTGGATTTTGTTTCCGTTTGTTGCTTCCATTTGTTTGTACTTGGTTTGATATGGATTCATTTATTTTTTTATTTTTTTTTTATTTTTTCTTCTTCTCTCCTTTCAGCAGCACATGCTCGCTGCTGCACGCAGTGGCCCAAGAGTCTCCGTTTTGACCCATGTTTTTTGTTTCTACTTCTTTTTCTCTTTTGCAGACTTGACGTGATGCAAATGATTGGATAATGATTGGATTGTTGCAAGGTACGCGGCATAACAGCATGCATTGTGTGGGGTGTGGGCGTTTGGTGTCGGTTGTGCCTAATGTAAATGTATGTGAAAAAAGAGTGTGATTTTGTTGGTAAAATGGTAATGGTATTCGTGTAAATTTGAATGGGATTTCGGGAGGTTGTGTATGTGGTAGATGTGTGTTCTGAGCATGTGCTTGTGTATTTTGAGGTTGTTTGGTTGATTAGTTGTTTCGCAATGTATGTTCAAAGATGATGTTGGTTGTGGGTCTTGTACAATCACTGCGGTCGTATAGCTCAGTCGGTAGAGCGCAGTGCTAATAACGCTGTGGTCCTGGGTTCGAGCCCCAGTATGACCATCTCTTTGCTCTTTTGCATCACATTCAACGCACGCCCTCACGCGGCCGCATTCGCCGTTTCTTTATGCACCGAATAGCTCCTTTGCATGTGCACTCTTGCTTTTTAGAATTATATTTTATGGATCGCCAAAATTCGACTTGATCGGCATATTGGAGCACATTCAGCCATGTTTGGTGATGCCTAACGCTGCGGTCGTGTTTGATTTTGTCCGTTGGACGTGCTCTTCCATTTGTTTCGTACTTGGTTTGATATGGAGTCATTTATTTTTTATTTTTTTTTTATTTTTTTTTTTTATTTTCTTCTTCTCTCCTTTCAGCAGCACATGCTCGCTGCTGCACGCAGTGGCCCAAGAGTCTCCGTTTTGACCCATGTTTTTTGTTTCTACTTCTTTTTCTCTTTTGCAGACTTGACGTGATGCAAATGATTGGATAATGATTGGATTGTTGCAAGGTACGCGGCATAACAGCATGCATTGTGTGGGGTGTGGGCGTTTGGTGTCGGTTGTGCCTAATGTAAATGTATGTGAAAAAAGAGTGTGATTTTGTTGGTAAAATGGTAATGGTATTCGTGTAAATTTGAATGGGATTTCGGGAGGTTGTGTATGTGGTAGATGTGTGTTCTGAGCATGTGCTTGTGTATTTTGAGGTTGTTTGGTTGATTAGTTGTTTCGCAATGTATGTTCAAAGATGATGTTGGTTGTGGGTCTTGTACAATCACTGCGGTCGTATAGCTCAGTCGGTAGAGCGCAGTGCTAATAACGCTGTGGTCCTGGGTTCGAGCCCCAGTATGACCATCTCTTTGCTCTTTTGCATCACATTCAACGCACGCCCTCACGCGGCCGCATTCGCCGTTTCTTTATGCACCGAATAGCTCCTTTGCATGTGCACTCTTGCTTTTTAGAATTATATTTTATGGATCGCCAAAATTCGACTTGATCGGCATATTGGAGCACATTCAGCCATGTTTGGTGATGCCTAACGCTGCGGTCGTGTTTGATTTTGTCCGTTGGACGTGCTCTTCCATTTGTTTCGTACTTGGTTTGATATGGAGTCATTTATTTTTTATTTATTTTTTTTTTTTTTATTTTTTTTTTTATTTTCTTCTTCTCTCCTTTCAGCAGCACATGCTCGCTGCTGCACGCAGTGGCCCAAGAGTCTCCGTTTTGACCCATGTTTTTTGTTTCTACTTCTTTTTCTCTTTTGCAGACTTGACGTGATGCAAATGATTGGATAATGATTGGATTGTTGCAAGGTACGCGGCATAACAGCATGCATTGTGTGGGGTGTGGGCGTTTGGTGTCGGTTGTGCCTAATGTAAATGTATGTGAAAAAAGAGTGTGATTTTGTTGGTAAAATGGTAATGGTATTCGTGTAAATTTGAATGGGATTTCGGGAGGTTGTGTATGTGGTAGATGTGTGTTCTGAGCATGTGCTTGTGTATTTTGAGGTTGTTTGGTTGATTAGTTGTTTCGCAATGTATGTTCAAAGATGATGTTGGTTGTGGGTCTTGTACAATCACTGCGGTCGTATAGCTCAGTCGGTAGAGCGCAGTGCTAATAACGCTGTGGTCCTGGGTTCGAGCCCCAGTATGACCATCTCTTTGCTCTTTTGCATCACATTCAACGCACGCCCTCACGCGGCCGCATTCGCCGTTTCTTTATGCACCGAATAGCTCCTTTGCATGTGCACTCTTGCTTTTTAGAATTATATTTTATGGATCGCCAAAATTCGACTTGATCGGCATATTGGAGCACATTCAGCCATGTTTGGTGATGCCTAACGCTGCGGTCGTGTTTGATTTTGTCCGTTGGACGTGCTCTTCCATTTGTTTCGTACTTGGTTTGATATGGAGTCATTTATTTTTTATTTTTTTTATTTTTTTTTTATTTTTCTTCTTCTCTCCTTTCAGCAGCACATGCTCGCTGCTGCACGCAGTGGCCCAAGAGTCTCCGTTTTGACCCATGTTTTTTGTTTCTACTTCTTTTTCTCTTTTGCAGACTTGACGTGATGCAAATGATTGGATAATGATTGGATTGTTGCAAGGTACGCGGCATAACAGCATGCATTGTGTGGGGTGTGGGCGTTTGGTGTCGGTTGTGCCTAATGTAAATGTATGTGAAAAAAGAGTGTGATTTTGTTGGTAAAATGGTAATGGTATTCGTGTAAATTTGAATGGGATTTCGGGAGGTTGTGTATGTGGTAGATGTGTGTTCTGAGCATGTGCTTGTGTATTTTGAGGTTGTTTGGTTGATTAGTTGTTTCGCAATGTATGTTCAAAGATGATGTTGGTTGTGGGTCTTGTACAATCACTGCGGTCGTATAGCTCAGTCGGTAGAGCGCAGTGCTAATAACGCTGTGGTCCTGGGTTCGAGCCCCAGTATGACCATCTCTTTGCTCTTTTGCATCACATTCAACGCACGCCCTCACGCGGCCGCATTCGCCGTTTCTTTATGCACCGAATAGCTCCTTTGCATGTGCACTCTTGCTTTTTAGAATTATATTTTATGGATCGCCAAAATTCGACTTGATCGGCATATTGGAGCACATTCAGCCATGTTTGGTGATGCCTAACGCTGCGGTCGTGTTTGATTTTGTCCGTTGGACGTGCTCTTCCATTTGTTTCGTACTTGGTTTGATATGGAGTCATTTATTTTTATTTTTTTTATTTTTTTTTTTATTTTCTTCTTCTCTCCTTTCAGCAGCACATGCTCGCTGCTGCACGCAGTGGCCCAAGAGTCTCCGTTTTGACCCGTTTTGACTTGACGTGATGCAAATGATTGGATAATGATTTTGTTGCAAGGTTAACAGCATGCACGGTTGTGCCTAATGGTATTCTCTTTTGCAGACTTGACGTGATGCAAATGATTGGATAATGATTGGATTGTTGCAAGGTACGCGGCATAACAGCATGCATTGTGTGGGGTGTGGGCGTTTGGTGTCGGTTGTGCCTAATGTAAATGTATGTGAAAAAAGAGTGTGATTTTGTTGGTAAAATGGTAATGGTATTCGTGTAAATTTGAATGGGATTTCGGGAGGTTGTGTATGTGGTAGATGTGTGTTCTGAGCATGTGCTTGTGTATTTTGAGGTTGTTTGGTTGATTAGTTGTTTCGCAATGTATGTTCAAAGATGATGTTGGTTGTGGGTCTTGTACAATCACTGCGGTCGTATAGCTCAGTCGGTAGAGCGCAGTGCTAATAACGCTGTGGTCCTGGGTTCGAGCCCCAGTATGACCATCTCTTTGCTCTTTTGCATCACATTCAACGCACGCCCTCACGCGGCCGCATTCGCCGTTTCTTTATGCACCGAATAGCTCCTTTGCATGTGCACTCTTGCTTTTTAGAATTATATTTTATGGATCGCCAAAATTCGACTTGATCGGCATATTGGAGCACATTCAGCCATGTTTGGTGATGCCTAACGCTGCGGTCGTGTTTGATTTTGTCCGTTGGACGTGCTCTTCCATTTGTTTCGTACTTGGTTTGATATGGAGTCATTTATTTTTTATTTTTTTTATTTTTTTTATTTTTTTTTTTATTTTCTTCTTCTCTCCTTTCAGCAGCACATGCTCGCTGCTGCACGCAGTGGCCCAAGAGTCTCCGTTTTGACCCATGTTTTTTGTTTCTACTTCTTTTTCTCTTTTGCAGACTTGACGTGATGCAAATGATTGGATAATGATTGGATTGTTGCAAGGTACGCGGCATAACAGCATGCATTGTGTGGGGTGTGGGCGTTTGGTGTCGGTTGTGCCTAATGTAAATGTATGTGAAAAAAGAGTGTGATTTTGTTGGTAAAATGGTAATGGTATTCGTGTAAATTTGAATGGGATTTCGGGAGGTTGTGTATGTGGTAGATGTGTGTTCTGAGCATGTGCTTGTGTATTTTGAGGTTGTTTGGTTGATTAGTTGTTTCGCAATGTATGTTCAAAGATGATGTTGGTTGTGGGTCTTGTACAATCACTGCGGTCGTATAGCTCAGTCGGTAGAGCGCAGTGCTAATAACGCTGTGGTCCTGGGTTCGAGCCCCAGTATGACCATCTCTTTGCTCTTTTGCATCACATTCAACGCACGCCCTCACGCGGCCGCATTCGCCGTTTCTTTATGCACCGAATAGCTCCTTTGCATGTGCACTCTTGCTTTTTAGAATTATATTTTATGGATCGCCAAAATTCGACTTGATCGGCATATTGGAGCACATTCAGCCATGTTTGGTGATGCCTAACGCTGCGGTCGTGTTTGATTTTGTCCGTTGGACGTGCTCTTCCATTTGTTTCGTACTTGGTTTGATATGGAGTCATTTATTTTTTATTTATTTTTATTTTTTTATTTTTTTTTTTATTTTCTTCTTCTCTCCTTTCAGCAGCACATGCTCGCTGCTGCACGCAGTGGCCCAAGAGTCTCCGTTTTGACCCATGTTTTTTGTTTCTACTTCTTTTTCTCTTTTGCAGACTTGACGTGATGCAAATGATTGGATAATGATTGGATTGTTGCAAGGTACGCGGCATAACAGCATGCATTGTGTGGGGTGTGGGCGTTTGGTGTCGGTTGTGCCTAATGTAAATGTATGTGAAAAAAGAGTGTGATTTTGTTGGTAAAATGGTAATGGTATTCGTGTAAATTTGAATGGGATTTCGGGAGGTTGTGTATGTGGTAGATGTGTGTTCTGAGCATGTGCTTGTGTATTTTGAGGTTGTTTGGTTGATTAGTTGTTTCGCAATGTATGTTCAAAGATGATGTTGGTTGTGGGTCTTGTACAATCACTGCGGTCGTATAGCTCAGTCGGTAGAGCGCAGTGCTAATAACGCTGTGGTCCTGGGTTCGAGCCCCAGTATGACCATCTCTTTGCTCTTTTGCATCACATTCAACGCACGCCCTCACGCGGCCGCATTCGCCGTTTCTTTATGCACCGAATAGCTCCTTTGCATGTGCACTCTTGCTTTTTAGAATTATATTTTATGGATCGCCAAAATTCGACTTGATCGGCATATTGGAGCACATTCAGCCATGTTTGGTGATGCCTAACGCTGCGGTCGTGTTTGATTTTGTCCGTTGGACGTGCTCTTCCATTTGTTTCGTACTTGGTTTGATATGGAGTCATTTATTTTTTATTTATTTTTATTTTTTTTATTTTTTTTATTTTCTTCTTCTCTCCTTTCAGCAGCACATGCTCGCTGCTGCACGCAGTGGCCCAAGAGTCTCCGTTTTGACCCATGTTTTTTGTTTCTACTTCTTTTTCTCTTTTGCAGACTTGACGTGATGCAAATGATTGGATAATGATTGGATTGTTGCAAGGTACGCGGCATAACAGCATGCATTGTGTGGGGTGTGGGCGTTTGGTGTCGGTTGTGCCTAATGTAAATGTATGTGAAAAAAGAGTGTGATTTTGTTGGTAAAATGGTAATGGTATTCGTGTAAATTTGAATGGGATTTCGGGAGGTTGTGTATGTGGTAGATGTGTGTTCTGAGCATGTGCTTGTGTATTTTGAGGTTGTTTGGTTGATTAGTTGTTTCGCAATGTATGTTCAAAGATGATGTTGGTTGTGGGTCTTGTACAATCACTGCGGTCGTATAGCTCAGTCGGTAGAGCGCAGTGCTAATAACGCTGTGGTCCTGGGTTCGAGCCCCAGTATGACCATCTCTTTGCTCTTTTGCATCACATTCAACGCACGCCCTCACGCGGCCGCATTCGCCTTGTACAATCACTGCGGTCGTATAGCTCAGTCGGTAGAGCGCAGTGCTAATAACGCTGTGGTCCTGGGTTCGAGCCCCAGTATGACCATCTCTTTGCTCTTTTGCATCACATTCAACGCACGCCCTCACGCGGCCGCATTCGCCGTTTCTTTATGCACCGAATAGCTCCTTTGCATGTGCACTCTTGCTTTTTAGAATTATTTTATGGATCGCCAAAATTCGACTTGATCGGCATATTGGAGCACATTCAGCCATGTTTGGTGATGCCTAACGCTGCGGTCGTGTTTGATTTTGTCCGTTGGACGTGCTCTTCCATTTGTTTCGTACTTGGTTTGATATGGAGTCATTTATTTTTTATTTATTTTTATTTTTTTTTTTTTTTTTATTTTCTTCTTCTCTCCTTTCAGCAGCACATGCTCGCTGCTGCACGCAGTGGCCCAAGAGTCTCCGTTTTGACCCATGTTTTTTGTTTCTACTTCTTTTTCTCTTTTGCAGACTTGACGTGATGCAAATGATTGGATAATGATTGGATTGTTGCAAGGTACGCGGCATAACAGCATGCATTGTGTGGGGTGTGGGCGTTTGGTGTCGGTTGTGCCTAATGTAAATGTATGTGAAAAAAGAGTGTGATTTTGTTGGTAAAATGGTAATGGTATTCGTGTAAATTTGAATGGGATTTCGGGAGGTTGTGTATGTGGTAGATGTGTGTTCTGAGCATGTGCTTGTGTATTTTGAGGTTGTTTGGTTGATTAGTTGTTTCGCAATGTATGTTCAAAGATGATGTTGGTTGTGGGTCTTGTACAATCACTGCGGTCGTATAGCTCAGTCGGTAGAGCGCAGTGCTAATAACGCTGTGGTCCTGGGTTCGAGCCCCAGTATGACCATCTCTTTGCTCTTTTGCATCACATTCAACGCACGCCCTCACGCGGCCGCATTCGCCGTTTCTTTATGCACCGAATAGCTCCTTTGCATGTGCACTCTTGCTTTTTAGAATTATATTTTATGGATCGCCAAAATTCGACTTGATCGGCATATTGGAGCACATTCAGCCATGTTTGGTGATGCCTAACGCTGCGGTCGTGTTTGATTTTGTCCGTTGGACGTGCTCTTCCATTTGTTTCGTACTTGGTTTGATATGGAGTCATTTATTTTTTATTTATTTTTATTTTTTTTTTTTTTTTTTTATTTTCTTCTTCTCTCCTTTCAGCAGCACATGCTCGCTGCTGCACGCAGTGGCCCAAGAGTCTCCGTTTTGACCCATGTTTTTTGTTTCTACTTCTTTTTCTCTTTTGCAGACTTGACGTGATGCAAATGATTGGATAATGATTGGATTGTTGCAAGGTACGCGGCATAACAGCATGCATTGTGTGGGGTGTGGGCGTTTGGTGTCGGTTGTGCCTAATGTAAATGTATGTGAAAAAAGAGTGTGATTTTGTTGGTAAAATGGTAATGGTATTCGTGTAAATTTGAATGGGATTTCGGGAGGTTGTGTATGTGGTAGATGTGTGTTCTGAGCATGTGCTTGTGTATTTTGAGGTTGTTTGGTTGATTAGTTGTTTCGCAATGTATGTTCAAAGATGATGTTGGTTGTGGGTCTTGTACAATCACTGCGGTCGTATAGCTCAGTCGGTAGAGCGCAGTGCTAATAACGCTGTGGTCCTGGGTTCGAGCCCCAGTATGACCATCTCTTTGCTCTTTTGCATCACATTCAACGCACGCCCTCACGCGGCCGCATTCGCCGTTTCTTTATGCACCGAATAGCTCCTTTGCATGTGCACTCTTGCTTTTTAGAATTATATTTTATGGATCGCCAAAATTCGACTTGATCGGCATATTGGAGCACATTCAGCCATGTTTGGTGATGCCTAACGCTGCGGTCGTGTTTGATTTTGTCCGTTGGACGTGCTCTTCCATTTGTTTCGTACTTGGTTTGATATGGAGTCATTTATTTTTATTTTTTTTATTTTTTTTTTTATTTTCTTCTTCTCTCCTTTCAGCAGCACATGCTCGCTGCTGCACGCAGTGGCCCAAGAGTCTCCGTTTTGACCCATGTTTTTTTTTCTACTTCTTTTTCTCTTTTGCAGACTTGACGTGATGCAAATGATTGGATAATGATTGGATTGTTGCAAGGTACGCGGCATAACAGCATGCATTGTGTGGGGTGTGGGCGTTTGGTGTCGGTTGTGCCTAATGTAAATGTATGTGAAAAAAGAGTGTGATTTTGTTGGTAAAATGGTAATGGTATTCGTGTAAATTTGAATGGGATTTCGGGAGGTTGTGTATGTGGTAGATGTGTGTTCTGAGCATGTGCTTGTGTATTTTGAGGTTGTTTGGTTGATTAGTTGTTTCGCAATGTATGTTCAAAGATGATGTTGGTTGTGGGTCTTGTACAATCACTGCGGTCGTATAGCTCAGTCGGTAGAGCGCAGTGCTAATAACGCTGTGGTCCTGGGTTCGAGCCCCAGTATGACCATCTCTTTGCTCTTTTGCATCACATTCAACGCACGCCCTCACGCGGCCGCATTCGCCGTTTCTTTATGCACCGAATAGCTCCTTTGCATGTGCACTCTTGCTTTTTAGAATTATATTTTATGGATCGCCAAAATTCGACTTGATCGGCATATTGGAGCACATTCAGCCATGTTTGGTGATGCCTAACGCTGCGGTCGTGTTTGATTTTGTCCGTTGGACGTGCTCTTCCATTTGTTTCGTACTTGGTTTGATATGGAGTCATTTATTTTTATTTATTTTTTATTTTTTTTATTTTTTTTTTTTTTTCTTCTTCTCTCCTTTCAGCAGCACATGCTCGCTGCTGCACGCAGTGGCCCAAGAGTCTCCGTTTTGACCCATGTTTTTTGTTTCTACTTCTTTTTCTCTTTTGCAGACTTGACGTGATGCAAATGATTGGATAATGATTGGATTGTTGCAAGGTACGCGGCATAACAGCATGCATTGTGTGGGGTGTGGGCGTTTGGTGTCGGTTGTGCCTAATGTAAATGTATGTGAAAAAAGAGTGTGATTTTGTTGGTAAAATGGTAATGGTATTCGTGTAAATTTGAATGGGATTTCGGGAGGTTGTGTATGTGGTAGATGTGTGTTCTGAGCATGTGCTTGTGTATTTTGAGGTTGTTTGGTTGATTAGTTGTTTCGCAATGTATGTTCAAAGATGATGTTGGTTGTGGGTCTTGTACAATCACTGCGGTCGTATAGCTCAGTCGGTAGAGCGCAGTGCTAATAACGCTGTGGTCCTGGGTTCGAGCCCCAGTATGACCATCTCTTTGCTCTTTTGCATCACATTCAACGCACGCCCTCACGCGGCCGCATTCGCCGTTTCTTTATGCACCGAATAGCTCCTTTGCATGTGCACTCTTGCTTTTTAGAATTATATTTTATGGATCGCCAAAATTCGACTTGATCGGCATATTGGAGCACATTCAGCCATGTTTGGTGATGCCTAACGCTGCGGTCGTGTTTGATTTTGTCCGTTGGACGTGCTCTTCCATTTGTTTCGTACTTGGTTTGATATGGAGTCATTTATTTTTTATTTATTTTTTTTTTTTTTTTTTTTTTTTTATTTTCTTCTTCTCTCCTTTCAGCAGCACATGCTCGCTGCTGCACGCAGTGGCCCAAGAGTCTCCGTTTTGACCCATGTTTTTTGTTTCTACTTCTTTTTCTCTTTTGCAGACTTGACGTGATGCAAATGATTGGATAATGATTGGATTGTTGCAAGGTACGCGGCATAACAGCATGCATTGTGTGGGGTGTGGGCGTTTGGTGTCGGTTGTGCCTAATGTAAATGTATGTGAAAAAAGAGTGTGATTTTGTTGGTAAAATGGTAATGGTATTCGTGTAAATTTGAATGGGATTTCGGGAGGTTGTGTATGTGGTAGATGTGTGTTCTGAGCATGTGCTTGTGTATTTTGAGGTTGTTTGGTTGATTAGTTGTTTCGCAATGTATGTTCAAAGATGATGTTGGTTGTGGGTCTTGTACAATCACTGCGGTCGTATAGCTCAGTCGGTAGAGCGCAGTGCTAATAACGCTGTGGTCCTGGGTTCGAGCCCCAGTATGACCATCTCTTTGCTCTTTTGCATCACATTCAACGCACGCCCTCACGCGGCCGCATTCGCCGTTTCTTTATGCACCGAATAGCTCCTTTGCATGTGCACTCTTGCTTTTTAGAATTATATTTTATGGATCGCCAAAATTCGACTTGATCGGCATATTGGAGCACATTCAGCCATGTTTGGTGATGCCTAACGCTGCGGTCGTGTTTGATTTTGTCCGTTGGACGTGCTCTTCCATTTGTTTCGTACTTGGTTTGATATGGAGTCATTTATTTTTATTTATTTTTATTTTTTTTATTTTTTTTTTTATTTTCTTCTTCTCTCCTTTCAGCAGCACATGCTCGCTGCTGCACGCAGTGGCCCAAGAGTCTCCGTTTTGACCCATGTTTTTTGTTTCTACTTCTTTTTCTCTTTTGCAGACTTGACGTGATGCAAATGATTGGATAATGATTGGATTGTTGCAAGGTACGCGGCATAACAGCATGCATTGTGTGGGGTGTGGGCGTTTGGTGTCGGTTGTGCCTAATGTAAATGTATGTGAAAAAAGAGTGTGATTTTGTTGGTAAAATGGTAATGGTATTCGTGTAAATTTGAATGGGATTTCGGGAGGTTGTGTATGTGGTAGATGTGTGTTCTGAGCATGTGCTTGTGTATTTTGAGGTTGTTTGGTTGATTAGTTGTTTCGCAATGTATGTTCAAAGATGATGTTGGTTGTGGGTCTTGTACAATCACTGCGGTCGTATAGCTCAGTCGGTAGAGCGCAGTGCTAATAACGCTGTGGTCCTGGGTTCGAGCCCCAGTATGACCATCTCTTTGCTCTTTTGCATCACATTCAACGCACGCCCTCACGCGGCCGCATTCGCCGTTTCTTTATGCACCGAATAGCTCCTTTGCATGTGCACTCTTGCTTTTTAGAATTATATTTTATGGATCGCCAAAATTCGACTTGATCGGCATATTGGAGCACATTCAGCCATGTTTGGTGATGCCTAACGCTGCGGTCGTGTTTGATTTTGTCCGTTGGACGTGCTCTTCCATTTGTTTCGTACTTGGTTTGATATGGAGTCATTTATTTTTTATTTATTTTTATTTTTTTTATTTTTTTTTTATTTTCTTCTTCTCTCCTTTCAGCAGCACATGCTCGCTGCTGCACGCAGTGGCCCAAGAGTCTCCGTTTTGACCCATGTTTTTTTTTCTACTTCTTTTTCTCTTTTGCAGACTTGACGTGATGCAAATGATTGGATAATGATTGGATTGTTGCAAGGTACGCGGCATAACAGCATGCATTGTGTGGGGTGTGGGCGTTTGGTGTCGGTTGTGCCTAATGTAAATGTATGTGAAAAAAGAGTGTGATTTTGTTGGTAAAATGGTAATGGTATTCGTGTAAATTTGAATGGGATTTCGGGAGGTTGTGTATGTGGTAGATGTGTGTTCTGAGCATGTGCTTGTGTATTTTGAGGTTGTTTGGTTGATTAGTTGTTTCGCAATGTATGTTCAAAGATGATGTTGGTTGTGGGTCTTGTACAATCACTGCGGTCGTATAGCTCAGTCGGTAGAGCGCAGTGCTAATAACGCTGTGGTCCTGGGTTCGAGCCCCAGTATGACCATCTCTTTGCTCTTTTGCATCACATTCAACGCACGCCCTCACGCGGCCGCATTCGCCGTTTCTTTATGCACCGAATAGCTCCTTTGCATGTGCACTCTTGCTTTTTAGAATTATATTTTATGGATCGCCAAAATTCGACTTGATCGGCATATTGGAGCACATTCAGCCATGTTTGGTGATGCCTAACGCTGCGGTCGTGTTTGATTTTGTCCGTTGGACGTGCTCTTCCATTTGTTTCGTACTTGGTTTGATATGGAGCTCCTTTCAGCAGCACATGCTCGCTGCTGCACGCAGTGGCCCAAGAGTCTCCGTTTTGACCCATGTTTCTACTTCTTTTTCTCTTTTGCAGACTTGACGTGATGCAAATGATTGGATAATGATTGGATTGTTGCAAGGTACGCGGCATAACAGCATGCATTGTGTGGGGTGTGGGCGTTTGGTGTCGGTTGTGCCTAATGTAAATGTATGTGAAAAAAGAGTGTGATTTTGTTGGTAAAATGGTAATGGTATTCGTGTAAATTTGAATGGGATTTCGGGAGGTTGTGTATGTGGTAGATGTGTGTTCTGAGCATGTGCTTGTGTATTTTGAGGTTGTTTGGTTGATTAGTTGTTTCGCAATGTATGTTCAAAGATGATGTTGGTTGTGGGTCTTGTACAATCACTGCGGTCGTATAGCTCAGTCGGTAGAGCGCAGTGCTAATAACGCTGTGGTCCTGGGTTCGAGCCCCAGTATGACCATCTCTTTGCTCTTTTGCATCACATTCAACGCACGCCCTCACGCGGCCGCATTCGCCGTTTCTTTATGCACCGAATAGCTCCTTTGCATGTGCACTCTTGCTTTTTAGAATTATATTTTATGGATCGCCAAAATTCGACTTGATCGGCATATTGGAGCACATTCAGCCATGTTTGGTGATGCCTAACGCTGCGGTCGTGTTTGATTTTGTCCGTTGGACGTGCTCTTCCATTTGTTTCGTACTTGGTTTGATATGGAGTCATTTATTTTTTATTTTTATTTTTTTTTTTTTTTTTTTATTTTCTTCTTCTCTCCTTTCAGCAGCACATGCTCGCTGCTGCACGCAGTGGCCCAAGAGTCTCCGTTTTGACCCATGTTTTTTGTTTTCTACTTCTTTTTCTCTTTTGCAGACTTGACGTGATGCAAATGATTGGATAATGATTGGATTGTTGCAAGGTACGCGGCATAACAGCATGCATTGTGTGGGGTGTGGGCGTTTGGTGTCGGTTGTGCCTAATGTAAATGTATGTGAAAAAAGAGTGTGATTTTGTTGGTAAAATGGTAATGGTATTCGTGTAAATTTGAATGGGATTTCGGGAGGTTGTGTATGTGGTAGATGTGTGTTCTGAGCATGTGCTTGTGTATTTTGAGGTTGTTTGGTTGATTAGTTGTTTCGCAATGTATGTTCAAAGATGATGTTGGTTGTGGGTCTTGTACAATCACTGCGGTCGTATAGCTCAGTCGGTAGAGCGCAGTGCTAATAACGCTGTGGTCCTGGGTTCGAGCCCCAGTATGACCATCTCTTTGCTCTTTTGCATCACATTCAACGCACGCCCTCACGCGGCCGCATTCGCCGTTTCTTTATGCACCGAATAGCTCCTTTGCATGTGCACTCTTGCTTTTTAGAATTATATTTTATGGATCGCCAAAATTCGACTTGATCGGCATATTGGAGCACATTCAGCCATGTTTGGTGATGCCTAACGCTGCGGTCGTGTTTGATTTTGTCCGTTGGACGTGCTCTTCCATTTGTTTCGTACTTGGTTTGATATGGAGTCATTTATTTTTTATTTATTTTTATTTTTTTTATTTTTTTTTTTATTTTCTTCTTCTCTCCTTTCAGCAGCACATGCTCGCTGCTGCACGCAGTGGCCCAAGAGTCTCCGTTTTGACCCATGTTTTTTGTTTCTACTTCTTTTTCTCTTTTGCAGACTTGACGTGATGCAAATGATTGGATAATGATTGGATTGTTGCAAGGTACGCGGCATAACAGCATGCATTGTGTGGGGTGTGGGCGTTTGGTGTCGGTTGTGCCTAATGTAAATGTATGTGAAAAAAGAGTGTGATTTTGTTGGTAAAATGGTAATGGTATTCGTGTAAATTTGAATGGGATTTCGGGAGGTTGTGTATGTGGTAGATGTGTGTTCTGAGCATGTGCTTGTGTATTTTGAGGTTGTTTGGTTGATTAGTTGTTTCGCAATGTATGTTCAAAGATGATGTTGGTTGTGGGTCTTGTACAATCACTGCGGTCGTATAGCTCAGTCGGTAGAGCGCAGTGCTAATAACGCTGTGGTCCTGGGTTCGAGCCCCAGTATGACCATCTCTTTGCTCTTTTGCATCACATTCAACGCACGCCCTCACGCGGCCGCATTCGCCGTTTCTTTATGCACCGAATAGCTCCTTTGCATGTGCACTCTTGCTTTTTAGAATTATATTTTATGGATCGCCAAAATTCGACTTGATCGGCATATTGGAGCACATTCAGCCATGTTTGGTGATGCCTAACGCTGCGGTCGTGTTTGATTTTGTCCGTTGGACGTGCTCTTCCATTTGTTTCGTACTTGGTTTGATATGGAGTCATTTATTTTTTATTTATTTTTATTTTTTTTTTTTTTTTTTATTTTCTTCTTCTCTCCTTTCAGCAGCACATGCTCGCTGCTGCACGCAGTGGCCCAAGAGTCTCCGTTTTGACCCATGTTTTTTGTTTCTACTTCTTTTTCTCTTTTGCAGACTTGACGTGATGCAAATGATTGGATAATGATTGGATTGTTGCAAGGTACGCGGCATAACAGCATGCATTGTGTGGGGTGTGGGCGTTTGGTGTCGGTTGTGCCTAATGTAAATGTATGTGAAAAAAGAGTGTGATTTTGTTGGTAAAATGGTAATGGTATTCGTGTAAATTTGAATGGGATTTCGGGAGGTTGTGTATGTGGTAGATGTGTGTTCTGAGCATGTGCTTGTGTATTTTGAGGTTGTTTGGTTGATTAGTTGTTTCGCAATGTATGTTCAAAGATGATGTTGGTTGTGGGTCTTGTACAATCACTGCGGTCGTATAGCTCAGTCGGTAGAGCGCAGTGCTAATAACGCTGTGGTCCTGGGTTCGAGCCCCAGTATGACCATCTCTTTGCTCTTTTGCATCACATTCAACGCACGCCCTCACGCGGCCGCATTCGCCGTTTCTTTATGCACCGAATAGCTCCTTTGCATGTGCACTCTTGCTTTTTAGAATTATATTTTATGGATCGCCAAAATTCGACTTGATCGGCATATTGGAGCACATTCAGCCATGTTTGGTGATGCCTAACGCTGCGGTCGTGTTTGATTTTGTCCGTTGGACGTGCTCTTCCATTTGTTTCGTACTTGGTTTGATATGGAGTCATTTATTTTTTATTTATTTTTATTTTTTTTATTTTTTTTTTATTTTCTTCTTCTCTCCTTTCAGCAGCACATGCTCGCTGCTGCACGCAGTGGCCCAAGAGTCTCCGTTTTGACCCATGTTTTTTGTTTCTACTTCTTTTTCTCTTTTGCAGACTTGACGTGATGCAAATGATTGGATAATGATTGGATTGTTGCAAGGTACGCGGCATAACAGCATGCATTGTGTGGGGTGTGGGCGTTTGGTGTCGGTTGTGCCTAATGTAAATGTATGTGAAAAAAGAGTGTGATTTTGTTGGTAAAATGGTAATGGTATTCGTGTAAATTTGAATGGGATTTCGGGAGGTTGTGTATGTGGTAGATGTGTGTTCTGAGCATGTGCTTGTGTATTTTGAGGTTGTTTGGTTGATTAGTTGTTTCGCAATGTATGTTCAAAGATGATGTTGGTTGTGGGTCTTGTACAATCACTGCGGTCGTATAGCTCAGTCGGTAGAGCGCAGTGCTAATAACGCTGTGGTCCTGGGTTCGAGCCCCAGTATGACCATCTCTTTGCTCTTTTGCATCACATTCAACGCACGCCCTCACGCGGCCGCATTCGCCGTTTCTTTATGCACCGAATAGCTCCTTTGCATGTGCACTCTTGCTTTTTAGAATTATATTTTATGGATCGCCAAAATTCGACTTGATCGGCATATTGGAGCACATTCAGCCATGTTTGGTGATGCCTAACGCTGCGGTCGTGTTTGATTTTGTCCGTTGGACGTGCTCTTCCATTTGTTTCGTACTTGGTTTGATATGGAGTCATTTATTTTTTATTTTTTTTTTTTTTTATTTTTTTTTTATTTTCTTCTTCTCTCCTTTCAGCAGCACATGCTCGCTGCTGCACGCAGTGGCCCAAGAGTCTCCGTTTTGACCCATGTTTTTTGTTTCTACTTCTTTTTCTCTTTTGCAGACTTGACGTGATGCAAATGATTGGATAATGATTGGATTGTTGCAAGGTACGCGGCATAACAGCATGCATTGTGTGGGGTGTGGGCGTTTGGTGTCGGTTGTGCCTAATGTAAATGTATGTGAAAAAAGAGTGTGATTTTGTTGGTAAAATGGTAATGGTATTCGTGTAAATTTGAATGGGATTTCGGGAGGTTGTGTATGTGGTAGATGTGTGTTCTGAGCATGTGCTTGTGTATTTTGAGGTTGTTTGGTTGATTAGTTGTTTCGCAATGTATGTTCAAAGATGATGTTGGTTGTGGGTCTTGTACAATCACTGCGGTCGTATAGCTCAGTCGGTAGAGCGCAGTGCTAATAACGCTGTGGTCCTGGGTTCGAGCCCCAGTATGACCATCTCTTTGCTCTTTTGCATCACATTCAACGCACGCCCTCACGCGGCCGCATTCGCCGTTTCTTTATGCACCGAATAGCTCCTTTGCATGTGCACTCTTGCTTTTTAGAATTATATTTTATGGATCGCCAAAATTCGACTTGATCGGCATATTGGAGCACATTCAGCCATGTTTGGTGATGCCTAACGCTGCGGTCGTGTTTGATTTTGTCCGTTGGACGTGCTCTTCCATTTGTTTCGTACTTGGTTTGATATGGAGTCATTTATTTATTTTTATTTTTTTTATTTTTTTTTTTATTTTCTTCTTCTCTCCTTTCAGCAGCACATGCTCGCTGCTGCACGCAGTGGCCCAAGAGTCTCCGTTTTGACCCATGTTTTTTGTTTCTACTTCTTTTTCTCTTTTGCAGACTTGACGTGATGCAAATGATTGGATAATGATTGGATTGTTGCAAGGTACGCGGCATAACAGCATGCATTGTGTGGGGTGTGGGCGTTTGGTGTCGGTTGTGCCTAATGTAAATGTATGTGAAAAAAGAGTGTGATTTTGTTGGTAAAATGGTAATGGTATTCGTGTAAATTTGAATGGGATTTCGGGAGGTTGTGTATGTGGTAGATGTGTGTTCTGAGCATGTGCTTGTGTATTTTGAGGTTGTTTGGTTGATTAGTTGTTTCGCAATGTATGTTCAAAGATGATGTTGGTTGTGGGTCTTGTACAATCACTGCGGTCGTATAGCTCAGTCGGTAGAGCGCAGTGCTAATAACGCTGTGGTCCTGGGTTCGAGCCCCAGTATGACCATCTCTTTGCTCTTTTGCATCACATTCAACGCACGCCCTCACGCGGCCGCATTCGCCGTTTCTTTATGCACCGAATAGCTCCTTTGCATGTGCACTCTTGCTTTTTAGAATTATATTTTATGGATCGCCAAAATTCGACTTGATCGGCATATTGGAGCACATTCAGCCATGTTTGGTGATGCCTAACGCTGCGGTCGTGTTTGATTTTGTCCGTTGGACGTGCTCTTCCATTTGTTTCGTACTTGGTTTGATATGGAGTCATTTATTTTTTATTTATTTTTATTTTTTTTATTTTTTTTTTTATTTTCTTCTTCTCTCCTTTCAGCAGCACATGCTCGCTGCTGCACGCAGTGGCCCAAGAGTCTCCGTTTTGACCCATGTTTTTTTTTTTCTACTTCTTTTTCTCTTTTGCAGACTTGACGTGATGCAAATGATTGGATAATGATTGGATTGTTGCAAGGTACGCGGCATAACAGCATGCATTGTGTGGGGTGTGGGCGTTTGGTGTCGGTTGTGCCTAATGTAAATGTATGTGAAAAAAGAGTGTGATTTTGTTGGTAAAATGGTAATGGTATTCGTGTAAATTTGAATGGGATTTCGGGAGGTTGTGTATGTGGTAGATGTGTGTTCTGAGCATGTGCTTGTGTATTTTGAGGTTGTTTGGTTGATTAGTTGTTTCGCAATGTATGTTCAAAGATGATGTTGGTTGTGGGTCTTGTACAATCACTGCGGTCGTATAGCTCAGTCGGTAGAGCGCAGTGCTAATAACGCTGTGGTCCTGGGTTCGAGCCCCAGTATGACCATCTCTTTGCTCTTTTGCATCACATTCAACGCACGCCCTCACGCGGCCGCATTCGCCGTTTCTTTATGCACCGAATAGCTCCTTTGCATGTGCACTCTTGCTTTTTAGAATTATATTTTATGGATCGCCAAAATTCGACTTGATCGGCATATTGGAGCACATTCAGCCATGTTTGGTGATGCCTAACGCTGCGGTCGTGTTTGATTTTGTCCGTTGGACGTGCTCTTCCATTTGTTTCGTACTTGGTTTGATATGGAGTCATTTATTTTTATTTATTTTTATTTTTTTTATTTTTTTTTTTATTTTCTTCTTCTCTCCTTTCAGCAGCACATGCTCGCTGCTGCACGCAGTGGCCCAAGAGTCTCCGTTTTGACCCATGTTTTTTGTTTCTACTTCTTTTTCTCTTTTGCAGACTTGACGTGATGCAAATGATTGGATAATGATTGGATTGTTGCAAGGTACGCGGCATAACAGCATGCATTGTGTGGGGTGTGGGCGTTTGGTGTCGGTTGTGCCTAATGTAAATGTATGTGAAAAAAGAGTGTGATTTTGTTGGTAAAATGGTAATGGTATTCGTGTAAATTTGAATGGGATTTCGGGAGGTTGTGTATGTGGTAGATGTGTGTTCTGAGCATGTGCTTGTGTATTTTGAGGTTGTTTGGTTGATTAGTTGTTTCGCAATGTATGTTCAAAGATGATGTTGGTTGTGGGTCTTGTACAATCACTGCGGTCGTATAGCTCAGTCGGTAGAGCGCAGTGCTAATAACGCTGTGGTCCTGGGTTCGAGCCCCAGTATGACCATCTCTTTGCTCTTTTGCATCACATTCAACGCACGCCCTCACGCGGCCGCATTCGCCGTTTCTTTATGCACCGAATAGCTCCTTTGCATGTGCACTCTTGCTTTTTAGAATTATATTTTATGGATCGCCAAAATTCGACTTGATCGGCATATTGGAGCACATTCAGCCATGTTTGGTGATGCCTAACGCTGCGGTCGTGTTTGATTTTGTCCGTTGGACGTGCTCTTCCATTTGTTTCGTACTTGGTTTGATATGGAGTCATTTATTTTTTATTTATTTTTATTTTTTTTATTTTTTTTTATTTTCTTCTTCTCTCCTTTCAGCAGCACATGCTCGCTGCTGCACGCAGTGGCCCAAGAGTCTCCGTTTTGACCCATGTTTTTTGTTTCTACTTCTTTTTCTCTTTTGCAGACTTGACGTGATGCAAATGATTGGATAATGATTGGATTGTTGCAAGGTACGCGGCATAACAGCATGCATTGTGTGGGGTGTGGGCGTTTGGTGTCGGTTGTGCCTAATGTAAATGTATGTGAAAAAAGAGTGTGATTTTGTTGGTAAAATGGTAATGGTATTCGTGTAAATTTGAATGGGATTTCGGGAGGTTGTGTATGTGGTAGATGTGTGTTCTGAGCATGTGCTTGTGTATTTTGAGGTTGTTTGGTTGATTAGTTGTTTCGCAATGTATGTTCAAAGATGATGTTGGTTGTGGGTCTTGTACAATCACTGCGGTCGTATAGCTCAGTCGGTAGAGCGCAGTGCTAATAACGCTGTGGTCCTGGGTTCGAGCCCCAGTATGACCATCTCTTTGCTCTTTTGCATCACATTCAACGCACGCCCTCACGCGGCCGCATTCGCCGTTTCTTTATGCACCGAATAGCTCCTTTGCATGTGCACTCTTGCTTTTTAGAATTATATTTTATGGATCGCCAAAATTCGACTTGATCGGCATATTGGAGCACATTCAGCCATGTTTGGTGATGCCTAACGCTGCGGTCGTGTTTGATTTTGTCCGTTGGACGTGCTCTTCCATTTGTTTCGTACTTGGTTTGATATGGAGTCATTTATTTTTTATTTATTTTTATTTTTTTTATTTTTTTTTTTATTTTCTTCTTCTCTCCTTTCAGCAGCACATGCTCGCTGCTGCACGCAGTGGCCCAAGAGTCTCCGTTTTGACCCATGTTTTTTTTTTTCTACTTCTTTTTCTCTTTTGCAGACTTGACGTGATGCAAATGATTGGATAATGATTGGATTGTTGCAAGGTACGCGGCATAACAGCATGCATTGTGTGGGGTGTGGGCGTTTGGTGTCGGTTGTGCCTAATGTAAATGTATGTGAAAAAAGAGTGTGATTTTGTTGGTAAAATGGTAATGGTATTCGTGTAAATTTGAATGGGATTTCGGGAGGTTGTGTATGTGGTAGATGTGTGTTCTGAGCATGTGCTTGTGTATTTTGAGGTTGTTTGGTTGATTAGTTGTTTCGCAATGTATGTTCAAAGATGATGTTGGTTGTGGGTCTTGTACAATCACTGCGGTCGTATAGCTCAGTCGGTAGAGCGCAGTGCTAATAACGCTGTGGTCCTGGGTTCGAGCCCCAGTATGACCATCTCTTTGCTCTTTTGCATCACATTCAACGCACGCCCTCACGCGGCCGCATTCGCCGTTTCTTTATGCACCGAATAGCTCCTTTGCATGTGCACTCTTGCTTTTTAGAATTATATTTTATGGATCGCCAAAATTCGACTTGATCGGCATATTGGAGCACATTCAGCCATGTTTGGTGATGCCTAACGCTGCGGTCGTGTTTGATTTTGTCCGTTGGACGTGCTCTTCCATTTGTTTCGTACTTGGTTTGATATGGAGTCATTTATTTTTTATTTATTTTTATTTTTTTTATTTATTTTTTCTTCTCTCCTTTCAGCAGCACATGCTCGCTGCTGCACGCAGTGGCCCAAGAGTCTCCGTTTTGACCCATGTTTTTTGTTTCTACTTCTTTTTCTCTTTTGCAGACTTGACGTGATGCAAATGATTGGATAATGATTGGATTGTTGCAAGGTACGCGGCATAACAGCATGCATTGTGTGGGGTGTGGGCGTTTGGTGTCGGTTGTGCCTAATGTAAATGTATGTGAAAAAAGAGTGTGATTTTGTTGGTAAAATGGTAATGGTATTCGTGTAAATTTGAATGGGATTTCGGGAGGTTGTGTATGTGGTAGATGTGTGTTCTGAGCATGTGCTTGTGTATTTTGAGGTTGTTTGGTTGATTAGTTGTTTCGCAATGTATGTTCAAAGATGATGTTGGTTGTGGGTCTTGTACAATCACTGCGGTCGTATAGCTCAGTCGGTAGAGCGCAGTGCTAATAACGCTGTGGTCCTGGGTTCGAGCCCCAGTATGACCATCTCTTTGCTCTTTTGCATCACATTCAACGCACGCCCTCACGCGGCCGCATTCGCCGTTTCTTTATGCACCGAATAGCTCCTTTGCATGTGCACTCTTGCTTTTTAGAATTATATTTTATGGATCGCCAAAATTCGACTTGATCGGCATATTGGAGCACATTCAGCCATGTTTGGTGATGCCTAACGCTGCGGTCGTGTTTGATTTTGTCCGTTGGACGTGCTCTTCCATTTGTTTCGTACTTGGTTTGATATGGAGTCATTTATTTTTTATTTTTTTTTATTTTTTTTATTTTTTTTTTTATTTTCTTCTTCTCTCCTTTCAGCAGCACATGCTCGCTGCTGCACGCAGTGGCCCAAGAGTCTCCGTTTTGACCCATGTTTTTTGTTTCTACTTCTTTTTCTCTTTTGCAGACTTGACGTGATGCAAATGATTGGATAATGATTGGATTGTTGCAAGGTACGCGGCATAACAGCATGCATTGTGTGGGGTGTGGGCGTTTGGTGTCGGTTGTGCCTAATGTAAATGTATGTGAAAAAAGAGTGTGATTTTGTTGGTAAAATGGTAATGGTATTCGTGTAAATTTGAATGGGATTTCGGGAGGTTGTGTATGTGGTAGATGTGTGTTCTGAGCATGTGCTTGTGTATTTTGAGGTTGTTTGGTTGATTAGTTGTTTCGCAATGTATGTTCAAAGATGATGTTGGTTGTGGGTCTTGTACAATCACTGCGGTCGTATAGCTCAGTCGGTAGAGCGCAGTGCTAATAACGCTGTGGTCCTGGGTTCGAGCCCCAGTATGACCATCTCTTTGCTCTTTTGCATCACATTCAACGCACGCCCTCACGCGGCCGCATTCGCCGTTTCTTTATGCACCGAATAGCTCCTTTGCATGTGCACTCTTGCTTTTTAGAATTGTATTTTATGGATCGCCAAAATTCGACTTGATCGGCATATTGGAGCACATTCAGCCATGTTTGGTGATGCCTAACGCTGCGGTCGTGTTTGATTTTGTCCGTTGGACGTGCTCTTCCATTTGTTTCGTACTTGGTTTGATATGGAGTCATTTATTTTTTATTTTTTTATTTTTTTTATTATTTTTTTCTTCTCTCCTTTCAGCAGCACATGCTCGCTGCTGCACGCAGTGGCCCAAGAGTCTCCGTTTTGACCCATGTTTTTTGTTTCTACTTCTTTTTCTCTTTTGCAGACTTGACGTGATGCAAATGATTGGATAATGATTGGATTGTTGCAAGGTACGCGGCATAACAGCATGCATTGTGTGGGGTGTGGGCGTTTGGTGTCGGTTGTGCCTAATGTAAATGTATGTGAAAAAAGAGTGTGATTTTGTTGGTAAAATGGTAATGGTATTCGTGTAAATTTGAATGGGATTTCGGGAGGTTGTGTATGTGGTAGATGTGTGTTCTGAGCATGTGCTTGTGTATTTTGAGGTTGTTTGGTTGATTAGTTGTTTCGCAATGTATGTTCAAAGATGATGTTGGTTGTGGGTCTTGTACAATCACTGCGGTCGTATAGCTCAGTCGGTAGAGCGCAGTGCTAATAACGCTGTGGTCCTGGGTTCGAGCCCCAGTATGACCATCTCTTTGCTCTTTTGCATCACATTCAACGCACGCCCTCACGCGGCCGCATTCGCCGTTTCTTTATGCACCGAATAGCTCCTTTGCATGTGCACTCTTGCTTTTTAGAATTATATTTTATGGATCGCCAAAATTCGACTTGATCGGCATATTGGAGCACATTCAGCCATGTTTGGTGATGCCTAACGCTGCGGTCGTGTTTGATTTTGTCCGTTGGACGTGCTCTTCCATTTGTTTCGTACTTGGTTTGATATGGAGTCATTTATTTTTTATTTATTTTTATTTTTTTATTTTTTTTTTATTTTCTTCTTCTCTCCTTTCAGCAGCACATGCTCGCTGCTGCACGCAGTGGCCCAAGAGTCTCCGTTTTGACCCATGTTTTTTTTTCTACTTCTTTTTCTCTTTTGCAGACTTGACGTGATGCAAATGATTGGATAATGATTGGATTGTTGCAAGGTACGCGGCATAACAGCATGCATTGTGTGGGGTGTGGGCGTTTGGTGTCGGTTGTGCCTAATGTAAATGTATGTGAAAAAAGAGTGTGATTTTGTTGGTAAAATGGTAATGGTATTCGTGTAAATTTGAATGGGATTTCGGGAGGTTGTGTATGTGGTAGATGTGTGTTCTGAGCATGTGCTTGTGTATTTTGAGGTTGTTTGGTTGATTAGTTGTTTCGCAATGTATGTTCAAAGATGATGTTGGTTGTGGGTCTTGTACAATCACTGCGGTCGTATAGCTCAGTCGGTAGAGCGCAGTGCTAATAACGCTGTGGTCCTGGGTTCGAGCCCCAGTATGACCATCTCTTTGCTCTTTTGCATCACATATATTTAGAACTGAAAATTTAGAAACAATCCTTTTAAGTGCTAAAACAGCATCCGATCGTGGTCTGTACCTGTTTACAAATTCAGTACTCGCGAGATCTCACTTGCGGTGGGCATGCTCGGGAGAGCACCAGGCACTTGGACGCAAAGAGCACTCGCGGCTGCTGCAAACTTCAGACTTTCAGCGATGCTCTTGTCTTGCGCTTGAGCCGCAGCAAAAGCAGCACGGAAACAGTCTCCAGCGCCAGTCGTGTCCACTACACGATCCACTGGAATGCATGGCTGGTGTGTCGGTTCCGTCGAGGGATCAGCTGGAACAAACACGGAGCCTTGAGAGCCGAGAGTGACCACTAGATTCTGAGCTCCTTGTTCTTGCAGGAGACGAGCCGCTGTAACCGCACTCTCAATAGAATCTACGCTTCGATCGGTCAATCTCGCGAGTTCGGTCTCGTTGGGACACAAGAACGTGATGAGTGGGAGGATGTCGGCCGGAATCTTGCGGTCTTCACCACCACAGTCCCACAAGACTGGGACCTTAGCACTTGCAGCACATTGCGCCACTTGGTAGTTGACAGACGACGGGATCTCGCTTTGCAATAGCACAATCGCAGCGCTCTGGATGGCCTTGATCACGGGCTCGGGGAGCGCAGAGGGCCAAGTTGCATTCGCGCCACCGACAATCACGATCGAGTTATCACCATCTGGGTAGACAAAAACGAACGCTTGGCCCGATGGACATGCTGGATTTCCCGATAGAGCGATGTCCACGCCAACATTCGCCAAAGCCTTCTCGAGCTCGACTGCGTGCGCGTCATTCCCGAACTGCCCGACAAATTGACATTGGAGCTCCTCACTTGATGGTGCCAAGCGCGCCACAGCCGCGGCTTGATTCGCACCCTTCCCACCTGGGAAGAAGCGCCCAGTGTCCGTCTTGCTAGCAGCGAACGTCTCGCCGCGCGCTGGCAAGCGGTCCACTTCGATGACGAAGTCGGCGTTCACGGAGCCCACCACCACGATCGTCTTCGCCATGTTCAAGTTGCTGAATGGACAATCATCTCTCGATCATCGGCTCGAGCCAATCCAATACAAGCCAAGCTAAGCCGGCTTGATTATGTCCTCGAGCCGCTCACCCATTCACCTGAGAAGGCATCATGGCGATCAAGCCAAGCCTCGTCGAGCACATCTTTCGTCGTGTGTGGGTCGCCCAACGCGGTGCACTTGACGCAGAGGAGAAGCAACGTGAAGAAGACGAGAGTGACGATGGATCTGTGGACGAAGTGGAGAGTGCTGGCAATGGACGAGCTCATACGCCGCAACGCGTGACAAAGATCAATGCAGACGCTCTCAAGATGAGCAGCGAGTTCCTCCGACTCTTCATCATCGAAGCTCTACGTCGTGCGCAAATGGAAGCTATGGTCGATGATAGCGCCACAATCGAGCCGCATCACGTGGAACAGGTCCTCGCTCAGTTACTATTGGATTTCTGATTCCTACTAGAATCTACGCGCGGGTAATGGAGCCGTCTCTGTTGTCGTGAGAGGCAAGTCGAGAAGGCTGCGCTTGTAGTGGATATCCAGCATCCCTTCCAGGTGCTGGAGCGCTCGCTCGTGCATGACGTCCGTGAGAAACGCCGCATGGTGAAGCCTGGCGGAGTCGGTCGCAGCGCTCATGTTCTGTGTCGAGACCGTTGCAGCGAGCCGTGCAATGGCTTGATGAAGTTGATGCAGGCGGGTGACACGCTAGGGACAAATACATCTACGTCGGTCAGAATACCTTCAATGCAGCATGTAACTCTTGTTGAGATGCGTACCTGACGCACCATATCCAGTAGGAATCGCGCGTTCTTGGTTGGCATTCGTTCTTGCCACTGCTGGTGTTTCTTCTTGCCATCAGTCTTGTTGATATGGCTGTCACAATGGAGTCATCGGGATATGCTGATCTCGCATTGAGCCCTTGCATTAATTCCTGCTGGGCTTGCACGTGGGCATTGGCGTTCTCCACTTTCTGTTCCAGCATCGCATTAACAAGAAAGGAAGCTGCTTGAAACCGGGCAGAGGAAACGTCGACGTCCATGAGCTCCAAGAGGGCTTCTAGCTTCGTATCGACGTCGTTGATGCGCTTGTCAGCCTGTTTTATACGAAACGACAACAATGGATGAGCTTACGCGAATGTTCAGGAAAGAGTCAACCCATACCTGTACGAGACAATCCTCCAAATGAGCCTCCACCAGTTGACTCCATACTCTTGTCCTCTTGGCACCCCTCGCCACCGCTTCTTCGCTTTGATGTCGGCGTTCTTCTTCTTTTTGTTGTCGATCGCGCTCCTCTTTCTCTTTTTGGGCTTGTTCCTGCGCTCTGATCTGCTCGTGCAGCGATTCGACCTCAAGCTCATGCTCGTCTTGCTTCGACAGCTGAGCCTCTTGATGTTGGCGTTGGGCTGCTGCGACAGCTCGCTCGACTTCCATCTGCTCGCGCTTGCGTGCTTGAGCTAATAGGCGGTCTGAGATGACGACGTCACGCCATTTCATCCACGCTTGGACCTGATTTTTGCGGTTAAATCGAGCAAGTACGCGTCGTAGACGCATCCTCTGCGAGTTGTTTCTTCTCGAGATCTCCCGCCAAGCTCTGAAGAGGCGTGAGATCTGTTGGCTCACCACTCGGCGACGGTGGTGATGCACTGCAATCCCGTCCATTTTCTTCTGCAATTGAGCTTCGTGGTGAGTGAGCTGGGCTCGTTGTGCTTGTATCAATCTTAGAGCCTGATCGCGAGCCTTCCACTGACGAAAGCCACTTAGGATTTGACAATGACGGTGGGATCGTAGGATTTTTCTCAACAACTCACGTATCCGTCGATTTCCAACGGAGCTAAATCGCCATTCTGTCCATGTGGATCGAAGTAAACGAGTTTGTATCCGATTCTGGAATGCTTCCTCGCGACACAAGAGCACCTGGGACTTGCGTTCTGTCCAGCGTTTCCACCGTTGAAAGCATTGATTGCGACGAAGAACAGCTAATCGCTTCTCCACAAACCTTTGTTGCTTCGCCTTCTCGACACGGCGTTGGAGTTGCAAGCGAAGCCCACGACGCCAGCGAATAAAGGCTTCGCCAAGTAGCTCACGGCGTTTGCGCTGGATCGTCTTATCAATCAGTTGCTGGTGCAATTGAGTCCGTTTTGGCTTCGTATTTAGAGGCTCAGGAGCGAGGGTCAGACTCGCATTGACACGTTGCGTATCGGTCTGGGAAACTGGTACGGCATGATCGACTGGAACATGCTCACTCGTGTCCTTCTTGATGGCTTCCGAGAAACTTGGCAGCGATTCGTCCAAGGTGTCCTCCCCGTCGTCATTCATTGAGGTTTCTTCAGGCGGAGGATGGAGTTTGCTTTTGTCAGATATTGTCGCCAATGATTTCGCAATAGAGCGGAGAGGACTGAGCTGCACAGAATTGCGAACACGCAGTGGACTTCGACGTTCGATCATCGTAGGTAAATCCTCCTCATCTTCCTCTTCTTCGTCGTTTTGCTCTTCTTGGTCGTGCTTGCTTTGTGTGATCGAATCCATGGGTCGTACAGATGCTCGCAGCGGGCTCGATGCATCTCTTGAACTCGACCGGTCAGCTGATAAGAAGCTCGACTGAAAGTCGAGATGACCGTTTAACACCTACGGAAAGCTGAGTGAGCACAGACGACCAGCAAGTAGGTCGACTGGACGTACATTATTGACTTCGCGAAGGCGTTGCGAGAGACGCAGCTTCTCGATCTCTGCGTAGTTGCGCTCGGCAGTTGAGAGCATGGACGATGACTCCCTGACCACCGTATCCTCTTTTCCACCGACCACTTGATTAGCAGTCCGATTAAGAATTGAATCTGCTAGCGAAGACCGCAATGAGCTGACCGTCGACGATGACAAGGAAGGTGGAGGCTCCATGACACTCGGCGGAATACGACTACCGCGTCGTTTCTCGTTGTCGCTTGTGACTGGGATTGAGTGTTCTCGACTCTGACGTAGTTTGCGCTCGACGTATTCACTCAAGAGCGAGTCCGTGGACGCTTCCAGCAGGAATTTCCCCAGCTTCTCATTCGATTCTCCTGCCGTTCGATTATTCTTCATACTAACGGAGCGAGATTGAGTCACGCGATCTCCACGCAGTTTGTCCAGAGTCTGTCTGAATGACCGCGAGGCTGTGGTCGATGAGTTTACTTTCGACCCAGTGAGCTCAAACACGTAGGCATTGCTGCCTGGATCTGCGAATGCGAGGGTGTCTCCATGCACCACGGCACTCCCATCCGCAGGAACTACTCGGCCATTGAGGAAACACAGTCCATCGGGTCCTGCTGAGAACGGGACGATTGTGGCTGAGGAAGCACTCGCTGATAACGTCAGTAGGGCATGAAGATCCAGGATACCAGGCTGTCGTCGGAGGACTAGGTCGCATTTGTTTGGATCGCTCCCAATGAGGGTCTTGGCGGACGCGAGCTCTACCCGAGCCACACTGTCAGAGCTGCTGATGGCGCGTAAGGCCGGCATGAACGCCGTATCCAAAGTACGAGGTGACCTTTCGAGTGGAACAGCCTCTCCGTACCTCCGGCTGATGTGGAACTGTTGCGGAATGACGCTTATTCACACACAAGAAGTGATAACGAGACCACATGAGGACACCAAAGCAGTGAAGGAACAGGGATTGTTGTGGTTGCCTGGCAATCGCATTTAATTATTTCCACTCCAGTCCTGACTGCAAGCTCCTCATCGGTGATCAAGCAGACGCGCTGACGCAACCAGCTTAGGCCTTGATGCGACGGTTGCGGATGGCCTTCTTCTGGAGGACACCCTTCTCAACCTTAGCGACGGTGGAGAGACGCGACCAGCGGGCAAGAGCAGCCTTCTTCAAGTCACGACGGTAGAAGTTGCGCGAGATGTTGGCGCGGATGGTGTTGCCACCAGCACGGGCACCCTTGCGCAATGGCACGACGTTCTCGGCCTTGACTGGCTTGCGCACAGCCTTGGCGATCTTGGTCGTCAAGGTGACCTTCTTGTCGTCCAACGAGATGTCCACGGCCTTGGTGTTAGCAAAGCCCGAGAACTTGGCCGAGTTAAAGTTCTTCAAGTTGAACTTCTCCTTGGCGAACTCGTTGCCGCTGCGCTTCACAAGGAAGGACGACGTGTTCTTGGTCAACAACCACGTAAGAGTATCGCTGGACATCTACACACACGAATGGTGCCACCACAAGTATCAGCACCTGATCCCTTTTATCTCAATCTCCCCTCCCTGCACGTCGCGCTATTCGCATCACAGGCGAGACTAAACACATCCGGTCGATCGAGGGCACTCGGGTCGACGTCAGTCGGTCCGTCACGTCGCCGTCGACCACACCACGCTCATCTCCGCCTCTGGACCCCGTCGTTCTCTCGGCCGCTCGCGAGTCGTCGGCAGTCGCCCTTGACGCGCATGTGTCCATGTCTCGCCCGCCCGCGACCGGCTGACGCGCATGTAGGGCCGTCGCATCGCCACCTACCTTTACTTCGATGGAAATAATCGGATGGAAATCGCTCCAAGGCAAACCAGCACCAAGAGCTCCACAGCGTTTTCCTCCTCCAATCACTTGGAGCGACCATCACTCTGCGTGTACCACACCACGTATCCACACAAACAAAGGGCAAGGATTACTGTGTGACACTCGAATACAAGACCCCATCCAGACGTAATTACGAATCGGAGCACCGTGTAAAAAGTCGCACACAGCAAACCAGCGGATGATGGTCGGTCGGTGCATGGTCAGAGGTGGCGATACGATGCGGATCTTGACGTCGGCGCGGCGTCCGTGGAGGTGTGTGCGCGCGGCGTTTGATGGAATGGGAGATATGAAACAGGATATTTGATACTGAACGACTTGCGCTGTGATTGGTGTGTGGTGGTGGCGAGTGTAGGGCCCTGGCGGTGCGTCATGTGACGGCGTCACGACCAAGTGTGCGTGGTGTGAGCGACTGGTGCAAGAAGAGCTTGCTGGAAGCGGCCGCGGCGTTGCAGAATGGCCAAGTCACTGCCACGGAGTTGACAAAGGCATGCATCGACCAGATCGAAGCGACAAAGCGGTTGAACATGTTTGTGTGGACCGATTACGACCGCGCGCTTCAACTCGCCAAGGAATCGGACGAACGTCGCGCGAATGGCAAGGCATTGGGCACGCTTGATGGTATTCCCGTTGGCGTGAAGGATATCTTTTGCATGGAAGGAGTGCCGACCACGGCGGCGTCGAAGATCCTCGAGAGTAAGTTGGGTCGCATGCATGTACATCATGTTCAAATGCTCATCAACACGTTTGATCCTTGCAGACTTCGTGTCACCATACGAGTCTACTGCGACTCACAAGCTTCTTGAGCAGGGCGCCATCCCTGTTGGCAAGCTAAACATGGACGAGTTTGCTATGGGATCAGGCACGTTGTACACGCCGTTTGGAGCCACCATCAACCCGTGGTCGAGCGATTTCGAAGAGAACGCTGTGGTTGCAGGCGGTAGCTCCGGTGGCAGTGCAGCTGCTGTTGCGTCTGGATGCTGTTTTGCTGCTCTTGGTTCGGATACCGGTGGATCGGTTCGTCAGCCGGCTGCATACTGTGGCATTGTCGGCTTGAAGCCTTCGTACGGTCGAGTCTCGCGCCATGGCATGATCTCTTACGCGAGTTCTTTGGATACGCCTGGTATCTTTGCACGTTCAGTGGCGTAAGTGTTGTCGAATTTCGTATGAATGAGCTCTTATTGACGAGTGTATTCTACATAGTGATGCTGCCATAATGCTCAAGGCCATTGCTGGATCTGACGATAAGGACTCGACTAGTATCCAGAGTGAGGTTGCTCAGGATTGGGTAAGTCTGTGTGAATACTCGTCTCATATGCCGGAACTAATTTTCGTTGTGTAGTTGAACACCGTGACTCAGTCATCCGGCCGGACTGACCTAAGTGGTGTTCGCATTGGTGTCCCTGAGGAATACTTTGTTGCGGAGCTGCCGGAGGAGATTCTCCAGGTTTGGGACCGAGGCGTCCAGTGGCTCCGCGATGCCGGCGCTCAGGTTGTCAGTGTCTCGCTTCCTACCACCAAGCTTTGCATTCCTGCGTACTACATCCTTGCCTGTGCCGAGGCTTCCTCAAACCTCTCACGATATGATGGTGTTCGCTACGGCTACCGGTACGTAATGATCACCCCCTCCCTTTGTCCGCGTATGATGACGACTCACTCTTTTTTCCTTCGATTAGTGCGAAGGATATCGGGTTCAAGTCGGACGGCGATCAGTCGGATGCACTTCACGACTTGTACTGTCGTACACGCTCGGAGGGTTTTGGAGAGGAAGTTCAGGTACGTGAAGTTCTGGCTTGCGCAAGAGGACTCGCACTTATTGACGACTGTAATTTTACATCGCAGCGACGAATTCTGTCGGGTACTTTCGTGCTCTCGGCTGGTGCCATGAGTGATTACTACGAGCGCGGCGTGATCATTCGACAGAAGATCCGTGAAGACTTCGAGCGAGTCTTCAAGGAGTTGAATATTGACGCTCTGCTTACACCGACTACTCCAACCGGGCCATTCCTCATCAATGACAAGAAAACGAAGGACGACCCAGTTGGAATGTACCTAAATGACGTGATGACTATCCCAGCGAATATGGCCGGAATCCCTGCCATTTCAGTTCCGGCAGCGTTGACGACGACCGGTGATCTTCCGCTTGGCGTCCAGCTTATGAGTGCACGAAAAGATGAAGAGAAACTCCTAGAGATCGCCCATTCGCTCGAAGAACACGCCTCATTCCACAAGTATGTGCCAGAGCGTGTGTATCACACCTCGCGGTGATAATTCCGCGTATTTGTGGAGTCTAGACACCCCAGTAGAACGATATAGACAAACGAACCTGCGAGTTTGAATCTCTGCCTCACAAATCGTTTGAGTACGTCAGGTTGTTGACACTCTCTTTCCTAACAATCCTAGCATTCTTGATCCAAGCCCAGCAGATGGTATTATTATGACTGACTGTGACCTATTTCGTCTTGGCATCGTGCTCAGACTGTTCCCGCTGACTGGACACGTCGCATTCGGGTCCAGGGTCATTCCCGGGTGCGGATTCGAAGCAACTGATAACTCTCTCTGCGAACCGAGAGTCCGAAGAAATGACGTTCTCCGGCGTTTTGACTCGATGATACTGAGCTCCACAAGTACGATTAGCGCAACCTGGCAGTACACTCCCCTCCACGCTGCAATAACCTCTGTCGTCCACAATGCTTCTGAGCAGCTTTGCAGAGTCTTCATGAGAGCAATGCCGAGGTAATTGAAGTACGGTGGCTTGATTCCATAATTAACATGTCGACTGGCAACACCAGCGGCGAAAGTCATGATGTCTGGCGACTGAAGAATTGTCTTGATCGAGCCAACAATTCGCAAAAGCACTCGGCCTTGAACCTTCATAGAAGAGCGGAACATGGGCTTGACTTCTGGCGCGAGCTCGAACAGGTACTTGTAAAAGTTGTCAATAGCAAGACTATGGGTGCTGGTGTTGACGAGGAACTGCTTTCGCTAGTTGCTGTGTCGCTTGCTTGCTGAAAGAGTTTGTCCCAGTGTATGAGAATAGCTGCTTGGTCGGCCTTGGTCGAGTGCGTGGGTGAGATGAAGTCAGGCAGATACATGTGCATCACCTTAAGGTCGTCCTTGGTATATGGTGTCGGTGGAGCCAACGGTGTGTCATTGACCGCAACGAGCCGAGAGGTGCGGCTTCCACCCATTTTGTCTTCTTGAGAGGAAATGGCTAGTACTTCAGCTTTGATCTCACAGAGAAACCATTGTGTTCGTATCCAAGCCGGACGCGACAAGACGAGATCGCGCACAACTATGAATATCCCAGAGTTGATGGCTGAATTCGCAAGTCTTACACTAGCGTCGCCAACGAAACGTTCTGAAAAGATCAGCTTCCGAGTGTCTTATCAAGTCCAAACCGTTCAGAGAGACTATGGTTCTATTCGCGTTACTGCTGGTATACTATTCCAACTGTATCCTGAATGGCCTTAGCCAAGGAACCACGTAATAATCACAACAAACTGGATGCCCAATAGGGAGGACATTAGACTCTTGGCGCTAGACGCTGATGGGGTGGGTGTTGGCGACTTCTTGTTGTTTGTTCCATTGCTGGCGGCAACGGTGCCCATAGGGGAATCCTTATCCAAGTAGTCGGCATCGCCTGCGGTGCTTCCCGAAGACGCACCAGAGCCAGCAACACCCCAGGCAACTTGAACGGCCTCAGGTTCCTTGATAGGCTTGCCAACCTTCTCAGCCGCCGAAGGGATGTCACGGCGTGGGATAGTTTGTTCGTCTTCCAATGTCCACATCTCTGGCTTCGGTGTATGTGAGCTGTCAGATCCAGTTGATCCCCACTTCCATTTGAGCGCCTTCTTGGTCGCAGTCAAGTAGCCGTAACCGTACTTGGGGATGACGACCTTCTGCTCAAAACCTTCCATCTTGATTTCCTCGATTTCACGGATGTACTCATTGTTGCCTGAGCTGCCACTGATAATGATTGGAGGCACCCGGTAGTTCAGATATTCCGATTCTTCAAAGTAGAGATACGTGTGCTCGTGGCCAGCGAGGTAGAGATCGACATTGTACTCGCTCAGAAGTGGCAAAATCTCCTTGACGAACTTGTTTCCTGCCGTAGAGAGGCTCAACGGGGTCTTGAATGGAGGACGATGAGTGCAGACCACGACGTAAGGCGTTTCTTCACGATTCACACGACTGAGGTCGTACGCAAGCCAGTCCGCCTGCAAAGCAGCCATCTCACGGCGCTCCTTCTCGTCTGGCTTCCACGATCCATCCTCTTGGAGTGCAAAGTAGGCTTCGTTACCGTAGATCTCGGTGTTGATGAAGACGAAATGAATTAGGCCCGAATTGTAGCTGAAGAACTCAGGCGAGGCGGAGCCACTCACGGTACCCGCACCCAAACCGTAACTAGCGAATCGTCGCTGGAAGTTCTGGAGCGCAAACTCAGGCGACATGGCGTGCTCGTGCTCGTGGTTACCGATCGTAGCAAGCATCGGCACCTTGGACGTGATATGCTCGAGCTCTTCCATGTAGTTTTGGCCGTTCTTCTTCACGAGCTCGTACCCAAGATCTCCGAGGTTGACGATGCCCTGGTAGACACCCTTATCGCACTCTTCCTTGAGCGCAGGCAGCGAAACACCAGCAGCCTGCTTCTGCATTGGCGCAGCGAGATCACCAAAGACAGCCCACGTGATATCGCCCTTTGGCACCGTGAACGACTTGGGCTCCGCATCATCCTCAGTGTCGCCCTTAATAGCGTAGTAGATCGTCTGGCCAGGCTTGAGATCGTGCAAGAGCGCCGACCAACATTCGACCGAAGCATCATCTTCTTCCACAGCACCAGCACCTCGCGCTTCGATCTCCATGTTCAGCGACGTCGCCGACGAGCCGTAAATCAAGACAGACGAGTCCACGCCAGACGGTGTGACCCAGTCCAACATGTAGTCGACATTACCAGCCGTCACCACCGAGTTCCCGACCAGACTGAGATGAAACTGGTGAGAAGCCAGACCAAGTCGCGCCAAGAGCGCCGCTGCCACGAGTCCTCGCCAGCTCAACATGCTTTTCAGTAGTGTTGGGGTCGGCGTGTTCTTGAGTTCTGGCCTCACTGCTAGGAGTCGGGTCTTATACGGGGCCAAATGCACATCTCTACTTCAAACGGGCGGTCGGTCAGTCAGAGCCAGGTGGCTTTGAACAACTGATGGCTGCCACCCAACCTCACCATGAAAAGGAGGTGCCATCATCCATCTCTACCAAATTGACGCTTAGTAGTGTACCCAAGGCAACTCGTACAAGAGAAGATGTGGGCATGAGCGGGTGATACACCTGAAATAAGGATATGTCATGTACCCAAAATCATTGTAGCTGAAGACACGGGCGTTGTCAGCTTGTGAATCTGACTCGGATGTCATGGCTCTATCACGCCATGGTTGAGTCATGGTGCGCAAGAGCGGATGCCACGGGTTGACTTGACTTGATGAGGGTTTACCGAAGGCCGAGGCTCGAAGGTACGGCTTAACACCGAAACAAACGCATTGCGAAACGCACCGATAATGGTATGTTCTACTTGTTTTACGTCCAGATCTGCTTCACTGACATCTTTTTTTCTGTTGAAAGGACTCGCCTACCTGTTGCAAGCACGGCTACGATCGCAGCTTCCATGGCGGCCGAGTCAAAATCTATGCTCCTGTCAATACTAGACGGTGGCATTCTCTCTGGGGGATCACGATAAGAGTTGCACACACTAAGCCTCAGATGGAGAAGTGATGCCTCCGCCTTACAACGCTGGCTTGCACGTCTTCTTGTGTGCGTCCTTCCAGTCCTTCTTCTGGCACTCAGCACCACAGTAACGAACGACCTTGCAGCGCGAGCAGACCAAGTTCGATGCCGCCTTGCACACACGGCAACGCAACGCGGCCTCACGGCGGTCAAGGAGGTCCTGCTCGTAGCTATTCGCACACAGACACAAGTATTAGACCACGGCACATTTGATGCTCAGAGCAAGCGAATATCAAGCTTACCCGAGCTTCTTCATGTCTCGCCACGTCTCCAAAGGCTCGGCGCTCGACTGCGTGTGGTACATGTCCTTGAAACCCTTGAGGGTGAGGCCCTTGTTCTCATCGCACTGGAAGTACGTCTGGATCTCCTTGATCTCATCATCCGAGAACGGCTTGCCGTCGTTACAGATCTTGCTGAAGTCCTTGAGCTTCTCCAAGGTCAAGCTCTTGTCGGTTGGCTTTTCCAAGAAGGAGATGAAGAGCTTGGTGAGCACGGCCTCAAAGTCACGCGAGAGGTTGCCGTCCTTGCCAATGAGCATCGAGCGGATCTCGTTCTCCGAGAGCTCCTCCTCCTCTGGCTTGTTCTTGTTGTTTGGGTTCTTCTTGGCTGGGGACATGATCGCGATGGGGATACCTTGGCGCTTGCTGCGGAATGTGTAATTGGACTGCTGACGCGGAAGCAGCTCGCGCTCGGCTCCTCCTCTTTGGCTCCCCCGTGCAACCTCTATGATTTGATACAAAAGCGTATACCCGTCCAAAACGATGCGATCAGTATCTCGCTTTTCACAGGGAATCGTACCATCGTGGTCTGATCACGTGGTCTCTTGAGTGTCACTCAAGTCTTCCAACTAGTCTATGAAGCATTGCCAAAGGAGATGAGAGTATGTTGGAGAGCATGCAGAGCCCGAGAGATCCACTTGATGGCGGTTGGATGACCTCATGGGGAAGATCGCGGTTGCACAGCGAACATGATTCAAGCCTCCGAGAGTTGATACGTTGGAGGAGGAATGACCAAGCCCTATGTATCACTGTGTCGTGATTGGCTGTTTATCGGCGCTAATTCAACTCTCACGATGGGTCTGCAGGGATGCCGCGTGTCAAGGCCGACGCCAGGCGACAGTGCGTCTTTTGGTTAACTGAGTCCGCTCAGACTCAGACAAACGCGTACCTTTTCCGACAGAATAGAGCATTGGCGCTGACGACATGCAGTACCGTACACTACGCGTAGCGACGCTGGCGCCAGCTCGTCGATTTGCTTTTCGTTACGTGGGTGGTGGCTGCGGTGCAAGAAAAGCACAGCGCGTCGTCTGTACCGACGATCGTCCTCCTCGCTCGCATGTACAGTATCCACGGATGTTGTGCCTGCGAGTCAGTTCAGCTTCCACTCGACTTTTTCCGTTGCTTTCTCCGTTTTCCGAGAAACTCGGACTTCGGCGTCGCCGAAATAACCTCATTTTCTGTTTTGTCCTCCTTCAAAACCTCATTCCCCCGACCAGACCGTTACTCCCTTGACTATTCAGTCGGCGCGAGGTTTTATCGAACCTTCACCGCCGCCGCAGTCAGTGGCTTCAAAGAAGGCAGACCGACCCACCAAGATAACGAAGAAGCGAACGCGCCCCAGCTGGCATCACGGCGGCGCGCGCGAGTGAACGGAACGATCTGCGTTGTGAAGGCAGCGAGTAATCCGCGCTAGCGTCAGACCATCTGGCGAGGAAGCGAGAAGACGGCGGCTGACCACACGCTGTGCTCTGAAAAAGCGCCAGCACTATGGGCGACCGCGCGCGCGGAGCGTACCACCAACAGCAGCTAGACGCCGGTCGACAACCAACGCCAGTTAGGAAAGGCTCGATTGGCGCGCAGTATCGGCCGAGCAATCCGATTTTCCCTCCGACGCCGTCCTCGGGGATTCCACATCGATTCACGCCCGGAACGCAACCGCGAATGGAACGGTCGCGCCAAGGCTCAGTGACTTCGACGGGTTCATGGGACGAGCCGATGTCGTCGCGAGGCTCGCGGTATTCGACGGTGTCGACGACCTCCAATTTGTCCTCCGTGTCATCGATCACGTCCAACATTGACCGATGGGCACCACAGCATACCTCGAGTGCGTGCAATAACTGCCGAGAAAAATTCTCGTTGCTCAAGCGATCGCATCGGTGTCGACATTGTGGACATTTGTTCTGCCAGAAATGCTCGCGATTCAAGGCGCAATTGGCTGGCCACACGCACAAATCGCGCGTGTGCGAGAAGTGCTTCCCGAAGGTGTTGGCAGGCAACAAACCCCCAATGAATCTGTTCATTCATCACAAGGCATGGGTTCCGCGTGGCGTCTTTGCTCACATGCTGAGTTACTTGAACCACGTCGACTTGTGTATCGCCTCCATGACTTGTCGTTTCTGGTACAAACGCGCATTACTCGACATTACGTGGCGGCCACTGTACATTCGAGAATTCGGAGATGATGAGAACAGCCCACAGCGTGAATCTTTGATCGCGTTCCAGCGAGACGTGCATGGAATCGGTTTCGACACGCTTTCATATTATCAGAAATTCTCGGTGCGATGGACGGCGCGCAAGGCGGCAGAGAAGAAGAAGAGCTTTTCGGTCATGTCGAGTTTGCTGTCATCTCTTGGTCTCAGCAAATATGCGCCTATCTTCGAAGCGGAGGAGATCGATATCGAATCGCTATGCCTCATGAACGCGGGGCATTTGCGCGACCTTGGTATTCCATTTGGGCCTCGGATGAAGCTGTTAAATGCAGCTGCGTGCCTGGCTGATTTCAACGAGGATGATGAACGACCATCGATGGAGACGACGCCTGTGACTCCAGTCGCACGATTCAAGCAGAAGCGAGCAGAGATGCGGCAGTACAAGGCCTCACTGGTCCGTCGTGTGCAGCAGTCTGCTGTACGAATTGCCATCTTGACGAACGAGGGAGAGCTCTGTAATGTGGGATCCGGAATTATCATCCACGAAGACGGTTTGATTGCAACCGCGCGTCATTGTATTCAAGGAGAGCAGTTTGACTGTATCTACAGCGACGAGTACATGATTCTAGTCGCCCCAACGGAGTCAACGTCGGCTTCACCTCTTTGGAAATACCACGCCAAGGCGATCCCAGAGTGCTGCGATGAGGAACTGGACTATGCATTGCTTCGCATCGATTGTGAGGTCATGTCGGATCCCCCAAGCGGCATTTACATTGGTGACGTGACGGATCGTATCATCGCTCGGAATTGGAATGTGACGAAGCTCGAAGGCACATCCCGGTCAACAATTGCGAAGCTCCCAGCTGTGCCAATCGGAAATTCGAACAACGTGGAACCTGGTGACGAGATGTGGATGTTTGGCTACCCTAGCAGTGGGCACAACACCATCACAGTGCATCATGCGATCTGCTCCGGTACAGATTCTCAAGTCTACAACGGCGAGGAAGTGGACAAGGCCATGCTTCGAACAGCAGCACAACTCGACAATGGCTTCAGCGGCGGTGCTGCTGTCGACAAGAAGGGTCAACTCGTCGGGTTGATCTCCTTCAGTGTGCTTCGTCAAGATCGCGTCCGTGCCATCAACATGGTCAAAGGCGCCATCCAGCTGGCCAAGCGCAAATACGAGTATGCCTAATCCAAAAATGCTATAAACCTGGTTGTTGTCGTGTCATCATCCGTACTAGAACTCGCAAAACTAAAATATCCCTTCCGTTTCAGAGTCGCCATGTTGAGCCGAGTTGAACATGGGTCACTCGATAAATTCACCCAAAAACCCATGGTTTGACTTTGGGTTTTTGGGTGGAGTGATCGGAGTGTGGGTCACTCGAGGCCGAGTCCGCCCACTCAGTCATTCACTCTGAAGTGTGGCGGGCGACTGCTACAAGCGAGGGAATCGCGCGCGCTCTCTGATCAGCAGGAGAGACGACCCGAGGGCGAGAAAGGGCACGAGCGCCGCTAGCATGAGTCTGGACGCGAGCGACAGCGACCCCGTGGCGGTCACGCTCTTCCCGGTCGAGTATGCGACCGTCGAAATGATCACGGCCGAGGGCGAGGAGATCCTGGAGCAGTACGTGGAACAATGCGTCGGACGCATCGGAAGAGTGTGAAAATTGATGGTTTCTTGTGGTAGGGACTTCTCGGAAGCGCAACTGTTCATGCATTCGATCCAAGAGCTCGAGAAAGTGCGCACCGAGCGTACAAAGAACAAGAAACGGCGGGTAATGGCCGATGAGAATGGCAAGCAGACGGAGAAATCGGAGAGCGATGCGGTGGTGAAGGCCGAGAACGATGACACTGATGAGGTGATGATGGATGTGACGGATGACGCCGAGTCGATCGTGCAGAATGGCGAGACAAAGGAGGAAGCAGTCGAGGAGGAGGAGGAGGAGGACCATGGACTCGGCGAGGAGGTGATCGACCCACGTATCCACTATCGACCAATGGTCCAGGAGCTCCAGGCGTCAATTGTGGAGTTGAACCAATTGATCAACACCATTGATCTCATCCGGAAGCGAGATTTCTTGGAGGACATGCAATGCATTCGCGAGAACACGACTGAAAAGAAAGAAGATCTGTCGTACTTGATCGAGTCCAAGGCAGACCAACTGAAGGATTCGAGCCAGGTGCTGCTCGCTGGAGTCGAGGCCTTGACCAAGACAGTGGTGAAGGAAAGCAACTTTTTCGAAGGTGTCACTCAGATGATCCATAAGTGGAAAATCTGTGCACCTATTCACGGCAATATTCCCAAGCCATTTCGTGCGGGCGAACCGCTTGCAGTGGATTGCAGCTTCGTGAGCGGTACGTGTCCACGTGCTAGCTTATATCCCTATGTTTGGTTTTGTGGACTCACATGCATTGTGTCACGCTTCAGCTGGTTCTAGATTTGCTCCTCCGACGAGATCAATCGCAGACCTGTCATTTGCAGAGGTATGCTGCTGTTGCAGTCATCATTCCGACGTTATCATTCGTGTTGACTCACTTGACCATCATCAATAGCTCAGTCGCACGGATAAAGGCCTAGTGTGCATCAAGACACCCGAGGAATACTTGTCGAGAACTGTCACGGTGAGTACGCTTGGCATTGTCGTATTCTCCACGCAAATATCTGATCATGTTAAACCCACAGATTAAACTCCGCTCGATGGACACGGGAACGACAGGCTCTTACACGTTACAATCACCTGAAGTATCCAACCTGTACGCTCCCTCTCTAGAACTGATATCTTGTACCCGATTTAACGTCTGCTTTTCTCATAGGAGCCAGGCAGTCTTGGATCGTCTTGAGAACACACCCGAAGATTTGAAGATTCTCGACGAGCGCAATGCCTCTGTCCTGAGAGCTGTCCAGTTTTCCGTGTTTTGCGAGGAGTTGTTCTACACAGTGATGCAAGAAGCACTATGGAGCTCAAACAGCTGGACTGACTCAGCATTAAGTGAGAAGAAGCGTGTCACAAAGAAGCCGTCACGAGCCGAGGAGAGTGGGCTATTGGGCACAAAGAATGTTTCTGTTCTTGAGGTGCTGGACGACGAAGTGTGCTTACGGCTTCGAGATCGCTACGAGCTAACTGTAAAGCTCCTTGATGCAACCTCTGATGCTGTCAAGAGTAACCACGAGAGTGTATCGAATGGTCACACGGACGCTCCGCACAATGTGCCAAATGGTGTGGAGATGACGAATGGATCTGCCCGACAGAATCACCTCCCATTGTCAGAAGAAAATTTCCTGAACGAGACTTGTCGTTACGCGATGATTTTGCTACAGCAAGAAATCCGAAGTCGGCATGGACGGAATGAGATGGCGCGTGGCTTGCTATTCTCCGGTGTGGGTACGACTCCTGGTACTGGCTCACAAAGCAATCAGTTACCTCACTCGGGTGATGAGAAGGTGGACAATACCGGCACATTGGCGGCCGTGGTCGCCGTCATCTCTCACAACCTTTTGAAGCAAGAAGTGACGGATTATCTCGATCACCTTTCAGCCAAGCTTGCCTTCCAAAACCTCCAAGTTTCAGCAACTGGACGTATCTTGGAAGATGGGCTGAATCAACCAACATGCGACTCTGTCAGAGGTATCTATGTCAGTCCAAGATGGAAGACGTGTTCATATGACTCCACCTTGGCTGCATTCGATCTTTGCATCGGCAAGAACTTCTCAACAGGTGAAATCCGTTCATGTATCTCAATATGTATGATTGCAGCGGGCTAACGTTCAGTGTGTTTGTGTGTGTTTCCAGAAATTTTGATCTCGGGTACAAGAATCCGGTTTGAGGATGGGCCTGGTACAGTTCGTGAGGTCTCAACTCTCCCTGGGCTGAAGCAATTCATTGAGAAGACGATTTGCAGTCAAGTCGCGTTGGCTCTCCACCGTGACCTGATCTCTTACGGTCTCAAGCAAGCCACTCTTGACTTGGATAACGCAACAGTGCGTCTATTTGCCGCCGGCGAGTGGGATGGCCGTTGTATTGGAGATGGTCGTGTACCGGACACGAAGTCGGTGTCATGCATCTTCTTAGAGCCGTACATTACGACCAACAAAACGGTGGCGATTAGCTGCGTCCTCCAGTCGATCAGTCTTTTGAACGTGCAATCGTTGGCTAGACCGTGTCAGACACGAAAAGGCGATGATCTCCACGAGATTGAGTGGTCCAGGATACCTGGAAACAGTGATGTGGCCAAGATCGTGTGGATGCTTCAGCGAACAACAGGCTTGCCGGATTACTTTGAAGTGAGCGCGCAGGAGACAACTGCTACCTCGTAGTTGCGATATGGTTGAGGTGAACAACCTCGTAGGTAGTGCGTGAAAGGAGAGCTTTGTCTTGACCGCCCAACTCTAATTTAAGGCAACATGATGAAGAACAACACTGCTCAGGCAATCTCATATTTTATGCCGTATATGTGTAGCTTGGTGCTACAGGAACATTAAGAACTCTACTGACGAGCAGGACGAGGAGCAGGATCGTTTCCAGTGAGACGCTTGAAGATGTCATCGACCTGGTCAACGACGAGTTCGTAGGCACCCGACGCAAGAAGGCCTCGGTGGACCTGCTCATTGAGGCCTCCTGGCGTCGCCGCTTCCTCAGCCATCTCATCGAACGAGTCAGTGGAGCTGAATCCGGCTTCGGCAAGCGACTTGAAGAACGCGGCGACGAAGCTGCGGGAAGACTCATCATCTATTCACAGGATAGAGTGATGAGTGAAGAGACCAACATACACGTGATAGACATCCATAACGTACCAACGCCATTGTTGACACACCACTTCTGTGCACTTCCGCATGTAGCGTAGAAGAACGAGATGAGGGCCGTCATACCAGTCTAGAGAGATCACAATCGAATGAGAACCATTTCGTCTCAATAACAGTTTGGAGATTGCTTACCAGTGTGGTGATTTCCGATTCGTTTCCGACCATGACAGGGGTACCAATCTGCGTCAACAGATCACGAGCAAACTCGTTGACTGGGTACGCAAGGATTGGGCCCGAACGCTTCGAAGCACCAGGGAGCGGCACCGTGCGCACAACGTTCTCCTTTGGCAACTTGACCAGACCAACAAGCTCATCGTATGGAATCGTCGCCATCATGGACACGACCTTCTTCGTGGATGCAAAGTTGAGCTTTGGGAGCTCTTCCTTGGCAATGTTTGGCAAGAGACCGATGAAAACGACGTCACTCTTGTCAATGATCTCCTGGTTCGACGCGCCAATGCTCACACGCGTTGGGAACTTGGCCACCAAGGCGTCGGCCTTGGCCTTCGTCCGCGCCGAGACGTAGACGTGCTTTGGCTGCCAGCCATTCTCGCTACAGAAGCCCGTGACGACGGCCGAGCCGATCTTGCCCGTGCCCAGCAAGCCAATAGTCAAGTCGTTCGATGGCGCCATGCTTCTCCTCGTGTGGATCTCGTTTGGTAAATGAGCCGCTCGCTCATCAGTTTGGTGTCACAAGCTTAGTGTTACTTCAGAGACCCAGATCATGTCACAGACGACGACCAGCTCACTTTGGGACATGATGGCATGTTGACATGAGTATCCTTTACACACTACCCCAGACTCTACGGGGCTGCACACCAACCATCCTACGTTGTTTCCTACCAGCGTTCTGTAGCACTATCCTTTGGTTCTCTACGCGTGGCTCAGCTGAATCCTCTTCACCCGACTTCTTCCAAGAGACCTTGGTCATTCGAGTGCAAGATCTCGAGGATCTGCTCGAATGTCGGCCGCTTCTCTGGCGAGCTGACCCAACACAGCGTCATGAGCTTCTTAAATAATGGAGGGCAGTCAGGAGGGATGGTTGGACGAAGACTGTTGTTGAGCACACCCAGTGCAGCCTGAATCTGACTGAGACCGTCATACGGACATGCTCGCGTGATGATCTCCCAGCAAACCACTCCATAAGAGAAGACGTCAGCTTTCTCCGTGTACTTTTCCGCAGCCAGCACTTCGGGAGCCATCCACTGAGTTGTACCGCAGTTGCCGGTCATTGTCTGGAAGTGAGCGCGTACACGAGCCAATCCGAAGTCGGAGATCTTAATTGCGTACGACGTGTCAACCAAGAGGTTCGGACTCTTGAGATCGCGATGCAAAATCGGTGGCTGGAAGGAATGCAAATAGTTCATACCCAGTGCAGTATCACGCGAGAACCTGCAGCATTGACGGGTCAGTTCAGCACGAACCCACAAGGGAAAACAGACATAACGTACGTCATTTGCTTGTCGTAATCGAGCGCGAAATCTTGACGAAGCACGTTCCAGAGCGACCCACGTGGCAGGTATTCAATCACGAGACAACGAGTTGGTGGCTCCAAACACGCACCCATTAACAAACAGATATTCGGATGCCTAGTTGACAAGGAGATGAGTGAGACAACAGATAGCGCGGCACGATCAGCAATAACAACGTACCGGAGAATACTCATGATCTGGACTTCGGTCTCAAACTCTTCGAGGATATCAGCCGTCAAGTACTGGCAAACGAGGACCTTGACTGCGACCGTCGTGCCTCTCCACATGGCTCTGTGCACCGTGCCGAACGCGCCCTGGCCGATCATTTCGCCCACCTGGAGCTCGCTGTAATCGATATGCAAGCTGTTGTTCTTGTGGCAAGGCGCTGGGAGCTTGTCCTTCATGCGTGGCGTCCGCATAGCGCCAACACCACCCTCATTCGCCCGATCAGGCACGGGGAGATCGTCGATTGGTGCTGCCGAGGTCTTGACATACATGGGTGAATGAAGGAAAAGAGGGATTCGAGCCTTTCGAGCCACTTCGAGCTGCATCTGCGCGGGCTGCGGCACGGGCTCACGCACAAACGGTCGGTCCACAGCAGGCTTCGCTTCCACTGGCTCAGCCGCAGCGGGGGCGCTTGGTCCTCCCTTCTCGATGTCGTCGAGACGATACGAGTCCGTGACTGTTGTCTCACCAGCAGGCAAACGGCTCTCCAAGTCTTCACCAAAGCCAGTGGCAGCCGCCGCATCCTCATGATGCTCATACGCGATTGGCAGCATCGAGTCGCCCAGGTGACGCGGGCTTCGATGGAACCCGCCACTGTCTTGGTCGAACTCCATGTTCCCAAAGTCTATCCGATGGCTGCTACGTGGCGCGGCGCCGCCCAATGGGAGTCCCATCTCGGCATCAGGCGGAGGAGGAGTTACCACGGGGGCCGCACTTTGGCCATGCGCTCCGTTATTCGTAGCGGCGCTATGTGCGCGACGTCGCATCGGCTGCTTCTGTTGATAGTAGCTGGACTGGAGATTCTTGTATTGCGCCGCTTTCTGGAGCACAGCGAGACCGTGATGCCCCTGACGCGGTGACAGCGGGGTCTTCTGAAGCGCGGATGTCGGCGACGCAGGATGCAAGAACGGCACACTGTCCGGCTCGATCGGACTCGACTTCCTCGCTTTCTTGGCATGATGATGGTGCAGATCCTCGTCTTCGTTCATCGGATGCTCCCGAATGAACTTGACGTACATGACAATCGCCAAGACGAGAAAACACAACGACCCGGTCAACACGGGATCCATTGCGACGACGTCAACCACCACCCCCTCACACTCGGAATCTCCTTATCCAGCTCGTAAAAGCGAGAATTCGCTTAGTGTCGTCACGTGCACCGGAATCGAGGACCGAGGAAGACGTGAGACTTCCACGTAGCTCCTCGTTTTCGACCAAAAGCACTCGCTTTCAAGGCCACAAGGCGACTGGCTCACACACACAAGAGCGGAAGTGTCCGCACACGTATATTCCCAGCGTATCCGCAGCGCCCGAGCGTTCTCCGGCAGCTTGATCGCCTCCTATTCTTGTCGCGCGCCGCTCCCTCACTCTATGCGCGGCGTTCTTGCGTCAGAGAGTGCTTTAGTGACATCTGATTCCCAGACACTTCACAAGAGTGACCTTGTCAACCAGGAGAAAAGCTAACATTTCTCAAAAATGATAATGGCAGAAACGAATTAAATTATGCGTCAAAGCTTTCGTCCGAGAGAATGTGGTGCAGAGCTGCTTCAAACGTCGCAAGATAGTAGCCCGACTCGCTACGACGCTTCTCCGGATCACAGAGGCGATTCAACAGCACCTGGGTCATGATAGGTGCCGAGAGATCGCTGTGCACGATCACATAGATGAAGATGGGCAAAAAGTCGTCGCCGCTCAGCACATCGTCCTCAGAATTCAGCTCGTCCTCGTCTAGGCTGGCCACAGCTTCTTCACTCGCCTTCACGTCCTCAATCAGCGAAGAACGGGTTGCGGAACTGGCCCGTGTCTTCTCTACTTGAACCATTCGTCGCTCGGCACGATGAACCGAGTGGATCTGATGGGCAGTGGCGACAAGCTTGCGCATCTTGTCGAGCGGAAGGAACGCATCGTCAATCTCCTTGATCGATTCAATGACGGTACGCCAGCTGCTGAAAGAGATCTTGTTGACTGGGATACCAAAATACGTCTGCGGTTTGCCACGGAGCTGGAAAATCCGTTGACGGAACTGACGCTCCTTCTGCATCACCTTGACACGCAAGTACGCCGTCAGATCAGCCATGAGCGGGACGCAGATCTTTTCTTCTAGTTCATGACGGATCGCATCTGAGACCAGTTGTTGAAGTTTCTCGCTGCTTGACAGCACATCGTCATCCAGCAGATTGTTCACATACGAATTCCGTCGACCGAGCGTTTCCTCCGCCAGATCAGCGGACAAGTAGTACGTCATCACTCGATCCACGTGGTCCTTGATCTCATCGAAGCGGTGCTCGAGCATGTACTCTTGGACATCGTCAAGAATGGTGCCGGCCTCTTCGAGTAGGTTCGTGCCGACATCACTTCCGTGCTGCCGAAGCTTGGCCAAAAATTTGTTGCATGCTTTGCCTTCAGGGGACGTAGGGTCATTGACCGTATGGTATACATAGACACGAAGCTCCCGAGCAATGGGCTGGGTCTTGTTGCGTAGAAGGATCTCTTCGTGCGGTAAATCGAGGAACTGTTGCAACTGCTTGAGGGCGACGCCGTTCAAGAACGTCATGGGCGGTGGTGTCACTAGCGTTGCAGTTGTACGCAGGAACGCTTCCAAAACTGGGGCACGATCAGATGCAAGCTCTCGAGCAGAATTGCGCCCATGATTTCGTCGAGTTGGGAAGATACAGTCATTCACTCGACCCGACAAACGGCACAGCTTGAAGCAAGCAACCATCAGTCAGCAGCCGAGTCGTAGTTGGCAGAAATAAATCACCATCAACGTACCTTACGATGGAGTTTATGCAGCTCCTTGAATCGCTTCTTCGCGAACCACACCACTCCACTTTCCACATCGACGACACGAATGAGGTATTCCTGTTCACATCACCAGGTCGAGGTGAGAACATGCAGAGGCGATTGATCAGTGATGAAACTTACCATGTGTCCACTGCGACTTGATTTGTGCACGTGGTTGACGATTCGAACGGAAAGAGCCTGGCGGATACCTGAAACCTCGAACGTTAGTCATGCATTCACCCGATAATTCGTTACAGCACACTGCTCTTACCTTTGGCCTTCAAAATCAACGAGTGCCATTCGTGATCGGAGATCATCTTGTTCATATTCATGGTCACATCTGCCAACTGAACCGTCGCATATCAGAAACCCCACCCATGATTCCGCATCGCCTTCAACGTGACTACGCACCATTTTCGACGGCTGGATCTTTGATACAATGATAGAGCGCAAGGTGTCCAGTTCTTGCGAGGAAATGATGCCACTGCGATAGATGGCGCTTGCTTTTGCCAGCAATTCAAAGACAAGATGCTGTTCGCGATGACGAATGCGGTTTTCGGCCTCGTTGATGTTGAGCTTACTGCGCTTGATGACGTCAATGTTGGACGTGTCGAGGATACTCGTACGCTCATCGCGCAGCTCGGCTGGGATGAACTTCTGGCTCATTGAATCGGCCACGATCTTTCGGTTCTTGAGCATGGTCTCGTTGTTCAGGACCGGTGTCACCACATCGTCTTTCAGCTCTTCGCCATCGTCCACGAACTCTTTGCCATACAGCGTTCCGTCGTCTTCCGCCAAGACGCTGGACTTTTCAGACTGATCCTCCGCCATGCTTTCAGTGTCCACCGTGTCCGCTTTGCTCTCGAGGTCGTCGGATGGTGGTGGGAGCTCACACGACCCAAACAGATCGCTCGGTCTCTCATCACCCGTCTCGTCTTCCTCCCGCTCATCATCAGATCGCATTTCTTCCGAGCCATCGTCGTCCGGAAGCTGATAACGAAGTGAATCTGTCAATTCGAGCCCATGAAACCAAAAAGCAGGTGACTTACCCTGAGAAAGTCGTCGGGCAATGGATTCTTCACGGGATGTTGCAACGAAAAGCCATTCGCTTGCTCGCGCTTGATGGTACTCTCCGCCTCCACTTCCTCCATGGCGAGAATCGCCGTGATGGTCACCTCCATGATGAACGAGTTCGCCTCGAGCACCATTTGCAACGCACTGCGATCCCATTTCGGGAAGATCGACTGCAGGATATCCACCCCACGCGCGAGCGCCTCAGGGGACGGCACCGGCAGCTGCTTGGGCGCCGGCTGCGCGGCATTCGACTCTTTGCGCTTGGAGGAGAAGAGCCCACCGCTGAGGATCCCACGCTTCTTCTCGCCCGTCCGGGGCGCCGCGACAGGCCCAAAGAGTGGGCTCTGCGTGACGTCTCGATGGGTCTTCTTGGGCTTGTCCTGCCGCCATGCAGACTTGCGTCGAGCGGGCTCGTCGCCGAGCATCAGCGCTGGGTTCATCACACGCCCTGGGAGCGCGCGGGGACGAGCGTGGCGCCGAGCAGAGCGACCGGAGCTCCTCGTCGATGAGCTCAAGTTGCCCCTGATGACGGAGTGGGTGTTCTCTATCAAACCCTTAACGGTGCCCTCTAACAGTTCAATCTGAAATGATCGGATCGGTTACGAACACGGGTGCATGCAGGAGCAAAGGGAATCCTGTTTAGGGAGGATTCGATAGTAGAGGGAATCGTTTTAAAGAGGCGATACGGTAACACTGCCCATGGTGTTGCCGTCCGTACTTATCAAAAGACCACGACAAAGAGGAAAATGACGAGCAGCAGCACGAGAAAGAGCTTGAGGATGAGCGCACGGTTGCCCGAGACCATGCTGTAGAGCTTCAGCAACTCGCCATGTGCGGCTTCCGTGTTGGCTTGTCTGTGCGAGAGGGAAAACGCGAGTCAGTGCCCGCGACTCAGTTAGAAAAAAGGATCAAAGCAGCGTACGCAATGTTCATGTCGTCGTCAATGCGTGAGATGATCTCGCCCTGCTCAGCGACCATCGTCGCCATTTGTGTGTACATGCCAGTGATCTACGTCGCACCACGTCAGAAATTAGGACAATCGCGACCAGAAAACGATCGTTCCAACTGGACAGTACCTCGACGATCGTACTCTCCACTTGTGCGGCGTTCTGGCGTCTCGTCTTGGCGTCCTGCCGCGGATAGTATTGCATGACTTGTTGGCCACCACCACCACCACCTGGTCCTCCCATCGGGGGCTTCTGCTGCTGCATGAATGGACTCGAGCCGATGTTCCCTGCTCTTCGTCGAAGACCCACGCCGACTGCTGGTTGGGAGGGACCTACGCAGCCACATCAGCTTCAACTCGATAAGACCAACTATCGCTAGTGGCATTGCTCACCTGCACCGGGGTATGGCATCTGGGGAGGTCCGGAGTTGGCCTCGTCATTTGGATTGAGCAATGGGGCTCGAGCTGGATCATTGTTCGGCCGCATGAACGGGTTATTGCCCGCAGGAGGCGGCACGGACGGCGTTCTTGCGAACAAGGGCGCGTTTAATTGGACCATGGGCGTGGAGCCTCCATGCGAGAACTTGCTTCGTCGGGAGCTACGTTCGCGAATCGTGGCCGTGTGTTGCTGAAGCGCTTGCTGTATGGAATCAAGCACACGGCAAATAAGCGGCTGGTACCCAATCCATGCATCGCGTAATGGCACGTACGTGGAACTGCTTGACGTTCTTGGCGCAGCGCATCTTGAGCGACTGCGAGATGATGGTGAAATGCGCTTGGTGATGCTGTTGGTGCCGTCCGCGCTGCATCACCACGGCCTGCTGGAACATCTGGATGTTCTTATCGATCGCCGTTAGTTCCTTCTTCAACAGGTCGGTCAACGTCGCGATCTGCGTCGTCGGGTCATCGCCAATGATGGACTTCTTGCCCACGAGCTCCTGGAGATCGCGCAGAAAGAGCTCTTGCTGGCGCAGTTGGTCCGCGATCTGCTGCGCGCGCCGCGCATCCTGCGAGAGCGGCCGGTGGGTGTGCACCTTGCTCCCGCCCGTGTCAAAGAGCACCGTGATCTTGACGAAATCGCTCGTCCGATCCATTATTATTGTCTTGCTTCCGTGGCCTCTTCCCGGAGGTGGCTGGAGCTGTTCGTTAAGTACGCGCGTACTTAGTCATGAACATGTCTAGTTTCGTAATTATAAGGAGACAGTTGGCTAGTTCATGACACTTCACACTTGGCCGTTGGAGAAAAGCCAGCGTGACACGGCAAGATGGGAATGGAGGAAGCGGCGTTGCGCGCCAAGATCCAGGCGATGAAGAACCTCCTGCACGCGAAACAGCGCGCCGACTCGAGTTCAAGCGCGTCGCATCGTCCTCGCGCCGGCGGAGCGCGGTCGTACGACACTGCGTACGCGTATTCGAGGCCGATGGGAGCTCCTCATCACGCCGTCGTTCCGAGTCGCTCGTGGCCGCAGCATCGCGTCTCCAACGCTGTCACGAGTGCGAATAAAGTCTGGGTGAACAAGGACGCAGTGTCGACCACCGGAGTGAGCCCCACGCACCGGAAAAGCCCGGTTGCGACGCTCAGAGCGCACAATTCCGTCGTCCAATGGCGACCGAACCCGACGCTGGCCATGTACATGACGGAACGAGCTCGTTATTGAATAGATGTACTGACTGAGATGCTTCTGTTCCAGGCGAGCGAAGCAGCTGCAGATGCTGCGACTGGAAGACGGCGAGTACGCCAAGGCGAACGGCGGCTTCAGTCTCGTGCGCTCCGACGTCATGACGGCCAAGGCCAATGCCGTGACAAGCAGTACGTCCCGTGGTCTACCGATCAATGCACTCGAGTCTCGTATTTACTGAGTCTACTGGACAGCCACCAAGCCTCGGAGTTGGCTCGCCAAGCCAGTCAAGTCCACTGCGACGTACGTGCGTCTCGTGTTGTGCCGAGGGTATGTGTGTGATGTGTATATCTGCTTGTGCGTAGTCAACGCGCCCAGGCGACCGTGAACCGCGCTCGCAAGACGCGTCTCAAGCCCAAAGCAGGCCCGTTGCGCACGGATTACTGCGTCTTTTTCAACAAATTCGGCAAGTGCGAGGTGGCCGGACCTAGGACAATGCGCGCGAGGACTCAACGTTGTGTCGTGTCCGAACAGGTTACTGCAACAACAAGAACGCGTGCAAGTTCATCCACGACAGCCGACGCATCGCGCTCTGCCGCAAGTTTGTCAAGGGTGAGTGCACGGATGCAGCATGTCGTCTTTCGCATGACAAGGTACGTCTGCTTGTCGTCTTGGGTTGGTCGTGTTGATTGATCAACTACGTGCGGTCGATCAGAACAAAATGCCCGTGTGCGTGATGTTCCTGCGTGGCTCGTGCACGCGAGACGACTGCCGCTTCCTCCACGTCAAGGTGAGCGGCACGGCGCAGCTCTGCGAGGCGTTCCTCCAGGGCTACTGCAAAGACGGCGCGGCGTGCAAGCTCAAGCACGAGCTCCCGTCTTCACGACACAAGCGGCCGCTAGGAACCTCCAATATTAACGAGCCGCAGCCACGAAAGCTAGCCAAGCTTTCGACAACAGGTACGTCCAACGCCAATGCCGCGAGCGATCCGGAGAACACTGCGCCACAGCACCAGGTCGAGAGTGCACCCTCATCGTCTCCGTCGCTTACCTCCTCCTCCAGCAATGGAGACACCGCCCCAGTGGACACAGAGACCAACAACGCGACGCTCTCCATTCGGCCCAACATTCGCTTTGCTCCACGGCATCAAACGGCGTTCCCATCACTGCTCTCCATGTGGAAAAAGGCGGGGTCAACGTAGACTTTCGGTACGATTTTGTGCATTTGACTGGTTCATTGTAGTGACAGATTCTTTTGAGGTTTATTGTACTCATTGTAAACTCTAATACAACGCTGTCTTGTGGAAATAATGGCGTCGAACGATGCGGTGCATGGCGCCGTCGTTGCAGCCAAAACGAGAGGCACAGAGGGTCTCTACGTGTATCTACAGGGTACATCTAGTGTCGCACTACCTCTGTGGTGCATTTTGCAGTCTAAAACCCGCTCTGTTGCACGCTAGACCATCGATTAGAGCTAGCGGAGCTGCTCACTCGCCTCACTGCCCCCGCTCTTCTGGACGCAACAACCCACGGCTTTGCGTCTGGCACGGGAGATGTCGGTCTGAAGATCGAGGTGCTGTCGCCACGCGTGCAGCGAGAACTCTGGAGCGCGTTTGTGCGCTGGAAGACCATGTTACCACCGCAGGAGCTCCGCTTGCTCGTCGAGCGATTCCTCACAGTCGCCAGATCGCCCGATCGCATGACAGAAGCTGACTCGGTGTGCGTGCATCTCGCGCAGCTGCTCCTCCCGACAGAGGAAGAGCACGACGAGGAGCCTTTGGATGCGCTGGATGCTCAGTTGGGTCAGCTCGTGTGGCTCCCATCGATGCAGCCATACCGGAAGAGCACCAAGAAGATTCACATCGCAGGCGACGACTCGGACGACCTCTCTCAATCACGCAAGCGACGAAGGAGTGGAGAGGGCTACAGTACAGAGGACGAAGACCCAGCAGCGTCTTCTTCGCAAGCTCGACGTCCGAAAATTACGCTCTCGCCTGAGGTAGGTCGTCGCGTGAACGCACGTTTAATGGTCTCACCAACTGAGATGGTGCTTTGTAGCTGGAGCAGCGAGCCACTACGATCGCCAAGCAGATGGAGCAGCTCGCCGCACCAGACGCCGTGATGAACCAGAGTAAGGTCCAGCAGGTGAGCGTCCAGGCAAGCGAACTCCTCCAGCAGGTCATGAACGCAGTGGAGACGACGGCAGCCGAGAACGAATCCATGTTCGCGCTTCTCTGCACCAAGTTGCAGCTCCCTTCCACCAGCGACGAAGTGCTTTTCCATCTCACTACGTACGTTCTTCCAGTCTGTGGACTATCGTGCATTCTATTGAGTTTTATGGATGATTCTCATGATAGGGCACTAATGGAAGGCAACTGGAGTGCACAGTATGCCCAGAGCTTCCTGCAGGCAGCACTGCTTCCTAGAGTCCTCGCAGCAACATCCGTCATCTCCCGTGTTCTCTTACAGACGGTACTGCTGTACGCCAAGCCCAGTTATCAGACCGCCCTCATTGACGGCCTTATCGTACCTGTGCTCTCCACATCAGGTATCAGCTCGGCGCAGGGCGAAGCACTCACACGAATTCTTCGCGAGAAGGGTGTTGCAGCTGAGCAGTTGGATACACTCGTAAACCAGAGTCTGAGTCAATCCACGTCGATCCTGGCGAACGAAGCGGTCGTTCTCGTCTTCCAGAGCGTGCTGAATCTCAAGCCAAGTCTCTCAGCAGCAACCATCGAGCGTCTGATCACCGTCCTTAATGGAAGCGTTGAGAATGAAGCCGAGATCCTCAAGTCAGCCAAGTTCGCGACGCTACTCTTCACGCTTGTGTCCAAGTACGGCGAGCAGTGTGCTGCCCATGCCGACGACCTCGAAGCTGTCGCGACCAAACTCACTTCTGTCATGGCCAAGGCCGCGCTGCGAGCAATCCAAAAACTAAAGAGCTAAAACAAATACAAGCGTACGAAACCAATGGCCATCACCTTGTTTGTTACAACGTGCATCAACGCCATGAAACTAATGCTCTATCACATCATGAGCGTGCGCTTCTCGCACCGATAGAACTCTCCGAGGCGATAGTTCTCCAAGATCTTCCGAGCAGACGACGGGTGCTTGCGCATGATATCCTCGCAGTCTTTGCCAGACGCCGCTGCTTTGAGCAGTGCCTTCGCGCCACCAGAGTGCACACCCAACAGATCCGTCACGTCGTAGACGTAGCCCTTCACGATGACCCAGCACGAGCGCGCAGTCCTGTGTCGCTTGACCTCACACGACGAGTACGTGCGGTCAACACCGAACGACGAGTTACTGGTCTGCGACGTCGGAATTGAACGATTCGAGTTGTTGGAGCCATAAGCACAGCGCAACTGGTACTCTTTCTCGGCACAGAAGAAGCACCCGTCGTTCTGACACACATCGTTACAGCCAATGCAAGCATCACAGGTGTGAGTCGACGAGCGATCCACCGCTGCCACTGACTGAGCACGTCCTCGCCCCTTTTCACGGCTTCGGATCTTCTTCTCGCGCTGCGCCTGAGGTCGGATGTCGTCGACAAGTGGTGTAGCCTTCTTTGGACTGTCCGCGGCAAGTGCGATACCTTCGAAGACGCGATCGTTTCGCTTGTTTGGGATGTCAAAGCGTTCGAAATTGCGTTGGCTACCGAACGGGTTCGGCTGCTTTCCAAGTGAATAGTGCCGTGAACGTCCACGCTCTGTTGTAGTGGATGACGTCGTTCGCTTGGATGCTGTGTCGACCAAACGCGGTGCTGGACCAAGCGAACTCCCTTCCGATTCGTCCGATCGGATTGTGGGTAGAGGTCGATTAGCCGGAAGAAGCCGGCTACCGATCGTCACTGGCGGTCGTCGATTCTCTTTGTTCCCACGTTGAGCCGTTGGCGGAGGTGGATATTCAGCAACGAAATCGTCATCGCTCTCTTCGCTTTCACTTGGCTCGAGGTGCTCGAGTCGGAGATTCCCCGAGGACGGTGGCTTTTTCTGAAAGAGAGCGCCCCCACTGCTCGCGTCGAAGAACAACGAATCGTCGTAGCCTAGCGACGCCAAGGACGACGATGACGACGGTGGGTGCCGAAAGTCGTTGAGTGGGACGAGAATCGTGTGCTGCTCCGGAAACAACTGAGACCTGTTGTCGAGCGACTTGACGTCAGCTTGGTAGCACTCGAGGAATGCACAGAGCTCATCAATTGTGCGCTCATGCTGCTTGGCGATGCGGTCTTCTTCGGTTGTCGCTGTTGGAGTCGTACTTGTATCGTCATCGAGCGAACTGCGGCGTAACGGAGATGACTCACGACGACGACGATACGCGACGTCATCTTCGACGTACAAGACGATCGGTGTGTGCTGTCGAGGAGTTTCAGGAACAGGCGGCAGCGATTCTGACTTGACTGATTCCTTTGGATGCCGTCTTTCGTGCTCAATCGTATTGATCAGAAAGTAAATCAACGCAACGATCGTCTGACTTGAGCGCGCGAGACGCACATCGACGACAGCATCCATGAGAAACTGGTACTTTTCGGTCAGTTTGTCCCCAATCTCCTGCTTTGCACGCGTGGCGACGTTCCAATCCAGGTACAACATACCCATATCGTTACCATTCCTGTTGCTGTTGTCGGGAGTGTCGAGATTAATCGTCTCTGCCCAATGCCTGCGTGAAGGTGGGCCTTCCCTCTCGTTCCTCGACTTCGAACTCGCTGTCGCCATCGAACGTTCTTTCACGTGCAAGTATACCAGCACGTGGTGAAGAGTGAAGAGAGCTTCGTACGTGAGGATGTTCATATCCTTTTCAAGTCGTTCCTCCTTGGTAAACAGCGCAGTCTGGTCGAGTGGCTGATTCTCGTCATTCAAATTGGGTTCGCGCATCCAGTGGCCTGCGGAATGCGTAGAATGCGCCGACTTCGTAGGGATGAGATCCAATATCGTGAAGAGGAGAAGCTTATTGTCCATGAGATGCTGCCATAAATTAAACTTAGTAGGTGCTCAAGTCAGAGAATTAGCCACTAACGTACCCTTAGTGCCTGAGCACGTTCTCGACTTGCATCGAGGTCTCGGCGAGGCTCAAAGAAGCATTGCAAGAGTCTGAGACACCAGTACGATGTGAGGAAGTGCTGGCGAAGCAGAAGTTCATGCAGGACATCCAGGAAGCGAGGAATCTAATGGACATAAGAGATTAGAGAAGCTAGGGCGACGTTACATGCGATGCACTTACCAGTCGTATGGGATACACAGCTTGTGGAGAAAGCGTCAGGCGAGAAAGCGCCTGGAGCGTCACGATAACGCTTTCCGCAACGGAAGTTGAGAACGGCTGAAGCGAACTGGCAAGGGTGATCAGATGCTGAACGAGAATGTCGATGGTCTTGTTGAGAACATGCGGATTACAGCGATCGGTGACTCCGTCAAGCGGGACATTTGCGATGAACTCATCCAATGCGAGATTAAGGTTCACATGATCATTCAGCGTGATGGTCGAGAGCTCCAAAGCGAATTGGGATTCGACCGCCTCAAGCTGGTACGAGTTCGTCGCTCTGGCCTGCAATCGCTTCTTTTCCTGTCTCTGTCGCGCCATCCATTGATTCTGCTGGTGCGCGAAGCTGTAATCCACGGACACGGGATCATCGTCTGGAGAGTGTGCTTGAATTATCCGACGCAAGAAGAACATCCCCATGACACCGCCTGCCGTCTCTTGGTGTTGTTCAGCACGGTGTGGATAGTAGAAATAGTCTTCATTTAGCTTGGACGGCGTCAATTCGACATGTTTACACCCGGCTTCGCGACAAATGAGCATCAAGACCGCGATGAATTGATCACTGGACTCGACGTGGAGAATCAGCTCCTCCTCCAAGACGAACTGGAGAATGACTGTCGATGGGTCATTATCCGAGCGCACAACATTAAGGAGCGATTCGTATGGCCAGTGGACCACTGAACGCAATTTGCGATGGACTTCGACCATTGCTGAACCTTGGAAAATCAGTTGAATTGGTTGCGCAACCATTGTTTCGTGGACGATCTTTTCGACTTCAAAGCACACAGCGGATGGGTTGTCTAGTAACTGTGAATTACGAAGACGAAGAAGCTGTCGATTCAGTGACGATTCTTGGATTTTGAGCTCAATGCCGAGGGGTCTCGCCGCTGCTACGATGCTGTCGACGCATTCATCACGTGCTTTGCAGAGAAAGAGACGCTCGTGGAAGAACGTCGACACCACAAAGCCCTCTGGATGAGCGACCGATACCGCCAGGCGCTGGACGTGCTCGTATGGGATACAGAGAAGCTTGCGCCCGTTTTCATCGATCAACGACATGCCGACGCTGCCGATCTGGAACAAGACGTGCTCGTACGACTTGTCAGCATAGTGTAGCGAGCAGCGATAGTGTTTCCGTCGTGATTCTGGCGAGTTGGCGAAGACCGGTCGGAAGACGTACTGTCGTCGAATAGTCTGAAGAACAGCGAGGAAGTGACTGCGCGCGTGGCACTGGAAGCGCACTTTGATGGAGCGGAAGCGCGAGCGCTCAAAGATCAGTACGAACTAGCACAACACACCGATCAGCAGGCTAAACACGCCACTCCCCAGAGCAACCAGACACGAGCGCACCTGATGTGGATCTTGCGCAATCTCGACGTTCACGAGCTCCGTGAGCAGCCATTGACTCGTGCAGCAAAAGTCATCTGGGTTGTACGTCTCGACATGCGAGCAGCTGATGGCGAGGATGCGTCGATAGGACCCCCACCACGAGATCTGCGTGGCGAGGTACTGCGCGATGAAGCCATTCTCGCCCTCGGGCTGCGCGACGGAGGACACCATGTTGCGCGCCCGTCGTGCGTCCGACCGACTTGGCGAGTGAGTGACGATCAACTGTTCTCGTGACGCCGAGGGTTGGGTGGCCCGCTGACGCTGTCGCGATCTTGGTGTCTTCTTCCGCCCGATGCTCTCTGCCACGAAGAGCTCTTCATGTGACAAAGTGCAACATGGAGAAAGGAAGGGGCTCTTTTCTGTTACGAACCGAAGGATCTGAGTTGCTTAACAGCGCGAGGATTGGACAGAATGGAGTGACTACTGGTCTGAGTGACAGAAAGGGCGTACATACTAACCGAATATTTACGAAAAGAAGAAAGAGAAAAGATTCGCCTAATACCACAGCGCGCTTTGCGCGTCGTGGGCTTGGAACTCACTGGATGTGGTGGCGAGGACCGGTGGATGCACTTGCTGCACGGTGGTGCCGAGCTTTGGGTGTGACACGAGGATCGAGAACTTCTCCACACGCGTGAGGAGGTCGCCGTTGATCGCTGCGTAGTCGAACTTGCCGATCACATCCGTGTAGCCGTCCTTGTAGAATGGAGAGGTACTGCCCGCCTTGGCGAAGACCTTGACATAACACGAAGAGACAGGAACGCCCTTGTGCAGCACTTGAAGTATACCGGCTTGGCTCATTGTGACGACTTGAAGCTGTGTGTTGAAATAAGAGCGTGTCAGGTCGAGTGGGGCGGCGACCGAGGCCACCAATCGTGATTCTGGCAGTTCTCGGATACGGATGAGCATTTGCGACGCAACGAGATCTGAAGGCACCTTGAAGCTCGTCGTATGAGTTTCTCCTGATGACAATACTGAAGAAGCGCCCGTGATCTCCACGTTGACTTGCTTCCACGGCTCAATCAAAGTAAGACTTGACTTGGAGGCAGCGGCATCCGAGAAGGAATCGAACGGTTCGGAGGAGAACATGAGCTCAACATCAATGCGGTAGAACGAAATCTCGCAAGCTCCCACGTTCTGGCTCTTGAGCTGGATTGTATCTCCTTCCACTGTAGCGTCGAGGCGGACTTCGTTGCTTGGGATACTAGACGATTGGACTGGATTCTGACCGTCAGACTCCGAAATGGACAGTCGCGCGTGGGCATCGTTGGCCAGGCTGGCAGAATGAAGTTCATCGTATTCGCTGAGAACTTCTGCGATTCGCTTAAAGCGCAGACGCCACCGATCGTGGAATAGCTTGGAATACTTGGACACGTTCTGACGAGCTCGTGGGAAGCTTGTTTCCGCCACATTGCCTTGTGGACGGAAGAAGTCAAGATACGAATCGATATAGTCGAACGCGATCAGGTTCTCGGTACTGTCGATCATGTTCGTGGCGAAGTGCTCTTCCACACGCTTGAACACTTTCATCGCGTCTGCAATGCGGTTGAACAAGATCATGAAATACGACATCACAAGAAGTTGCTCACCAGACAGTGTCACTCCGTCAGCCAAAATATGGCAAAGGGTGCGATAGTACTCTCGAGCACTCTTGTTCAGAATGCGCGCAGGTTCTGACGAGCTGGAGGTGGCAACATCAGTCGTCATTCCAAAGTGGGACTCAATCTTGCCTGACACTCGATGGGCTCGACGATTGATGAATGGACCAAATTCGATATGGTCGAATGCAAGGGCGTGTTCAAAGCGCTCTTGGATGTATGGGCTCATCGAGGAAGCGAGCGACGTCTCCACCCCAGCGCCAATAGTGCGACAAAATGTTTCAGATCCGGAGTAAAACTCACTCATGTGCTCAACATCGCCATGCTTGAGCGAGTACTTCCACACATCTTCCACGAACACATACCGCTGGCTAAGATACTGGATCAACCCGGTGTAAAACGCTTCTTCCTGGCAACGCCATAACAGCGCATCCATCGCTAGCTTGCGAACGTCCTTCTCGTTGTGCATAAATTTGACCACATCATCCAACGATCCTCGCGTAGCAACATCATTCCATGAGGTCAAGTCCACTGCGCTGGGCTTGAGCACGACTGTGATACTGGTCACAGAGTTTTCTTGAGTTGCCCATGCAATGACTTTATCCTTCCACGAGGCTTGAGCGGGATAATGCTTGAACTCACCCACAGTTGGGAAGTAGAAATCGAATGTGTACGTGTTCGTATCGTGTGCAGCAACCTCAACGATTTCGTTCTTCGTGTAGAAGCCAGATTCTGTGAGAGGGATCGCACCGTGGGGAATCTGAAGCAGCAAATTGACGTTCGTGAGTCGCGACGGGGTGATGTTGCTGACAGTGACAACGCAGCTGTACACGCGGTTCACAACAAACTCTCGCGCACTTCCGAGCTTGGAAACCTCGCTCGCAGTAGCAAGCTCTGATTTCAGCACAATCTTCTCTTTCACAATCAAAGTTGAGTTTGGTGTATCATCGATAGTCGCTTCTCCAACACCTTGGTGGTACAGGATTACGTTCGATGCAGCCTCCAAGCGCACACGTAAGCCACCTGACACCTGGACAATACCGGTTGCTGGAGCATCGATATCGAGGCCTAAGACCGACGTCGCGAAAATACCTTCCGTCAAACTCCGCAAGGCTTCAGGAAAGTGTGAAGAGAGGAATGGTAGCCCCTTGTCAGTTGATTGAGTCGATGCACTCATAATATACCCCGCATAGTCTCGCCAGAACATGTTCCGTCCATCCAAGTCAGGTTTTTGGACACCAAAGAAACGCTTTTCCCCTACTCGTCGTACTTTTCCTGGGCGAACGTATGGCTGGGCATTTCGTTTGCGATCCGTGCTGGTGCTTTGGTCGGAGTAATCCACTTCTTCTTCTTCTTCATCATCATCTTGATCGACACTGTTGTTTCCATCGGAGCTATCGATGCTCTCGACATCGAAGCTTGTGCTCGATTCAGGAATAACCTCAAAATCGTTCGCTGGTATGCTGTACATCATCATTGGAGCAGGAGCTGCCATTGCAGCACCGAAACTGAACGCAGCCGATTCTGGTTGTGATGTACTCAGTCTGGAAGCTCGTGCAGCCATCGGCTGCTGCTGCATAGCCATTGCGCGTGGTGCCCCACCGAACGAAAATCCACCAGTAGAACCGAATCCACCGCCCCCTGGTGGGGGAAACGAGGCACTCTCATCAATCGTGACTTCACCATAGAGATCCGGTGCTTCTTCAGGCTTTACTGCTCCTTGAGACAGAATAGTGTCGAAAACACGAGAGAGTTGAGACCCGACTCCACCCACACCAAGCATGCTATCGACTTCATCGATCACATGCTGACAAATGCGTCGCCTGGTCTCTGTCGACTCAACACGATCCGCAACAAGCAGTTTCTCCACAACACTGAGCTTCCTGAATACACCTGGAGCTAGGTAGCGTTTGGAAATAGCTACGCGGTCCTCGAGCACATAGTAATCCACTAGCGACTTCACAAGCTTTCCTTGCACGAGTTGCTTGACACACTTTTCAAAGAACTCCCGATCCTTCCAAAACAAGAAGAAGTTCAAATCATCCGAAGCGTTGATGAAATAAAACCCGATTTTGGCTTGCTTGCTCAGTGTGGACCAGCTCTTCAATTTGGCTGCTAGATCGGGAAGGAGAGGGTCTTGACACAATGTCTTCCACAGTTCAATGGCGCTGCCCATCGTCTCATAGAGAGCGTACTTGCTCGAAAACGTCCGCGCCAGTGCTCGAGTGTCACCAACGAAGAGGCACTCGTGTCGCTGGATTTGCATCGACTTGCAGCCAGGCAGTAACGCCTCTTCATGTGAGAGTCGAATGTCACGTTTCGGTACATTGAGAGCTGCAAGTTCATCACCATTCATGCTCAACTGGACTTCCCTTGAGGTCATGAAGCCACTAGCCATGTCAGTCGCTGAAACAATGGCTTCAAATACGAAGGTGTCTTCAGCAGCGAAAAATGGCATGTCAGATAGAGGAAAGGTAGCAACCCCACCTTCGTCCAGTGTGCCGGTGACAACAGATTCTGATGGTGTCGCCAAAAACGAAATGCTGGATGATGAGCAAACATTTCCTCCCGAACGTTTCTTCTTGCTGCTGCGTCGAGATGCGTATCGCACTTGCTGACGGCGCCTCTCCTTTTTTGCGTCGATATCCTCGTCAGCTTGTGATCGAAGCATTTCACGTTCCACACACCCAAAACCAGTAACCTTCTCGCCTTGTCTCATCACCAATTCTTCCATATTACTCTGATCAAGAATTCTTGGGTTCTGTAAGAGTGTTGGCTTCGGCATAGAAGACGATCCGAGCAAGACCAACGACCCCGGATTCTCGTTTAGAAACGCTCGCCGCTGTAGAATGTATGCGTATTCATCACTGATCTTGCGCTTCTTCAAGTACTCGTTATCAAACAACTTCGTACCAAACGTAAGACCACTGGATCCATCCTTGCTCCCGCTATTCCGAGTCATGACTGTAATGTGTTGATCGGATAAGCTGAGGAAACGCTTGCAAATAAGCCATACCACAGTCTTCGAAGGTAAAGCATTGGCAACGTGAACACGCAGCAGCTTCTTTGATCCTTCCGACACAATTTCTTGAGACAGAATTGAGACTGGCAAAGTAGATGTCTCAAACAGAATCTTGCTCTTCTCGACCAATAACCCGCGAGAAGCTGACCTTTCTCGATTGGCGAGCTTCACGACCGTCACCGTATACTTGAGATCTAGCGGTCGAACGAAGAGAACAAACTTCCCCGACTTTGTGGCTTCAAAGGCCACTCCAATCGACTCATTCCTTGTGTTGTATCTCGGAGCTAGACGAGAGCTGTTCGTTATGTCCTCCAGGACTGAGTTCGAGTCAGTCGTGATCACTTCACATACCAAGATTTGGCGACTCGCAACCCATTGCTTGATATCCCTGGAATAGGCGAACGGGAGCGGAACTTCCACTCGTTCACCAATTGCACAATTCACGCTTCGTGGAAGTGAAACGATGTGATTTGGAACGTCCCAAATCCACTCCTCTTCTTGATCGTTGCTGAAGGCTGCAGTGACACGAATTATCTCTGTGAGAGCACCAAGCTTGATCTCGCCTTGACTGTCTGTCTGGAGCGTCTGTTTGATTTCCCTGGAGAAATGTAGGTGTTTCAGCGTGACAGCAACGCCCTTGCCCTTTATTGCTTCACCATTGTGTCCCAACACTGCGATGTAAAACTCCCACTCTGTGGCAACGGACCCAGCGAACTTTGTCGCACGACGCAGGAAATGAGGAGTATACGTGCCTTCAAACTGGTTAATGCGCTGGACTTGAAATGTTTTCTGGCATCTCACCACCGGAAGATCTTGAGTGCTTGCTGGTTTCACATGGTCGGAAGCGACCCGAGCGCTCAGCTCCACATTGCAAGATGCGGCGTCAAGCGGTATTTCGAACTCAAATTTCGCTCCCGTGAACTCCAATAAGGAAGAGAACTGGCGATCGACCTGTCTTGCCACTGAACCACTCGTTTCAGTGTTCACACTGGCGAACTTGACTGATACTTTGACATCTGTCAAGATGTCGCTCGAGATTGGCACGCTTGTCCCCTGTATGTACAGCTGGGGGAAAGTCACGAGCTGCGCAACATCACCTGGCCGCAGTTGCTCCGTATCGACGTGCATATCGGCTTGAAGGTTATACCTGGCTTCCAAGTATCGGAACGAGCTGCTGAAGAAGCCAAAGTTCCCCTGACACAGCAGGATCCCGAACTTGTCACCCGATGCTTCATCGGCCTGGCGGAACGGTACCACAATGGTCCCTTGCTCATCTGGATGATACGTCCTTGGACTTTGTGCACGACTTCGGCCAGTCTTCGAGTTCATCACTTTCAAGGACGCATCCTTCAGTACATTCCCACGTTCATCAAATACGGTAAACTCATGGCCACGTGCAGTCACAAGCTCCACATGGCGGAGAAAGCCTTTTCGAAGAATCGCACGGCATGTCGTGCCATTCTCAAACACCTCGACCACGAAAACACCTCGTCGCCCTGCCGTACGCGACGATATTTTGACTGGAACACGTTTCTCTTGCCATGGCGAAAGATGGCTAAGATCAATATGCTGCTCTTCGTTTGGAAGAAGACCATCCAGACAGATATTTCCACGAATTTCATGGCGAACTCGGGAATAGTAGTCGATCGTTCGGATCTCGTACAGTTGGACAGTCAGTTTCTTCACGTTCCGGACTCGGATAAATACATCGAGGTCGTCTTCCGGGCCAAAGTACTTTGGACTTGACTCGCAAAACGAAATCTCGGTGCTTGTGGACCATCTGGACAATTCTTGTCCTTTGTCTGGCAGCTTGTCGATCCACTTGGATAGCTCACCGCAACCAGATTTCACCATGAACTCTGGCTTCTCCTTGTTCAACATATCCAATGACAGGTATTGCGCCAACAACGATTCGTCTTGATCCGATAGCGCTTCCGCAGCCCAGAGTACGTGCAAGATGTCTTTGATGAGTTGCAGATCAGTCGAAGGTGAGATTTGATTGAGGCCCAATGACATTGAAGAGCTTTCGATGAACGTCCACGATGTCGGTTGGACATGTAAGCCGTGTCTCATCCCAAAAAGGCTCGGATCAGAAGTATGGAACACAACAAGCTCATTGCCGCTGGATCGATTCACGTGAGCAATATTGACATAGTCGGCACCGAATCGTGGTAGCTGGATGTACTGGACAAGCTTTTCCCAGAGCTGCTTTGACGCTCCCTGATATCGCAAGATCTGTAGCTGCTCATGCAGCAGAGCAGCGCGAACAGAGTTGACGGCTGGACCCATCAGAGTGAGGAACGATAGGCTACGCTCAATACCAGCATACTGAATCTTGTCACGTCCCAAGTCAGAATTGTCGAGGCTCTCCCTCTGTTCTGCCTTGGTTACCGCTTGTAGGAGTTGTACGCATCGAATCGCAAATGCCGTGCTTTCTTGCACTAGTTGCGGCTGCTTCTGCAAGATCACCGTCAATTGTGGAAATGAGAGGCGATTGTGAGCTTCTCGAGTCCCGAATTCTCGCCGGGTGGTCGAGTCACGTGTCAGGTCTTCAATGATAAGGTCAACATATCTGCGATATCAAATAAGTAAGAGACATCGAATCAATTTTTTTTCATCGCGCCGTAAGAATACATACCCATCCACATCTGTGCATTCGAACGCAAAATCTTCAAGGAACAACTTGAGTACCATCCAGTGACGCTCAGCAGACAGCTGTAGGTCGGACGGTTGCGTTGACGTCCGATACACCATCGCAAAGAATCTCTCGCGGGCATGCAAATCCATACCCGAGAATAGTTCCTGAACTTTGGTTTGGGCAGTATAGTCACTTACGATAACCTTCAAACCGCGAATAGCATTGACCAGCTTGGCTTCCGTCGACAAATCCTTCTCACTAATCACATAACCACTCAAGTCACCAAATGTGCTACCTACCAGCGCCACAATTAAGATGACTTACTCTAAGTGAGTTGGTAATGGAGCTTCTTTCTCCATCTGAACGTCGCAATCAGCTGGTGGTGTATCGATCAAGCTCACCCCCATCAAGACCGCCATACCCGAACTCAGACTCTGCGAGCAATCACCAACGTCAACTCAACTCACCACCGCAAATGCCCACCAAGATAACCCTTACCTGGATCTCCTCCTTGCTCTTGTTCAGTTGGATCGCCGCTTCAAGCTCCAACATCGTGCGTCGATAGTTGATGCGCTGTGCCTTCCGCCACAAGTTGCGCGTGTACAAATCGCTCACATACTTCGCCAGCTCGCCGTGCTTTGTCTTCAACACGTCATCCGCCTTTTGCGCCGCCGCCGCCGTCTTCTCATCCAGCAGTTCCTGCACTTCAAATAGCGTGCACATGGCCGCACGATACGGGAAATCCGGCAGAAGCCGCCCCTTGTCGCCGTGAACGAGCTGCTTCTTGGTCGCCACGTCCGGCGCCAGCGCCAACTGCTCCTCCCACGCGATCCATTGGTCCTCTGTGAACACCGAGCCGGCTGTTCCTTCGCAGGCCAGTGCCTGTTCGTACGCTTCGTCCATATTGCCACTTGCGTCCTCGACGGCAACTTGCACACTGAGGCGCGATCTCCACGATAAAAAATCGTGAATATGACAAGGCAAAACCTCAAAACCTCGTTTTTCGATGAGAGTGGGTTGAAGCAGCAAGCAGAGTGTTGGTCGATCATTTCACGGCTGATTTGACAAAACACGGTATAATGTATCATGTATGCGAAGGTGTTGATTCAAATGTCACCCTATTACGTATTGTTTTATTATTATAGAGCGTGTTTCGAAATTTTGGAATGGTTGTCAATTGAAGCTGACGGGATACATAGACCCTGGCTACCAAGGTTACCAAGGTTACGTTGGCCCCGGCAGCTCTTCTCTCTGTGGATTGAAGAGGAATATCGATCTGATCATGGTTAGAGACTGTGACTTAGTGCTGCGATTGCGACTTGGGTCAGTTGTTCTGGCCCTAGTTGTGGTGTATAGTTGTCGTTGCCGTGCTTGTCATTGTGGCCTTGTTGGCTGGCAATGCTCGCTCGAGCACACAATCACGCAAGTCTTCTTGGCCCCTTGTCCTGGCATTTAGGCACTGCTGCATGGCAAGCGTAAAAAATCAACTCTTCAAGGGCTCTTTATCCATTCACTTTAGTGTATATTGATGAGGATTACGGACAGTTTCTTTATGCGGCATGCTCTCGCTTCAGGACAAAGTCAGAGAGTGCGCTGAGCTTTTGCTTCTGAGTGGCAGCGATGAAGACACCGAGGATACCGACGACGAGAATGACGGAGCTGAAGCCATTGAACGAGTCTGACAGGATCGCCCGGACTCCATTGTTTTCGTAGTTCATGCTCCAGACATCTGCTTCTTGGTGCTGGTAGATCGCCGTCACGTACGCGGCGACTTCGTCTTCACGCAACTGGGCAGGGTCCAACGACGGTACACGGACATTGTCAGCGAAACAAATCGGACACGTTCCGATAGAAGGCCAGAACGCCTTCTTTGTGACTCGGTTCACCTTGTTATGCATGCGCCAGAGCCACAGAAGTAGGGCGTGGTTGTTGATACTGTCGGACTTGGCCAGTTCGTCAATGACTGACGGAGGATTCGCCATCAAAAAGTGCTTGACGCACTCTTCGCAGCCAAAGAAATGCATGACGAAAAGGCGAATCGCTGCTCCCAGCTGACTTGGCTTGAGCGGACACGTCGGAGAAGCGGCCTCCACGCTCATGCTATGAAACAACGTCCAGAGACCACACGTGTAGGTGTTGCACTGAGCCCACGTTGCTTCTTCGTCGTACACGAGCAACGTCTTGGGGAACGTCGACTCCATGGCGATCGCCTTCCACTTGCGAATCAAACTGTTCCAAGCGGACTGATCCCAGCTCTCTCGAATCTGCATGGCGTCAGCCAAATCACGGAACACTGCGCGGTTTCTCTCTAACGGGAACGAAGCTGCGAGGGCTTCGATCCACTTCAAGGCTGCTTCATATCGTTCACCATCCAGAGTCGATTTGCCGATGAAAAGCGAGTTTTCGAGCGTGAAGATGGCAGCTGAGCCAGCATCTTGTAGTCGCGCATATTTCATCTTGAGGGATCTCTCCTGTGGAAGACCCAGTCCATCCGACACGCGATCGTTTCGTATCAGCTCAATCTGCTGGTCCACATTGTCGGCGCTGATCCCCGACTTCATCTGTGCCTCTTCGAGAAGGTCTTCCACCCACTTGACGACACTTTTCATGTTCTTGCGTCCAAACTGCGTGAACTTTTTGCCCTTTGATGCGGTCGCTGGCACGTGAAAGATTTTGATCGACGGATACGCCATGATCTCCTCCTTGTTACACGCTGTCTGACTCGTTGTACAGTCCACTGCACCAACGTGCACGACCTTGCTATCGGCATAAAACGCCGCAATCTTCTCCAGTTCTGGCGCAAAGTCGCGGCAGTGCGGGCACCACGGGGCGTAAAAGTCGACGACCCACACTTGGTCGGTCTTGCTCATCGCTTCATCAAACGCCTCATCCGTCAGCGAGCGCACGTGGAACGAGTCTTTAAACAGCGGCTTCGAGTCCTTGAACATTGCGTGCGTGGCTGTCGTCAACAGCGAGACGACACTCGCCACGATCCATAGCTTGACACTCATTAGCAGTCTTGGGATGATGCTGATGAAGCTGACTTGGTGGGTTTCCGAATAAACGTCCTGCTGGCCGCTTCGAAGCGCCCTTCCAGACGGTGCTAAAGAAACCACACACACTCACGCACGCGCACCTGGAACCGTGCAACCAGCGAGCGATGGGTTCTCTCTCTCTCTCTCTCCTTCTGGGAAGCGTCGGCGCGCGAGGCACGCAATGTCTTCGATCAGAGCTGCTCGCGTGTCCATGCACTAGGTATGAGAGGTTTTCACCACTCGTACTTTACACAAGGAATATGATATAAGAGGTTCAAGGGTACATGTTATGGACTCGTCACCGACTAGATGATCCACTGGTGACACTAGACAGAAATGACCATGAAACGACACGAAGCGCATGTCAAAACGGACCTGAGATGCTGAGTGCTGTTCATGGGATCGTGTGTCTAGCTAGCCCTTGCGTTTCTCTTCCAGATTTCGAGTTAGAGCCGAGAGCTTGGCATCGGACCAGGGCATGCCGATCTCATGATCCCCTTGCGGGAGCTTGGGGATTTCAAAGCGAGGACGGCGAGCGGCCGAGTTGAGGGCTTCTGGCTGGGGCGACCCGCGTAGCGTCGCATTATTACTCAGTAGAGCCGAGGGTACTGCTGTGGGTGAGGAAGGCAAGCGTGATTCAGAGCTGCTGGTGCCGAGAGGCTTGGTAAGCTTCTTGGACAGCTTGGGGCCAGCCGCCCATTCCGGCAAAGATGTGAGTAGTCCAGCATCACTAGCCATTTGCCACTTCATACGAAGCGAACTGAGTTCCTGCTGGAGCTTCTTGGTCTCTTTCTGAGATGTGGCTCGTGTCCAATCGAGTTTATTCCGAACGTCGATGAACTTCTCGTCCATTAGTCGTAGCTGGTCCTCGAGAATCCGGGAGCCTTGCTCGAGTTCCTGGAGCTGCTGGTCTTTCAGGGTGTTCTTCTTGGTCAATACAGCAATCTTGTCCTTGCATTCATTGACTTCTTTGTCTGTCTGACGCTGCGAGTCAATAGCCTTCGTCTTTGCTGCTGCTTCGTGCTTGAGATGAACCATGAGCTTCTCAATATGCTCAGACAGAGCCATGATCTTGTCAGTCGCCTCCTTCAAGTTGAACTCTGTTCTTGCGCGCAGTTCCTTCTCTACGCGCTCGCGACTCACAGCCTCAATCATCTTCTCTTTTAGGTTCTGGAACTCGTTGTGGTTGTTCATTGCTGCATCCACCTCACCCTCTAGTCGATCGATTCGTTCTTGCAGTCGCTTGTTTCGACTGCGCGACAGTCGGAGCGCTCGCTCTAACCGACCAACTGGTCCAAAGCTCTCCACTGCAGAAAATGACTCCAGGTTTGGAAGATATGTCGAGCCAGAGGGCTCCTCGCCTGTCAAATCTTCAGCAGATGCCTCATTTTCCTCGTCTAGTGCATTTCGAGACAACCCACTGGAAGCTGTGGCAGTCTGGCCGACAAGTCGCAGTTCATGCTCGAGTGCTTTGAGCCGAAGTCGCACAAGTTCGACGATTTTGACGTGTTCGTATGCTTTCCCATCCACATCGTCACCAATGATTCCCCGTAACAAGACACTTCGGGCGTCTTTGAATTCTTGCTTGAGGTCCTGATACTGTTGCTTGAGAGTTTCGTAGTTTCCAGCGAGACCAAGGTGTTTTTCACCTTGCTCCACTAGCTCCTGGGATTTCTGATACACTTGCTGTTGTAGGTCACGCATCATAGAGAGCATGTTCGCCCCATTACCTCTTCCATCACCCCCTCCTGTCAGCGTTAAGAGACTGATCTCTTCCTCCATTTGCTGAATGCGACGAGCGAGTGTGTCAATCTCCTGGTCTTTCACTTGTAAATCCTCTTCGGCTTTCTTGACAATAGCGTTTTGATTCACCGACTTTACTTGGTCGTCTTGAGATATCGCTCGTATGTCGCGCTCCAAATTCGCCACTTGTGATTCCCATGCTTGAATTTGAGCCCGTAACTCAGCTTCTTGTGTCGCAGAATGCTGTTCTCGGTCTCTGTTATGACTGTCAAGTTGTTGATATGCGATGGCGAGAGCATCATACTCGGTCGTGAGCTGAGCGAATCGATCATTTCCTTCATTGATCTGTTGTTGTAACCCAACGATGACCTGTTCGCGCGTTTCACCAGCAGATTTCTCTTTCTCGAGCTCCTCAAGGTCAGTCACAAGCTGTGTTGTGTAGTTTTTGACGCTTTCTTCGAGATACGCCACCTTGTCTTCCAGTTCACGTTTAACTTGCTCTGCTTGGTCGTCACTCTCGCGTTTGGCCATCTCCAGTGCCTCGTAGCTCAGCCGCCATTGCTCATTTTCTTCTTGGTACGCGGCATTGGCTTCCATTAGCTCAGCAACACGGATCTTCTCCTGCTCAATAGCGAGCTGCATCTGTGCCTTTTCGTTCGCGTGCTGCTTGTAGAGCGCATCCTGCGCTTCTTTGAGGGCTTCCACCTCTTCTTCGAGCTCTTGTATGCGCTCAGCTCCCATGATATCGCAGCACAAACACCCGATGCGATGCTTGCGATTCACACGACCAAAAGCCAGAAAAGCTAAAGTGGCGGAGACAGCAATTATATTTTTACTCTCTGATGAGCAAGTTCTGATTGGATTGGTTGTGCTCGTTCTTGGTCACGAGCTGAACTCGCTTGCATTGAAATATGCATCAAGCTCTGCTTGAATGAGTAATAGCTACAGATTCATGAAAGACATTCAGTCAATATCAGTTGCCCCTCGAAGATGGAGGTGGTTAGTTCGCACCTGGTTCAAATGATTTTCGGTCGTTTTGATCTCCCAGTCGTTGCTATCCGGTATCGAATGTTCCTTCAGGTCGAGTACCTTAGCTTCCACAAGTTGTCTGAACTCGACGTAGTTCATCCCCGTGTTTGCTTGCATGATGAGTTGACATTGGTCTCTGAAGTCTAGCCCCGTCAGACCAATCTCCTTCAAATGCTCGAGCTCGGTCTCCACTGCTGCGTATTCGCTCTTGAAGAATGACCAAATCTCGAGAATATTAAAGCCGTTGAACCAGTTGTGGTTGATAGAGATGGTGTCACGGACGTTGCGCACTTGATGATACCAGCCACTAGGCACAAAGATGGCTTCACCGGAGTCTTGGACAACGTATAACGGTGTGGCTTCGTGGGCACGCGGATACAAATCCTTATCGTAATCTTTGCTGGTGATGTCTGGGAGCACAGTGCGACCGAACTTGTCCTTTAGCTTCGATTCCTACAATGCAAAACACATTTAACTCCTTCAGAACTAGGCTGGGGTCTTACAAACGGGCAAGCTCTTTCGACTCACCTCATCTGGATGAAAGAATATCCATTCCTTCTGGCCACAAACGTTCACAGACCAGCTGAATGAGTCATAACGTTAGTTACATTGGAAACACGTTGTCGATTACGGTAGGAATACCTGTACGATCGGAACACATCGTGATGAAGCGGCGTCCAACTACCAGCAGGTCCTGTGTCGCCAAGGAATTGAAGCGCTCAGTGCATCAGGTTCAGTATCAAACAACAAAGGACGTTGGCTCACCAATGTAAACAAAGCGGTAGTCATCGCTACTCTCATCCTTTCGATCCCACCACCTTCCAAGCCACGCGTAATCTCATTAGTCGCGGAAAGTTGCCACATTGCACGGGAACTACCGACCAGTTGAGCCAATCATCCTGAAAGTATACTGGCGTCCTACGATTTCAAATTGTCAGAGCATTCACGGCAGAGATACCGATGGTGCTTTGTACTCAACGTGTATAGCGGAGGCGACGGATGGACTGCATGGACGAAGTGCCAGTCTTTGAGATACTGCTTCCCAGCACGCTTTTGCTGCATCAAGTCGAGGTAGTCGGCTGTTCCAAAGCGATCCATTCAGCTCAAGCCCCCCAGTCGAGAAGAGCTTCAGCAGGACTCACCAAAGCGCATGGTGGATCGTGCCTGGCATCCATACTCGGTTGATTCTCCATCCACTACCTAGTGTACAATAACCTGTAGTATCAGTAGCGAACAGCCGGCGAAGCAAGAGTGATTGCACGCACCGGAACCTCTTGATCTCCATAGTTGGCGCGTAAATACCCATAGTTGATGGCCATTTCGCCAGTGTCCTGCGTCACGCGCCACGCGCACGCCTGCGGGAACCACTTCTTCACCACATTCACCAGTCGCACAGGGCGGTTCTGCGCCATATACTGCGTGCAGAACGCCTCGTAGCTCAGCGTCCGCGCATCCACCACCTCAATCTCCATGTTGCTCTTCGTGGAGGTTACCAACGTCGTTACGAACTATCATGTCATGTAACACGTTCCTATCCCGTCGCACTTTGAAGTTATCGCTCGTTGCCACCATTGGAAGACGAGGAGCATGGCGTCGGGCCGTGTGGGCAAGACGCTGCTCGTGGCGGCGGCCAAGAACGGCCAGGCGATCCACTGCGATGTGGACGCGACCAAGTTCCTGCTCTCGTACCCGCGTGGCGCGTACACGGGCGCGCGTACGGTGCAGCAGACTAAGATCTTTGACTACGACGGTCACATCAAACGACTCGGTGGGTTGCACGACGCTTGATGAAGCGGCTGCTCGGTGGTCTTCTCATGCTTTGTGATGACGAGTAGTGGAGTCGACCATTGCGATGCAACAGGACGCGAAGACACTGAGCTGGGACGAGGTGGAAGCTGCTCTGAGGCCACGGACCGAGGCGACGTTGCGAGCAGCGATGGACAACTTCAAGCAGCAGTATGGATCGGACGAGCATGAAGAGTACAAGATCACGGTGCTTGTGTGTGAAGATGAGACAGCTGACACAGCAAGTGCGGCTTCGTTTCTCGGAGCGACGAATGTGTTGTGTCACATTGGCCTTTTGCCTCCGCTTCGATCCAACCTGGTGAAGCTCCAAGTCGCTGGAATGCCTCGACAAAATGCGTCGGCCAAGGACTCGGCATGGGTACGAGAGCGCAAGGTCATCTACGACGCCATGCCAAAGGATGTGGAAGAGATCATTCTGATGGAGCCAGACTCGCACCACTTGCTTGAAGGCTCGCAAACCAACTTTTATACCTTCCAACAGGGCAAGATCTACACTGCGGAAGAAGGTATTCTCAAGGGAACTGTACGCTCCCTGGTGCTCGATGTTTGCAAGAAAGAAGGCATTCCAGTCGTCCTCGAGCCTCCTACACTGGAAGCTGTCGATTCGTGGGATGCATGCTTCATTTCAAGTACGTCGCGACTTGTTCTTGGCGCTGGCTCGATCGAGTACGACCATCCTGCATCCAAGACCCGCCAAGTCCGAACGTTTGAGCGCAGCGCCGTGCTAGATCGCATCAGCGATGCTGTCAGAGCGTCTGTGTTGACCAGAAGCTCGGATGTCTTTTAAGCTCAGCTCTGATCATGTTCCAGTATCTGACGGTAGATCCCAGACGACATCACCAGTTTCCTCGTTCCAGAAGTAGAAATCCTGGCTTGCTTCGTCTGTAACCTTGACCCATGGATCAACACGATCTGGGGCAACTGATTCTGCCTCTCGATGATGCGTATTTGCTGTGGTTGCTTGATCCGAAACACTTGATTCTACAGGTGAATTGGACTGAGTTGTGTCATCGGCCCATGCTACCATACGCCCACGAGCCTTGAGGCTTCGCTGTCTCAAGATCTGCAATCGTTGGTCTTCCATCGCCTTACGTTTTAGAGCCTCTGCTTCTTGCAGTTCCTGTTTCTTGCGCTCAAGAGCTTCCATAACCTGTTCAGGTATTTCGACTCCAAGCAACTTCCATCGTGCGAGCGGCCATGTATAAAATCGCTCGATCACTCTTTCCAGGTATGGCTGCTTCCCGAACCATCTCTTTAACGCAGTTTCCGTTGATACTCGATCATTGAGAATGGCATGACAGCGCGCAATTCGAAGCCAATCCAAATCATCAGGCTTGCCAACCGTTGAATCTTCGACGCGTGATTGCTTTTGTGCCTTCATGGCGCGCACGTTCAATGCTAACTCGCGCTTTGTCATCAAATGCGCAGGTTTCTTTAGTTGGCGCTTCATCATCACTTGGTAGGCATCTCTTGCCAACGAAAACTCTTGCTTCTGGAAATATCGATCGCCAAACTGCCGCCAGGTTGAACAATCCTTTATCCATTCTCGCCACGTGGGGTAATTGCGATAGAAAGCATCACGTTTGTTGGTGCGGAAAGCTTCTTCATATGCCACCGAGCACATCTTCCGACGCATCTTTCCTTCTAGATGCAAAATCCGAGCTACCAGGAAGAGAATATCAGCCGGTTCCCAGCCAAATGGTGCCGCATCAAGCGTATGCAGGAGGTACTCCCGGCTCTGCTGGTACATCTGCAGCGAAAACATGATCATACCACCACGAAAAATGACTTCAGTCATCTTGGAGTAGCGTGGAAAGCATCGAATAATCCCAGATATGACTTCGGCTGCATCTCGGTAACCTCCTTTCGTTTCCAATGCCAAGGCAACTTCTTGAAGAAACGCTGGGTTTGTCAAAAGCGTGACGTGGGCACTTGCTCTATGGTAGTAGAACAGCGATTTGTCTAGCCACGCACGATCAAAGCTGACTTCCCATTGTTTGAGACAACAACGAGCAGTTTGGCGCAACAGACCAGCGCTGGGCTTGCGCGTTGCGTTGCTATCGGAGTGGACTGCTAGTAAAAACGAACAGCATGCTTGTTTGAACTCTCCATCTCGCATGAGAATATATCCTTGACGGACAGCTTCTGAGTTCCATGAACTGCTCAGGAAGTGGTCTGCTAGCTTTTTCCACCGCAGTCGTGCTGTGCTTGGAGGAGCTGGGGCTGGCTTTAGGGCGGATAGAATCGGGTCCTCTTCGAAAAACTCGTGATAAAAGAACTTACGAGGCTTTCGCCTTTTGCGAGGGACATTATCGACCGACATTCGACTTTCGATTGACCGATTAGCATACACCGCTTCGTAGTTTAGATCAAAAGGTGGATCTCCAAGTGCTCCACTCAGCTCTCTGAAGATTCGTACGTTCGTGATCAAAAACAGAGGGTACTGAGCGACGCAATGTCGGAATGCCGCGATATCCGCTGGATCCCACAGAAGTTCCTCGAGCCGAGAACCTTCATCTTCCCAGTCTTGGCGGCTCATACTTTGCACATCTTCTTTCATCATTTGGAATATCCGCTTCCCTCTTTGCCTTTTCTTCTCGGCCTTGATCACTTGCGACAATATTTCGCGTTGTAACCGATCCTCTTCTACCATTAGATCTGTCTCGCGCTGCTCACGCGCAGCGGCAATCTGCTGGATCATCTGCTCGACGCGCCGATGCCGCAGCTCTTCGTCGTACATTGTCTTGCGATTCCTTGCTTCCGCTAGACGCTGAGCCTCCTTTAGCTTGTCCAACTCAGCCAACCTTGCCATTTCGGCAAGCGACTTTTTGTATTCGTGCTCTCGTCGTATGATGGCACGCCGTTCTTGTTCAACTCTCTCTTCAGCTCCCATCATTGCGCACACTCGCTGAGCTCGACGAACTTCCTCTTGCTGTTGCTTCTTTCGCAAGCGACATTCTTGGAAATACCGCTCTTTTCGTTCCTTCTCGCGAACCTGGTCTGCAATTGTATCTTCCCTTTTCATCAAGTAGCGCTCTCGTCTCTCACGCTCTTCAATCTCCTTGAGTTGCTGAATCTTGCTGAAATGCATTGGATCTAGAGAGTATCTTGTGGTCTCCTTCTCTCGCTTTGTTTGCCATTCCGCTGTCTGTTTCGCTTTCTTCAGCGCGAAGTGCACTTTTCTTCTCAGCTTCTCTTCTTGGTCCATCGCTTCACGAGCCCTCAACTCGCTATCCAGTTCCTCTTGCCGTTGCTTACGTGAGCGTTCAAGTCGTAAAAACCGCTCACGATCTTGCTCCTCTTGTACACGAAGCCTTGCTTCACCTCGTCTGATTTCCTCTGCTTTTAGTTCGTCTTTAAGCTGAAGGCGGCGAACAGCTTCAGATTGCTGTTCCCTGGATAACTTCTCCCACAGTTCATGTTCCTGGAGTCGAACTCGCTGTCTCTTCTCTTCCGCTTCATTGCGCTTCATCTCGTCCGTCTTCAGCATCTCAAGGACTTGATTCATCTGTGCTTGCTCCTGCTCCATAAGTGCCTGATACCTCTTCTCAACCTCCTGTCTTCGTTTTTCAACTTCTTCATTACGGCGGCGTACCTCGGATACATAATACCGCATTTGATATTCTTCCACCACCATGCGAGCGTTTTCTGCTTCTTCCTTCCGTCTTTGAGCTAAACGGACGCGAAGAATGCGGTCAGACTCGACTGTACGCAGCATCCGTTCGTACTCCTTCGTTTCGAGCTCTTCCTTCGCCATTTTCTCGCATTCTAGCTTGATCGAGATATTCTCTTTCGTTTTCTGTAGCTCTTTTGCTTTTGACTCGGTGTCTTTGAGCTGCATAGCGCGCTGCTTTGCTTCCATTTTGTCGCTGTATGTGCGTTTAGCAGCTTCGATTGCCCTGTCACGACGTCTTATGACGGTCTGCAAGTTGAATATCGCATGAAAGAGCTGCTTTCGGGTTGCTTCAACCGGGCGTGCAGCATTCCGCGCAGCCACACGCGCGTTTTTGGCTTTATAGACCGAATTGGCGTCGACGGCAACATTAGTCTCCTCGACCAACGTGAGTATTGCATTCAGAGTTGCTGCCAACTGAGGTTGCTTTCGGGATACCTCGTGAAGCCGGTGTAGGTTGCCTGTTGGTGATAGTGATCTAAGCATCCATCTCAGCTGCTCTTTTAACATCTTCTTCACTCGCTTCCTCTCGCAGCTTCCACGCCAAGCTGCTTGGACCAACGTGGCGTACTTGGCTTCAATCCTGTATTGGTACTCCCTTCGACTCAACACTTGGCGCATCCACCGCTGGATCGTAACCGATGCAAGCCACCGTTCCCACGCCAATCCCAGCCGAGTCCGCGCTCGTTCCCATTGACTTCGTTTTCGACAAAAGACACGCTGGATCTGCACAGCAAACGGCCACAAGAGCGCAATACGAGCCTCTTCGTCTCTTCGCCATTGATTGTACACCATCCAGTGATGCCACGCGCTCTTCAGCTTGTGGTGAGAGTAAATCTTGAACAGTGGCGTGAACTTGTACATGACTGAGATCTCATTCCGCACCGCCGTGAGTAGCGTCTGCACTTGCTGAGAAGCGCGATTGGATTCCTTCTGTAGCACTGCTTGCTCTCGGTATAGCTGTTGCAACTGAACTGCCAGCACCGCAGCTCCATCTTCTTGTTGAGTCTCAACGCGAGCAAACACGCGTTTCTGCATCTCTTCCAGCTGACGTTCCATCTCATTCGTGAGTGCTGCAGCTTCTTCCACCACGATCGCGTACCGTGACGGCACTTCTTTCGTCGGCGACGACGGATGTAAGATTTCGTTGATCACCACAGGGTTGGCTCGATTGCGCAGCAACGCCTGCTTACTTTCCTCTGTCCTTCGCAGTCGCAAGTAATTAATCGGCTCTGGCGCCAACGCGTCTTTCGTCTTCCTACAACGCTCCGTGAGCTTCTCGCGCCTGCCATTTTCGATCGTGGCTGGTTGCTGATTACTGGGCTTGTGGGTTGCCTGGATGAGGAAAGCATGGTCATCTCGTTCCTTGATCGAACGCAGTTGACCGGGTTTCACGGCCACCGCGTCTTCGTTTCGTCCGGCATTGAGACGCAGATCATTACCAGTAGCACTGCCATCACGCAGCACTCGCTTGAGTCGCCCGTCGAGCGCTCGTGGGCCGCGCTCGTCGACGTCAACCGGACGGAAGTGCATCACTTCGAGTCATTAGGTGGTGGCGGTTATCAAAGGAAACCACGCCTGGCAGAGTGATGGTCAGTCGCAGAGTTGAAGGGCAACATGGAGGAGAAGGCGGCAACGCAAGAAGAGGAGGAGGAAGCAGAGGAGGAGGAAGAAGAAGAGGAAGAGGAAGAGGAAGAGGGGGAGGAGGAGGAGGAGGAGGGCGATGCGCCCTCGACAAAGCAAGCGAAAGCCGGCGGGTCGCGCGGCAGTGCCAAGGTGTTGGCGGTTAATGGTGGTGGGATGGCGTTGATCAAGCGGCCGGAGCGTCCGCCAGACTTTGACGGGCAGACATTGACGCAGCAGAAGCGTATTGGGCATGCGTGGGAGAGCGGGCCGCGGATCGACGTGCTGCATTACAAGTATGTGCAGGAGGACTACACGAGACGGCAAGCGGCGGTGGATCAGCTGCGTGAGAGAATGCACAAGAAGAGTCGACCGGGGTACGAGTTGCGTGTGCAGCGCAAGTGGACGTGTAAAACGGTCGCGGGGTTGCTCTTGAGGCGGCACTTCTCGTGGATGCCATGTATCATCGCGAGTATGGCGGATGCGGCGTGGGATGGGGACATTCTGCTCATGCATTCGCTGCTTTTGCTACGAGGAGATGTGAACGCAAGCGACAAGAATGGTCAACTCATCCTGAATATCTGTATCCAGCAACAACACGAGCCGATCGTGCGTCTCTTACTCGATCGAGGAGCCGACTTCAATCGCCAGGATGAAGACACATTGATGACACCACTCATCAACTCGATCATCATGGGGAACAAGGCGTTGACGAGACGACTATTGAAGCGTGGGGCTGACGTCAATCTTGCTGACGGTGAAGGCCTGAGTCCTCTTATCTGGGCGGCTATTCGAGGGTATCTTGAAGTGGTCGCGCAGCTTCTCGAAGGAGGAGCGGATGTTAATCATCAAGACTTCTTTGGCTGGACAGCTCTCCACATCGCCTGCTTCAAAGGATATGTAGACCTCGTGGAGTACCTACTGGTGAATGCGAATGCCAAGTGGGAGATCGAGGATGTAAATGGTTTCACACCTTTCATGTTTGCTCGAATCGCCGGAAACGATGATATCGTGCGCAAACTAGACGAGTTCATCATCAAAGTGGCAAATGGCAAGAAGCGGCGATGGGGCAAGAGCAAGAAGAAGAAGAAACGAAGAAGACCCAAAGTGGATTTGACCAAAGTATCCCCTAAGAAGCTGCTTGCATCGAGTGCTCATTGAGCTGGCTCTGGATCACGAAGTTGAATCGCTCGTGGGCGATCACGGCGATACACGATCTCTTTTCGAAAGCACTCTCGGTCAAATCGCAGTAGTTTATCCATTTCGCACGTGTGAGCTGTCCGCCCGCCGTACAAAGCGAGAAGTTCCTTGACATGTAGCTCTTCAGCGACATCGTATGCAGTGAGACCGTGCATATTTTTGTGATTGATGTCGAAATTATCGTTCTGGATCAAGAGCTTGAGAATTTGCTTTAGGATATCGGACGCATTTGGTTCACCAAGGACAAGAGAAGCAATGCCAAAGGCATTATTCCCATCTTCGTCGAAGCACGTTTGCTCCAGATCTTTCCTAAGGAGAAATTCGACGATAGCTGGCCGGCCGGCTGTAATTGCCCACACAAGAAGACTTCCTGGACGACGGATGACGAAAGGTTCTGTGTGTTTGAACCGCTTGGATGCCGCAAGAAGCAACTTCAAAATGTCCAAATTGCCGACTGCGCAAGCTGGTCAATACCCAAGCGGTCAATACCGACGAGCTGTCGCGTCAACGACTTGGTACTTACCGTAATGAACTGGAGTCGCCTCGGCCGCTTGAAGCATTCGGCTAAATCGGAAATTCTCGCTGCGTGGCGCAGCACTTTGCAATGTGGACTCGGAGACCCCGTTCCCTGGTAGAGCAACGTTTGGATCTGCCCCATGCTGCAGCAGGACTCGCACGAGATCGAGGTGTTGATGAAGAACTGCTGTGTGAAGCAGTGTTTCTCCATGCGCATTATGGAAAGTATTCACTTTCTCCACATCATTCGTGTGTACGAAGTCTACCAGAGTTGCCATTGACCCCATCTCAACCGCACGTTGGAGTGGTAGAGCATTTCCACTGAATTGCGCGACTGAAGTCAACTTAGAGAGTCAGAAAGCCATGAATCACAAGTCAACAAGGCATCTTACCGGGAAGGCGTGAGTCATGGGATCTCTTGTCGAGGAAATGTTGGTCATCAATGCCAAAGACGCTCTGCAGATGGTTGTCAGTACGAGACGAGATGGATTCCTTCAGACGACGTTACTTACGTCAACTCTGGAGAGATTTCCGCGAGCTTCACGTGCAAGGAAAGCTCGTTGTGTCAGCGTGGTGCCATTGGTGAGCACTAGACGCTTCCATTCCGCCTCCAATGCGATGGACTTCTCGTTTGATGACGCTTGCTCCAGCGCAGATACGTCCATTACGATCAAGCCCTCAGGACCACAGTCGCGACCTTTCGTGTGCACACAAACTCAAACGCATGTTTCAAAAAAATATCTATTCATCCTAGCAGTGGTGAATGATTTGAGCCAGACGGCGGCCTGCAAGCCATCATCCCCTCAACATCAACACGACGGACGCGAAGATAACGAGGGACCAGAGAACTACCAAGAGCTCCAAAGCGCTGAAAACAATAAATAAAACGTTGCAAGCGCTGGAGCGTCTCGTCTTCCATCAGCACACGACGACAGTCACCTTCCATTCGTCCGGAGGCATGTCAATGCGCGTGAGATGTCTTGCGTCTTGGTCATCCGTCCTTGTCACATCACTCGGCAGCAAGTGTCAGTGCTTATGCACTGCCACCGCCGACGAGGATGTTGTTGATTGGGATGTGCACGAGCTTGACGAAGAAACCAATGAAGCCCATCATGAGGAAACCCACCGAGGTGGCACCGGCGATACGCGCAAACTCTGCAAAGCCACGGAAAAAGTCAGTTTTTCGTCGCGTTCCAAGCGTAGAAAGCCGCAAACGAACTCACCCTTGCGGTCAGGCTTGGTGCACTTCTTGACAAGGTGCACGCTGTTCTTGAAGAACTGCTGGAGAGGCTGGAACACGAGCGTGTTGACGTCCGACATGGTGCTTGAGCTGGCGAAGGAGGTTTTGTGGAATGACCACGGGCATCAAGAGCTCCCTCCGACTCGGAGGGGCGATGTTCAGACCCATCCCACCGAACGCTTTTCAGCCAATCAGACATCCGCTTGTCCACATATCAGCCAATCACAACACACACGAGGATCCACGTTGTGCAGTCGACACGTGGGCACTTGTCTACAGTCGTAAATAAAGAGATCCTCATGGTCTAGGAATCCAAATAAAGTGTTTATAATGGCTAGTTAAGGGTAAATTCGATAGATGTTGTCCAATTGTTTGCTTTTCAGAATAGATAAAGACTATAAGAGCGAAATAGTTTAAAATTCAAAACCCACCTCGCGCCTTTCCCGAGTGCCATCAGGCAATGAGAATGAAGCGACGACTCGAAGGCGACGGCTATGAAGCCGCAGAGGCCACGACAAGAGACAGCACGGCCGTATCCAGTGAGCAACTGACTGACGTCGTGCGCTCGGTGCTTTCGCGCGAGTTTCTGAGTAATTTGCTGTCAGAATCAGCCGCGAACAGCTCCAAGCGCTTTGGCAGTGTGGCGTTTGGCTCGGAGGAAGACAAAGTCAACTCGTTTCTGCATCAAAAGCTCGGCAAAGAGCATCTTTCCAGGCGCGCAGGCCCGCGCGGCACGCGACTGACATACATCGAGAGTTGCAAGGCGATCGAGTTAGCAAATCAGGCGTTCGGGTTCAATGGCTGGTCGTGTCGGATCATCGAGTGCAAGGAAGAATACGTACGTGGTGCACTCTTGAGCACAGAATACGCTTCACTCGGTGGCTGACGAAACTCTCTATGTGTTGCTATAGCGAGAGAAGAAAGGCGAGCGCTGGGGCATTGGGTTCAGCTCGCTGGTGCGGATTGAGCTCAAGGATGGCACGAGTCACGAGGACTATGGCTTTGGTCAAGCGGATGGCCAGCCACATCTCGGTGCTGCTATCGAACAGGCCAAGAAGGTCCGCACGTCAAATCCCGAGGGGTCGAATAAATAATTCAACTGACGTGGGTGTGGCTGTCGTAGGCGAGTATCTCGGACGCACGGAAGCGAGCCTTGCGGTTATTCGGCGAGTTCCTTGGCAACTCGTGCTATGACCGTGAACATATCAAGGATGTTCATTCGAACAAGGTGAGAGATTGCAATGCATGTGAGGAGATTGCACTCCAGAAGCAGTGACCCTTTCGTATGTACAGCCACCAGTTCCAACAGCGCGTGCACCAATCCCAGCCATTGCCCCTGGTGTTGTGCTTCCTGGAGCCAATACGTCCGCCCCAGCAGCCGTCGCCAACCCACCTTCCAATACTGCGGCCCAGGCCACAGCAACCTTCACACCGATGCAGCAGCGTCCTCCACCACAGCCGGTGAGTCACATGAGCAACACGGTGCCTCAGGCGCCAGCAGCAACAGCACAGCAACAAGCGACTTCAGCTGCCATGGTGGCGAATCGAATTGCTGCAATACATGCGGCAGAGGTGAACCGTCAATCAAACTCAAGGCCAAATCCTACGAGTATGGGGCATCCGGTAGCACCTCAGGGTAATCCTGTCGTATCAAACCAGCCACCTTCCCAAGCACCAGCGTCCCACACCCCAGCACAACCACCGGTCCGCGCCCCACAGGTCCCTCCAGCGGCACCTGTACGTACCTCAATGCCAATGCAACAAGTTCCGGCGGGTGGTGACGAGAATCACCCACCGCCTTCTCGTTCGTATGTGCCACAGAATGGGCCACCTCCTCGTCCATTCATGCCACACAACGCGCCACCTCCCTCACGACGGAATGACTTCACTCCTGTCAAAGCCGAACCTCCACGTAGTTTAGTTTCATCATACGACATGAACGACCTCAGTCTCTCCCAGTTCGATTTCGACCCTGAAGATGGACGTGGAGGGCCTTTGGGGGCTATCAAGCGGATGCGGCACGGTTAAGTAATCATAACGAGAAAGTCAACACGAAATGGGCGATTAATTTACCAATACGGGGCATCTCTGCTGTTCAAGGCACAATACCGTTCGTAAGCTTCTGGAACTGGTCGTAGCGCTTGGTCCACTTGTTCTTGTAGCTCGTGCCAATCATCTTCATCACAGCCTTGACAATCTGCTCGGTGGTATAGTGAAGCATGAAGCGATCGCGTAGCTTCTGGAGCTCTTTCGAGACATCTCGGCCTTGGAAGCACGGAAATGTCGCGTTACGCATCATAATTTCAACCAACGTGATGATCTTCTCAGCATTTCGCTGCGCCGCCAGCATACCCAGCGCAAAAAGCTGAACAAATTCACCAAAGAGCTTGGAACCAATACCTCCAAGCACCTCCACCATCTCCTTTGTGAGCTTGAAGGGGGCTGTTTCAAGACTCCAGTTGCCTCCTGGAGCGATACCAAGCATGAAACCAAAGTCAATGTGGATGAGATGGCCCTCTGTGTCAAGCATGATGTTGCCGTTGTGACGATCCTTGATGTGAAGAAGGTAGCACACGATTGAGTACGCCACGAGCGAGTGCAAGAAGTTGCGCTGGGCGGTCTTGAACTCTCGTGAATTCACATCCCCCTTGCCGTATGTACGCTCGAAATGAACCCGTAGACTCTGGTAGCCTTCTCGTTTCTTGAGCGAGTCAAGAGACTGGGCATCTGTGATGGTCTCGATTAAACCGGTTGTCTTGCCTGTCGACACGATGCGGTATGGACGAAGCCACAGTTGTAGGTTGTTATCCTGAAAGATGTCTTGAAACTTCGTGATGAGCTGCATGGCAAAGACTTCCTGGCGAATGTCGTCGTTACTCTTGGATATCTGAATCGCAGATCAAAACGTGAGACATCTAATCAGTGGCAAACCGAACAGAAGGTGGTACTCACCAAAGAGACGAGATTCCAACCAGGCAAGTGCCCGTGCGGAGATGATTTGCGAATGCGTTCCTAAGGAAACATGTGAGGTGACTCCAAGTGGATTGGGAACAAAGATCGCCTGGCATACCTTTTTGTCGCTCCACCTTTCGCCGAACGCTCCACCGTCCGTCATTAGCTTCGCCAAGCTGAATTCATAAGCTTCCTTGGATCGATGGCGGATTAGTTGATGGTGTTCTTCTGGGGATGACAATGAACCCGCAGACTCGTCGACTAGTGCATTCGCTTTGATGCTCGACGATGATGCGTTCGCTAGATCATCCCCGCGTGGTGACGGGGCATCTACCGGCATTACTGCAATTCCCAGATGCTGCTCAAGAACATGCAAAGCAGCCTGCTCATCTTCCCGTGGACTAAGAACCGATACCGACTGTTCCACTTCGATAAACGTTCCAATATCGATGTCTTCATCTTCATTGACAGCATCTTCAGCATGCGCTTCCCCCTCAACGGCGATGTACTTGCCATTGATGCAGTATTTCTTGATGTAACCCGCCACCTCAACCTCTTCATCAACAAGCGATGCCACTGAGGAAGAATCTGAGTTGGTGCTTACTCTCGTTACCAACATGGATGAACTACGCCGTGGACTGAGCACAGATTTAGGTCGAGTAAATGAAGCACGTTGGCCTGCAGCATTCACCTGATCTTGAATCACTTCAAAGCAGACCAAGCAAGGCGCGCGACTATGAGTTGAGAAAACGGTGCCTTCTTCGGTGAGGACACGGGCGATCCGACAAAACGGATCGGACACACGGCCAAGTGGAATGTAGGCCATTTGAGGGATGATGAGCGCCGTCAACTCAGCTGGAAGATGCTTCTTGCGCTCCTGAGGAGGTTCAGTCAATCGCATCTTCTCCGAGATATCAGTCAACGCGCGTACAAAGTCCCGCTGGTCGTGGAAATAGCGGTACCGCTTCTGACGCTCTTTCTCCATCCATTGCAACAGAAGGTCGCGATGCATCTTCGCCTCATCGCCATCCTGCGTCTCTGGTTTGCTCTCAGGGGCCGATGTGTCTTCTGGTTGGTGTTCGGTACCTTTCGTGTGGTCTTCCGTTTCATTTTGCTGGTCAGTGGACTGCTTCATCTTGATCAAGCGTTCTCGCATACCAGGGATTTGCATGAGCAATTTGCTGATTGCGTCAGGCGATGCCGACGCGGCTGGTATCTCAAATTGCTGATTCACCACTTTGGCTTCGATAGACATGAGCAGCTTGGCACATAGGTTGTACGTCTTGGGGTCTTTGTCTTGGATCTTGGCTTCAAGCAACCAGAATAGTTGCAGCGCCAGGTGAATGCAGTTGCCCAGGTGTTCGACGTAGGCTTTCGCCTTGCAAATTGAAAGGAGCAGGTGCACAAGCTTGTCCGTCTTGGTCATTTCCAGGTTCACAACGAGATGCATGATCTGTTGGATGTAAAACTCCACGTCATCAACATGATGCTCGGCATACTCACTTAAGCGATCAATGATCAAGTCGACGGCAACCGGATTGTCTCGGTAGCGATGCAGGAGCGCGACAGCGACGTGAGCGTCAAAGAATGACGAGTCTTGAAGCATCGTGAGGAAGAGCGCTTTCTCGCTAGACGCTGTCGCGAAATTGAGACAGCTCATCGCATGCAGCCAGCGCTGCTTCTCCGTGTAAGTTTCCGCCTCCACAGCGATGAGCTTTGAGCGCAGTGTGCTGATCACAAGTGCGTTCTCCAGTGCTGCAGAGCTAGTATTCCCACCGAGTAGCACCGCGCGCACAGACTTCTCAAGTTCGACTGCATCCTTCACTCCAACGACGACGATCTTCTTCTTGATTGGAGCGCCAGGTTCCAAATGTCTTGCTGCCTCCTCCTGACTGTTGTAGACGTGGAGAATTCGACCTTGGAGAACGCAATATCGGCGCCTGCGTACGTGAACTCGCAGCCAAAGAAATCCCTCCATCGTCCGTTCATTTGGTGGCTCGGGATCGGTCGACGGAGACATCGATGGAGTATGATCAATGATTGCTCTCTCGGAAAAAGAGCGTACCGGCTTGGTTGGAGGCTTCTTATGAATACCACTCTTTGACGCTGACGAAAAGAATGACATGTTGAAGTGTCCTCGTGAGTGCCTATGTAGAACGCAGCTGGTTGAGTGATTGAATGAAACGGGAGGTGTTGATTCCGATCTGACTTACCGTGTTGCGGTGACCGATGAAATGAGGGAGCTGCTCCTGTTGAGGCTTCCGTTTCCTCGACTGTGACGCGAACAACCGTTCTTGATGCGCTGATGCAGGACGCCTAATCATAGCACAAAAAGGACAAGTAAAGTTCCCCAACCCAGCGATCAAAGCCAAATGAAGAAACGGTCGTTGAGCAAATGACCAGGTAGATCATGACGCCAAGACTATTGTTCTTCGTACATTCACACAAAGACACCTTCATCATACTGCACCTCATGTCTCATACTCGCCTTCCAGATCGAGAGCTACGTCCTGATCATCAGCTGCGTACTTGGCCACATCGCTGAACAAACCGCCGTAAAACTCGCCTGGGAGCTGAGGACGCATGTACTTTTCTACAATTGCTGTAATCATGTGTTCGCGACTCCATCTTGACCCTTCAGATGATGAGATAGCGTTCGCTCCACCGACTGATGCCTGGTAGAGCTGGTAAGCCCGCGCAATCACCGCTGCATTCGTTGCCGTCTGTCGAACGAGCGGTGCCAACCACGCACCGTTGACGACCATACCGTCCTGAAGAGGACCGAGGACTCGGGCACAGTGCACCTCACCTTCGTCCACATAGTTGTCGTCTTCTCTTGAAATGACATCTCGCTGGTTAAACAACGGCGAGCCGTCGTGCGAAATCCGCACACAGTACAAGTCGTTGCCCAACGGATCGATGATGATAATCACATGCGAACTTGGCTTGGGCAATCGGAAGGTTGACTCCCACAACATCGTACCAGGAGTGTAGTTGAGTTGGCTCTCGTTCCACACAATCAGCACGTTAGACCGCTCCAAAAGATCCACTGGGTCTACATAGCTCTGGTTGTCACGGTACTTCACTGGAAGCGTCGGCACATAGAAGCATGCATCACCACCATGATGCGCGTGGTACAGAACTTCACCATCGAAACGCGACGTAGTCGCATCAGCTGCCAGTCCATTCGAGTCGCTGAGATCGACTCGCTCACCCAGTGATCGCAAGAACATCTGATAATCTCTTGACACGGTCGTGATTCCAACGTCAATATCGGCGCTGCTGACCACGTGGACGTTATCGAAACCACCCTCAGAGCCACGACTCAACACATACGCAATACCGAACTCGAAAGCCTCGCGCGAACGCAGCATATCCAGTTCTTCCAAGTCGAAAAGCAAGCTACCAGACGACCCGGACTTCATTGCAAACACTGATCCCCAGTTTCGGACCGACAGGAAACCCAGTTCTGTCATCATTCGACGCGAAATCTCCCATGACTCAAGAGCGGAGTCCTTTTCTGGCTGCTCTGGCTTGATGCATCGCTTAATCGACTGGCCATCCATGGACGAAAGGCTGGCAGCATCACGATCTGCGCGACTCTGAGATGATAGCAAACCGGCAAAGAGACTTTCGTGACGATCTCGCTCTTCACGCCCCACAGCAGCAGCCTTTCGCTCAATTACCGAGGTCAAACCCGTGTTACCTTCACCCGCTTGAATGGCAGCTGATGGGGGTGTAGGAGTGGCATCTGCTCCGGTCGCGTTCGTAGCAGTCTGCCAACTCATCAAGCTCGACGCCTGGTGAGTGGAGCGGAGAGCTTGCAACAACGGGTCCTTGCTATTCGCTTCTTCTCTCTGGGCGAGGGCGATGTCATCATCATCAGAGAGTTCCGACTCCGTGAAAGACTCATTATCGGCTGCTCCGTCCGCTCGCTTATCTTCGCTGTACGTCTCGTACTCTCGCACATTCGTCAAGCGCTGCCCATCCTTGAACCGTGGCTTCGTTCTCCACACGTATCGTCCGGAAGCGTCACGCATAATCAGAATGGTCTCCGGAGTTGGTGACTGCGCAGTGGCAGGTTTTTCGATGACAGTGAGGATAGACTTTTTGTTCAACGAGAAGAATCGACACTCGACATTCGCATCGGCGTTCTCCTTCCCGCAAACTTCCGCGAGTACAACCTAGAAACGAAACATGTCAGTTCGTCACATCCCTTTCTCCCAGTCAACCCTTGTATTGCTCACCTTTTCGTTCAGACCTTCGTTGTCGGCATACGTCGAGTGGTGCTTCATCAAGATGCTCAACAGCTTCTGAGACGCCTCGCGCACTGGCAGCGCTGAGTTGTTTGCCGCCAACGACCCCGTCTTGTCATTGGTGTCGAGCACCGTGTTGACAATCTTCGTCATGACTTGTTGCTTCGACAGCAAGAATGGAGCTGCCACCACCCACTCGGTAATACACTGGTATGCAGCGGCCATCAGTTCATCCAAGAAGAAAGGAGCACGGTTCGTACGTAAGACCGGCGTACTCGCGATGATAAAGTCACAGCATGCGTTGACTAGATGGATAACCGAGTTCATAGCTTCGTAGTACAGCTCATTCCACACAAGGGTCAGATGACGAAGACACTCAAAGAGTGTAAACATCACCGGCGGCTTGTAGCGGGCTGCCTTTGAAATCATCGAGCACAGCAACAGGATTGTCACTGGGACCTGCGAATTACGGCTAGATGCCATGCCAGTCGACCATAACGAAGCTTCTTGTTGAATCGCCACTGTTAGCAGCCACAGTACCATTTGAAGATTCGTTGGATCGCTCTCGATCTTGATCGCATTCATCAACAGCGCCACGACCTGGGAGCTCGTGTATTTCGGCAATGTGGACAGCAGGCCCGGAATGCCAGCCATAGATGCTTGCACAATAGTCTTCTCGGCTTCCTTTACCAATCCGCGCTGCGAAACACAACAAGAGATGTGAGATATTAGATCTGCAAGCGAAGGTAATTGAAAAGCAAATGTACCGGCAAGTGAGTGTGGAGGGTCAAGAGCGAGCTACACGCTTCAATACATGCTCGTCGCAGCAGGATAACCGGGATACCTCCGATAGACGGCTCATCTAGGCCCATTCTCTCGGTGATACTGCATAGAGCCATTAGAGACGACTCTAGGAAAGAATATAATTGCAAAAGCGAACGTACCGAAGGATTCTCTCAACCGCACGGTGGAATGGTCCTGTCAGCACAGCAGCGCCGCGAAGGGTGTGGTTGCCATAGAGACCAAAAACCTTCGACCAGGTGTACACAGCAGATGCGACAATCCGGTCATCCTCTTCCAGCAATGCGCCTTGCACCGCCATCAAACTGCGCACGGCGTACGCCCAATGAATACGCTTGGATCGACCACCTGAGAAATCGCACACCAACTTGCCCAAGCACTTGAGGGCCTCGCTACGACAAGCAGCAAATCGCTGGCTTCGACTGAGCGAGGCATCAAAAAGCCACGGACCAAGCAATCGAAGAATCGTGTTCACGTCAGGAGGAGAACGTACTCGCTCAACCACAGCTGAGCCTTTCGCCTGGTTCTGCTTCTTGCGCTTTTCGGCCTGTGCGTTTATCGCGGCATCCTGATTTTCACGGTTCTTGTGAATAGTAGTCGTAAGAGCGCCGAGCACATCCTCCCATTCGACAACTGGGTTCTCTTCTCGCTTCATGAACTCGTCGGCCAAGCGACTGACACCTTTCTGTTGTACAAAACAAAAGCCACTATCAGTGTCCACGTCACCATAGCAACGGAGCTCGTGACTACACGTACAATTGCGGTCAAGAACACCTCAGGGTCTGAGAAGCCCGACGGGTGTCCAACAACACGGATCAACCGGTACCACGCGTAAGTCATCAGCGACGGGTCGAGCTCCACCTTGGACTGTAGTCGATTCTCCGTCCACGCGATCTCTACCTCCTTGCTGCTTTCCTGCGTCTGCAGGTGGCGCATCAAACTGCGTGTCAACGCGATCGAGACCGCGTTCCACTGCTCAATGACCAGAAGACGATGGATCCAGCGTCGGTAGAACTTCTGCAGCAGGTTCCACAACTCGCCACGTGGCCCACAGAACACCAGTGAGCGAAGATAAAGCTCGAACAGGATGCGTACGAGCGAGCCGCAGAGATGATTCCCGATCACACTGCGAGATGTGTGCAAAATGCCATCAGCTGCACCAAGCAGCAAGCGAATCATGCGATCCCACGTCTGGGGCGACAATTGTGACCCGCGACGCTTGGCCACAGCTTCAAAGATGTCCAGCACTCTGTTGCATCACCACATTGACGTTAATACGCCAACCTCCCATGCAATCACCACCATTTCGTACCTGCTACAGAGCTGGACTTGTTTGGTAATGGACGAATCGTTGCCCGAGCGGCTCGAATCCGCACGCTCTTCGAAAAGCAGCGTCATCTGACCGAGGATATCCTGGATAAACGACTGCTCCACCTTTTGCATGCTCGCGGGGCGCTGATCCTTGGTCTTGACATTCGCGTCGATGCCCAGCCATCGCTCATAAATGCGGATCGCGCCGGCGATCACCTCGGCGTCATCCATGTTCAATGCGAACGAGTGGCCAATGATCTCCATGGCCCAGCGGATGTGGTGCGCGCTTGGCAGGACGTCTGCGATGTCCACGTTGTCCGCACTTAGGAAGCCGACAACCAGCGAGCACATGGAACGCTGGCATTTCTCCGAGAATTTCTACCACAAAGCCGTCAGTGTGCGCATTTCTAGTTAGATAGAGGTCAATACTACGCACCTTGAGCACGTACGAGTCGGGCGAGTGCGCCACGAGCTCGCATTTCGCGATCCACTGGAGAAACATGACGTCGTCTGGTCACTCTTCCCCCGCGCGTTGCTCGGCTTCTAGCGCAGGTGTGAGTCAGTGAGAGAGCTCAATCGCTTTGTCTGCGTCTCGCGCGTCGTATGCCTCTATCGCCAGTCGCCTCCCGCGCCTTGGTCGCCGCGTATACGCCGCCCACGAAGGTCACTACTCGTCCCCCCTTGTCGAGACCGAAGGGAACCGAGGGAGTTGTGAGTCAGTCCCACGTCAAACCTCATGTACTGTATAGCTCCGACAAAGTACGAGTATACACACGACGAGAAAGACAGACGGATATACTGTATATACTCGTTCAAGTACGATTGTTTAATCCATGTAAAGTACGGAGCTGCTCCTAAGTACGCAAACCGCACTTAGTGCTAAGAAGAGACGGTGGCGGGAATCCTTCTATGGGATGATGACAGGGCCTTGTTCCAAGCGGTCGCCATGAGCCATGGCCACCTCTTCCTCAGCGCACGCGACGCCGTCGTGGTCCATGGAGACGCGAAGACCGTCTGGCGAGATGACGCGCACCAGAGCGCGCTGGTGCTGGCGCCGCAGATGGGCAAACTCTACCAAGTCGCGCTGTATGACGCGCCGTCGCGACGCGCCTTGGCGCGCACGGTCTCGGCGCCAGAGCTTAGTCTCGACGCAGCCAGCGAGCGCAAGAATGAGCGCATGAAGGTGCTGTTTGACTTCACACAAAGCACGTTTGTCGCGGTCAACAGAGTGCCACAGGAGCCGATTGTGCGCGTGCAATTGTCGGTCGATCGCCAGTACCTCGCGATTCAGAAGAGCGATATTGAAGTGCAGATCATTCGCGTGACGATGGCGGAAGTGCACTGGATCGTATGCAAGTCCAAGAACGGGAATCGCATTCTGACGGACGGCGTGCTCTGGAACACGCACTCGGAGTCGCCTCAAAGCTCTCAAGACGTCTTTCTCATCACGCGCTTCGGGATCGAACAGTATCGAGTCTCGGCCAAGCGACGCAGTTGCTCGCTGCATCGGACGATCGGCGTGTTCATCCATACGTTCTGGTATTCCGCCCAGCACAACGTACTCATCGTCAGCACAGGCTCACGAGCAAACGAAATCGTTCCGTTCCATATGCAAGGCACCAACATTGAGCGTCTGCCTCGACTGGTCTTCTCCACGGCCGTGCGGAAGCACGATCTCTACCTAGCGTCGTTGTACGACGAGCTATACGCGGTCTATGGTGATTCCAAGTCGACGCGGTTGCTGCTGTACCTCGTGGGGAAAGCCAAGGTCTCGTGTGTCCGATCCCTAAATGTCATGTTTCCTCCAGGTACAGCTATTGAGTTCTCTGTTGTGGACAATCTGCTGGTGTGCCACAGTGTCGAGTTCAACGTCTCGCTCTTCTTTGATGTCAAGTGTGAGAGTAATCTCCATGAAGCCTTCTCGCATCCATTGCCAATCTCACTGGTGTCGCCTGAGCCCCAACGACGACGCAACACACTGCAAAAGGCGGCATCGTTCCATCCAAGTGTACTGATGGATTCCAAGGAACGAAGCCTTGTCGTCTCCTCTTCCGAGCTACTTAAAGGTGCCAAGGCGTTGATGAAGCACCATCCAGACGACGCAGATGATGACGGATTATCGCTGTCCCAGTGGCGTTTTGTATCTCCAGATCTCGTCCAACGCTTCGTTCGTATCCAGCAAGACGACTTACCGGACACTGATCGCATCGAGTTCCGACATCTCCTCCCCAATCTGCACAGCATAGCTCACTCGTGTGCCCAGCATCCCGAGATTCTCCCGTTTCTACTGCGCCGAGGTGACCAAACGCGAGCCAAGGTGTTGGCGCTTGCGCTGGTTCGCGAAAAACTTCAAGAGGAAGTGCTCTCTCCAACGGCAGTGGGTACTCTACTGGCGTTTGTACAGACTGTGTCATGGCAGGAACTCGAGGGAAATTCGGAGGATTCGTCAAATGATACCAGTAGCGACGATGAACGAGGCGGTGCGGCAAGATACGGATCACGCGTGGTGCCCATGGCACTGAGGAAAAAGTGGTTTCGCGATTCGCTCTCGGCTGCGACACTCTCTATGCCACAGAGGAACGCCAACGGACTCACCCTCGTCTTTCAGAGTGACTTCGACGTGCATCTGTGGCAACCACTGCTCCAAGGATCGGAGGTATGTCAAGTCTGTCTAGCTGGTGCCTGGATTCTGCATGCTTACTCGGTGTTTTCCGATGCTCTAGGTTGCGCGCAGTGGTGTTTTAAGTGTGTACATTGTCGAATTCATTCGGAATTTGCAGCAAAACCTGGTAGCCGTCGAGCAAATGACGTATGTGGCGGGTATTTGGGACTGTTCATCGTGATTTCGTCAGTACCAACGGTTGTATTGTAGCTTTATCGCGTTGGCATCGTCATACCTCGTGGCCAAGAAGACTCACGAGCTGTGTCAATCCCTTCGACACGGGATTTTTACCGACTCTATTGCGCTTGCGGATGTGTTGAGTCATCATACAAGCACTCATCCTGCTCTGCGCCAACTCGTTCTAGACATGTATGCTCGTATGGGGGCATATGCACCGCTCATCCAAGTGCTGCTAGGTGCTGGAGAGGTGCGTGACTGCATGGATGGGCTGTATTAGAGAGTCAAATTGATCGCTCACGACGTATTCTAGACGGACCAAGCGATCGAAGTGGCGTGGCAGCACATGGAAGCGCACGTCTGTGATGCAGCAGTCCTCCCTGGTCGTGTTTTCTTTGATGCTGTCGCTCGAAATGGTACGAACTAGTCAATTTGCTATCCTTGCAGGACCCCGTTTCGAATATTGACGCCGTTCCCATAGTGTTGTCGTCCACCACAGTGTCATCCTCTCTGCGCACACCACAGAAGCTTCAGAGCTTGCTCTTCTTCTTGCGTGTGTGGGACCCAGCCTGCCTCGCGATTAACCCCGAAGATGGGACGTCAGTTCTAGCAAAGACGACCGAGGAGCCATTTCCGGACCCAGCAATTCCAGCTGCGATGCGGTCAAAATGGCGCATAGCCTTCGGTTTTCCGGTGGAGACCACTGAAGTGCTTGTGGCGTGAGATGGTTTAACTTCCAGCTGGTTGGCGAAGCACCCGAACGACGGCAGGACCCCCGCAGACGACTGGCTGAGCACGTGGTGATGGTCGCGGCGATGGCTGAGGTGAGGCCAGTGGTGACGATGAGCTCTGTACGACCGTGCTGCGTCGCGGTGACACCGGGTGATCCTTGTTGCTTCCCGTTGGCGAAACTGATGCACCATAGAAGATCCTCGTCGGTGAACGTGGCCGAAATGGGGAAGTTGGAGATGATGATATCGAAGACTGACGTTGTTTTTCGCGGTCCTCCTCTTCAGTGTCGAGCTCTTTGGTCCCGACGATAGCGCGCGAGGTCCGCAACAGCCTCGAGATGATGGACGTGCTCGTCATTTTGCATTCTTTTGTCGGAGAAGTGTTTTTGAATAGGTTCCCGCGGCGGTGGTACAACGGTGTTTGTGTGCGTTGGCCTCCACGAGTGTCGTCTTCCTTGACGGCCATGAACGATGTGGAGAGAATGCCGTTGGCTGGCGGGCGTTTTCGGGGGTTGTGGGCATGCATGGCCAATGCGATTCGTTGGATGCAGCGCAGAAACTCGCGAAAATTCATGTTGATGGCGTCACGTCGGGCCGGATTTGCGAAACTAATGTCGAGTTTGGCGGCGTAAAACTCACGCAGCAGCTCCTGAAATACCACAATTGGGTCAACTCATCGAACTCCTCTCGTGATATCGGCAAGATTCTCGTACCATTTGGCTAATTGGTTGAATTATGGTGCTTTCGGAGAGTGGTGGCGGTGTGTACGGCTCTCCATCCCGCTCAGACGACGCTCGGATTATCTCTAGCACTCACAGATCTGATCAGCACCCGCGTGAACGTCGTCTGTCGAGCTTTTCAAGACTCACCGAATGCCCGGGCGAACCGGAGGAACCTGCTCATGCTCAAAGCAATGCTCGTATCGACCTCGATGAGACTGTGACCGGCAAAATGCGCGAAGATTTGCTTGAACAGCCACAAGAACTCTCGCAACAGCTTCAACACGTGTATCTGCGAGACGTCTGGCGCTAAATTCTGGGTCGTGATCACCTTGGCACGCGCAATCACGTGCACTTTGATGAGTGCCTCCAATGTGTCCGGATTAAGGGGTACATTTGGTTCAAGGCGTTGCAGGAGAAGCTCACAGGCCACAAGCCACTGAACGAAAGTCATGTGTGCACGTTCTCGACGGTGGTGTTGCTCCTGTGGATTGGTGCCTCGTGTTGCTGTCGCGTAAATGCTGTCAATGTCGGGATCGGTCAACGGAGGTGACACAAGCGTGTGGAGTGTACAGTCTTTGACGAACTTGGCGAAGTTGCTGCGAGTCATTGTCGCCAGGTTTGTGATGCTACCTGCCATAGTGTAGTAAGCGAAATGCCGGCGAAGCGTCGAATTCGTGAGCAGTCGTGCGTGTCGTGACGCATCCAAGGCGAATCCAGATGTCTGTCGCTCGTGGATCCGATGGGCTGACGGTGTATGGACGTCCCGACAATTGTGGTAACGCAGCGTAAGATCCGTGAGGAGCGTGTATTCGGTCGTTGTCTGCACGTGGTGTGTTGGCGCCATGAGGATCGAGTCCAGCACATTCACCTGCCGACCGGCTGCTTCGAGGCGCTGACGAAACAATACTGGATCTCGAAGACCACAGTACGTGATGAAGTTGGTCAAGCACTCGTAGACATGCTGTTCGTTCTCGTAGGTGGCAACCAAAGTCTCGCAGATCTTGGTGAGTGCGCTGTTGGAGTCGGTAACGACGAATTCTCGCTTGGCTCGTGCGATTTCTTTCTTAAGGACGTCAATTTCTATCTGAACCGACTCGATTTTCGCGACTAGAGCGGCTCGATCGAAGCCCGACGCCACTCCTTGCAGGGTTTCTTGGTGGTGATGCAGTTTATCTTCCAAGGAGAGCATTCGCACAGTTTTGGCGGCGATTTCTCGCTCGATCCCGCGGTTGACATCCCGAATTGTTGTGACAAAGTGGTCGCACGTGATGTCGTCTTCTTCATGATTTGTTGATGCGCGGTGAGATGGGTGACTCGATTGCTTCGTTGCGACCGCGGACTGCAAAATGGCTTGTTTGAGCAGTCGAGCACTCGGTTGACGCGCTTGCTCCACGAGATGAAGCACCTCGTTTGCGTGTATGACGCCGTCGCTGTCCGTGTCCAAGATGGTGAAGCTTCTCACTACGTCATCTTCACGTGCAGCTTCCACCAAGACCCGATGATACGCTCGTGCGTGGACGTATTCGTGCTGAGCAAGCTGCCCATCGTTGTTTAGGTCGCATCGGGTAAAGAGTTCTTGGATTTCCCATTCGGAAAGCGTCGGAAAGTCGTCTCGGAAGAGCCGAATCGCGTGAGCAGCAGCGAGGGAGCGTGTCTTGTTTGCATTTGGGTTGAACGCGGCGAATCGACGATGCAGAAGCTGAACTTCGTCAGGGCTGAGTATGCTCTCAGGATCTAGCGACGAAGGATCGAGACCTGATCGAGAGAGCGAAGCTTCCGCTGGCGTCGACGGGGGACTCCCAAAGCCTTCCATCATGGTACAGTCTACGGTCTCAATGAGGTGTGAATGATGATCTATTTATGCAGCGCAGTGTGGAGGTGGGTGCTGGGGATTTGTTTATATACATATCCTACTGGCAAATTCCATCGGACCCTCACTCGACGACGTACCAGTCCTGCCAGAGCTGGATGAGAGTTTCTAGCGCCAATCCGTTGTACGAGCCAGCACAGAGACCGATAATTGCACACAACGAGGCGATCATTCCGGCGACTTCTTTTTGGTACTCTGAGCATACGCTTGGAGCAAGGATCATGGCACTCGTGGCAACGTAACCCGTGGTGAGTCCCAAGAGCACGACCGCGACGATGACCAGCACATCGGAGAACGGACGGACCAATGCAGCCAAGAAGAACGGCAGAAAAGCGAGCTGGAAGCACCAAGGGAGATGCAGCGTCGTCACATCGAAGTACATGACGCGGATCGGGAGGTTCTTGCCCACGAGATCGCCCAGGTTGTAGCATCCGACCAATACGATAGGGAACCAGTCGGCCAAGTCGAGCGTCGTCGAAGGAATCGCTGAGATGAGACCCGGAAAGCACGAAAGGCAGACGAAGTACGAGAGGAAGAGTGTGAAAAACGGAATGGCCGCAGTGCGGAAGACTGTGAGGACCATGGACGACGTCTCTGGGGCTTCCATGTCGTCGAAATCAGTATCCGCTTCGGTGGATCGTGCCATCGAGTTGTTTCGTCCAATGCGTTCGACTGTTGTCGCCTCCGAGTCCGCTTCACTCCGGCGGCCTAGCAATGGACTGCGTTCAGACATCTCACTTCGGTGAGTCACCATTGGACTACGTTCAGATACTGCCGATGGGAACATGAACGTCTTTCGTGGGGAGCTCGTGAGTGGCGTCGCGGTGGGCGAAAACACTGGACCAGCGACTGGCGTCTCGTGCTGGACAATTGTGTACTCGTGAAGCATTGGCTGAGCGTACTGCGTACACTTCATCGCGGCGTAGAGCACCCAATTAATCGCCACAATCAAGAACGAGACGGCAAAGAAGACACCCATGGAGATCTTGGCGTAGTACAACCGTAAGGCCACCTCCTCTGGATCTGCTACCGAGCCAATCGAGTCGCTTGCAGGGAGCTCAAAGTACCACTTGAGACCAAGTCGTACGAGGAAGAGAAGGATCGCGCAGAAGCCCTTGCCACCGTCGAGTGCCTGGATGAACAATGGACCGAAGATTCCTGCGAGACCGTAGACGGTGGACTGCAAGATCGAGGAACTGATCGTCGAGCCGACCAACGCAATGATCGTCAGAGCATACGCGGCTGGGCGATGGACGGGCAAGATATTGACAAGCGGCAGCACCACCATGAACGCCAGGTACAACCCAATAGAGCCATGCACACGTGCTTCCAATGGTAACTGTCGCCCCACGAGCACCATGAAGAGACTGATAACCAGTAGCGTCGACATGTTGACCACCGGGAAGACGAACCCCACGCGATCGTCTGGATACTTTTGCGTGAAGAAGTCGAGACAGAGCGTGATGGAGGACCACATGGCGACGCAGGACGCACCGACAAAGAAGAAGAAGCCGTAGGTGACGGCGAAACCGACGCTCCAGCCACTGGTTTCCTCGACCGCCGTGAGCTCTTCGTCGCTGTTCACATAGTCGAGGTCGAGCGTGAGGTTGAGCTTGCGCTGGGGCCGTGCGCGTGGCGGCGACGAGGCTTCGAGATCCATGGCGTTCTTCCGCAACGGACGCGCTGGCTACTGACGCCGGCCATTGGTTCCCAAGTATCTTCGAGATGAGCTCTTGCCAAAACACGGTGAAACGGGAGATTCAAACCATGGTATGGTGTTAGTTAGTGTCGACCACATCAATTAGGACCTCAGGGTGGGTAAACTTGAATATTAGGAAACAAGGGTAAGTTTGAGGAAAAGATGAGTACGCTGATTGTTTATCACTGGAAAGGTTTGCCATAATTGCCATCGTGCGATAACCTCACGGGAACGATCACGCGGTGTACGAGGTAGGGAGAGCGATGATAGAGGAGTCTTTTTGCGGAAAGTCATCGTTTGCTGGGTACGAACACGCGTTGACGACGTGTTTGCACGACGCATCAGGGATGTGAGCTATCGAACCTACAACTGAACGGTAGCGTTCGCTCTGGCATACAAAGATCAACCGGCAAAGCAGCACCTGAATTGGTCGTGTTGCTCTTCTACCCCAGTGCCTGTCGACAAAAAAAGATGCAAGCCTGTGGCTTGCATCTTTTTTTGCCGACGGGTGGCTGACCAGCCAGCAATGGCACTGCCACATACTCCACACCAAGGCGGTCAATAATCAAGAAGGATATGGTGTTGATAGAGTTATGGAGACGTACAAGGGCTCGAATGTCAAGTGCAGCGGCAACGCAGAGGGTGGCAAAGAAATCTACTGTCCGCGACAAGTCAAGCAATAACAACCCTAAGATCTGCGTGTGGCTGCCGGGCGTGACCAAAGGCGAGTCCAAGGAGTTGGGTAGTGGTCCCAATATAACTACAAGTGTGCAGCGAAGGATGTGATCGCGAGCATCCTCTGTGCGACGTGGCCTTCGCTATAGTAGCACTATTCTAGTTCGTCTCATTGTTTGATTGACATGATCCCACCTCCAATAAACTGAGAAGAGTTATTATGACAGTAAAGTTTGTTCCTTTCCGGATTTCCGAACACTGCACAGCGTCCGAATTCCCACGCACTGTTTAGATATATGATCAAGCACTCGGCAAAGCACGCCATATCTAAACAACGTCCGCAAACGCGTGAATCCAAAGCGCTCAATCTCCTTTTCTAGGTGTCGCCCCAGAACACGTTGCGACTACCGCAATCCTGCCAATATGCATGCGATATAAATTTTGGAGGGTAAACAATCTACCGTGTTTTGATTTAGACCCACTCAACCAATGTGGACCACGTCACCTACACAATTGGTTTCCCGCCCACGTCGACGGCAACCACCATGGTGAGTGTGGAGAAGACGACGACGACGGCGTCTGTGGCGCCCCATGGGCCCTCATGGGCCGACGGGTTCATGGATATCCTCGCCAAGTACGAGCGCAATAGCGAGCGCCAGCTTTACGGTACGAAGACGTGCGGTTAGACCTCAAAAATGGCGTTTCTAAGGAGCAGAATGGGTCGACAGTGTATGGTATTAGCGCGTCACGATGCCCCATTTGCCGTCATCGCGTCAAGACCGACGGAACAGCTTGTGAGAAATGCGGACAGACCGTGTCCAAAAAGAGCGGTGCGTAGACGGCTTTCCCTTGATGTGGACGATCTTGTGGGGTGACCTGGCATGCTGTCTGTAGAAAAGTGCACGCGATGCGCCAAGTCCAAGCCTGAGCTGTGGTGCTACGAGTGCGATAAGTATTTTTGCGAGGTTTGCCACAAGAAGCCGCATACGCTGATGCTGGGCGGCGAACCGCAGCTCCAACACAACTGCTATCCAATTGATGGTGCGTATCGAAGAGATCTTTCCGTCTTCATCGATGAAGATGTTGACTGCATCGTTTGATTCTCGTCTAGGATCCAGCGGCAAGTTGTTCCGTCATGGTTCATGGTCCTCGAACCTCTTGGCGATGACCAAGGACGCCCGGAAACAACAAGTGAAACGGGCAAACGACTTGAAAAGCAAAGGCCCTCGAGTACCTGAAGGCCCTCGAGTACCTGATGAAGAGAGCAACGGAAGCGAGCGAGATCTTTCGCCTACGAGGAAAAAACAGGAAACAGCAAAGAGTACACAGCCAGCATCTTGTGCACAACCAGATGTCGAGGCTATTCCGGCTCCCCAGAGAGACCGCCGCGCCGCTCAACCTTCAGTTCCCCAACAACGCCAAGCAGCAGATAAACGGAGAGCACCCTCTTCAAGCCCTGAACGCCCTCAACCTATTCAGAAGGAGAAGACGCCAGTTGAGCAGAGTAAGTGGCCTCGCGATCCACGACAGAGAGGCACAGAGCGACCTGCTGCGTCTCCTCCTCATACCTCGAGTGATGGAGTGGCTGCTCCGCCAAAGGCCCCTACACCAGTGCGACAGCGAAGTCCGAGTCCAGCACCGACGCCTCAGCCGCATACTACTGTGCAAGCTCGCTCGTCATCTCCTCGTACAAGATCACCATCGCCTTCAATGACCACTCCAACACCGTCACCAACCACTTTAGCGCACGATCGATCCTCGGACTCGCAGCAGTCGAGAAAGCGGAAAAGCCCGGGAGCAGACAGCAGTCCGACTGTTGCTTCTTCAACAGAGCCTGCCCCGCAGTCGATCCCGCCTCCTCAACAACCTGCCTCGCATCCAAGTGCACCTGCGTCAGGACTCCCACCAGTGCATGCCTCGACGAACTCGCAACGACCTCCTCCTCCAGGAGCAGATGGAAGGAGTCTCTACGTACAAATGCGAGTCAAGCATGGAATGCATTCTTCATCCGCTTCCCCTCAGTCCGTAAAGTCGGAGCCTGCTAGTGTGGCCCCCTCAGGTCCAAGCGTCCAGTCGGCCCCTGCTCCATCCATCCAACCCGCAGCTCCATTCTTTGGAGCAGCAGCCGCAGCTTTGAGTGAAGCTTCAAGCCATTCAGTGCAGCATGAGCCAGTTCAACAATCGACTGCGCCGGCCCCAGCTGTGGATTATGGCATCTACAACTCCTTGTTTGAGCGAGTCGAACTGCCACCGGCGCCCGTGGTGGATCTCACTGCGACCTCGCCGTCTGGCTCAACAGCTATTGAGGATCCGCTCAAGGTTGCAGTGATCGAAGAGTACGACCGCTGCAACGAGTACACGCTTAAGATCGAGGCCAAGATCACGAGTCTGAACGCCGCAGTACGCAAAGCCTCGCTGCAAGACGTCAATATGGCCGCTAAGATCAATGAGCACATTATCGGATACCGACAGACTTTGGAGCGTGCCATCGAGATGCGGTATCGCGCGTTGGCCAAGGTTGTGCTCTTCTCCCCTGATGTGCGGACCCAAGCGAGAAGCTTCGAACAGCAGCAGCTCGGCGACGTGCCGCATGTGCTGACTGCGTGCCACAACAAAAGCGCGCAAATCGCGATCGCGCTCCACCAGATGCAGAAGCACCTGGTCGATCTCCGCCATCGGATCGACCGGGCCATTGCGAGTGGCGACCCGACTCAGCTCATGCAGCTTCAGACGCTCGGCAACCAGATCACGGAGACGGAGCAGCAGATCCGCCAAGCCAAGAAGGACCGCGACAGCCAGTTTGTGCTCATGGTCCAGTTCAGTCGCAGGCTCCGCGAGACGGTGCAACGCGAGGCTAACGCAAGTGTCAAACCACCACATTAATAATGATAACAACGACTTCGTGAACACAGAGACAAACTCTCGACCAGCGTGTTCGCACACGCAAAACGTGTGTCCACTAGGCAGGACCTACCTCATCATGGCGTGACATCGAGTAGTATGGCAGCATAGTAAACCGCATGATACGGGTGGAGGTGAACACCAGGTGACTACGAACAATCCAACATCTACAGCTACTCGTCATGATTCGTTTCGTCAAAAAGGGTGATGTTGAAAAACATCAGGGTTGGAAAAGTGATCAAGTGGTCACCGAGGCAAACACACTCAAACACCGCGCGCTAAGACAGTCGTCTAAACGCGACTTGGTTACTTGCGCTGACAAGACGCTTAGAAGTCCTGGCTGGCCGAGGACTTGCCCTTCTTGCCGACCGAAGCGCTCTTCTTTGGCAACAAGACGCTGTGGATGTTTGGCATGACACCACCCGAGGCGATGGTCACGTCACCGAGCAACTTGTTCAATTCCTCATCGTTGCGCACGGCCATCTGGATGTGGCGAGGGATGATACGCGTCTTCTTGTGGTCACGAGCGGCGTTACCAGCCAACTCGAGGATTTCGGCACAGAGGTACTCGAGGACGGCGGCGAGGTACACTGGGGCACCACCACCGATACGCTGGGCGTAGCGGCCCTTCTTCAAGTAACGGGCGACACGACCCACAGGGAACTGGAGACCAGCCTTCGCCGAGCGCGTGCTGCTCTTTCCCTTCTTACCACGTCCACCAGTAGCGGCCTTGCCCTTGCCCGACATTGTTGTTCTTGAGTTTGTTCGACTTGCGGAGAATTCGATTGTGAGTGTCGCCAATGCCGCCAAAATGCGCGCCACTGGTACCATGTACCATTCTTCAAGCGAGCCAAAGCGGATTCTCGCCACTCGACTCTGATTGGCTGTATCTAAAATATCGTCCTCTGATTGGCGGGATTTGAAATACAAGCCATCTGATTGGCGGGATAGGCGTTCGAGCCGTGAAAACAAACGAGGATGGGAGGTGGGTGAAGGTTGCACGAAGGTGACACCAGCGCCGCGATGGCGCGAGGAGCTCACAACTGAATTTGCTTCCAAGGAACCAACTCAAGCACTCAAGAACAACAATGTCGGGCAAGGGCAAGGCCGCTACTGGTGGACGTGGTAAGAAGGGAAAGAGCAGCACGCGCTCGGCGAAGGCTGGTCTCCAGTTCCCTGTGGGTCGTGTCGCCCGTTACTTGAAGAAGGGCCGCTACGCCCAGCGTATCGGTGGTGGTGCCCCAGTGTACCTCGCCGCCGTCCTCGAGTACCTCTGTGCCGAAATCCTCGAGTTGGCTGGTAACGCCGCTCGTGACCACAAGAAGACGCGTATCATCCCTCGCCACATCCAGATGGCCGTGCGCAACGATGAGGAATTGAACAAGTTGCTCGGTGACGTGACCATCGCCTCGGGTGGTGTCATGCCAAACATCCACAGCGTCTTGTTGCCAAAGAAGAGCGCTTCGGTCGGCAAGAAGGGCAAGTCCTCGGCCAGCCAGGACTTCTAAGCGTCTCACCCTTGCGATTTCTGACGCAAGTCAATTCTGTCAAGGTGTCATCACGGTGGCTCTCGACGATTTCTTCAATCGGAATCGGGTGCGCGCTCGTCGCGTAGCCTAGTTCTCGATTTCTCCAAACTGATGTTTTTTAACATCACCCTTTCTGATGAAACGAATCATGTAAACAGCTAGGTGTAAAGTAGTGATCAGTCTCCTCCTCTGTTTTCTGTACTGACGAGTGCTGTGGGCGAGCCGCGGAGGAGAGCGAAGAAGGTTCCTCGCCTACCGACGCATGTCCGTCGACTCGGTGCCATGGCAAAGCAATGTCGAGCTGTTGGGCTTCGCGATCGCTATTCAACGGACACATGTACATTTTGATTTGAGAGCGACGCTTTTTCTCCTAGGCCGCCTCTGCGTTCCTAGTTTGGCTACAGCGGCACGACGAACCGGAATGGGATCTTGCGGTCGGGCGCGTGGCTACCGAACTCGTCAGCGTCGTCATCGAAGCGTACCAGCACATACGGCGCCCCCTAGAACAGCAACGTGAGCGAACAAGCCTCATAATCCATGGACAGACAGACGTACCTTTGGGTTGGGGACACGGACCACCGCACTGTAGAAGCTCGTCGTGTTGGGGTACATCGCCATCACATGCTGGTTCAAGGCGTAATGGATCCATCCATCTGTCTCCAAGCTGTCGGCCGGGAGGTCTTTGACTTGATCTCTTGGCACGACGTGATGCCTTCGCTCGGGTTCCGCTTGAGCTGTCTGCGTGCCGTTTGCGCCACCTTCTCCATCATCGTCCTCGCCTGTATCCACGTCTTCCACCACGTACATGCGCGTGAGGCTGTTGTAACTGATCACTCGGGCGAGAATCCACAGTTCATGGCTTCTCGCCACCTTGGCGGCGACATGACTGCCGACACTGAGGATTTCTTCGTCAAAGAAGCCTCGACGACGGCCGTTCGACGAGGTCGCCGTCGGCGTCGGCGTCACCACGTCGCCACTGCCGTCCAGGACACCGCGCTTGAGATCATGATCAATTGTGTCGATGCATTCCGTGAGTTGATCTCGGTGCTGGACGACGAGTCGATAGGCCAGCGAGAGCATGTGCTGGAGCTGCCTGGCGTATCGCTTGCGCATCGCCTCGTCGTCCTGCACATGCTGCAGCTTGGCGTAGAGACGGTTGATCTTCTTGGCAATCGGCTCCATGCCATTGTCGATCAGCTGCGTCACCATGAACGCGTCCAGCGCCGTCTGCGACGCACAACTCTCCATCTTGCCACGTTGTGTCACGGCATTCAACGGGAGCAGTCTACTGGCGTAATTATGAAAAGGATGAAGAGTAAATAGGTAGATATCTGAAATAGAAAAGTAATGTTGGAGGCTAGTGCATTTTGGCGGGAAAACGTAATTGTTTGAAATTTGGCTTTTGATTCGCTATAATTTGCGAATTGGACGAAGATGAGGAAAATGGCGCTCCTCAGTAGAGTTTGTCGAAGGATGGAACCTTGAAGCGCTGGACAGAGCCGTCCGTGCCACTGGTGAAGAAATAGTCGTCGGTTGCCACAGCGTCTGTGACTCCCCATGACGAGTTGGTCTACCAGAGCTCACGCGTCAGCATTTTCCTCACCACGACCTAGGCCAACAAATCCCCACGTACCACATTGATGGCCATGTTCGAGGCTGCATCACCGAGAAGATTTGATGCGGCATCACCCAAGAATGAGGGCTTCGCGTGCACTTTGCTGACGGACACGAGTTCACGGAAGATCGGAAGAGACCAGATCTTGACGTCGCCACTGGCTGACCCAGACAACACACATCGTCCGCTTGGATGCAACTCCAGCGTCGTGATCGCAGTCTCATGCGCGTTCGAGATGGTGTGGAGGACTCGACGCTGGCGAACATCAAATACGCTGATAGAGCCACCTTCACCACCGGAAATGACGAGTTGATGCGCCTGAGAAAAGGCGAGGGATGCAGCACCCGCTGGATGGCACGTCGGTGCAGCAATCAGGGCCTTCGACGAGGGCAACAGAAGATCCCACATGCACATACTCCGTTTGCTGGTTCACGACACAAAACAAAACAGTTAGTATGTGCACAAAATCACAGAGTTTCGAGGTCGCATACTCGGTGGATGTTCCCACTGTCGCGACGATTGTGCCTGAATTAATAAACTTGAGCGCTTTTGCCCCCTTGTCGTGACATTCAATCTCTCGATAGCACGCCTCGCGCTCCAGATTCGCAAATTTCCACATAAACAGACGACCAAACGTGTCGACGGCTCCCATCTACCCATGCATGAACGATCAGTAAATGCCAGCGCTGGTATGACTGACGCTCACAAAACGCACCTGCTGTCCGAGACTATCGAACTGGAGTCGCTTGATATCGCGCCGTGACGAAGTCGCTGGGCTTAATTGATACGTCTGCATCAGAGATACTATGAGCTCACAAGGAAAAAAATACAACACAGCAATAACGACACCTACCGTGACAACCTCCTTTGTCTGGAATTCGCAAACAGAGCTGAGGCTTTCGTACGACCAAAGGTGGATTTTACCTTTCTGGTTGCCCGACACGAACAGCGGGAGGAATGGATGCGACTCCACAGCACTCGGCTTGAAGCTTGGAGTCTTCATCTCACTCAAACCAGTCGCCGATAACAACGACGGTGAGTCAAGACCTTTTTGAGGGCTGTCTGTTGTCCCTCGAGACATGAGTGATGTATCAGCGCTTCGACGACGAGATACCGGAATGCCGCTGGTTCCAGCGTTGGTGTCTGAGAAAAAGGCGGCTTGGGGGTTCGCATACATACCCTTGAACTGGTATTTCGTTCCGTCTGAATACTCCACCGAGGCGGCACGACAGATACCCTTGCTGCTGCAAAGCACCATCTCGCCTGTCTCAGTCGATTGGTTGAAACATAAACTCTTGATTGAGACTTCGCTGCGGTAGATACAATTCGTACTGACGGTGATGGCCGGTGTGCTATGCTGGAAGCGCCTCTCCAAAAGATCCGTGATTTCAGCGGCTTTTCCAGCGCCGGCACTGGACAGGAGGATCTTCTGGGAGCGTGTGAAGACAGATTTCTTCGACGGGAAATCGGGCAAATGCCCCCAGCTGATATCTTCTTTGATCTTCTCACTGCAACACTCGAGCTGGGAGTTGATTCGAAGCAACAACTCATCCTTGTCGGCAAATATCTTGAGAATCAACAACCACGGGCACCGATCACAGCTGCATCGCAAGAGCTGACGAGATTCTCGTCTGTCTCGATGGTTAGGAGATATCACATTTGCCATCCCTGCTGCCGTCGGAGAGATTGTAGGCGTCCCACCTGAGTTGTCCTTGGAGCTTGCTCCTGTCGGTGTTGAGGGACGTTGTAAATCAAATGGCCGGAAGTACGACTCAATGAGCTCACAAAGCAGTAAACGTGTGGCATACTTGGACATATTGGCGTTGTGGGTGATCCACGTTTGGACAAGCCGTTTGGCTAAGGTTGTGCTGAGCGCATGTGGATTCGCTCCATCCACTGCAACACGACTGATATGGGTCGGCATTCCACTGACCGCCAACATTACAGACAGTGTCCAATATTGGCAGTACGTAAATTGGGAAGCTGCAGGAGGCATGAGATCAAGGCGATTCGTCCGGACTTCTTCGACAAAGAGATTCAAATCCCGCTGGAGCATCTGGATCACTTGATATAAGACTGATATATCTTGCTGTAATGAAGGAAGTGGTGGACCTGCACTGGCTTCTGCGTCAGCCCCCACGCGAGAGGTTGAACAGTTGGCACACACATCAGCGAGCGAGATTTCCTTGATTTCGTCAAGAACCTTCTTCGGCAACGAGTCCATGTGCGGGAAGATCGCAGTTAGTGCTCGATGCAGGCAGCACGGGCTCTTGATGTAGCGGCAGCAGACGCAGATGATGCTGTACACGGAGGCTGAGATGACTCGAATATACTCGGCACTTGAATGAAACACACTTCGCTCCTCTGTCGGTTTGGCAAAGTAGTAGGCAAGCCAGCAAAGCAGACTTTCGGCGGAAGTGAGGAGCTCTGAGCACAGTTGGTCGATACGTCGTGAATGGAAATGCGTCGTTCCAAGAGTCGTCAGATCTCCCGATGCAATCCACGAGAGGTTGTCGACAATCTTTTCAATCAGCTGAGGGAGTGGATTCGACATCGGAGATCGCGCTGGGTCCTTCGACGACCATTCTTGCAGAATGAAATCGAGTAGGTAGTTCTGGTCGGAATGACTCAGAGTCTCGACTACTGCCGAACGGAGCGCTTGCTCCACTGTGTCGTCCTTCGATTTTTCGATCTCATCGATAGAGAATGCACCACTACGCCGGATGAGGCACATTATTTCAGCTTTCAGCCGCTGCTCGATAGGCAAACTGGATTCAAATGACGCCCGCTGATTCAATGACTGACTGATACGCTTCGCCGTTGAAATTGCTAATGAGACGGTCTGCTCACTGATGATGTTGCAAAGAATTCGGTTCCGAATCGAAAGGAAGGTACCTCGAAGGGAGGAATCGGAAGCGTTGTCTCGGCAAAACTGCTTGAATTGCTCAGCAAAGTCTCGTTGCTGATACAAAGCCATCACGTTCCAGCCGCTTCCAACGAGTCGATTCAGCGTCAATGCTTGTGTGCGTACCATCTGCGTCTTGATTGATGTCGACAGTGGACGTATGATCGGCCGAAGGAAGCGAACCAAATCGATCGCCCCCAGGAGGCTCTGGCCAAAGACACCCCAATAAAGGCGAGAATCACCAAGCTGAGATCCAGTCGACGGCGGACCGTCGAAGACACACCGCATCTCCACCTTTGGAACGGTGAGGAGACACTGAATCGCATTCGCTGTCTCCCCAATGTAATACTTGACTAAAAAGCACATATAGATGTCGCCACAACGTTGTGCCTTCTCAAACACCGTAGTCTTCAAATATTCTTTGCATACGTCTTTGCAGTTTGAACCGGTCCGACCACCATCGGCACCAAAGCTTCGAAGGCTTGTACTCAACCCAGTAAATGAGGCATCGTTAAAGGCGTTATATCCACCCGATTCATCACCTTGCCCGCCGAGATCCCACTTCTCCGATAGTCGAGCAATCAGGAAGGAGAGAACGAGGGATGGATCCTCATTCTCGATGACTGACATGGCTTCTTGAACTTTACCCCCAAGCAAGAAGAACGTCGCGGACAATTCGTATCGACACTTGGCTTTCAGCACATAAGCATTCTTCACAGCTGCAATCTTCCAGCGTTCTTCTGAAAAATCGTTCCGTAGTAACTCCGCAATCTTCTTCTCGTTGCCCATATTGAAGAGATTCGACAAGAGTTTGATCTTCCCCAATAACACGTACAAGAGAGCCACGCGGAACGGATCCCTTGTCGAGGCGTATTCGGCCTGAGCCACTTTCTCTGCATACTGAGTTAGACGAGTCGCGCTCTTTACCCAAAACGGTAGCCGAAGCTGGGTCAGATCCTTCATACTCAAAGTCATTGTCGGTGGGAAGCATTCTTCCAACAACTCAGCTTGGCAATCGCTGACAGCAGCCCACGCAATTTGTTCCGAGCAAATACCAGATGGCGAGGAATCGCTTGCATCCGCACTCTCCAACTCTACACTATTTTTCGGCCCGACGTCACTGCTCTTGTACGGCCACATGAGGCTTGTGATGAATCGGAGGGCTGCTTCATCCTTTGCTTTGCCTGTGTTGCGCTCCCACTGGATGATCTTCTTCGCGTTCTTAATGATGTTCAAGAAAACCGGTCGGTAGCTGTCGGGAACGAACGCGAGAAATCCCTTGTGTTCGTCGAAAAATGCGAGTAATCCATCCGATTCTAGTTCAAGCTTGTCTGGGACTTGACTTGCCTCGGTCGACGATGTAGAGTCAGAAGATATGGCCGGAACTCGAGGGGCAAATAAGTCCTCTGCACGATCTCTACCGAATCGCCTCGAAGAACCAAAATCCATGGCAAACAAATCACTCGCTCTTGCAGGTGCCGACGAGACGGCAGCGGCTGCGGTACCTTGAGAAGCACCTTTACCATTCCTATACGTCAATGGTCGTTCATCCTCTTGAGTAGTATTGACTGGTTTCCCGAACAAATTTTCCAGCTCCAGAAGTGGGAGGTTCCGCAAATCAGCATTCTCTGTCATCTTGAGATAGCACGTTTTCTCGTGCTCAACGATGCTTTTCCGGATATGAACGACAATCTGATCCAGGCTTTTGAATGATCCACGCATGAGCAAGAACAATAACGTCAACGGATGCACAGCGTTGGCGATCACACCGGATAACACAGTTTGGGAGCTTTCTGGAGTGACGAATTGAGAGAAATCCTTCAAATCCAGCCTTGCGATGCCTGCGTCAAGAGCCACCAAGGCATTGGGATACGCTTGCATGGATGAAAGACCACGTGGCTTGATATCAAAGCGACTTGAGCTCCATCCGAGCTTCCACGAACCTTCAATCGAAGTACTATCCAGTTGGATAACTCCGATAGAACTAGATGAGAGAAACATGAGTTGTGACCCACTTGTTGTAGCTGTCGGTGGTGTCCATTCCAACGAGACAATCGCGCCGAACTTTTGTTGGGGAAGAGTCACAACCGATTCGTGCCAATGGTCTAGTAATGACAGAACACATACTCGGAAGTCTCTCTTCGTGGTTGACAACTCCTCGAGCAACAGTGCTGCTCGACCACACGCACTCAGCGACATGCGATGAAACTTGAACTCGTCATTGTTCACGAAAAACTGCATATTGTCTTGGTTGCTGGTGTCGGTGTGAGATGCATTCGAAGCCTTCAGCATTTCTGAAACATTGATCGAGTGCGCACATGTCAGCTCGTTCAGATCTTCCATATCTCTGAAACACCAAAGCTTGAACTGTTGATCAGTGTCGACGCTACTGAAGCTTGAATCGTACAGATCAAGGGAGGGTGTCGGTGAAATCGTCAGCAGCGAGCTGGCCGGAATATCAACTTGAACTCGGCGGAAGAGTTGCATGGGGTCAGTTAAAGCGACTGCAGATACGTCATCACCGACTCCGTTAGGCTCGAATGAGAATACCCACACAATCAATGCAGATCCCCCAGGTTTTAAACCCACAAGCATACAGAAGTCCTTCAGTACTTCGGGCTCCGATGCAGCAGGCGCGGAATAAAATATGCTCGTCGGCGCAGCTGACCACGCTTTCTTTTGGGATGGAGACACTCCGACCCTAATAAGCTGGATTATTCCATCGGCCTCTGCGTCTTCCTCTGAGAAGAGTAGCTTCGCTGAAATGAAGTTCACGCTGCGATTCGGGTTGGTTCCAACTAACCCAGTAGGCACCGGTGAATTACTTGGACTCTTTGCACTCTCACACGAAAGCATGCTTGCATGAATCTTTCCCTCCGAGAAGAAGAAAAGAATGCCTTGTTCTTCGTAGCAAACGCTATGTGTTGCTGAGTTCGCGATGGAATGAGCTCGACAGCCGACACGCGGTTTCTGCAACGATTTTCCGGTCCGTAGTACCTCAACTCCATCGTAGAGATGAGCAATAGCAACCCGCGACGATGCAGTAGCTACTGACACCCCGGACGATGAGCCATACGCCAGAGATCTCACCTTTGCGAGAGGGAGGGACGAAGTGGCTCTCTGAGTAGGCGTTACTGCAGCCATGACGGCAGGGCTTACGTCACAAACTTCGCACATTTGGACAGAATACGACGCCATTGCACGAGAATCGCGAGCTCCGAAGACAGTGCTTTCGGCCTGAAATTTTAGACGAGCGATCTTCGCGTGGCGTTCTTCTCGCTGCGGCTGCTCGCACGATTCATTGAGTGAATGAATTTCGATTGAGAGTGTTTCTCATCCACGGTAACTCACCTGAAAAACGATCTCGACGATAAAGGTTGACGAGCCATTCTCGCGATCTACAGAGCATGCATGAGCACGAACCGAGGTCAAAGTGTTTTTGGATCGTGTACAGACCTTTGTAGTCGGATGAGCAAATGCTGTAGACTGTTGCATCGACCAGCTGCTCACGGAGACCGCTAAATACGCATAGTAGAGCAACACGAGGGGCGACAGCCTAGCTCAAGCACGGAATAAAGTTAGCCCATGGACCAATTCTCAAGAATTCATCCGATTGCGTACCGAAAAATGAACTGACTCGACTCGAAACAAAGAGAAATCGCCGTTTTCGTGGACTGCGTACGCCAAAGTCACAACGAATGTCTTGTTCAACGGTGTATTTCCGTTCAAATGCGTTTCTCCCGAGTGCGTATCAGCAATCATCCCCCTTCGATCACCGAGTAACTTCGAATGAATCTTCCCGATACCATCCATTCGTTGATTCGTGAGTTCATTGCGGCGGACTTCGTCAATACTTGCGTATCCGTAGTGAAACAGCGACAGTGCTGAAAGGACTGTGTTTCTTTCTAAGAGCGCATCCGTGATAGTCATGGGCGCTCGTGGTGTAGGTCGTCCCCAATTGTTCTGCACAAGCCCAAATGACCGCAGTCGACTCGCCAAAACATGTTGCAAGCTTCCATCGTCAACACGTTCGCTGTCAACAGTACAAGATGAAGACAGGAGGAAGTCCTGGGTGGTGAACCGACGCCAAAGTACGAAAGATCGGTGTGACGACGCCACATGCTCCCGCCAGATCGAGATATCACCGTTTTTATCCAGTGCGTAAAGCATCTCGACTCGGGGCATCAATGGATCATGGTGCCGAATCTTGTACGAATGCCAGTTCTTTGCCCACTGCACACTCACGAGCGCTCGTTGATGCGGGAGAAATAGTGAGATCGGTTTTCCGTCGTGGGCTAGTTCTCCTATGGACCAAACCTTGAGAATCCGATCATGTTCTCTCGCTGACGCGACGTATCGACCGGTATGCGTCACATCAAAGTGCCAAATACGGTGCTCAGGCTCTCCGATGTTGAAGCTATGCTGTAAATATGCTTGTAGACCGGACTCTTCGACGATTTTCCACACCGAGATCTTCTCGCCCGCACCGACAAGCAAGAGATCATCACCACTCTCCACCCACTTGACTCGATCCAAATGTTGGTCTTCGCTGCGCCAGCGGATGCTCTCCTTCCACGTTGGCAGCTGCAAATACAAATGCACTTTGGCGTACTCATTGCTTACGTCCGTGGACGTGCGGCCAGTGAAAACACTGGGACGTCGCTTGGACACTGGCTGAAGATCGGCGTCGCTTGTCTTGACGGCCAGTTTCGACGCCATCGCCGTCGCTGCCGCCGCTGCCACGGGTGTCGTTGTCGGCGCACCCGTCGGCGTTAGCAGTACAATCCGTTTGTCGTCGATACAGAGCGCGACGGCACCCCGCGCCACGCGTTTCCCTATCGGATTGAACGCGACGCAGTTCACTTTGGCCTGGACACTCCACACTTGTCGCAGATCAAACTGCGAGCAGCGCTTGGCTTCACTGCGCGGGTTGTTGTGGATTGCTTGCTCGTGGTTCTCGCTCAGGATGACAAGAAACGTGTCGACGGCGTAAAACATGTACCTCGTGCCGTCGAACGTCGCCGTGCAAAAGCGTCGCCTTGACACCTCGGACGGCAGCAGCGCCGGCGAGGCGACCGCCACCATGCTTTCCTCTAGTCGTAGCACCATCTCCCACGTCGTCAAGCCCCGTAGAAGCCGAGCAAAGACGCATTCACCAGACGCGTCCGGTCCCCCTCGTAGCCACTTCAACTCGAGTGAAGGAACACCAGGTGTGGCTACCGTACTTAGCGCAATCTACATTGTGGTCCACATCGAACCATGCTAAGTGCGTGTATGCTGAGTGAGAGGTAAAACTATGCTATAATAGAGGTAATCCTAAGTTCGCATGGGCCCTCGAAAGGACACGAGGGTATCCATGGAAGCGTCACACTGGTCATTCGTCTCGTTCTCGTCGCTCTCATGCCGCCTCGGAAGCCTTTAGGCTCGCCTACCAAGGGCAAGAAGACCAAAGACGCCAAGCAGAGTGGCTCGGGCGATGGTGCGGACAAGGATCACGCACGGTCGGACGCCCAGGGCGGCTCGAACCCCGACGGCGACGACGTGGACGCGTACAATGAGCCGGTCAAGAAGATTGTGATCCCGGACAACCAGCTCAAGCTGTCGGAAGCAGAACTTAGAGAAGAATTCTCACGGGTCCTGACGGCCAATGACCCGAATGTGCCCAACAACATCACCAAGTACAACTACAAGGAGCGGACGTACAAGGTGGATCCGCCGGGGCCAGGGGATCATCTGTATGTGCACTTGTGGGCCGATGGGAGCATGATCCACAAGGAATCGGAAGACGCCAAGACGCAGGCGGCGTTTGACCAGAAGCGTGCAGAGGAAGAGCGCGAAGCGAGGGATCTCGCAATCAAACAGGCCAAGGAAGAGGCCGAGTCCAAGGGCGAGAAGATCGACGAGGCCTCGTTCCAGTTTGAGAGCGGCAAGAACCAGTTCAACTACAGTGAGCGCGCGGCGCAGACGTATACGAACCCTCTGCGTCATCGCTCGGTGGAGACGGAGCCCCCGCCAGTTGTGAGTTTCCAGGCGACGGTGACCCAATGGGAGATCTATGACACGTTCATGGACGCATACGAGCAGCAACAGCGCGAGCAGATCCAGTTACAGAAAGTGGCACAGAAGAAGGAGAAGGATGAGAGTGGGGCCAGCGAGATTCTCGCACCTGCTGCGACTGGTGGCGGTGGGGGCGCCTCTGGGGCAGCAGCGGCGAATGGTAAGGGCAAGGGGGACGATATGGTACATTCGGCCGCCATGGGCAAGACACTGCGGATCATCGAGCGCATGGTGAACCAGAACGCGGACGACGAGATCTTTCATGATTTCAAGTACTGGGAGGATGCAAGCGACCAATTCCGGGAGGGTGAAGGCTCGTTGCTCCCGTTGTGGCGCTTCTCAAGTGAACGTGCCAAGAAGAAACAGGTGACCGCGATCTGTTGGAACCCTCGCTTTGCCGATCTCTTCGCCGTTGGTTATGGGTCTTACGACTTTCTCAAGCAAGGCAGTGGCGTTGTATGTTGCTACTCGCTCAAGAACTCGTCCCACCCCGAGTTTACGTTCACAACCGAGTCCGGCGTCATGTGTCTCGACTTCCATCCACAGCACCCTGCGTTACTGGCTGTGGGCTGCTATGACGGCACTGTGATTGTCTATGATGTTCGAAACAAGGCGAATCGACCGATCTACACGTCTACGATCAAGACGGGCAAGCACACCGATCCTGTATGGCAAGTCAACTGGCAGGAAGAAGACCTGGCCAAGGAGCTCAACTTCTATTCCATCTCGTCGGACGGACGCGTCGCCAACTGGATCATGAGCAAGAACGAACTCAAGATGGAGCCCGTGATGCAACTCAAAATCGTCTCCACTGCCAAGGATGACCCCGAGGAGTCTTCACTCACTGGACTCGCTGGCGGTTGTTGCTTTGACTTTAATCGATTCTCTGAGCATCTCTTCATTGTCGGCACGGAGGAAGGGAAACTCCACAAGTGTTCTAAGGCTTACTCCGGCCAGTACCTTGAGACGTACATGGGTCATCACATGGCTGTTTACTCTGTACGATGGAATCCATTCCACGAGCGTTGCTTCCTGAGCTGCAGTGCCGACTGGACTGTCAAGCTCTGGGATCACAACCTACCCGATCCGGTCATGTCTTTCGACTTGGGTAACGCCGTCGGCGACGTCGCGTGGTCTCCGTACTCGTCGACGGTCTTTGCTGCCGTAACGAGCGACGGCAAAGTGCATGTGTTCGATCTCGGCGAGAACAAGAATGAGCCTTTGTGTGAGCAAAAAGTGGTCAAGAAGGCCAAGCTCACGCACATCTCCTTTAACGTACAAGACCCGATCCTGTTAGTTGGTGATGACCGTGGAGGCGTCAACTCCCTCAAGCTCTCTCCGAATCTTCGAAAGATCGTCGGTGGCGAAGAGGATGGAAGCACTTCGAATGCGAGCGTCGTGGCAACAGCATCGGACTTCCGCAACGTCAAGGCGCGTTTCCGACGCGAGATGGAGAAGATGGACAAACTTCTGAGCGCCAACGACAACAAACTCGAGCGGTGAAGGGAGAAAGGAAAGGAGAAACATGCATTTTGGGTTTGAATTGAATACGTTTTGATCAGAATGTGACGGCGTCTTCACGAGCTAAGATGGTTTCACAAAGCACGGCATCACTACTTGGCGTGATGGCGAGTTCGTGCTGAGCAATACCCAGTGGTGTGAGGCCGTTATTGTTCTTGGCCTGAACATTGAAACCATGTTGTAAGAGCCACTGGCAGACTCGATACTGGCCGTTGGCTGCAGCCTTATGTAAGAGCGAGTCGCCCTTCTTGTCAAGCAAGTCGAGATTCACGTGCTCGGCATCGAGATATTCAAGGATATGCAAATGACCAAAGCGTGCGGCCCAATGTGCAGGCGTCCAGCCCATATAACCAGCACAATCTGGTGTGATATGACGTCGCTTGAGCGTCTCACACAGCTGACGGAAGAGTTCCAGATCACCTTCCTTTGCGCTCTCCATGAGCTCGTCGATGGCATCAAGATCACTCTCAGAGGGCAATGGCGAGCACAAATACTGGTCTGGCTTGAGGGAAATTTCGATCATACCAGCACCGATCGAGTCCTTGTGTTTGGCATTCGAAGATGGAGGCATCACTGATGCATCCAGCACCTCATTTTGGTCCTTATCTCCCTCTGGTACCAAATCATCATCCACGAGCGGCTCGTCCTTGAGTTCCTCCTGCTTTTCTTCCTCTTCGTCTTGGTTCCGATCATATATGGGCGACGGACAAATGCTCGAGGCTAGCTCCTTCTTGATGTCACTCGCCTCATCGCACGTCTGAAGATTTATACCCGACTCTCCGAGCGGCGGCATGGATCGCGTGAAGCTTAGCGTCATCTTGAGCACCATGGTGACTTATTGAAGTGTCTCGATGTGTCCGTTGTGACTGTGGATGAGCCCGATCGAACAAACCGACGGTCAGATCCAAATCGCATCACATCAGAATCCGGCGTCGCATCTTTTTGCCAAAAATACAGCCACTTATTTTCCGTCTCTATACTCTCTACTTGGTGCATTCACTCCTTCGTGCGTAAATACACGCCAAAATCCTCTTGGACGATCTCTTTCAGGCTCTGATACGACACGCTGATCGTCGTAGGCTTCTCGTCCGTATCTTCGCCACCTTCAACAGCATCCACAGGCGGCTGCTGGAACTCGGGACTGCTTGCACACGCCGCCTGGACAAGGGGGTTCTTCATGTCCATCTTGAGTCGATCACGGAGGATCTTGCCGACGTATTTGCTGTTCGCACGCGCAGTACAGAGCCCCAGTTGCTGCAAACAGAGCAGAAATGCGTCGACATTGCTGACTTCGAGACACGCGTTGTGCCAGCGCACTTCCACTTGTAGCATCTCACGTCGGGGATCCAGGAACGAGGCGTTCAATGCAAGTTCGGGCCATTCTTCAGCGTTTCCACCACCGGCGCGTCCGTAGCTCCCATCTTTGAGGATGTAGCTGAGCAAGTCTCGCTCACTCTCATTCGCCAACAAGGCGACAACGAGAGGCAGTGGTAATGTTGAGCAACGTGCAAACTTGCGGCCGACTCGCCTGGTTTTGGCCGCCGTGGACTGCGTCGTCGGTGTCGATGTAGCTGGCTTCACCGGTGAGTGCATGGCTGTGGATGGATTGAGATGTACAAGCGACTTGACTGCACCATCTTCTTCGTGAGGATATGCGAAGAACAACTCGTTCTCGGTTGTGAAGATCGTCGCAACGCTATCAGAGACCGCGAAGACGCCGCCATGCGGATTCTGCAGCGTTACGTGGGAAATGAAGCCGTCGTGACCGAACATCTCGTTGAAGCGCCGTACAATCTCCTTGCAAAGAGTCTGCACACTCTCACGAGGACTGATGGGCACACACAAGCGATGCTCCTCGACCTGAACCATGAGTCGAACAATTGACGGCAAAGCTGCTGCAAGCATCTCCATTTCACTCGGTGGTTCGCCAACCATTTCATCGACGTCAGGTGTCTCCACACGCGGCAATTCTTTCACCACCTCTTCTTTATCGACATCGTTCGGCTCCGCATTCTCGTCTTCGTTCACTGTCTCTTCAGCTTCTCCCTCCCTCCGTTCACCAACTTCCGCCTCATCCGGAGTACTCGTTAGCTCATCGTCAAGTACGACATCTCCCACCGTATCCTCGGTCGTCATTGTCGTGGAATCTCGACGTTTCGGAGTCTCATCCGTCTCAGGCTTGCGGATTTCAGTGTCCTTAATGACGTTGTCGCTTGAATTCATTTTCGTGGTGAGTAAATTCTTCACGGCGCTGTAACGAGGCAATAGTCGAGCCGCAGACTCCTTGGACTGCGTCGCAAATTCTGTCATTTCGGACTCGATCTTGTGTTGCTTAGCCTTGACATAGCGAGTGAGTCCGTCTTTGAACACTGAAGCTGCTGCGACCATCTTCTTTGGGTTCACAAGGTCGTCTGGCGATCCAAAGAGCGACGAGCTACTGAGTGTCTTGGTCTTCTTGAATTCCTCGGCTGCAACTGGCTCATGTGGCTTATGATTACGATCTGATTGTTCTACTGCTGGGTCTTCATCTTCGTGGGTCAGTCGTCGAAGTTGTTCGGCGACTTGATGCCGTTGGCGCGTCATAAATTGACGGAAGTTGGCCTGAATGCGTCGCGCTGCGTCAATCTGCATGGCTTCCAGGCGCTTGCGACGTCGTTCGCGCTTGGTTTCATAGTTAGGTGGGAGTGCTTCCATTTCTGTGGGTCCTTCTTCATACTTGTATCGGATCATGGCTGAGTTAATTAGCGCCCGAAAGTCGAAGTTGGTCTGCAGTGACAGATATCCAAGCTGATTGTCTACTACAGCTCCAACATGGCGGAATTGACCCTTGAAACGTGGTAGACCAAGGTCTATCGCTGTTTTTGGCTCGGCCAGTAGTGTTAACTCAACAGTTCGGAGCTCCAAGACAGCTAGAAACAGCGTGATAGCGTCCACTTGCACAGAATCAGCCACATCTTGTAGCTTCGCTATCGAGTGCCGAAGCAATTCAAACGTATGATGCTCAAACTGACACCGTACACGCTCGACGTGCATGTAGCCACTCATCTGCGGTCGACTCTTGATGCAAATCTGGTGTCCGTCGGAGAAACTCGCCCGCACGTTTATCGTTTCTGCGAGTAGACAGCTCTCGGCCTTGGTTTCCAGGCACACCGACTTTACAGAGAGATGAGCCAGCTCGGAAAAGAGACGATCCGGCCATTGCGGCAGCGCATGGCGACCGTGCATTGGACCAGATTCATGAGCTTGTGATGCCATGGGCCTCTGTTGAAGACAGCCACAGCCGTGAAGCGTACACTCGAGCATTTGGAACGCTAGCGGAAGAACTGGCACAAAGATAGCGTCGCCCACAAACTCTTTGGACTCGGTTGAGACGTGCCAATGGTGCATAATCACGCTGAACTGTCGGTTGGGGGTAACCATCGCGCCATGTTCATGCGCCGAATCACGCATGAGCTCTTGAACGGTTCGAAAAAGGAGGTTGTCAGTGTGAATCTCGAGTTCTTCGAGGGACAATACAACCCGAAGCTTTGGTAACTGCGTGCTATCCAGTAAGATATGCTTCTCGTCCTTCTCGTCCACCTTTCTTGACGCCGAGGCGACGCTCTTCGGGCTTTCAATAGGCGAAGCCGGTGTGCAATGGTGTGTACCGATGTCGTCAAGGCTGATGCGTTGGTGACACGTGCCGCACTTGATACTGGCTGCCTGCTCGACCTCGTTCAATGAGTGATAGATCTCATTCACGACAACCGCAAGATCCTGCTCGATTTGTATCACGATCTTTTGCAGCTGCCACTTGACCAGCACAGTGTCATCTCCAAGCTGTTTATACTGCATTGCGTCCCGTTGCGGCTTGAGATGCACCAATACCTTGTCTTTATGGCGGATTTGGAAGTCGTGGAGAGTGAGATGTACTTCGTGTGCGCCATTCTGATGCAGAATCCAGTTGATCGCTGCGTGCTGAGCAATCACAGCAAACTGCATCTCGCCTTTGTGTTCGGACGAGTAGCGCACCAATGCGTGCGCCGTGAATCGTACAGTAACTTGCAGTGCAAAGCCAGCGACCTTGGTGCTGTCTTCCGCATCATCTTCGTCATTCGTGACCTGATCTTCAGTCTTTGGCTTTGCTTCAGGCGCTTTTTCCACGTTCCGACTCATGCTCTGAAGCGGAAAGAGCGGGTTCTCATACTCTCCGTCTATTGGCAAGTGCATGTGCCGTCCTGCTGCCTCTCCTCGCCAGCGCCATAGTGTTTTACACATGTCAAAAAGCTGCCGCACTTGCCTGAGCTCCATATCAAACGGCAGAGTCTCGAGATTGAGGTCGACGACACGCGAGAACGTCTCCCAGTTGTCCTTCTTCCGCTTGCGATGACCAAACATGGAAATACGCAGAGCGATCGCATGGTCGCGCATCAAACGCAACGGTGGTTGCTCTGACTCGGTCGGTTGCATGTACACACTACACTGCATCGACACGAACTTGAATCGCGTCTTGAGCAGGCCATCAGGCGATCGATCGACGCACTCGGTCAGATCTCGCATCTCCTGCCACAGCGCATTCGTCGTGCGCGCGTGGAAATACGCGATCTCCACACGTACTCGGAGCACGTTCTTCTCGAAAAGCTTGATGTAGATGTTATCAGCCAAGATCTCGAGACGTTCATTGATCACCGCCGCAAACGCGTACAGAGAAGCGATGGAGCCGAGCGGATCCGCTTCCATGACCGCCATCTTGGCTCGAGCCGCCAAATCCTGACGCACGTGGTCTTCGCATTCATCGATGTGCTTGATCTCGATGAATAGATCACCCATACGAAGACTCAGTGGCTCCTGGACAAACTTGTCCGCGACACTCCACGACGGCACTTTGATGTGCAGCTCGGAACACGTCGCACGAGTGACCACCAGTGGTAACTGGATATGCAACAGCGACGCGAGCTTGTCTGGCTTGAGCGCTATACACATACAGAGTATTAGTTGGTGATGACGAGTTAGAGAACAGAGTAGAGAGCGTACTGAGCTTGGAGAGCGTAAGCTGCGCGCGACTGAAGGTCTTGCTGTTAAAGTCCCGCGGCAGCTGGTCGTCCTTGAAGTTATCGATCCAGTACCGAAGCTGCTTTTTCAGATAGTCCTTCATCATGGACGGCGCGGCCATGGTAGCTAGAGGGCAAGAGCGGCGTTGGTGCGTCCGCCTCTTCTTGAGGAGCTCCTCGGATTTCCGCCAGGTTGAAGTGTCGTTCCCAATTTTGACCAATCATCTCTCCATTAACACTTATTTTAGCCAATGGAATGCTTTTTAGTAACGATCCTGTAACGAACCAGGTTAGCTTCTCCTAGCTTAGGCCAAGATAGACACGAGACTCTCTGCCGTATTAGCCCCTAAGTTTTACCCAATCACGGTCAATAAACGTCTATGATTGGCTGAAAATAGGAGTTGGCTGCACTCCCCACGAGCTCCTGGCAATGGGCAATGGATGCACGGCCATATGGGTGCGTTTGTCCAAGCGTCTTGCATTGGCTGAGCGCCGCGCTGGGCCAAGCACGAACGTGCCACACACGCACGCTGATTGCGTATCTCAGCAGTAGGGCATTATGACGGAGCCGCCGACGTCCGCGGACGACGGATACGCGACGTTAATCGACACGGTCTTCGTGATCATCAGCATTTGCTACACGGCGCAAGTGCTCACGCCTATTCCAATGACGTACCTCTCGGAGATCGCATTCCCTTTTGACGTACGTCAAAATATCAACTGGCTGCCTGTCGAATTCACTGACACCTCGCTGTGACTCAGCTCTGTGTGAAGCTCGCGTCGTCCACTGTTCTGTTCATTGCTCATGCGATTCACTGGATGCTCGATGTATTGGACGGCCATGGATGGCACAGTCGAGGCAGTGGTTCGCCAGCTGAAGGTTTCTATGATTGCCACGCATTCATCGACTCGATTGCTTGGGTAAGTACACGAGTACGACTCAGCCAAGTGACCATTTTGACCGTGTTACTGTAGGGCTCTGCGACAGCGATTTTGTGGATGGAACACAGACGCAGTCGCCCACCGTCCATCTTTCTACGGATCTTCTGGATCACTGCGTGGCTTGAAGCGTCTTTCAGTTTATTCTCGCACCAGGTTGGCTCACTAGGGCTTGTGGTCGGCGAAGGATGCACTTCTTACCTTTCATTATTGTCTCGCTAGAATGTTACCCGTCTCGACATCACAACCAATTCGACTCTCACTGGCTCGCTCGCTGCGCTAATCTATTCGTGCTCGGCGGTCCTGGCAATCTCGTGCTTCTTCCCCTCGACGCCTGTGACGTCCGATCTCGTCGTCCTGCCCCAAGTCAGCACACCGTCAGCATATCTGCGATCGTGGCATCGCAAGCCGCCACTCTCCGGTTATTATGGCTCGTTCGGCAATTTCGGCGGAGCGCGTGGGGTTCAAACCTCGGGTAGTATCACGACTGAAACGTATCCTACGGCAACAGAACTCACAACGATGCTCTCTCATTCGGCGACAAACATAAAGGCGACGATTCCGTCCTCGACCACATCAATCTGGGGCAAGAAGCAATTTGTTTCGTACAAGATCGTGGTGCAGACTGAAGAAGACCAGTGGACACTACGACGCGAGTACAACGACTTCGCAACGGTCCACGATGAGGTTCGTCTATTTGCAATTTGCCATCCTCAGTTTAAAGCTGACCTTAAACCTGTCGCTCATTTAGCTTCCTTCTACTGTTCGAGCTGCGTGCCCGCTTCCAGAAGACCAGAGCAAGCGCAAGTTTCTTTCGTGGAAAGCAAGAACCAAGCCTATGAAGGTTCAGCTCGAACAGTATTTGCGCCGTGTGCTGAGCTTCCGATGCTTTGAGCCGCATTCTTCCCAAGCGCTTTGTGATTTCCTTGAAATGGTACGCAGTACAGCTGGTGCTGCGACTTCCAACCCACTCCCACTCAACTCATGGTTCTGTGCCTTGCAGGAATACCTGGATGACGCCTCGCTACGTACACTCTACGGTGATGTAGACTGGACCCCACAGTAAATCGATGGACAACAGACCCAACATGATTTATTGCCTTGCACAAATATTTTTTTTTTTTCATGACCGAGATCCATAGGATGGATACGCAATTTCACACGAATTGACCGTCTTGGCGAACCGCAGAGAGTTGAGCGTTTCGTCGCGGTGTAGTGCCAATGGCGAGAGATTACAGATCATCAGAGTCTTGCTGTCACCACCAAGAGATGGACTCAGGAAGTGGGTAAGCTTCGAGTCACGAAACGGCACATGGGCTGACTTCTTGGCCAGTGCACAAATCACGTTGCCGAGGGATGACAAACTCTTGTTGATCGCTTGGGCTTCCTTGAGCAAATTCTTGTCCTGACCACTGCCCGACTTGGACAAACGCTCCGATCCTGCCAGATCCACCAAGTGCACTACACTTGACCGACGCTCACCATTTCGTGAATTCTCGCCGTCCAACCTGCAACAGACAACTTTCGTGAGTTGACTTCACATCATGATGGCAGGATAACGAGACGTACCGGAAGGAAATAACGCAGTGGCTACGTGATGATCGATCGTTCATGTTTGTCGTCTTGGTTGCACGACGCCCCAAGGCCTTCTGAAGCAGTTTCAACGCAGCGTGCTCGTCTTCAATCGGATGCACACACGAGTTCATCACAGTCGGCTTGCCCTCCGCGTCCATTCGCAAGTCCACCTTGTCCGTCGACTACGGGCCAAGAGATCGTTAGCACCAATTGACGGACAAATATATCGATCATGCCAACTTACCCCAGGTGGAGCGAGCAAATCTCGCAGCGTCTCATTGTAAATCTCGATCATCTCGAGGTTCACGTTGAATTCCCAGCCACTCGTCTTCAGATCTTCGATCGTCGAATAGATATGAGCAATGGCTCGACCGACAATACCCATATGTGAGGATGGAACAAGATTTTCATACTGCGTCACACCCTGCATCGTGTACGTCTTGCCCGATCCCGTCTGGCCATAAGCGAAAATGCAAACGTCGTAGCCATCGAGGGCCGACTGAACAAGGGCTGAAACCTCAAGGAAGACGTCTTCCTGATTGCATGATCCGTCAAACACGAGGTCGAAGTCGAATGGGTACTTCTTGACAGCATCGCGTGATCCATTCTGCCCATAACCGACGTGTGAACGAGGGCCAGCAATCAATTCAATCTGGCGTCGCTCTCCATGGTAATCTGGAAAGTTGAAGATCTACCATACCACACAAATCAGACCCTCTGCTAAGCCGTATAAAAATGAAACAAGACACACACCTCCTCGTTGCCATTGGACTTGCGCTCATGGTTTAGAACTGGACGAACTCGACAGAACACGCGGATATTTCCTTTCAGCTCCATCACCTACAAACAAGACAAGAACGTTGAACTCCACGAAAACACTGCTGTTCGAAGAACCTCGCACCTTGTTGTGAAGGCTGCGTCGGACAATCTCAGCCTGATAAATGCGACTCTCAAGTTGAGAGGTACGCTCTTGGAAATGGCTCTTGCTTTCCTCAAGTTCCCGTGTCTTGGCAGTCAAATTTCGACGCAGATCCTTGTTTTCGGCCGTCGCGGTCGTGAGCCTCTCTTGAGTAGTGTTAAGAAGGTTTACCATTTGCTGCAGTTCTGCTTCCTTCGGACCGAATGACTCAATCTTCGTCTGAGACTCCTTGAGTTGGGCCTGCAGGCGGGCAATCTGCTTCTTCAGATCATCGCCAGCACGTTGAGCGGCATCCAGTGACAATCGCAACTTGCGCTCGCTCTCAGTGTGTTGCTGTACACTCTTCTTGAGCTGGGCGTTCTCCTGCCGCAGCTTCTCAGAATCGGCATTCATTCGCTTCTTGTTGTCGACGAGTGAGGCTGACAATGAATCCTTCTCCTTTACCCACTGATCGTGAACTGCCTCAAGTTGCTTTTCCATCTCAGCAATCGATTGTTGTAACAGACGTCGCTCCGTTTCAGTGAACTCGCTGCGTTGTTGAGACTCGGTGAATTTCTTGCGTGTTGAGGACGCCTCTTCGATCGCTGCATCCCTCTCACGCTCCACACGCGCCAACTGTTCACGAAGCTCTGCGATCTCCGCATCATTGACCGTGCTGGACGATTGAGTTTTAGATTTCACATCACCCGAACTTGATTGCAACGCGGCATGCGAGAGCTTCAACTCATTCAGCGTGCGCACCGACTCCTCTCGCTCGTTCTGAAGACTGTCAATGTAGGTGTCGCGCTCGTTCAACTGGCGTGCCAGAATGCCGATTTCACGACAGAGCGACTGAACCTTTTGATCATTCGACTGTTCATCAGAGTGCTTCACACATGAAGAGTAAGTAAGCGCATTCCACGAGTATTACCACAAAGCCATATTACCTCGTTGTTTGTCACCATGTCCAACGCACGTCCTTGCTGGTTGATGGCATCTCGGAGTACCTGGATTTCCTGCTCTTTTGACGACTTGAACTGTTCCAACTCGATCACACGACGCGAGAGCCCGGCCGCAAAGCCATACACATCCATATAACGCTACAATACGCAACACCATCCAACCTCAGACTCTTCCAACAAGACGACAGGACGGCGCCATCGTCGCTTACCTTCTTGTACAAGTAGGCGCGCTCTTTATCCGACTTGGACTTGTTGGCGCGTTCTTCTTCCTCCAAATCACGCGAAATGAAGTTCATGGACGCCACGAGCGAGTAGTTGTCACTCTTGAACGACGTGTCCGTTACCATACTCGCGCTATCTCGTGAAGACGCACTCGACGCACCCATCCGACGCTACCCACATACCAGTTAGTTCCCATCAACCTGTTCGATGGCCTCAATGTGATGGGTCCGTACCTCCTCGCTGACCGCCGTACTATGGGAAAGGCGCGGCACTTCTTTCTTTCGTTTGGACGACTGATGCTTGGGCGGCGAAAACGACAAGGTGAACATTTGCGACGTCGACGAGGCTGCAGACGCGTCCATGTCGGCGTTCTCGCGCTGGTTCGTGTGCTCGTCCATCGATTCGCGCACGAACGGAGTGCCGAAGGACACCGTCGAGCCTGTTTTGGATCGCGCACTGCCATTCGTTCGCGGCGGAGGGCCGCTGGCGCCCATGCTCCCAGTGCGAGTCTTCTTGACTGCCTCAGCGTCCTGCTTGGTCTGTCTCCATATCGACAGCATCTCGGCGCGACTGAGCTTGCGCGCAGCCGAGTCGTCGTCGTTGTCCATGGCATCGTCCATATCTTGATTCGTGGCGTCTGCATGACCAACTCGCATGTCCATTGGCAGCACATTCCCCAGCGACGTGCGTTGCGCGCCATAATTCGCTCTGGCTTTCTGTTTCGACGCGTCTGGCGACGTGAGTCCAGCGAAATGGTTGAGGATGTTGCCTTTCCCGGCCTGATAGAACGCCGCGCGATCCGGCGTCTCGGGCACCGTGGCCGCCGCCGTCAACGGACGCGATGGAAGCACCATTTCCACAAGCAGCGCGCGTGTCTGGACGTGGCGAACGCGCGTCAACGAGCGACTCGCTTCCGTCCGTCGTTCGGTCTGTGCGGTCGCGCGCGCCAAAAGCTACTCTCTACCTCGACGTTAACCTAACTTAACGGCTCTTTGTAACCGCTTAACTGGTAAAAAAACATTCCCTTGCGTTTTGGCGGGAAGACTGCCAGCTTTCATGGAAAAAGCAGGAAAAAACAAATTCAAATATTTTGGGTTTTACAAAAACCGATCCGCACACAGGCGTGATGCACCGACTTCGTCGTACTCGCGTCGTGAGACCCACAGCTGCTGGAAAGAGCCGAGCGAGGCCAAGATGGAGCCACCAATGAAACAACTGAACTGCCGCTCGATTTTCATGACACTCGTGAAACGCACTTTGTACGTACTCGGCACGAGCGCGGAGAGCTCATTGTGTAATCGCTCGGTCAAGCCAGGCAAGAGACTGCCACCGCCGCAGAGAATGATGTTGCTGAGCATATCCCGTCGAATGTCGGCGTCACAGAGCTGAACGGCGTCGTAGAGCATGCGGTGGAGGCCCTTGAGAGCCGCGGTGGACTCGGACTTGGTGGTTTCCAGGAGCTCGGGCTGAAGCAAGCACTCGCCGACCTGGTATCGCTCTCGTCCGAGGACGAGGACCTGGCCGTCCGGCAGCTCGTAGCGTTGCTCGTCGGCCGCACCGAGTTGCTGGAGCTTGTCTTCGGAGAGAGATGTGACGGACGCGCGGCATACGGTCTCGCGCATGTCGCGATACACCTCGGACGTCATGTACTGCAAGTAGCTGGTCGGCATGGTCGGTGGAGTGATGAGTTCGGTCGGCAACAAGGCCGTGTCTAGCTTGCCGTGCTGGTTCACCTTGCGCGTGAAGCAGCAACGCGGCCGGATTTCGGGAGCTGGTGTCTTCTGACTGACCAACTGGACAAGGTACTCGGACAATTGGTCGCCACCGATCGTCGAGTGCTGAGCTGGACGCTGCAAGGGATAACCGTCGAACACGGGCACGACGCGCGTCGCACCGGCGCCAATCTCTGCGATCAATGCCGAGGAACGACCAAACGCAAACGCGTCCAGGACCGCATCTTTGGCCATGTAGAAGCACGGCACGTCGAACTTTTCAAACATCATCTCCATGTACTTTTCCGCGTCCGTGGCGGCAGCGTTCGCCAGTGCATCACTCGCAAAGCACGCAGGCGTCGAGGTGATGACAGGATGTTCCTTCGAGTCGACGTGTAGATTTTCAAACGCGTGCTTCCAGATCTTCTCCATGGCGTCCCAATTGGCCACAGCGCATGCGTCCATTGGTCGCAAGACCTCGACATTGCGCGCCGCAAAGAGGTCGCCCACGAGATACGGCGAGACGCTGGGGTCTTCGGCCTTCACCGTCTTGTGTCCGACCACCGACGGGGTCACGAGACTCGGCGTGTCTTCTCCAGCCAGTCCGAACTTGCTCAGCCGCGTGCCCACGTCGCCGACGACGGCCTCGACATCGTCGCCGCAGTACATTCCGCCCACCCAAACAGATCTGCTCACACAAAGGGGCGAGTCTGTGGAGATGAATACCCTTTCACAACCGTTTGATAGTTTCGCTCAAGCTAGGCTAGATGAAGCTAATCAAAACGTCCTAGGTTTGCTCGGCACTTGGGGAAACGTTCTACTTGAGGTATACTGAATGGACTGCTTCATGGCTAGGCAACAGCTAAGCGAGTGGGACTGGATCGGCGCATTTGTGCTCAGGTTGGGCCAATAATCCTTCCGTGAACTAGACAAAGTCTTGTTGAGTGGTTCAACAGCGGTCCTTCCATAAACTGAGCCGTAGAATGTTAAAAAGACCGTCGCTAGAGTACTTCAAGAAAGCCTGGTGGGCAACCACACCGTCTACTTAGATGAGATGGGTGTACGTCCAGCCACACAGTCTCTATTCCCTGGATCACACCACACTCGCTCCGTACGTAGCTTCTCCACTCCAAATCCACAGTCTTCTCTACTAGAATTGAAAATGCAGCTGCAATGAAGTCAACTGCATACAGAAAATTGTTTCACTTGAGCATGCAACGGCAATTGACCGCGTCGTGAGTGTGACGAGGCAACCCGAGGGTCAAAGGCAAGTGGGTCGAACAATCATACGGGTTTGCCGTCAAGCGGGTTTATTTGACCCACCCATCCGCTCGATTTGAAACTCCCCTACCCGCACCTCTCGGCCCAGTACGAAAACAAGTTATTCACCCAATCAATACCTCTTTCGTCGGCGTCCACTGTACTGGTCGACGAGCGTTTTGTTTTCCAAAACCCCGTTACGAACCGCTGCTTGAAGCCGTTCGGTTAACTGCCACGCGTGGAAAGATTCGTGAGAAGTCGGGAGGGGGCCGTCAGTCTACGAAGAAGACAAGAACCGACATGAGCGACGAAGCGAAACTCGACTTTGCGTGGCTCCCACAGGGCACGGAGGCGCTGGCCGATGGCGAGTATGACGCCATCGTGCTGGGCACGGGCCTCAAGGAGTGCATCCTCAGTGGCTTGCTCGCCGTGAACGGCAAGAAAGTGCTCCACATGGACCGCAACCCGTACTACGGCGGCGAGTGCGCGTCGCTCAACTTGACCAACCTCTACAACAAGTTCAAGCCCGACCAGGAGCCACGTAGCGACCTGGGCTCGAACCGCGACTACAACATTGATCTCATCCCCAAGTTTATCATGGCCTGTGGCAAGCTCGTCAAGATGCTCTTGCACACCAAGGTGACGCGCTACTTGGAGTTCAAGAACGTGGACGGCAGCTACGTGGTCAAGGGTGGCAAGACGTACAAGGTGCCAGCCACGCCCGAGGAGGCGCTCAAGAGCTCGCTCATGGGTATTTTCGAGAAGCGCAAGTTCCGCAAGTTGATTTTGTACATCTACAACTACGAAGAAGAGGACCCAAAGACCCACGAAGGCATGGATCTCTTCACGCAGCCAATGAGCGAGCTCTTTGAAAAGTTCGGTGTCGATGCCAACACGCAGAGCTTCATGGGTCACGCTATGGCCTTGATGCGTGACGACTCGTACATCAGCCGCCCTGCCATTGAAACCGTGCGTGCGATCAAGTTGTACGCGTACTCGTTGGAGCGTTACGGCAAGTCGCCATACTTGTACCCAATCTACGGTCTCGGTGGTCTGCGAGAAGGTTTCTCGCGTCTCTGTGCGATTCACGGTGGTACCTTTATGCTCAACCGTGGCGTGGACGAGATCCTCAAGGACGACTCTGGCCGTGCCTGGGGTGTGCGCGCTGGTAACGAAGTGGCCAAGGGTAAGTTGATCATCGGTGACCCATCGTACTTCTCTAGCGACAAGCTGCGTCCAAACGGCAAGGCTGTGCGTTCGATCTTCATCCTGGACCACCCTGTGCCAAACACGAACAACTCGGAGTCGCTTCAGATCATTATCCCAGCCGCCCAGGCGAACCGCCGCAACGACATTTACGTCTGTGTTGTCTCGCATGCTCACTGCGTCGCCGCCGAGGGTATGTACGTCGCTATTGTCAGTACTGTGGTGGAGACCGAGGACCCATTGTCCGAATTGGAGCCTGGTGTGGTTCTTTTGGGCTCTTACATCGACCGATTCGACTCGGTTACGGATATGTACGAGCCAATTGGTGATGGTTCGGATGACAACTGCTTCATTAGCAAGTCGTACGACCCAACGAGCCACTTTGAGACGACGTCGGATGATGTCTTGGATCTCTACAAGCGAATTACGGGCGAGGCCTTGGACATGAACATCAACGCTGACTCGACTGAAGTGGATTAAGCAGGGTGAATCAAGAATGAACTCGTGTCCCTGGATCAGAACAAGGATACTGACGCTGGCCAAGATGAAGGAGATGGACTTGATCGGATCGACTGAGACCTGATGTAGGTTTGCTCGCTCGCTCTTTATTTTTTACTTGTACGAGTCTTTTCCCCCACTCGCATGTTTACTCCCCCCTCTCTATTTCTACTCGCGCAAATTCCACAGCCGCGTCTTGTCTTGCTTCGTACCACCCTTTTAGCTATGCCTCATCGCCTCCTTCCTAGCCAACCAAGTCGCAGGCGTTTTCTATACATAGCGGCAACTTTCCCGAGCCGAGTTCTGGCTGTTGGTCGAGCTCATTATCCGTTTTGCGGTCTTCCTCCTCTTCACCATGTCGCGCAGTGGCCACCAAGTCTCGCAGAACGTCGACAACTTCATCCGTGACAAGCCCAGCACGCGTCTTCATGCCCCTCCAGGTGGTGGCTCCAGTGTTGGCTCGCTCATCTTTGGTGGAGGTGGTGCGGAGGAGAGTCCATTTGCTGGTCATGAGCGTCGCCACTCGCTAAATCGTCGCAAGGATGAAGTACCCGAGCAAGTGAACCCATACGGCAAGCAGGCTCAGCACCAGCAGCAGCAATATCAAGCACAACCAGCGTACAATGCGGCACCAACGTACAATGCGGCACCAGCATACAATGCAGCACCGAGTTATCAAGCTCCTGCTGCTGGCGTAGGTCGTCAGTCGTCCTCAAACCAGTACGCCACGGGTTCGAATCAGAACGCTGGCAATGTGTTGACGGATCGCCGCATCACGCGCATCCACGCACCACCAGGCGGAGCTTCGTCGTTCCGTCTCGGTTAGTTAGATAGGACTCACTAGCTTTTGCGGTATGAAATTTATATATTAAACCAGACGCATGCAGCTGGGTATCTCTCTATTCATCGTCTTCGCCGTCATCGTTGTCGTCTGCTGCGTCCGCCTCTTCCATGTCTTCGTCTTCGCTGCTGTCGGTCACGTCGTCGTTCGCTTCCTCGATCGACGGCAGCGCGATGATCGCCAAGCCGTTCTTCACGTGCTTGATTCGCTCCCATCGACCCAAGCGGTGCTCCTGGCCAACACCAGCGAGCAAGAAGCGTCCCTTCTGGTCAAAGCACAGTCCGTTCACGAAGCCCTCGAGTGGGATCTCACCCACAGGCTCCAACGTACGAGCACCGAGGTCAGCACGCCACAAGCGGATGGAACCATCGCACGAGCCAGAAGCAACGAGATCCGTACGTGGCATGACCGTGACACTACTGATCCATCGGCCAGCACCGTGAGCATTTGGCACGACGTACGCAGGCTTCTTACGACCGTTGAACCAGAGCGAGAGCGAACCATCGTCGCCACCCGTGACGTAGTACTCGTCGTTGATCATCTTGACGCAGTCCATGGAGCCAGTGTTGCCGTAGAACACGAGCTGGGTCTCTTCTGGGATCTTCCACATGCGCACACTGCGATCGCGACCACAGCTGACGACGCGTTCCTTGTAGAGGGCATCAAGGCCGTTCACCTCAGCCTGGTGGCCGAACAACGTCTCGACATAGCCCATTTCCGTGAGGTTCCAGTGCTTGATAGTACGGTCGAGCGAGCCCGACAAGAGCATGTTGGAGCGCAGTCGGAACGCCAAGGAAGTGATCTTGTCGCGGTGACCCTGGAACGTCTCGATAACCTCGTTCTTCTCGGCATCCCACACGCGCAAGAGCTTGTCGTAGCCACCACTGGCAAGGTACTTGCCGTCCGAGTTCAAGGCAAGCGCCAACACACAGCGTTCGTGGTCCTTCGTGGCCTTGGAGATATCGTCCTTGGGCAACAGGAGCTTGGTCTTGGTCTGCGTGGCAAGGTCCCAACGGAGGATCGTGCCGTCCTTTGCAGCAGAGAACGCCGTCTTACCGTCTTCCGACAAGCAGAGCGCAGTGACTGGGAGCTGTTGAATAGAAACACAATGATTAGCACAAGAACAAGAGCACCAACTCTGGTTTGACATCCTACCTTGTGTCCCTTGAGGAAGCGCGTCGAGTCCGTGTCAAACTCGAACTCTTCGTACTTGCTCGCGACTTGCTTGAACAACTTGCCCATGGCTTCCAACGCATCCTGATGCAACCGCGCCGTCACACGCTCTTCCACGCCCGTGTTATCTTCCTCCTCGTCGTCTTCCTGCTCCGTGATCTTGCTCAAGTACTCCTTGGCGAGACGCAGGCGCTTCTCCTGCGCCGTTTCACGCGCTTCCATCTCTTCTTCCTCGTCATCGCTGCTGCTCTCGCCTCCACGTCCAGCATGGCCTTCGTCATCGTCATCCGCGTCACTGTCCGAGAGGATAGCGTCCTCCTTGCGCCCACCGCCTCGCGCTCCGGACCAGTCGAACGCATCGTCGCTCAGCGTCTTCTTCTTCTTCTGCATCTGCGCCTGACTGGCCTTGCCACGTGCGCCGCCCTTGACGGCCGCCTTGCGCTTCATCACTGCTCTTGCTCACTTGCTTGGTCACACCGCTTGGCGCTCTTGACCATTTGATTGGGCACCATCAAAAGGCTCAACGGAGCTCTTGGCTATCGTCACCATCTATTAGTCGGTGGTTCCAATGGTACAGTTGCTACCACCGACCAGTGGTCTAAATGGTACTGTGCGTATCTGAATAGTAGACCCGTGGATGGGAAGGAGTGATGGTAAAGAAATGAAGAGATCCGCCTATCACCGTGGACTCTGCATGGACATTGCGACGCCGTGTGGTGACCATGGCGGAGAGTAATGGCGAGGGGAGCAGTGCAGCCGACGTGGCCGTGGCGGGGGAGGTCAACCGCATGATCCAGGTCGAGGTCAAGAGCGTCTACGAGCGTCTGGAGCGGTTTGTGGCGTGACGACACGAATCTTGGCGGTAGTCGACTGGATGATACTCACGAACGCGTTGCATGTTTCCAGGCTTCGTCAGCAGGCCAAGTTCCCGTCGTTTGATACAGTGAACATCCCGATGGTGTTGGTGCTTGGTAATCACTCGTCGGGAAAGAGTACGTTCATCAACTACATGCTCCAGCAAGAAGTCCAGAAGACGGGGCGTGCGCCGACGGATTGTACGTTCACGGTGTTGGTCGGAGGGAAGCGCGAAGAGCGTCTGGATGGATATGCACTCGTGCGCCATGCCAAGTACGGGTTTGGTGACGTCCAGCGGCTCTTTGGACGGGACTTTGTCTCGCAGGTCGAGATGAAAGTTGTCGAGAACAGTCCGTTGTTGGATGATGGCGGGCTTATGATTGTCGATTCGCCTGGAATGATCGATCCCCCAGGGTCTTCGTCGGACCGCACGGACACGGATCGTGGATACGACTTCAAGCAGGTCGTTCGATGGTTCGCTGAGCGTGCGGATGTCATCCTCGTCATGTTTGATCCGGACAAACCAGGCACGACGTTTGAGACATTGGATGTGTTGACCAGTTCTCTCGGAGAGCTATCGAGCAAGGTGCTGCTGATCCTGAACAAGGTCGATGACTTCCGCACGGTCCACGATTTTGCGCGTGCCTATGGCGCTCTCTGCTGGAATCTGAGCCGCGTGATTCCGCGGAAGGTAAGCTTTGTCAGCTGTGCTAATGATGAATGACCAACAACTTACAGTATTGCCATGTAGGATTTGCCGTTCATCTATACGATGTATGTGCCTCAAGATCTTCGCGAGACCCCAGGAGCTAACGACGGCGGCGCTGATAAGAAGCGAAAGTCGAGTAACCGAGGCCCCGCGGTTGATGCCAACGATCAGAATCGTGGTGTACAGAAGATGCTCGAGCACGAGTTCGACGGCACGCGTGGCGAGATTGTGCGTGAAGTGGAGCGTGCGCCAGATCGTGCGACTGACAACATCCTCAACTTGCTCAAGGCGACGGCGTCTCGACTGAAGATGCATGTCACGCTCGTCGAAGCATGCAAGAAAGAGTATTTCGACCTTGAAACTTTCTGGAAGCGCGTTCAGATCGCTGGTATTGCTACCGGTGTGGGTGTTGCGGCGCTTTACCTCATCCGAACTGTCGGCAAGACACCAGTCCAAGGTGGTAGCATCGAGTCCAGCCCCTCTTCGTCGAACACTACCACTTCACCTGGCGCTACTGGCGCTACGAAGAGCGGCGGAAACGCTGCTTGGGAGCAAAACTGGAACCGGCGAGTGTCGCGTTCGCAATCGCAATCGGCATTCCGATACTCGACTTTCTTCAAGATTCTGGTGTCGTCATGCTTTGGTAACCTGACGATCTGGAAAACGGCAATCTTGCGACTGGAGAAGAAGCGCGACCAGGTGCTGCAGTGGCTGCCCAAGACGTTCGAGCGCGTGTATGCGCCATTCTTGGTCAAGACGGATCGCACACACGACGAGATCGTGGCCCAGTGGAAGGTGGTGCGTCCAGGACTCGAACTAGCCCTCGCAGCCGCACCAATTGACCAATTCCCAGTCTTCGAACTCGCTGACAAGAGCTACTTGGACGATGTGCTGTCGCATCACCTCCCTCGTCTCGATCGTAGTGTGCGTGATCGCTCAGGGGATGATCACGCGTATCTGCGCTTCAAGCATCAGAAGAACGCAAAATAAAGCATGTCGGTAGAGAAGAATAGCGTGTGTTATTATGTTTCGAGGCCGCTCGATCGCCATTGCGTTAATATCATGAGCTATAGTACTTGATGTGCGCCTCGATCTCTAGCGGAAGCACGCAGAGCCAGACAATATGTGCGGTGGAGCGTTACTCGCTCTCGCAATGACCCGAATCAGTCTGGACTGGGGCTGGTTTGCGACTCATTCAATCGAAAAGAGTGATTAATAAAGGAACTGCTGGTACTGCCATCGCGCCGATTAGAAGATACCAACGTTGGTTGGCTTGCGACCAGCAGTTGCCATGGACCCATCGACATTGATCATGAGGTTCTGCTGGCGGTTCGCCACGAGCATGTCCGCCAACAAGTTGTTGGCGGTATCACCCGAGATGACCGTCTGCTTGTTCTTCGCCAACGATGCGAGCATCTCAAGGCGCTTCATGCTCAATTCGTGCGCACGAACCTTCTCGAGCTTCTTGGCCGCCGCACCTTCAGCGCGAGCAATGACCTCGGCGGCCTTGGACTCACCGCTGACACGAAGTTCCTCAGCAATAGCCCTCAACTGAAGATCAAGCGCAGCCTTTTCGGCATTGAGCAACTCAATCTCAGCGTCACAGTGAGCACTGATCTCGGCGGCGATTCGTTCTCGCTCCGCACGGATCTGCGCGATCTTGAGCTCAGCATCGACATTGATGTTGTTGCAGCGCACACGCATGTCCTGCGCGATCTGCTCCTGCACCAACTTGGTGTCGGCCATTACGAGATCAATCTCCTTTTGGATCTCCGCACAATTGGCCTTTGCCGTCTGCTCTTCCTCCATGATGAGCATCTTACGCTGCAACTTGGTCATGTCGATCTCTTCCTTGTACTGCAGCATCTGCATGTCGCTCTGCTGCTTCATCTTCTGCTCCTTGATGGCGCTCAAGTGCGTGGTACGACTCTGCATCTGCGACTGGAAGGTCACTGGCAGCTTGACGTCCGTAATGGCCACGCTGGTGATCTCGACACCGTACGCGTTGAACTGCTTGTTTAGGTTGCGTTTCATGTCCTCAGTGACGCAGTAGAGCACCTTGGCCTCTGGCGGTGGAGCTGAGTCACCATCCAAGGACTTTGGCGTCCCAATCTCGTCGGTCGCTGACCGCTCGACTGGGTTCGTGCGGAAGTTGAGTGCGCCAGTGTTGAAGCGCTCACGCATCGTCCCATCACGAAGCTGGTATACTTCCGTATGCATTACACTACGTGCCAAGGCACGCACAGCTTCGTCCTGGGCAGCACGAAGCTGGACTTCGAGGCCATTTGGACCGAGTTCGTACACGAATCGACGCACGAGCTCTGGGTCTTCGCCCTTGGAGGCATCGCCCATGATGCGAAGCACCAAACAGATATCAATGGAGACCGTCACATCGTCTGCGGTCTTACATCCCTTGATAGGTGTGTCAAAGACGATGTACTGCTTGGTAACCAAGTGTGCGACCTTGGTGAACAGCGAGGTCCAGTGGAAGCCAGGCGGCCACAGGGCCGAGCGTTCACCGTTCGGACCAATGTAGTCGACATCACGACCTTGGTTCTGAACAAGCGCGTACGTGCCCTCGGGCACACGAATGTACGGCTTGACTGGACTGCGTCCAGGATTGATGATCACGACAGTGTTGCCATTGTAACACGCGCCAAAGAGACGATTGGCGGCGTCGACGCGATGCGCGCTCTGATAAAGGAGCCTGGTCTGTGGACGCGAGCCATCGGCGGGTGGGTGGCTGTGCTTGTTGCCCATGTAGAGAGGAGGGAAGTGGGTTGTCGAGTGCGAAGTGAAATGTGGAATGAGTGCACGAGTGAGTGAATCCACCCGCACGCGTGCACCCACGGCGTTAAGTCACCATGCATGCACGCAAGCGACCTCTTGAAGACGAAGTGGATACCGAAAATTCGTTTTTTGACGGGACAAGATGATTTATTCTGACTTTCCACCAAACATGTCACAAATCATTCGACATCTCTTTCGAGCTCAACTAACGAAACAAGGTAGAATCTAAATACAATAGCACTTGAACTGATTCATTCTACAAACCGGGTTTTGATTCATTTTAAACTGAACCCGCATGTTTTGGATGTCATATGGCTTCATGCGCTGGACCTATCACGGAAGAAATTTTTTTGGTTCGAATTTTTGTTTTCACCAAAAGATTTGATACCAAGAAACGTCTACATGTGTGTCCCCCATCTTCTTCTTCGCGGTGGCGCAACACGACATGGAATGCTCATTCACGAATTTCCACTTTTCCCCACACCCGCCCACCCGCCAAGCGCATGACGACGCCCCGCCCTACTGCCGCCAATGCTCGCTACACGCGTCTCGTCCAAGTCAATGTCGGCAAGCCCATGCATGGTATGTCGTCTTAATCTCAGCGCGAGGTGAGCTCGTATTGATGGTGCGTTGTCTTGTAGCGATGAAGGTGTTCAACGCCAAGGTCACAGACGGCAATGTGCCGCTTGTGTTGATCCCCAAGTATCCAAAGACCATCACGCCATTTATGCAAGTGCCCTCAGGTCTATGGGTGCTCAAGCAAAAGTGGAACGCCCACACGGGGATGATGGACCCTGGTCTCAAGATGTTTTGGCCTGCCTGGAACCGTGTCTCGCACATTGTGACCAAGCAGGCCGTGTCATATGCCATCTGGGTGCGCGAGTGCCCAACGTCAGACAATGTGATGGTGGATATCGACATCTCTATCAGTTTCCAAATCGGTCCGACCGAAGACGACGCTGTGCGCTTTGTGTACTGCCTCGGAGCGCATCGTTTCGACGAGTTGCTCTACAGTTTGACGGAAGAAGCGATTCGCGGTCTTGTGCACTCGGTGCGTCATGACCAGGTTCACGATTTGCGTGAAGACTTCGCACTTGGCATGAAGAGGGACTTGAACGTCAAGTTCAAGGACTATGGTGTGTTCATTCACAACGTCAAGGTAACGGATGTCGCTTTGCCACCTGCTCTTTCGCGTACACTCGAAGAAACTACGGCGTTCAAGACGCGTATGGAAGAACAGGAGAAGAACCACGAGAACCGTATGCGTGTGCTCTTGAACGAAGAGACGCAGAAGCTCACGGCGTTGCAGAAGGAGAATGAACGTCAGCTCCAGGATCTGCTCGCCATCAAGGCTCGTACGATCATTCGACGTGACGAGATGCGGACTGTGGCGAACGCCGAGGCCGAGATCAAGATCGCAGAGCAGATCTCTCAGATGGAAAATCGCATCAAGGAGGCTGAAGGTCTCAAGGCAGATGCCGTGGCCACTGCTACTGCCGAAACGGTCAACCGTAAGGCTCAGCCAATGGTCGAGTTGAGCAACCTCAAGAAGGACTTTGACCAGTACGTCAATGTTGCCAAGATCAAGAGTGATGCAGTTGTCAAGGCTGCTGAACGCGAAGCGGCCAAAATTCAGGCCAATGCCGATGCTGAAGGCAACTCGGCCGCATTCTTGGCGGAAAAGCGCAGCTACGACTATCAGACAAAGAAGATTACGCTCGAGACGAAGCTGGCCGAGACCGTGCCATTGGTGATCAGCGGCAAGAATGGTGACGACTTGATTCGCCAGACGTTCTTGCAGACCCTCGACGCCAAGCGATAAGCGAAATCTCTCGAGTCAAGAACAAACATGGTATACTAGATACTGTACGAGTACATGGTGGGCATGGACGCCAAGGATAGGCCAGAGATGGCACCACAACTTGGTCCTGGTGAACGGATGAGAATCCCACCGCACGTAAATCACCGTTGAGTGACCACTTCGGCCGGAAAATGGTCGAAACAGCTTCAATACACTACACATATGCATTCGCCACTTGACCTCATCGTGCTGATCCTTTGAACACCCACAAGTTAGTTGGTAATGTCATTCTTTCCAAAACATTGTGTGGCTTTCGTGTGGACAGTTCGCAAAGCTCAAGATCACTACTGTGCCAGAATAATCATGTTAGTGGAGCCCACGTGTTTATTTCGAAAAGTAAGGTTTTTTGTGTTGCTCAGTGGCCCTTTTATGTCTACTCCGGCACAAACGTGTGACGCGTTTACCGATTGGCCTCAGATGACCGCAAGTCGTAATCTGTTGACGCGTTTTGGATTATTAATCGGAATCCGCTCTTTTGATTGGCTAAATATCCTACAAAAACGACTTGTTGGAAGAATGTGTGTAAAAACGGAGAGCTCCTATGACTCCGACAAGACTGAGGCTCGTGCCATGTCTCGCTCATTCTTCAATTCCCCAGCCAAGCAACAAGCATGCCTCGTATCGTAATCATCGGCGCCGGTCCAGCCGGCCTCAACGCCGCCCAGACGCTCGCCAAGACGCTCAAGCCATCCGACAACACGGAAGTCGTGGTGCTGGAGAAGAGCAAGTACTTTTACTACACCATTGGTGCCCCGCGTGCGTACACGGAGGAGAAGTACACTCCAAACATGTTCATCCCATACGACAATGCGATCCCGAAGGAGGCGGCGTCGTTCGTCAAGATTGTGCGTGGTGTGGCCACGAGCATCTCGGCAAAAGAAATCGTTTACCAGGCGATTGGTGATGACGACAAGCCACAGGAAACGTCGAGCACGCTCACGTTTGACTACCTCTTGATTGCTACGGGTAGCTCATACACCACGCCAATCAAGCAAGACGGTTCCAACTACTCGCGGGCGCACACGGAAGCCCAGCTCAAGGAAGTGCGTGACCAGATCGCCAAGGCGCAGAAGATCCTCATCATTGGTGGTGGCTCTGTCGGTTGTGAAGTGGCTGGTGACATTGCTGCCCACTTCCCTGACAAGAGCGTGACGATTATTGACGGCAGCGACCGCCTAGTCAAGGCCAACAACGTCCGCGACAAGTTCCTCTCCAAGTTGACTGAGTCCCTTCAGAAGCTCAAGGTCAACATTATCCTCGGCGAGACCCTCGAAGAGCGTCTGACCGAGAACCGCTTCGAGAAGCGCATGCTTCGCACCTCTAAGGGCCGTGAGATCGAGTCTGACATTCAACTCCTCTGTGCCGGTTTCAGCCCAGTTGCCGAGCTCGTGCAGAACTTCGATGGCTCCCTCGTCGACGCCAAGGGTGCCGTCCGTGTTAACACCTACTTCCAACTCGACAAGCCCGAATACCACCACATCTTTGCTTTGGGTGATGTGACCAACCACTCGACGCCAAAGATGGCATACTGGGCCGGTGAACAGGCCAAGCACTTGGTTAATGAACTTGTCGGACTCATTCGCAAGACGCAAACCAGCATTACCAAGCCATTCCCAGAGGTGACGGTCGAGGCAATGATCGTCCCACTCGGGCCAAATGGTGGTGTGGTTCAGCTGCCGCTTTTCGGAGGCTGGGTACTTGGCGACTGGACTGCGCGTATGATCAAGTCGTCGGACATGATGGCTGCCCGTGTGTGGGGTACCCTCGGAGCCACCGCACCAGCCGTCTAAGCTTTACTACGACATTTAAACAGGATTTTATATCACAATGCAATTTCTTCATGTGGAAAGGTGGTTGGTTTTCTAACAAGTCAGATCCAGCACTATTGGCGCGAGGATGGACACTGGTACATCGAGGGGCCAAGGGAATTCGCTTTCTGCTGCTATCGTGTTGTCAAACATATCGAAAAGAGACCATGTACTTGAAAATGCGCACGAATAATATTGCTATGTGTGGTACCATCACATAATGTGGCTCCTAGGTATTTCGTGACGTTTTTGAGATGGCAGGGCAAGCTGAATGCTGCGAAGAGCCATGTTGTAGGAGTGGTCGGGCTTCTCGTCTTCGTGCTCAACTTTTCCATTGGAGTCGAGCCGACTGTTTTCTTTCTTGATAGGGAGTAGACCACGAGATATGCACTTGAGCTGACGATACAATTGGCGTCAGCTGGTCGTAGAGATCAAACGCATCGTTGTCGGTGGCTATCAGTTTGATCAAATGAAGCCGCCACTTGACTTGCGGCTCGTTGTACTGACCGTCGAGCCATCGATGTTGAGCATCACGTTCTGCTGGCGGTTCGCCACGAGCATGTCGGCCAACAGGTTGTTGGCCGTGTCACCCGAGATGACTGTCTGCTTGTTCTTCGCCAACGATGCGAGCATCTCAAGGCGCTTCATGCTCAATTCGTGCGCGCGAACCTTCTCGAGCTTCTTGGCCGCCGAGCCTTCCGCACGAGCGACAACCTCAGCAGCCTTGGCATCGCCCCTGACACGGAGCTCTTCGACCATCGCTTTCAACTGAAGCTGCAATGCAGCCTTTTCAGCGTTGAGCAGCTCAATCTCAGCGTCACAGTGAGCACTGATCTCGGCGGCGATTCGCTCACGTTCGGCACGGATCTGCGCGATCTTGAGCTCAGCATCGACATTGATGTTGTTGCAGCGCACACGCATATCCTGCGCGATCTGTTCCTGCACCAACTTGGTGTCACCCGTGATGAGATCAATCTCCTTCTGAATCTCGGCACACTTGGCCTTGGCCGTCTGTTCCTCTTCCATGAACATCATCTTTCGCTGGAGCTTCGTCATGTCGATCTCTTCCTTGTATTGCAGCATCTGCATGTCGCTCTGCTGCTTCATCTTCTGCTCCTTGATGGCGCTCAAGTGCGTGGTACGACTCTGCATCTGCGACTGGAAAGTCTCTGGCAGCTTGACGTCCGTAATGGCCACGCTGGTGATCTCGACACCGTACGCGTTGAACTGCTTGTTTAGGTTGCGCTTGATGTCTTCCGTCACGCTGTAGATCACCTTAGCCTCAGGTGGAGCTGAGTCACCATCCAAGGACTTTGGCGTCCCAATCTCGTCGGTCGCTGACCGCTCGACTGGGTTCGTGCGGAAGTTGAGCGCGCCAGTGTTGAAGCGCTCACGCATTGTACCATCACGAAGCTGGTACACTTCCGTGTGCATTACACTACGTGCCAAGGCACGCACGGCTTCGTCCTGGGCAGCACGGAGCTGGACTTCGAGACCATTTGGACCGAGTTCGTAGACAAATCGACGCACAAGCTCCGGGTCTTCGCCCTTGGAGGCATCGCCCATGATACGCAACACGAGGCACATGTCGATCGACACAGTGACATCATCCGCAGTCTTACATCCCTTCACAGGCGTATCAAAGACGATGTACTGCTTGGTGACCAAGTGTGCAACCTTGGTGAACAGCGAGGTCCAGTGGAAGCCTGGTGGATACACCGCCGAGCGCTCACCGTTGGGTCCGACGTAATCCACATCACGACCTTGGTTCTGGACAAGCGCGTACGTACCCTCAGGCACACGGATGTACGGCTTGACTGGACTGCGTCCAGGATTGATGATTACAACGGTGTTACCGTCGTAACACGAGCCAAAGAGGCGGTTGGCCGAGTCGACACGCCAGGCATTCTTGTAGAGCAGGCGGGTCTGATGGCGTGCGCCGCCGGGCATCTCATCTTGCGGGGTACTTGGGTGGTTGCACATGATGACTGGGGACTTGAGTGCGACTTGGGAAATTGGGAAATGAGCATTCGATGCAGCATGGTCCGTCCGCGTCCACTGTGGAGCTCTTCAACGAAGTGGCGTGTATCCATCACGACAGGGTTTCTTTCCGGAAAATTCCTTCTCCGTAATTTACCCGTCGGGAAAGATGCAGGGAGTGCTGGTGTTGTTGGGCCGTCTCTGCAACGAGATATGCACCACTTGGTCGTACTGGGCCGTAATGAAGGGGACCAGCACGTGGATTGCTGCGCCACGTCAGGTTGAGGTGCTCGCCAAGAGGAGATTCCAACTCGGAACCTCCTCTTGGCGAGTCCTTGGAATGTCCAAGACTTGGGACGAGATTTCTGAGGTATCTGTGGGTTTTGTCGACATGGAGTCAGCTTGCTTGTGTATTTAGTACATGTGTATGTTAGGAAGAGTCAACACGATATCGAGGATGGAGGTATCTCTAATGTACGTCACTACTAGGACGGCCGCCTCATCAACGGACACCTATATCGCGACATACTGTATTCCAGAAATGACTTCCCCTAACAAGGACATCTTCATGTCGCGAGCAAACTGAACCTCGCTTCGTAAACACCCAAGGGCAAGTTCCCACCCATGCGCAGAGAAACGATTCGGTGGCTGGATCTCTCTGAACAGAACAGCCATAAAGCCCTTCATTCGTTCCTTGCTTTCGCGGCCGCAAATCTGATGCGACCCACGCATTCATGGCCATCGGAGGCGGAAGCCTGGCGCACGGTGTGACACTTGCATGGGTGAACACAAGTGTATCCATTCCGTCTTCTCGCGACCAAATTTTCGCCGACGCCTGTCAAGACCAGTCGCCTCCTTTGATTGAAGATTCGACAGGCCGACCGCCACCTGTTGGACACTGGATGAAAGTTACGGATACTTCTCATCAAAACGCGAAGCTTTCATGTAACTTTCCCCTTGCAGTGCAAACATTCCCCCTTGTGGACGGTTAGCTTACCCTTGGTGGACGATGGATACAGTGTGGCCTTACGAGATGAAGAAGCAAGACAGCTCATTTCCCAACTTCCCTCCTCAAGCACAAGCGACCAAGCCAAGAACCTCGATATGAGTGGGGTCACACGAACCATGAGCCAACCAGCGCCGACGTTGACGCAGTCGCGGTACTCGCGTCTCGTCCAGATCAATGTCGGCAAGCCCATGGACGCGATGAAGGTGTTCAATGCCAAGACCACGGATGGCAAGATTCCATTGGTGCTCATCCCATCGTACCCCAAGATCTTCACACCCTTCATGCAAGTGCCCTCGGGTCTCTGGGTACTCAAGCAGAAGTGGAACGCCCACACGGGGATGATGGACCCTGGTCTCAAGATGTTTTGGCCCGCATGGAACCGTGTCTCACACATTGTGACCAAGCAAGCCGTGTCGTATGCCACCTGGGTGCGAAACTGCCCGACGTCGGACAATGTGATGGTGGATATTGACATCTCAATCAGTTTCCAGATTGGTCCGACCGAAGACGACGCTGTGCGCTTTGTGTACTGCCTTGGTGCGCATCGATTTGACGAGTTGCTGCATAGTCTGACAGAAGAAGCCATTCGCGGTCTTGTGCACTCGGTTCGTCATGACCAGGTTCACGACTTGCGCGAAGAGTTCGCTCTTGGCATGAAGAAGGACTTGAACATCAAGCTGAATGCGTATGGTGTGTTCATCCACAACGTCAAGGTGACGGATGTCGCTTTGCCACCAGCACTCTCCCGTACGCTCGAAGAAACTACGGCGTTCAAGACCCGTATGGAAGAGCAGGAGAAGAACCACGAGAACCGCATGCGTATCCTGTTGAACGAGGAAACGCAGAAGATCACGGCGTTGCAGAAGGAGAATGAGCGTCAGATTCAGGACCTGATTGCCATCAAGGCGCGTACGATCATTCGCCGTGACGAAATGCGCACGGTGGCCGAAGCAAAGGCTGAAGTGACGATTGCGGAGCACATCTCCAAGAACGATAACCGTATCAAGGAAGCTGAAGGTCTCAAGGAGGATGCCGTGGCCACTGCTACTGCCGAGACGGTCAGTCGTAAGGCTCTTCCTATGGTTGAGCTCACCAATCTCCAAAAAGACTTCGAACAGTACGTCAATGTTGCCAAGATCAAGAGCGAGGCCGTTGTCAAGGCTGCTGTGCGCGAAGCTGCCAAGATTCAGGCCACTGCCGATGCTGAAGGCAACTCGGCCGCATTCTTGGCGGAGAAGCGCAACTTTGACTACCAGACGAAGAAAATCACGCTCGAGACGAAGCTGGCGGAAGCTGTGCCATTGGTGATCAGCGGCAAGAATGGTGACGACTTGATTCGCCAGACGTTCTTGCAGACTCTCGACGCCAAGAGATAATCGGTGTGATCTCATTTCGAAAAGAGAATGAAGCTCTTCTCGACCAGGCAAGAAAACGCGCTTATGCACTTAGGCACATGCACACTCGAATTCATGACGGAGAACGAAGACAAAACCAAAACAACGTGATCACCGGCAACTCAGCGGCGATGACATGGATAGCAGATGGACTCCAATGCCAACACGCTCCTTACACGACAATTGCAAGGGTGTTTGAAAGCAAGAACACCCGTACACGATGAAGCTCAGAAGAGAGATGCGTGATCCTAAAAATCAGAATGCAACAAACACATTTGTTCTGCTTACAAACCCTCTATCTCTACTATCTATGCGGATTGACGTAGGTATATAACAGCTACGATCGCATCTCAGCAGTCAGGGCACTCATTCGCATCGACAGACGTTGCACCATGTCGGCATCTCGCATCTTGACTGTCATCGCGGCGTTCAAGGCATTCCAAGCCACTTTGGGCAGCTGCCACGTCATAATTCGCCGCTTGTTGTCCGGGTAGTAGTCATGCTTGATCGGAGGCTCGTGAAGCATTTCTTGCACAGTCCATCGCAAGTACATGGTCTCCCAAAGTGCCACACTGCGCAATAATCCGGGCAACGGCGGGTTGAGCGACTGGTTTGGTACAAATGACGGCTCGGTAAGCTCTGCCCGGAAGCCATTGATCCATGTCCAGACGGATGGTGTCCGACTCTCGAGAGTCGCATCGATTCTATGCTTCTTGCAGTCCAGAAGAAATGTTCCGAAGCGACATGAGTGCAAAGCCTCAGCTAACATCAGCAACATACCCTCGTTAAATCTGTCCATGGTACACACAGTCAGATCACTTCTAGGGGATTTGACGGGCGTGAAGGAAAACGTACTCGAAGTAACTGGGGTACAAGCGCAGAAGCTGCCAGACACAATCGAGGAACTGGACGAAGATAGGTGATTCCTGGGTATCCGCCTTCTCACCGTGCGACAATCGGAGCTGGAAGGGATGTCCAAACGACAGCCACTCCTTCTCGATAAGGATCTGGAACCCACGCCAAGTACGGAAATACGGATCTAGCATCAGCTGCGCGATGGACGAGATCTGGCTCGTTCGATCCCATCCGTGGCTGCAATGTAAGAGCACTGAATGCCCCTCACGGATCAATGACGCCACGTGGACCGATGACTTGAGTAATTGTCGGACATAGTACAACCACTTGGTGTCCTCCACGCTACCAAGCCACTGCATGTTATCATTGGACGTTGAGAGACATAGCGTGCGGAGCCTCTTCATGCTGTCACGCATCGTGTGGATGTTTGGGATGTTCATGAACGAGATCGTGCAGTTCTTGTAGTTGTCCGAGCTCTCGACACCGTAGCCTTTTGCACGATTCGCGAGGGCGTTGGACATGGGTCGGCAATCAATGATGTGCAAGGCGTCGCTCAACAGACTCGAGGATGCAATAGCAGCGACGAGGTGCTCGTCGGCCGGTGATGTGGCCTTGGAGACACCAACTTTGGGCTGACTCGATCTAGACAAGGTCGCTCCATTCGCCTTGTTGAGCCAACACATGCACGGGATACGTCCCAACGAGCGAAAGGCTGTGGCATCCGCGAGGATCTAGAGAATAGATACAATGTCAACCACGGAGGTCTCAGGAGAGAGTAAAACTGGGCCACTTACTCCGTCTGGCACCGATGAGGGGACCACAAGAAGTTCTGGGTACGTCTCGATCTCGCGGAATCCTTCGTTCATGTATGACACACGCCACTTGCCGTTCTCAAAGACGCCCTGACGCTCAAATTCGGCCTTTGGATCGTAAATGTCCCAGTCTTGCGCACAAGGCAGCATATCCTCTTCGTCTGCCACATTCGATGACAATCTTTCGACGAAGTCAGCCAACACCTACTAAACCAGGTTTCTCAAGCAACGTACCGATGGTAAAACGCAAACAAATAGTCGATCTTGTTGGGGAACACGTACGTCGTGAGCACTGTATGGATCTAGAAAATCAAGACCGAGTTAATCGCTTTGAAATGACACTGGAAGCCCATTCAATAGCGGATACCTTAGTGACTTCGACGACGTCAAAGCGGAAGGTTTGCTGTCGGAGGTCTTTCGTGACGATCTCGATGAGCGAATTCTTCTTCTTGACGCTGGCAATGCAGCCGAGGGGGATGAGGAAGTAGCTCTCGATCTCATCCTGTGAGCGGTCGAGCAGATGGCGACGTACGCGGTCGTACTCGTGCTTGTCCGGTACGAACTGGAAGCGGTACGTGGTCATCATGACGCGGCCGAGACAGACGCTGGCGGCCGACGTGTCCTTCTTGGGGGCCGCCTCATCGAGGTACTCGCTCGTGATGGCCGCGAGTACGTCCTTCTCGCCAATGAGCCGGTTGAAGGGCGTCGGATCTTCCATCTCGCCACTTGTCGGCTCAGGGTCTGACTTCTGCTAACAAGAGCAGTTGCGAGCCCGCAACATAAATGAGCGTATGTCGCGACTCAGCAACTTTGCCGCACCATAAAGAGGGACTTGAGCAACATAACACAAACTTTGAACCCACGAAGAAATTGGTTAACTTATGGAAAACTCTCTCCTGGGAAGCCTTTTTGGCTCGTTTGCTCCAAGCACGTGCTCGTCATGCGTGAAAACGCGTGTGGCCTCTCTCCTAGAGCGCGATAATGTTCTGTGTGTTGCAGTTGTCGCCACTGTATCCCTTGAAGCACGTGCAAATACCGGTTTCAGAGCTGCAGAGACCACGGCCTGAGCACTCGGACACGTAGTTGTAGAGCTTGGTCTTGTCGGTCGGGAACCTGACGCGGAATGGAGATGGAATGGTACCAGGATTAGCAGTATCCACGGCCGCGCCGGCGTCTCCCGTGTCTGCATTGCCACCGAACGGCTTGTTCAACTTGGCATAGTAGTTGGATCCGCTCAAGTAGATGTTCTGGATAGTGAAGAAGGCGTTGTGGTAGAAGAGCGTGTCGCCGATCGCTAGAGCCACGGTTGCTGTACTTGGGTCGTTGATCCCTAGGTCCATGATGTCCGAGCCTATGGCAAAGGCGGAAGCTGGAGCATCAGTATACGCGTCAAGACCAAATGCACTGGCTCCCGTGGCAGCTTGAGTCGTGAAGATCGACGGACTCGTGACGAGCGTGTGCTTCAAAGGGAAAGCAAGCGTAATCGTGGTGGCTGTGGCACTCTCGGCAAGCACAACGTGCTGTGCAATCTTGATAAGCTGAGGTGTGGCAGCAGGTACGCTCAGAAGAGCGCTTGGGGAAGTTCCAGAGAGAGTAAGGACCAGCCCAGTAGCGTCGACAGGTGTGGTCGCATCAAGTACCATCCCACTTTGCACCGTGAACCACTCGTCATCCTCACCTTGCTGCGCTGTAGTCCCAACAAAGACGTATTTCACATCCGTTGTGACTGCTCCGAGATAATACCCAACGACCTCGGGGATGCGCATTCGACCTGGATTGTCCGAGTATTGACAAACCACTGACATGCCCATGGCGTTAGCCGTTCGAGCAGACTTGTAGCCACCCAAGTTTGGTCCAGCCCCGACATCCTCGCAGAACACATTACGAAACGTGAGGTTGGGCACAGCCTTGAGCGCACTGGTAATAGCAGCAGCGTTGGTCGGCCCGTCTGTCACGATTGGGATTTGACCAGTGATGAAAGATTCGCCATAGTAGTCGAAGAGACGCAGACGTACCCACGAATTCGTGGGCATCGGACCAGTGGTGTCCACATACGCATGTATCACAAATGTCTCGTAGCGTGCGGTGCCCACTGACAAGAAGAGAGGATCGACACCCACCTTGCAAAAGCGCTTGTTACAATCCGGACTGTAGTACCAGGGATCGCAACGACAGCCGTAAGTGCTGTTGCTGTCCCACAAGTCGTACGTGACTGCGCCAGTCGCACCTTCCAATCCAAAGAGTGTACCACCCGCCTTCAAACCCAACTCTCGAATGCTCTCGCACGTGCCGTGACCACTGCACTTGGCTGGGCAAACCGTGCGCTGACACGCACTGCCTTCGTAGCCATCGAAACATTGGCACAGGCCAGTTGAACGGTCACAGATGCCCTTGTTCGAGCATTCCAGGTAGAAATGCGCCTCGTTATCCTGTGCATCTGGTTTGAAATACTCGTATGTGCCTTCAGGAGATTGTTGCGAGTTGGTCAACAACCAATTGGGAGTCTCCCGACTTTGATCCATGTTGAGGTCACCACGGCGTGTCCACGAATGCTCGACCGAATTGGCATGTCCGATCAGCGCAGTCGTTTCCTTCAAAGTTCTTGTAGCAGTTGCACATGTCCTTGGCCATGCAGTCGCCGTTACCAGAGCATCCGTTGGGGCATTCAGCATGCACGAGCGAGGCGAAAACCATGCACAGGACGAGAAGCATCGAACGCCTCATCACTGTGGTTTTCCGCATGTTCGCTAAACACCACGATCTTTGTCAGGTCTTCGCTTGAGTTGTGGCTTGGTGTTCGAGGATTCCAAAGTGAGAAACAGTCATCACCACAAGTCGTCCTGCGACCTTTGCTTCGTAAGATTCCTTCTGTGGATCGTTGTGAGCCTCCACGACAAGGCCCGCACGACCTTTGGCACGGAGATTGCATGCGACAATATACAATAGTTGGAACCGTATAGTTGAAATCCGACGACTCAAACCATGCAAAGGACCACGAGAAGGCGGTTGAGGGCAGGAGGAATTGTCGCAGCGAAGCCCCTTGTTGTGCTTCAACTCGGATCCCTCAGGCATAAAACCTGTAGAAGAACTTGCTCTGTGAGGCCATTTATTGTAAACGCGTTGACAAGCAGGATAACGTGGTCAAATGTGTCAAGAATCTCGAGTGGCGCAAGTGTGTTTTATTGCCTTGGCAGATCTTGACGATACGGTTGCGTCCCATTATTTTACAATCCTGGTGGATTTGGTAGCTGCACGATGGCTTGTAGCAAATGCATTTGCTCTTGGTGTTGTTGCCGCCGCTCCACAATGGCTTGCTGTTGGAGTGCAACCAATTGTTGTAAGAGGAGTTCGATGGTGCCAGCTTCTTGATCCACTCGACACCGCTTCGATGGGGGACTTTCGCCAGCTTCGTTCGGATCCAGACGACGGATTTGAGACGCGCGGGTGGGTTCTGTATCGATGTGATCACTGATCGTACGACCAGGCAACCTTCTGTTCATCAGCATCTCTGCCATCTGCTGCTTGTTGGTCGAGTCGATTGTGAGGCCGCTACTTGCGAACGAGGTATGATCAGACTGGTAATGCTGAGCGACCTGGAGAAGCGCCGTCGAACTCGCATCCAACAAATCGCTACCAAAGTTCATGAAGGCATCGAGCTCATTGAACACATCAACCGATAGATTCGGAACGCGAATATTGTGTGTAGTCCTGTTCACATCAAGTTCCAACGTCAGACTCGTGTCAAATCCGAGATCAAAATGCACCCAAACGTACCTCAAATGGCGTTTCTCGCCCTTGGTGAGCTCAAACCACGGGCGCTTTTGAGACCCTGGTAGACACTCTGCGTTGTACGTGCGGATGAATCGATACATTTCCTTCATCGAGTGCATCTTGTCTTCGATTGCCTTACGAGAACGCGAACATCCGCCCACGAGCGACATGAACTCATTATACACACGCTGACTGAGCATTGCGCCACGAAGCTCTCGATTGCTCCGCACAGCTGTGTGCCACGCCTTGGCCAATTGAATCGTCACCTCGTAGCTCCAATTGCGTCGATTGTCCAACACTTCGACGTTTTCACTGTCTTTGGAACTTCCATTTTCAGTTTCTGAGATACTGACCACTGGGGATGTCTCCTGTGGATCTCCGTTTTTCTCTTCTTGCCGCAAGTTCGAGATGATCTGGTTCACTTCCATGTGTGTCGAAGTGTTCTCATTGGGCTGCAAGAGTTGTGGGTATGGATTAAGCACACTATCGACCACATTGAAGACTTCGAGGGAGATATTGGGAATGCGAATGCGATGCAACGACCGAACCGCCCGTCGTTCGTCCTTGGTCAACTCAAACCACGTCGGCATGCTCTTCCGGTAGCCCTGTTTGAAGTTGCCATTCATCTTGATGATGAAATGATACATTTGCTTGATCGTATACAACTTGTCTTCCACGGCTTTCCGCGAGCGGTTCGCACAGTCCAAGGACTGCTGGAACTCGTCATAGATCATCTCCATGCGCTCAAGTCGTCCAATATCTGGATGCTCTTCACTCACGCGCTTCCAAATCTTGACGAGCTTGAGTGTCACCTCTGGTCCCCAATTGCGACGCGAGTCCGTCACGCCATCGTCGTCGTCCTCCGCAAACGATGCGTCTGTTGCAACCGGCGGAGCCATCACCGCGTGTGCCATGGGCGGCGCCGATGGCGTAATGCTTGGATCATGCGCATGACCAGCGTCCATTCTTCCAGGTCAACGCCTCGTTTCTTCCAGGGTTCGAGCCACCCAAGCGCTTTGGCACGTCGTCCTTCCAGTGTTCCTGGAGGAAGATCGAGTTAGAGAGGGGAGGAAACACCCACCATCACTTTCAAGAGGGATACGGAATTCGAGGAGCTCCGCTCTGGAACCTGGAATTCTTGAGAGCTATTTTGACGAGTGTAGCCATCTCGAGTCGAGAGATTGACAAGCATGGGCGGCGACGGCGCGAGCGATGGCGGCTACGAGGACGAAGAGTGGGAAGACGAGCAAGAAGAAGAAGAAGAGGGACTTGTATACCCACTGCCTCATGATGATAAACTGAAAAAGCCCAAAGGACTAGAGAACCCAACGAAAGCACAGATGGAAGTGGAGTCTACCGTGGCCAAGGATGATGGGGAGTTGCCCAAAGCGCTTCCAGGCGGTGAGTTGGCCCATGGAACAGTAGATGAAGAGGGCCCGTCGCCTGCATCAATTGTGGTGAACTTAAAGTCAAACTTGGACTCGGAAGGTCTCGTGAGGCTTCATGCACAGAGGAAACTGGCTTCGGCAGACGTGGTCCAACCTCCACCAGCGCCAGTATCGGCCCCCGATATTGGCACGAGAGGGGCTAGAGCAGCCCAAGAAAGAGTCCGTATCACCCGCCAAGAGAGCGCAGAGAGAGAAGAGCAAGACCGACGTGAAGTCTCGGCGCAGATTGAACAGCGCAAACAAATTCGTCTCTCGAACAAGCCGTACTATCGACGAATTGGAGCTGCCGATATGACGGCTGACCAACGACTTCAAGAATGGAAACAAAAGGTAGACCACGAGAGGAAGCAAGAAGAAGACGATACCGCGATGAGGATCCGGATGCGTCGAGCAGCGCGAGCCAATCATCGTTCGCATCGCTCATCGAATGGTGCAAACTATGGAGAGGCTGCTACAACCGCCGAAATACAATCAATTCGAAGCAAGCGACAGCAAGAGCAGCGAAGGAAGGCACAGATCAAGTCCAAGCTTGCACAGCTGAGTCTAGAAGCGAAGACAATCATCAATCGGCACGCTGGGGAGTATGAAAAGGGCTCGTTCCTCCTTAAAACCAGCACTCGCTCTATGGTAAAGGCTATTAAGGAACCTGAGGCCAGTGGCAATCAAGCTGATAAACCTTCTTGAGTTATAGACCACAATACTACTTTTCCTCGCTGTCTACTTCTTGCCGAGAGCGTTCTCAAGGGCCTTGAGGTTCGCTGGGCCACCCCAGAGGGTCTTGAAAATACGATGCTCAAACTCGAGGACTTCGTCGAGACTGACATCATCAGCTGCCGTGATCACATCCTTGGCACCATGCGATACCTCTGCAAGAACAAGGCATCATCATGAGTGATGCTAATATGACACATTGCCCATCATAAACAATACGTTACCTGGCGTCACCGAGTCAAAGGGTTGGAGAAACTTCACCACGGCCTCATCGGCACTCTTCACACCGTCATACGCAAATGTCTCATCAGCAAGACCGAGGGAAAGCGCGTCCGCAGCCTTAATCTTCTGGGCCGTACATAGCAATCGTAGAGCGTGCTGTCGTCCAAGGATCTTGTACAGACGAGTACCACCACCCCAACCAGGCGAGATCCCCATCTTGGCTTGGACAAACTGAATGATGGCGTTGTCAGCGACCACACGAAAGTCGCACGACGTCGAGAGCTCCGCACCGCCACCGTACGCTCCACCTTCAATCAGAGCCACACTCACGAGTGGCAAGCGACGGAACCGAGTCAACGTATCCATCATCAGTGCCCCCATGGCAGTACCGCCTTCTCGCGAGTTCAATTCCGTCTTGGCAACGCGAAGATCCGCACCCGCACAGAACCAACCGGCCGTACCGCGCAGCACCACGGCGCTGAGCTTGTCCTGCACCGCCGGATCCTCGAGGATGGTGACGACGTCGGCCAATTCGGCCATCATACTGCCACTCAGGGCATTTCTTCCTCGCGGATTGTGCACTTCGATCACTGCCGTCTGTGAGAGTGCGCTCAGAATGCTCTTGCTCTGTACGGACGCATCGGTCGATCCTGGGAGAAACAAACGAACGTGGTTCTCATCGTCAGGTCGACCCAATCCACGGAGCACCTCCTTGCTTTTCGCCACCAGTCGCTCTTGATCATCCGCGAGCTCGTTCACAAACGAAAACAGACCATAGCCACGGGTACGGCCGCCATTCGCATACCGCGAGGTCTGGATTGCGACGCCATGGCGCACGTTGCGCCCCCACTGAGCTGCTCGCATCTTGCGCTCTACGTCATCGACGACCACCAGCACGAGCGACGCGACTGAGGCACGTGGGTCACGTTCCCCAGCGAGTGACAGGTTTTCGTCCAATCACATGGACACAGCAGCGGAGGGCAATGACTTCAATCGAGAAAGCAAGCACACTAGGACGTCCCTGGCAGGTCCGCATAATCTCTTGGCGTAGGCCACAGACAGTCGTCATATGCATCTGCAGAGAGAATGCTTAGAGCCCTCCACAGGGCCATCCATCTCCCATTCTCTTTTTGTCGATGAACTTTGTGCCTCCTCGAGAAGCTGTGGCAACACTCATACCTACCAATATTCCTGGTTCTAGACGCCCTACAGCGTACGTATCGAAAGCTCGTTGAGTGTGCTTTGCTACCCTCAGCTCTACATTTGATGATCTGTCTAGTCATCCGCGACGTCATAAGTGGAAGTTTGATAGCTTTGGACCTGTCATTTATTATATTTGGTGCTGTTTAGTTATTGCGGCCCAGCGAATTGCGTTCACTAAATACTGTATAAAACGATACATGCGATATATGATGCCACTGTATTATAGAGAATATGGGAACAGTTTGATGAGTCCCCAGAGTGCAAGCGATCGACTTCGTTGGATTTGAGCAGGAGCCTTCCACCGCCAATGCAGCAACGTCACACTAGTCATTGTGCATTAGCATGTGTGGTGAAACAGGTAGCGATTGGTCATAAAGAGCGTGACATGGGCGTGACAAAAACGACGATAGCTCTTGGCCTTCGCCAAGAGAATTGACGAAAGTCACTACGTGCGGCAGCATGTTTAATGTACTGTGTTGGAGACAGACGTAGCTCACACCAGTCCAGCTGCCACCAGGCCAAGGACGATTGTCGTGGCTACGGCTGCGACTGGGACCCGTGGCGCCGCGCTCTCGCTGTCGCTGTTGCCCGGTACGACCGTTTGCAGCACTTTGTTGCCCTCGAGGTTGTAATCGATCGCCTTGATACACGCTACGAGCAGGTCCTTGATTGCTTCGCCGGCTGCGAACGCGCCACGCATGGCGCACTGCGGCGCCTTCGTGATCGTGTCCTCGATCACCTTGAGGCAGTCGGCCGAGCAGTACGGTTTACCGCCGATCGTGGTGGGCACGCACAAGGCGATGGGCGTGAACGGGGCAGTGGTCTTGTCCCACTCGATTTGCTCAGTGGACGTGCAGTTGCGCAGCCCGGGGGACTCCTTGGGCATGTACTTGTTGAAGGTCGTGAGGTGATAGTTCTTACACTGCTTGAGCAGGTACGTCGCCGCCTCGGTCTCAGGATCACCGCCGCCAATCGAACAGTTGGGTGCTGCGGCCGCGACACGCTCGTTGTACGCGAGGCAGTCATCATCGCAGACTTCAAAGTGGAGACTCTGTAAGACGCACTTGTCCGGCTGCTGCTGCTGGACGGCCTTGAACGCCTCGGCCTGCTCGGGCGAGCACAGCGGCGTCGGCACGTATTCATACGCGGCCACGGTCGTCACGGCCAGTAGCATGAGTAGCACGCGCGCGGTCATCATAACGGGATTGGATTGGCGGCGGAGGCTGTTTGTTGGGGAGTGAGACTAACGAGGAGGGATGTCGATTATCAATACGCCCTGAGACCATCGGCTTCGTATAGTGGTACTGTGTCGTAATGCGTCATCACCGTTGCACACCCGCCAGCTGGCAGGGATGGCGTTGATTCGAAAACGAGCTATCCTATACTAGGGAAAATCGCTGGAGAATGCTGTCGAGATCACGAGCGCAGGAGAGCATGATACAATTTCGAGGAATTCGTGTTGAGTGGATAGATTAGCAAACCACGAGCTGCTTGATCAGCTCGCTCGTGGGGATCGTGGGATCTCCGGCCTTCAGCTTGACGCAGAATGGGGTATTGAGCGCCACCAGTCGAATCGGCCGCGTTCCGAACCACGATGGAAGCTGTTGCAATCCAGTGCACGAGACGTCAAGACTTTGCATTGTTGCCCCTGGCGGCCCGTACTCGTTGATCATGGACTGAGGCACTTCCGGAAGACTGGTGAGAGGATTCCCAGCGAGATCCAACATCGCCAGGTACGGCGCGTAGAAGAGCTTGACGGGGATTTCGGATAGCTGGTTGCCGGCCAACGAGAGATAATAGAAGACCATATAGAAGATCACATCTGGAAATCGACTTGCACCCATTCGGGCGTACATGAGCATTCCGCCTTGAGGCCAGAGAGTCGCGACGGAGAGCGGCAAGTCAACCAAATTGTCTGCATAAAGGTTCACGAGGTGAACACTCCGTGGGAAGTCTGGGTCCATCATGCCAGGAGGAATTTGTCCTTGGGGAAGCTGAGTGAGTTCTGCTTGAAGAATGACCAGATTCTTGTGGTATGCGTCTGTGACGGCAGCGTCAGATCCCCATTCAACGACATTGCTTGACTTCACGATCAACCGTGAGAGTCGATGGAGCTTTTGGATGGATGTATGGAGGCATGCTCAGCTCAGGGCAACCGTTGATCTCGAGGAATTGGAGAATCCTGGTGTCGTACGAGGCTAGAATGGTCGTGATTCTCTTCTTTGGAGCCTTTGACTCCTTCCATGGTGCAGTTGAGCATGAGAAACGAGCATCCTGGCTTTGGGCTGGCCCAAAGCCAGGATGCTCGTTTCTCATGGATGCACAGGAAGCTAGCTTACAACCTTGGCCTGGGTTGTGAAGTTGAGCTACGAGCTGAAGCGAGAATACGATGACTCCGACGAGGAAGATCATCAATTGAAGAACTGGTGTCATCGATCGCTTCGATATTGGGATGACGATCGACCCCTTCACGTCGTCCTTCCTCAGACCAGCGGTCGAGTGAACAATAGCGTTGTGGTGGGAAGTGTGGTCGCTTCGAAGCAGAACGGTGGCATCGGTGACTGACAAGAGGATACTGATGCACATCACAATTCGCGTGAAAGGTCGGTCCACGGCGCAACGAGGATACGCTGCAGCTCCACAACCACACCAGAAAGAACCACGTTGTCGTTGAAAACTTCCGATGGAAAGGTTGTCGTCGTCCTGTCGTAGAGCTTCACGTACTTCACAGCAAGGAAGCTTGGGATGACAATAGTAGTAACGAAAGCCAGGAAAACGTCGGACAAGACATAGAAGAGACGCTCAAGACCTGGCGAGTGTTTGCAGAGTCGGCGGATGACTGGAAACGACCAACAGTGGGCGACGACGAGTACCGCATAGGACCATTCGAGGAACCAAGGCCGATAGCTGAGCCGCTTGATATGCTCGGAAGACGGCTTGGACAAGTTGTTGAGTGTGGAATAGCGTGACAAAGTGCGAGCTCTTGATGCCGAAGAATCCGTGGTGTCCAAAGACGCGTCAGATCGGTCGAACAGTAGAGCCGAATGATTTGTGGCGGCTCTCTTGGAGCATGACCTTGGACGACAGATATCGGCGAAGAATTCGTGGGTACTTGTGTTCAGGGAGAGCGTAAGCAAGCTTCCGGGAGACAAATGAGGAGATTATCATAACCACGATCACCACACCGTGAAGGATGGCGAAGACCATCATGATCGTCGCCAGACTTCGAAAGTGTTTGGAATTGAGGCCGACGGAGAGCATATCGATCGTTTGACTCAACGACGCGGTCTCCAACTCTGTATACACGAGTGTTGCCAAGACAAAATGCGTGAAGCGAGCCACGTGGAAGACGACGAAGCCGACCCAGAAGAGTTGATACACGATCGAACTGGTTGATCCGGAGATCCAGGAGATACCCCACTCTTCGTGACTGACCCTGCACCCATTTGCGACGTGACCAAGACCGATGCAAATGATTAATTCTCTTGCTGAGTTCGCTCAATCGTCACACTGCGGAATTAGAAGAATAGACTTCTCAACGAATCTCCATTCGCATTGGTTGATCAACTCCTAAGAAATCGCACCACAGCCAATCCAATTTGTCCATCATGGGCTTGAAACCGTCTGATCGATCGCATCTGCACAGGAGTCAGAGACGTAATAGTTCTTACCTGAGCGAAGGCTGCCAACCAAAGTGGGCTGATCACCGCTTGAGTTTAAAAGCGTCTGGGTGATTAGTCTGGGTGCGAGTCAACTGATTAATGCATACCAGCTATTATGCGAAGGGCTCAGCAGCTGGGCCAAGACCTCCAGCTCGATGACTTGCCGCTTTCCGCTGAGTTCAGTCTCGTCCTGAATCTATTCAAGGATACCAGATATTTCCAACTTTTGCTTGGTCCATATAGATGGATCTGTTCTCCTCACACCATGCGCGTCGACACCTACAAAAACCTATCCTTCAACACAACATGTTGATGCACAATGACTAGTGTGACGTTGCTGCATTGGCGGTGGAAGGCTCCTGCTCAAATCCAACGAAGTCGATCGCTTGCACTCTGGGGACTCATCAAACTGTTCCCATATTCTCTATAATACAGTGGCATCATATATCGCATGTATCGTTTTATACAGTATTTAGTGAACGCAATTCGCTGGGCCGCAATAACTAAACAGCACCAAATATAATAAATGACAGGTCCAAAGCTATCAAACTTCCACTTATGACGTCGCGGATGACTAGACAGATCATCAAATGTAGAGCTGAGGGTAGCAAAGCACACTCAACGAGCTTTCGATACGTACGCTGTAGGGCGTCTAGAACCAGGAATATTGGTAGGTATGAGTGTTGCCACAGCTTCTCGAGGAGGCACAAAGTTCATCGACAAAAAGAGAATGGGAGATGGATGACCCTGTGGAGGGCTCAAATCATTTTGTTTGCCGATGCATAAAATGCATGTCGTCATATTATGACGACTGTCTGTGCCTACGCCAAGATATTATGCGGCCCTGACCCTGTCAGTGACAGGGAGGCCCTAGTAGGTGGACTCATCCACCCACGTCATTCTACGTGACATGATTTTGTCCAATGAGATGGACGTCTTAGTGGAGCGGATCCGCTCAAGTGAAGTGGATCCACTCATTGTGTTCGTGATCTTCCACATCAAGTCATCAGCATCATTTCGCCATCTGGCAGACGCTCGCCATGTCCTCTCCAAGCGTGTACGACGTCGTCGTGGTGGGCGCGGGGCTCATGGGCAGCTCCGCTGCTTACCACGCGACGCTGCGAGGCAAGCGCGTGCTGCTCTTGGAGCAATTCGAGTTCCTCCACAGTCAGGGCTCGAGTCATGGCCCCAGTCGCATCTTCCGCGTTGCGTACAGTGATGCGACGTACACCAAAATGTGCATCGACTCGCTCGCAATGTGGCGTGAGCTGGAGAAGCTGACGGGTAAGAAGTTGCTGGAAATGACGGGCGAGTTAGATTTTACGCGTGAACGCTCGACTGTCATCGACGAAGTCGCTCAAGTGCTCAAGCAGTGTGGCGAACCGTACGAAGTACTCACGCCAGCGCAAGTGAACGAGCGATTCCCTGGCTTCCATCTCCCGGAGACCGCCCACGCTGTGTACAGTGCAAATGCGGCAATCCTTAACCCAACATTAGCCATGCAATTGATGCAGGAGCTGGCGGCGAAGCAGGGCGCGGAGCTTCGCGACCATGCTCGTGTGGTCTCGCTCGTGCAGCAGCCACTCAACGGTGAAGAAGAAGGAATTGTTGTCACTCTCGCCGATTGGTCGGTCTTCCATGCTCGTCAGTGTATTGTGACGGCTGGTCCGTGGACTAAGCAGCTCATTGCGTCGCAACCAGGTGGAGCGAACATCGATTTGCAACCGGTTGCCACCTTCGGGACGTACTGGAAGTGCGACCCAGCCCACGAAGAGGTCTATGCTCCATCTCGCTTCCCTGTCTTTATTAACTACGACAGTCCAGAAGTCTACGGGTTCCCACTCCACAACCGAGCTGATGGCATCAAGGTGTGCTCTCACAAGGGGGCAGACGTTGATCCCGAAAAGCGCCAGGACGTCACGACTCAACCAGCTCATCTACTGGCTTCGGTGCAAGACTTTATCAAGAGCTACATGCCGCATGTCGATTCAAACACGTCGACTCGCGTCGATCACTGTATGTACACAATGACCAAGGACGAAGATTTCATTTTGGACTTCGTCGACGCGCCACATGCAAGCAACCCAAGCAACAAGACGAAGAAGCAGCTTGTGGTTGGAGCTGGATTCAGTGGCCATGGCGCCAAGATGACGCCCGTGATCGGAAAAATCCTGGCAGACCTTGCTATTGATGGTCAGACGACGTACTCGCTGGACAAATTCAAGTTGGCGCGGCTGCAAGTGTAGACGGCAGTATCAGTCGAGAGGTTTGAAGCACGTGTACGTACATTTGGAAACATCAAAACTGCGGCATCCTCTAGATATCCTCTCCATTGGCCTTAAAAATCAAAATTCTATCCAGCTTTGGCGACGACCATGGCGATTTTTGCAGGTCCTCATGGACTTTATGTTGTGAAGATGGTCGTTTCGTCAATTGCGTCCAACCAATTTGTGTACACAGTTCCGAAATGGAATTATTCGCCATCTCGTCATCAATACTTTTTGTCCCGACTTGTACTAAAAAAAAAAAAGACTCGATGCATTACTTCTGTAGTTTCTTCTACTCGGCATGTTTCCGATGTCTTTTCGGACAATATGGCTTCTTCGGGATCAAAAGCTCCCATTTCGTCGCGCTGTTCCATACCGAGCAGCACATTCAAGCCATATTTCGGGCATATCAAGCGGCTCAGCTCTCTGCTCTGGTACCCCCGGACGACCACTGTCTGGTTCTACGCAGGTCTGGTCATCACTCATTGCTGCTCCTCTCCCGTCATTCGTCGGCTCTGCAAACACTCGCCGGGTCTTGAGCGTCTTTGCTACGTATTGCTGGATGTGCTGCTTGGCTTCACAACTACGATTGCCATACCGAGCTTTCTTGCGATAAAATACGTGAAGCTTTACGACAGAAAGCTAACCGACTTTCCGACCGAGATTTATAGCGACAACGTTGCCCTAGCTACCATGGATTTGGAGTTGAAAAGGGTTCTCGTTTCTTCATGGACCGATCTTTTCACTCGAGTCGTTATGGGCATCAGCACTCTTGTCTCACTTGATGATAGCAAGGCGCTGCTTCAGCGCAGTCAGAACTCGAGACCCGGCGTTCCCATTCATTCGTTTGACGGATTCACAAGTGCTGCAAAAGAGGACACTAAGAGATCCAGTAGTGCTGTTTCAAGAATGGTCATACCCATCCTTCAGTCCATAATCTTCATTATCGGACCCACCGTTTTCTCGATCCAACTTCGAGCTCAGCTTCGAGACTCTAGCGAGAGTTGTATCCTTCCCGTGCACCCATGGATTAGCGCCGGGCAAACATGTGCATTTCTCCAGCTCAATTGCTACATGGGAGGTGTGAAAGGTTCCAAGCAAGAGGTCGAAGCCATTATCAACACATCGATGCGACGGTTCTCCGAGTCCTTGAGCTCAATGGATGCCCTGAGCTGAGCATGCCTCCATACCTCCAGAAACTCCATCATCTCTCGAGACTAATTGTGTCAAATAGCACTCTTTTTGAGTGGGCCAGATGCTGCTAACACAGGAACGCACCACAAGAGCTTGTTGATCCTCCACGTCGAACTCACGCAGTTTCCCGCTGGACAGCTCCCTCCCGGTATCGTGGACCCAGAATTTCTATCCAATACTCGAATTGTGGTGTTTGCGGAAGACAATCCCTTCGACTTGCCTGCTTCGGTTGCGAGTATCTGGCCACCTGGTATGATGCTCATCTACGGCGGGATGAACATGACGCGGATCCCGGATGTGATCTTTACGATGACCTTCTTCTACCTCTCACTAAGGGACAACCAGCTGAGTGATATCCCAGTCAAGCTCTTTTACACGCCCTATCCGATGAACTATACTCAGTGGGAACCCTCTCACTCGGCTTCCCGAAGTTCCGGCGTCGATGGTTGAACAGTACGGCCAACCAGGAGCAACAATAAAAAAAAATCGATGTTTCCCACACGAATCTCCAGCGACTCCCTTCGTGGTTCGGAACGCGACCCATACAGCGTGTGGCAGTCAACACACCGTTCTGTGACAAGCTCAAAACAGGTGATCCGAGCATTACTGTGAGCGAGCAGATTAGACCACTGATAGTTTGTCGACCTATCTGAGCAATCGACTCACTTGAGTAGTGTTTGAATCTACACATTGCATGATCGCTTTCTAACACCACGCCATTTACATGGATGGAGTTCCAAACAACGGATGAAGTGGGAGATTGGCTTATCAACGAATCTGATACAGTACCTACTCTTCCTACAAGAAATATCGCGAAATAGTCTGGAATTATCTCTTCGCATCGAGAGTTTGCAAAAACGTCTGACGGATGAGATCGTCGCCATTCTTGCCGCTGATCACCATTGGGACTATTTGAGCTAGGCTCGTCTCGAGGTTGATCTTCTTCTTTTGGTAGTCGTAGTTGCGCTTCTCCGTCAGCAAAGGTGCTGCATTACCTTCAGCCTCCGCGTTCGCAAGGATCTTGGCGGCTTCACGTTCCGCAGCCTTGATCACAGCCTCGCTCTTCACTCGGGCTACCTTGACGTACTGATCATAATCCGTTTGAAGGGTGCTGAGATCCACCAGAGGCTTGGCTTTATTGCGCACAGACTCGGCCGTCGCGGTCGCCAGCGCGTCGGCCTTGAAACCGTCAGCCTCCTTGATCTTGTTGTCAAACGTCGAGACGTGTTCAGCGATCTGCACTTGTGCCTTAGCCTCAGCAACAGTCCGCATCTCGTCTCGCTGGATGATCGTGCGTGCTTTGACAGCGAGCAAATCTTGCATCGCACGGTCATTCTCCTTCTGCAGCGCCGTGAGCCTCTGGGTTTCTTCATTGACGAGAATGCGCAGTCGGTTCTCGTGATTCTTCTCTTGCTCTTCCATCTTGGTCTTGAAGGCCGTTGTTTCTTCTAAAGTGCGCGAGAGCTTCTGAGGCAGATCCACATTGGTGACCTTGACGTTCTGGATGAACACTCCATACTCCGACAACTTGGTATTGAGATCCTTCTTCATGCCCTGAGCAAAGTCCTCACGTAAATCGTGCACTTGATCGTGACGGACCGATTGCACAAGGCCTCGAATAGCTTCTTCCGTCAAACTGTAGAGCATTTCATCGAAGCGATGCGCACCAAGCGAGTACACAAAGCGCACTGCATCGTCTTCCGTTGGGCCAATCTGGAAACTGATCGAGATGTCGATATCCACCATTACGTTATCCGATGTTGGACAGAAACGCACTGGATTCGTGTATGAGACGGCCTGCTTGGTGACAATGTGCGAGATACGATGCCACGCTGGCCAAAACATTTGCAACCCTGGCTCCATCATGCCGTCATGTGCGTTCCACTTTTGCTTGAGCACCCACCTTTCAGGCAAGAATCATTAGAAGGTATTCAAGACAGAAAGACACAACGCAAACCGTACAGTCCTGAAGGGATCTGAAGCATAAAACTATAGAATACTGGGTACGACGGGATGAGAACCAGTGGAATCTCGCCATTTTGCACTGCAGAGTTGAAGAACTTCATTGCTAGAGCGTAGTAACGAGTGAGAATGTGGTTAATTCATGCAAAATGCTGGTGATAATACCATCCATAGGGCGATGAATGTTCTTCTGCACGAGTCGATTGTAACGCGATGCGCGCGACTTGGCCAGCGTAGCGTTTGACATGGTGGCAAACTCCTCTAGTTGCATCACACTTCAAATTGTTCAATGATCGACGAAGAGCGGTCCAAAAACCGACGTGTGAAGGAGATCGTCCATCGTGAATTCAGCGGAACTCAAATCATCTAAACATGGGTGCACGAGTCAAAGATAGCACGAAACGGACCCCAACGATCGAAGCTTCTCTGTAGTCTACACTGGTCGGAGCTGACGTGCGAATTCCACGCTCTTTTGCTCTGGTTGTTTTGGGAAGATAACCCTCAGTCGGAGACGTTGGTAGAGAACCGCGAAGATTCCCACGCGTGTCATCTGAAACGGATCAAAAGAAGGGATAAATTGGACTCCACCATGTTCGATGAATACTTGTCCATTCGACAAAGCACCAAGCAGCAACAATGGAGGAGAGCGATGCGATGAACCGTCAGCACCAGACACGTCTGCTGTACAAGGAGACGTATCGTGTTGACTCGGCCAACCGTCTCTTCGGTGCATGCTACAACGGCAATACCGTCATCATTATCCAGCCAGGTCGAAGTGCTGTCAAGCCTTACATCCGAGTGCCCGAGGGCATGTATGCTCTTGTGCAAAATCAAGGCAAAGACCTCGACTATGAAGGTCCCGACGGCCAGAAGTGTGCGATCTGGCCCGCAGGATTCCATTGGGCGTCGCTCTTCACCAAAGTGTCTCATCTCGTCACCAAGCAGTACATTGTGTTCGAGACACCAGTGAAGGGCTGCAAGACGGCAGATGATGTCACTGTGCGTATCGACATGTGTCTTGTGCTTCGAATCATGGGCGATCCAGCCAAAGGAGAGGACCCGGCCCTCGTCCGTCGCTTTGTGTACGAGCTTGGTGCCAATGGACTCGAGGTCCAGCTTCGTGCGGCTCAAGATGAAGCAGTCCGTGGACTGGCACGCAGTGTTTTGCACACTGAAGTGTACAGGCTGCGCGACGGTACGATGCGAGAGCGCTTCCAAACTGGCGGTCTCGACCATTTGGCTCGTGGCACGAATGAAGCTGGTGATCCAATCGGTGGCGTCACCGCAGACCCACCAAAGGATGGCCAGCTTTACTTTGTGACCGAAGATATCAAGAACAGCCTTAACAAGCAGTTCAACACATACGGGGTGCAGATCACGAACGTGGCCATCACGAATGTGCGTCTCCCAGAGACCTTCCAGGAGCAAATGCAGAGTCGCACAACGCATTTGAGCGCCATCAAGGAGCAGAACATGAAGCAAATGAGCGATATGCAGCTTCTCCAGTACAAGGAAGAGATCGAAACCACGAAGTTGGCTCGTACCATGATGCTCATGGAGGAAGAGCAGACTGGGAAAGCCAAGTGCGCCGAAATCCAGAAGGAAATCGATCTCGTCATCGCTGATACCAAGCTCATCCAAGATCAGATCGCCCAGGAGACGCGTGTCAAGTGCAACAAGATCGCAGCTGATGCCAAGCTCAAGATCGAACAAATCCACGCCGAGACGCAAGAGATCTCGACTGGCATTTCCGTGCATTGTGACGCTGATATCCAGCTCCTCACCGCCCAGAAAGATGCCCTGAAGCTTCAACTGGACGCCGAGATTGAAGAGATCCGCGTCTCTGGTCAAGCCAAAGCGAACGAGATCATCGCTCGCGCTGAAGGCGTCGCTGCCAAGAAACTCGAGAAGTACCGAGCGCACATGCTCGAGATGCAGCGCCTCGACGTGCTCCAGGCGCTCGCCAAGAACAACAAGACCGTCGTCACTGGCAATGCGTCCAACAGTCTGCTTGCTGAGATGCTCGTGGCCAACACACAGGGCAATGTCCTGCTCAATGTCGGTGAGAATGGCTTGAAAGGACTCATGAAAGTCTCTTGAAGATCCTACGTATCTTATACAAATACATCGCTAGGCAACTATGGCTGACTTGTTCCACTCCATGTACTGAGAATATCGTCCTAGAGCCAGAGTGTCACCTTGTGGTGCGTGGGTGAACCAGCTGGTGAGACCTTCGTGACGTTGTGAATGACGAGCCTGTCGCTGCGACTGTGACCGTGCCTGGCGCATTCCCACTTCCTCTCGACGCCCATCATGCGTGTCCTTCGTAGCTACTTGCTCCTGGCAGCGCTGGTCGCCGCTGCTTACGCCGACGAGAGCGTGTCCTCGCCCAAGCAGGGCATTGTCAAGTCCGCGAACGACTCGCCTGTGCAGAATGCTCGCACGACTCCACGTCTGGCGCCGACGATCCAGGAAGAGATTGAGAAGAAGGGCTATGCGAACGTCATGATCTCCATGAAAGAGGACCGACCCAGCGACCTGTTGAGTATGAAGGCGATCCGTCGTCGTCTTCGCAAGCTTCGTGTGGCGTGTGAAGGGGACGAGCCAGACCAGGTCGCGGCCTTGGTCGAAGGACTTGAGCAGCACGCGAAGGAGAGCCACGCGCCGGTGCTTCAGGCGATTGAAGAAGCCAATGCGACGACGTACTCGTCGGTCGAGAGTCTGTGGATCACGAACGAAGTTGCGGTCCGTGAGGCGACCGCTGAGTTGCTTGAGAAGCTCCAAGACTTGCCTTCAGTTGGAGAGATCCATCTCGAACAGGTCGCAAAGATCCCACTCACGAACCATGCGAGTGTCTCGTCCGTCTCGTCGGAGGCTGTCAACGCCACCAGTGCCAACCAGTGGAGTCTTGAACGTATCCAAGCGACGGATTCGTGGGCCCAGGGATTCACGGGCAGCTCTATCCGTGTGGGAGTGATCGACTCTGGCGTGCGTCCGACGCACTCTGCTCTGGCTGGCCGCATGCTCGAGGGCTTTGGCTGGTACGACGGTATTTCGAACGTCACTGAGCCGGAAGACGCGGCGGGTCATGGTACTTCCGTGTTGAGTATCATTGCTGGCGCGAACAATCTCGGTGTGGCACCTGAAGCTACCTGGTTGGCGTGTCGTGCGTGTAACGAGTATGGTGAGTGCATGGATTCCAGTGTTCTCCTGTGCGCTCAGTACATGCTTTGCCCATTCAACGTCGTCACGGGCGAGAAGGACTGCAGCAAGCGCCCACACGTGATCAATATGAGCTGGAACTATGAGTACCAGGGCGTGAACATCGCTCAGCCAGCCGTGGAAGCGTGGCTGACGGCGGGTATCGTCCCAGTCATCTCGAACGGTAACAGCGGATCTTCGTGTGGAAGCGTCAACTCCCCGGCCGACTGGGCTAGCACCAGTATCACGGTCGGTGCGACAAACGCGAAGGACGACATCTGGCCTGGAAGTGCTCGTGGCCCTGGTCCAGATGGATCGATCAAGCCTGATCTGTCTGCTCCTGGAGCGGATGTGGTGGCCGCCGCGATTGACAGTGACGACGCTGTTGCCAAGTTCTTGGGTACCAGTGGCGCTGCTCCGTTTGTCTCGGGTGCTGTGGCTTTGTTGCTCCAGGCCGCTCCAAGTTTGACCCCTGAGGCGGTGAAGGAGCTACTCCTGACCAACGCCGACACGGAGCCTTTGGTGGCTCACGACAAGGACTCGTGTGTCAAGGAGGCGACCAGTATGAGCTTCCCGAACAACGTGTACGGCCACGGCCGTCTGAACGTCTTGAAGGCGCTGACCAAGGCGACTCAAGCGTAGAATCTTTGTTAATTGTGTTAATTCTACTTGTCTGGTGCTTGACGCTTGGCTTTCATTGACACATGGACTTTACCCCATACGTTGAACATGGCCTTTTCTTCCTCAAGTCGCCGACGCTCAGCGACCAGTTCGTCGAGTAAATGCCACGGAACACGAGCATTTTGCTGATTGCGTCGTATCTTCATTTGTCGCTCAGGTGATGGAGCTGGGCGATGGCTCTGAGTGTCCTCAACTGTGGTCTGTCGGCTCAATGAAATGTCTCGCATAGCTATTTGCTTTTGAATCCACGCGCGTTTCTGCTTTTGTCGCTGCTGTTGCTCCTTCACAAGCAGAAAACGCCCTTCGGTATCTCGAAACACTGGATCGAAAATCGCCTTAGTCTGTTCGATTTGTGCTGTTGCCGTTGTAAGAGCGACTTCCTCCTCCAGCTCTTGACGACGCTGAGCTTGACGTTGCTCGTCATCATCACGAAGGTCCCTAGCGCCGTGCTCGAGGTGCTTCCGCCACTTTGCTTCGATCGTTGCGAGTAAATTCGTCTTATTAAGGGAAAAGGTCTCTTTCTCTTTTGCCTTTTCGAGGACGTCTGGACTCCAATGCGTACCTCGCCAACGTCGGTCACGTTTTCCACTCAGATGATGAAAATGAACTCGCCAACGCCGCTTTTGGTCGGCAATGCGTCGTCGACGTTCGATCATGCGCTGTTGATGCTGATGATCACACTCACGCTACGCAACTGAGTTAGCATTTCTGTGAGCGCCTCAATGAAGCTCACCATAGTTCGCACCTGCCAGTAATCCAGAAATTCTTCATCCCGCCATATTTGAAACTACACAAACGAGTGAATAAGAGAAATATCATGAACGATCAAAGTAACGTACCCTCAGCCGCTTTTCCTCAAGCTCTCGGATCTTTGAGGCGATGGCATGATATTCCTCTTCTTTCTTCTTGAGGCGGAATCCGAGATCGAAGAACACTTGAAGCTTGGTCTTAGTGATCAGGCGACGCTGTTCGCGCATCTTGTGCTCCATTTCTTCCACCCATCCTTGTTCAATAGCACGAGGTGAGACGCGAAGACGCTGAGTCTGCATGTCCAGATAGATTGCTTCTAACTGATACATCAATGAGGCTTGAGTCTCTGAAATTTCTTTCGTGGCACTGAGGTACTTACATCGTTCACTCGGTCGTGCGCTCGATAGTATTGTTCCTCCAGCTCGACGAGCCTACACATCCTTCCATGAGCGAGGTGACTACGATAAAAGTTGATCATGTGCGATACGTACTGCTCAAAGAGTCGAAATCGCTGCAGACGTGCTTGGTACCGATCGCGTTGAGCCCGATGCCACTCTTCTTCAGCCTCCAGTACAAGCATGAACTCTTGTCGATTTCGAGTCTCTCGATCATACAAGATCTGATGAATCCACTTCCTTGCTAGAACCCCTCGGAACATTCGTTGGATCTGGATAGCGGAGTGGGTGAAAACTGCTTGTCGCCTCCTCACCCGTTTCCGAATGAGGACTCCTCGAACGAGGCGTTGCAGCTCTATTGCTCGGGTAGAAAGCCACAGCAAGTCCGTCTGTCGTCGAGATGTCCACCCTCGCCACAGACATTGAATGCGAAGAACAGCAATGCTACGCTGACGCAATCGGGCCACTTTCTTACCGAAATGACCACGAACGATGCTTTGTATCCGGGCAATATTGACGTGTTCCCACTGTCTCCATGTTACCAATACTCGACGCATGTAATGTCCCCGGTACGCAGCCTGGATCAAAGTCGCTCGATACGTTCGATTTCGATGCCAGACGCGGAATACATGACGACACACGAACCCACGAATCATGCGTTGGATTTGCACTGCTGCACGCACTTGACGCAAATACGACCGCCAAAACTGGTGGCGAAGATGTGAACGCCACCACTTTTGCAAGCGAATCGCGCTCTACGAAAGGCAGTCTGCGTCAGGTCTACGTCCTCACATCACATAATGTACGGTACGCACCCTCGTATATCGCCTCTCAATAGCCAACATGTCATCAACAATCCTAGGATGTGCCTTCTTCCTAGCACAAAGACACCTCATTGGCACCAAATTCAGCAACTATCACGATTTGCTGCGACTTACTGTCGTGGCTGGAGCTGATTCTTTCTCCGGATGGGCTTCTCTTTGAGCAGCGTTGCGAGTCGCTGGTGCTCTCGCTGATAAATACTGGCGGTCTCCTGCAGTTTGGTTGATCGCTGCTGGTGTTGCGGCGAGTCCTGCCGCGGTCGTGTCAACCGATTCGTATTGCAATCCCTCTCCATGGGCAGTCTATCTTGCGTCCGCTGGCGTAACAGCAGCTCCTGCTTCTTGAGATCGGCGTCCAGTTGCGCTGCCGTATCAAGTTCGTACTTGCCCTTGATCCCGCGGCGTCTCTGCCTCGCCACAAACGCCGCTCTTTCTTCTTCTTCGCGCTCAAATTCTCGCTCTGCGGCACAGAGCCACGCCGCCTGGATCGACACGAGCGTGTCGTTGATCTTGCCGCTCTCCATCCTTCCATCAAGCGCCTAAGTCTACTCATCTACCGTCATGCCATCGCATTACCATCACATGACCTTTCAAGATACACCCAGAATGTAGAACGCCCCAGATTGACAGGTGGAACGATCTACATTCCATTGTGGATCGCTCCACATGCCCGGGTGGCCCACATTTTTGATGGTATCCGTCTCTTCCGATCAGACGCCGCAAGTTGATGCGGCGCAGTGGAGACGATGGGCGCCACGGCGTCCCATGCGGCCGAGAATGCGCCTCCGATTGGTGAAGATGACGTGCTGTTGAATGGAGAGTGGTCCACGCGCGTCTGGCGCGAAGGCGTGCCCTTTACGCTGCTCCAGGACGACCTCTTTGTCGCGGAAAAGTATCATGAGATCACGCAGAGCCGTCGGATTGCGTTGGGGGAAGAGCTGCTGGACGAAGAAGAAGATCCCATGGAGACGACGGGCACGGATGAGCCAACGATGGGAGAGCTGGAGCAGTTTGCAGATGCGGTGCGCGTCAAGCTGTTCGCCAAGGCACCGAGTGGCGAAGGCAGTGCGGTGGCGGCAATCATCCAGACGGCGCTCTTGCGTCCGGTTAAGATGTGTCGAGTGAACAACCGGATCCGACAGCAACGCGCAGAGATTGTGAGTTATTACTTTGACCGGATGGCTGCGATGATGGCGCAGCGAGCGCGGTGTGTGAAGAGTCGTTCGAAGAAGAGGGACGAAGACAAGGAGACTACGAAAGCACAGACGGTGACAAGTCCGGGTGCTGGCTTGACTCTTGCTGGGAGCATGTTCTCTCTCGGCTCGTTCCGCCTTCAGCTGCGCATGCTGCAGTCTTTTCGTGGTATGGCTCCGGATTTGTTTACGGATGGGTTGTGGACTATTGTCAAGACTGTGCAAGAGTATCCGGCATTTGCCTTCCACGATGTCCAGAAGAGCACGACGGACGATGTCTTCTTCCGCGAACTACTCTTGTTCTGTCGGGAGCACCTGCTTGAAGCCAACTTGGGCAGATGAGCATCGCGGCATCCTTTTACTGGTTCTCCTGGTGTTCGGTGTTTACACCGGACGAAGCTCGTTTCTGCTATCATTTGCTACCCACGCCATGCGGCTTTCTAGCGCGAACATCGCGGCCAATGAATCTTTGAAAATCGATGGCCAATCGCTGAATGCACGAATTGATGAGGTGTTGGCTCAAATGGAGAGATATCGTCTCAATTACGGATTGGGCACTTTGGCAGAGGAGACGCTGTGGAAGATTATCCCAGTGAAGAAGACGACATTACGTGACGACAACACGTCCGACAACGTGGAAACTCTGCTCGGCGATCACTCAATTGCCACCGATGGGAGCTACATCTACTCTTGGGATCTGCGGGGAGGCCTTGTCAAACTTGGAACGGGTTTGAACTTCACTGTTGGCGGTAGAGTGTACGCTCGTGCACACGCCGAGCAATATCTCCGGCTTCTTCGATCGCAGCGCCATTTCCGTCATGGATTCTATGGATCGGGAAGCGATGTCACCTCACTCATTCAGGGTATCTTTGTGAAACCTGACGCAGCATTGCTGTCAAAGCAAATCAAGGACCTACTCTCGATTGAAGATGGAAATGGTGAAAAGCTATCGAGCACAAATCACAAGTTGTGGGTTGAAGCGTCGTTGAATGGTAGTACGAAGTTGTTTACCCTATTCGATGATGATCGAATCGGCCAGCTTGTTCCCGACGGGATTGCCAAAGCTTCCGATATCTCCCTCACTTTTGCTTTCTACGGTGACTTTGAGCCGCTTAGTCAACCAGCAGTCGAAAAGCTGAACAATCTGGTACTCACACAATCAAGCAACGAAGATGAAGTTCGTCGTCAACTCAGCAAGGATGTGTTACAAGATCTGCTAGCACTCTCTGGTCACGATGATGTTGATGTGTCGAAAACGAAGGAGCTGACTCTTACGTACACACTCCGGCCAGGGAAAGCTTTGTACATCGAGCGCTTCGCACCCGATGAAGCTATATCAGCGTACGAAGATACATCAACGAGTGTGTATTCCTCCAATCTTGTGTACTGCGGTGGCTGGTTGTATTTGAGCCTCCTCGTCCCGTCAGAAGTGGTCTACCCGTCAACTGACTCAAGCCGACACAACCCTCGACGATTGATCCGAATTTCGCCAACCAGCCTTGAACCATCTGGTTCAGTTGACCTTGATGCAAAGAGTGCCGATGCTCCGTGTAGTCCGATCACCTCTGTGAGCACTATTCGGCCGCTTTTTGCACACACTTCAGATGGAAAGCGCATATTCGAGGTTGAGATGAGTGCCGATCGCTTTTTTGTTCGCGTTTTCCGGACGAGCGAACATGATTCAAAAACCGCCAAGTTCGAGCGCTCCTTCTTTCTCAATATCAAATGTATCCAGTGTGCAACTTTCATCAGCTGCTTCCTCAAGATTCTCAAGACCGAGCTGGACGTCGGAGATATGAGCTTTTCGTTACCATCGTTTGCCACGAATGGGAAGGTTCTCTGTATGATATTACCTAGTATCACCGAGGCTGCTTCTATGGTTGAGTCTCCGTCAAGAAATCGCTATGACTGCCTGATGTTCGATTGTGATAACGGGGATTACATTCCTGTTGAGAACGAGGCCGTCGCACACTCGTCCATCAAAAACAATGTTCAAGGCGACTCAGTTGATGCCAAGTCATTTGATAGGGCGGTGCACGGTCCAGCGCTCTGCTTTGACGCTTGCAACAATCTTGTGTGGAGTATGAATACCATGAGTTTTGCTGCTTATCGAAGCCCTGGAAGCAATTCGGGTATGGACGATGACGTCTCTGAGGAAGCTGATAAAGGCGAGACAAGCAAAAGCAGTGAAGTCGCTTATGGCCCAAATGCTGCCCTCCGAGTTCTGACATTCCTCTGCCGTTTCTCACAAGGTGCAGGCTATCGTGTAGATGATCGTTCGTCATCTTCTTCTCGTTTGTTGCCGTTCAATGTTGACAAGCCGGGCGAAGTCCAAACGTTATTGGTGTTCGTCGAGAAAACGATGCATCTCTTTGGAGTTTCCGAAGCCAGCCACGTCGAGTTGAAATGTCTTCGTTCTGCCGTTCGACTGCTGGCGAGTGCAACTGATTGTGTTGCGAAGGAGAAACATCTCGATGGGCAAACTCAAAACCGGCTGCAGGCTGTCCACGACTTCTTCGTACACGAGCAATCGCAGAGTTTAATGGCACAGCCCATGAAACAAGTTGAGCTTGACATTGTCTCTGAAGCGTTCGCTCTGAGCTCGTCTACCCTTAAGCTTTCAAGCACTGGGATCAAAGAAGAAATGAAACGAGTGATCGAGTTAATCATCAGATGGGAGAGTGGGAAGCTATCTCGCTCCGAACTCGCGATAACCATGAAGTTGATCAAGCAGGTGCAGATCAGTCTTCAAGATGCAAGTCTCTCAGCTATATCCGACGATGAACTCTTCGCTCTCTATGACAAGGTGGTCGGCTTTGCCGTGGCAACAGAGTTGGAGAGGGTAAGCTCTCATTCAGAAGATCTCGCTCGCTCGATTCACGACCAAGAACTCCTTCTTGAAGTGGCTGGATTGATCAATTGTATCACTCAGATGTTCTTCCTCCGTGCATTCGACAGCTTAACTGTGCTCCATGTTTCCGTGCGGATGTTTGGCTCTTTGTGCCGAGCTGTGGACCAACTTGCAAGGCATGCTCTCGACATCTACAAGTCTTCAGATTCTACGATCACACCTGAGCAGATTAGTGAAATCTTGAAGACTGGTGTGTTCTCGTCATTTGCGTCCGTTTGCTGCAACTCAGCACTTGCCTTCTCTCGGAAAGACGATATCGCAACTGTGTTGGCTCGTGATGGTGAAGATGGCAAGGCCACGAAGAAAATGCACTTGCGACTTCGTGAAATTATCTCGCGTGGATCCTCTGCGTTGGTTGCTTGTCTTGAATCGGTGGGGCAACTCTCGAAGGCTTTGAATGTGGAGTCGACTGTTGAGACTGTGGAAACCATAGTATCGAAGACCAAGACCGAAACCATGGAATCAGCTCACGAGTACGAAAACAGTATGGACGTCACGAAAGAACTTCGTATCCCTGGTGCGGCAAAGATGACGATTGCTTTTGACCCGAAGAGCAGAAGCGAGTACAACTACGACTATGTTACATTCTACAAGGATCAATCCCATGGTGATTTCTACGGCGAGCAGTTCTACTCCGGTCGAGACGAAGTCCATAATTGGCCGGGGGTCGGTGGAAACCCGCTTCTTGTGATCAACAGTGACCATTGCTTCGTCTATTTCCACTCAGATGCTTCGAATACAGACTGGGGGTACAAGTTCACTGCAACTGGAGAGATTTTCGAGAAGAAGCTGTCTATCCAGCGGCATTGGCTCTCCGTTCTTGTGGACTCTATATCGAGTCTAATTGAAGAAGCGGCGCGATTGCTCATTGATGGATGTCTCTTTTGCCCGGTCGATGATACCGAGGCGCGACATCATCGCTTATTGCAAAGCGACCTCGTTCGTCATGGGGCTGGAGGTTGGATGGAGCAGAATACTCAAGTCACGACACTACTGAATGAGTTGTGTCAGCCTCCTTCCGGTTCAGATGCGGAGCGCATCGTTTTAGCTCTACAACGAGAAAGTCGCCGTCGTCCCATGGTCGTTCAAATACTGAATGACGAACCGGTTATTGATAACAGCATGAATCGTGCAATTCGCGCTGTTGCGGCAGCGATTATCCATCACAATATGTGGGGAATGGATGCGTACGCGTTTGCCCAGAACCTGCGGAGCGACCTCTCTGAACAACTGCTGCGAGGCTGGAAGAATGCTCAAAAGATGCGAGACTGGTTCCATCTCGGTGACGCAGCGTCAGGAACTGTTCTTCCACACTCACCAACTCAATCCCGGTCTCTGGGACGACAGCCATCTGCGTTCAAGGGCCTGACTGATGAAGCTCTCGAGATTTTATGTCAGAATGTGGTGGTCAGAGCCCAGTTCCTTTTACAGCTGACTCCAATGTCGTTCTCCTATGTCAGTGGGGCCAAACGTCGATGGGGGCTTCTTGTAAAATACGGCTCAGCTCTTAGCACTGCTGGCTCTGATGGTGAGACGCCTCTTGGAAAATGGTATCAACTACTCGACGAACTTCAAGCCGCGACCGACTTGCGAAGTCTTCTGAGTTACCGTCGAAGCTCATGCGAGCGAATGCGTAATGGTCCAGTGAAGTCGGTGACTGAGCACGTACTAGAATTCGTTCAAAGTGGTGTCAATGTGCAGGAACTGCGACAAGTAATCGAGAAACGAAACCTTCGGGCGGAAAGTCGCGCGCTTGGCTTCCAGCTCTTCTCTACTGCTTGGGAGAAATGCGTGAGCCCTAATGTAAAATGCAAGATGGCTGAGGCTCTCTTCGCGACAATCATGCAGTGCTCAACGACATCTGCGCAAGCATCACTGCGGCATTCTCTTCCGACCGAGACTTCATCACTGTCGACATTCCGTCTCCATTTTGACGTACTGCTGGCAGGCTGTGATACTTCAGTGCGCCAAGCGGTGAACAAAGCCTTCAGCTGTTGTTTAAATGGTCTTACTTGCGAGCTCCAATCGCAAACCGAATACGAAGATGTGAAGACTGATCTCGTTGTCAGCATTCTCAAATCGTTATGTCTGGATTATGACGTTGACGATGCATACTTACTCCAAGAGTGCAAGTTGCTCACCCAGATATTGCGCCTACAAGGCTCCCCCAATTTACGAGTTCGCCAAACGGCTCAGACGCTTCTAGACGTCATTCTCTCTCGGTTTGTATCGAAAAAGTCTACGACAAGTGTGTCACGCGACGATACACCAAGTGATTCAGCCATCTTTCAAAGTCAGCTTTTCGAATTGGTTGGTCTACAGCTAGAGGGGGCGGCAGCTGCATTGAGAGAAGTTGGTGCTGACGAGTCAAGTGAATCGTGGAAGACGGGGGAACATCGACTGGGGAAGGGCTATCGTGGACTCAATGCACCGGTTGCTCAGCTGGGGAACGTGCGATGGAATCACTCTATCATGCTGTGGGTGTTTGTTAGTTCAAATACAGTCTCGTATGGTCTCAAAATCCACGATGAAGTCCAACGAGGACCTTCGTGGAATGATGCAGATGATGAGGACTGCGTCGGACCTGACACGGGACTTGTTGTGGCGATATGTAGCGCTACTCGAGTTAGAGTGGAGTGGAAGAAATCTGGGCTCACCAAAGAGTATACGTTCGACCCCAAGAATGGAGATATGGAAGTTATTCACGTCGACCATAAAATCGGTGGTGTCGTCTTCTCTAAAGGGACCAAAACCCTTGTCAAGGACACGAATGTTGCTTCTCCATGGAGTCACTTTGGTCTCTACTTGAATGACAAGCGACAGCCTTGCTACAAAGTCTCGTGCGGATCAGAGAAAGAGTGTGTGTACGAGTCGGACATCGAGCTGGAGCCGAACGAATGGACTCATATCGCCATTGTGCAGAATGAAGAGTCTTTTAAGATGTACGTGAATGGACTTGTCGCCGTACAACGCATGCTGGATCCGTTCTTGGTCATCCGACCAAAGGCGAGCACTGCTCATTCCAGAATGATCGAGTCAGTCCACCCGATTGCGGATGCAACCGATCAGTTCTGGCACATTTCCTACCCTGGCGCTCGCAAGATCCGTATCACATTTGATCCATTGTCTGAAATCGACCAATCTTCAGGTTATGTCCGCTTCTACAAAGACGAGAGATACGACGATTATTGGGGAGACCCAAAGTACACGGGGCGGTACCATGATCCAGAACGCAATTTTCCTGGGGCTCAGAGTTATCGCCAGCGAAGTCGCCGAAGCCTATTCACTGCGGTTGCAGCTCAAAATGCGCTGGAGATACCGTCGGATCATCTCTGGGTGTACTTCCGCCACAACGGAGAGTCGACCTCGTGGGGGTTCCGACTTCTTGTGACGCCCGAGTTCGAAAGTCCAGACACGGCGAAGGATTCCAGACCGATTCTCAATCCTTACCCGTTCTTCTTCGGAGAGCCACCGACACGAATATCAGATGATTCAGCTGCCGACTGCGTGATTTTTCAACCCGAAGTGCTTGACTATCCGCTTGGAGAGGACGAAATCGTTGATGCCATGCACGAATCGTGTCCAGTCGGTTCTGTCGCACCACCAAGCGTGGCAAATGATCGGCTGCTGCACGTACTTGCCCTCATTCGAACGTGTGCGGAGACAGATTTCGGTCGCGCTTCGATAACGACGGATGAAAATGTGGGTGATCTCATCTATATCTCCTTTAACCATCATGCACCCGCAGATGTTCGATGTGCAAGCATTGGTCTTGTTCGGGATCTGTCGCCACTTGTGTCACGGGATGTGATCGAGAGTCAATTGAAGCGCGTTTATCCATTTGTAGACGAGGGTTTTGTGCCGCTCGTGCTTCAATCGTTGTCTCGTCTACTGAATGTATGGAACCACTACACCGATGGGTATTCTGTTACCGATATGGTTATGGATGGTGCACCTCCGTATCCATTGGACATTCACATCTCAGCTCAAGATGCAAATGCATTGGCGAGCGCCTACATCTCTCTGTTCCGGAACTTGGGATCGCAATCAGAATGGTCCGATGTGGTGTTCGAATCTGTAGTAGCTGCGTTACAGTGCCCACAGTCACTCGAACGTGACGTCCGCGATTGGACGAGTCCAGTAGGCGAGATTACCGCCGCCCTCAGTATCTTAGGTGGTCGCTATGACGGAATATCAATTGGTGGCCGTGTGAAGTGCTGCGTGAGCGTCGACAACAAGGAGACGATCGAGACGGGGTATCTCCTCGACTACTGCTACCAGAAGAACTTCCGTTTCGTCCGAGTTCTCTTCGACTGTGACCGATCCAGGCCTGTCAACGTACCGGTCTGTGACGCCTCGTTTTTGGATACTGAGTCAGACGAAGAGTTGGCCAGTTTCATCAAGCATGCTGAAGCGTATGGCGAACAAATCTGTGCTGCATATGAGAAATTACTCTCCCTTCAGAGCGCCCAGGCGACTGAAATGACAATGTACAAGCCAAAAACGACTCGGAAACAGAGTGTCGAAGTATTCGAAAGTCAGCATCCTTACACTGTTGGCGAAAACGTGACTCATCCTTTGAGTTTCCGTAAGGCGAGCGAGATCGTCATCTTTTTCGACAAGAAGTCGTGCACTTCTGGGCCAAACGATTACATCTGTTTCCTGAAGCGTAATGGTGACAATCGATCTGTATCTCATCCGGAATCGTTCAACGAGAAACCATACTGGGGACAAGAGCGTTATTACAGTGACTCTTTTCCGGGCATGGGGAACAACCCGCCCTTGCGAATTCCTGCCGAGTCTGTCGATGTGCAGTTTCACACCGAGTTGTCAACTGGCCTTTCGAAAAACGAGTGGGGCTTCAAGCTATTCGCTCACGGTATCGAAGATGTTCTAACATACCCTCCAGAGATCCCACCGTCCCTGTTGGTGAATGCTATCCGCGATATACAAACGCGTTGCCTAAAGGCGCTGAGTAAGACTGTGCAGATGGCAAGCCACAGTGACTCGGTTGCGTCGTTTGGTTCCCTCATTCCACGGCTCCTTGATCTTGCGACTGCAACGAATACAGCAAGACCGACACAGTCAGCGCCCAAGTCCCAAGAAATGGAGTCGAAGCACCCATACGCTAACTCCGTCCAAGAGTACATGTCGGTCAGTTTCAGCGGCGCAGATCGACTGGTGATTACGTTTGACCCTCGTAGCTCAACCGAGCCTGTCAACGATTTCATCACTTTCTTTAAAGACAAGACTTTAACTGATCGCTGGGGTGCCAACGCCTACTCTGGAGGAAACGAGACAGCCAATTGGCCAGGTTTCGGTGGTAGACCTCCTCTTGTCATCCCTTCGGACTCGTTTATTCTGCTGTGGCAAACTGACGCGAGTAATCACGATTGGGGATGGAAGTTTAATGTCGTTGCGGAGTATGAACCGGTCTATCCCGTGTCATTACGACTCGACCAGCTTGACAAGCGAGCCCATGATATCTGGGAATTGTGGTACGAAGGCATTCAACAGCAAAATCATCCACTTCGACGGCAGTATGAAGGCTTTCAGAGCCAACTCGAAGGTGAAACAAGCACCGCCAATCACGAAGATGTGATGAGAGCGACTCTAACGGAGCTCGGTCAAGCTTCTCGGGCAGCTCCTCAGCGTATAGTGAAAACGGTTCGTGTGGTGGACATGAACGGAGTGAAGATATATTCCCAACCTGATGCATCGTCGCTGATTGTCGGGCAGCTGAAGCTTAATTCTCAAGTCACATTTTCTGAAGAGAAGGGCTGCTGGGTCAAGTTATCGACAACAAAAGGACCCCAGGGACAAGCGGGGTGGATTTGTCGTCGAACTGCTGACAGACAGCACGTGAAAGACATTGATCACGGAGTTGATGCCGAGGAAACGATTGTAATTGGTGTTGACGATCTCCAACTTGCTTCCGAGGCGACAGCATACAAACTCAACGACGAAAACATCGAGTTGGAAATGCTGATGAAGTTTGTGTCGCAGTATTCATACGAGACACTCAAAGGACAAGTTTCAAGGCTGCAGAGCTTGGCATACGATGCCCATCAAGCTCTGGCTACGAGGCTTGCACAGAAGACACTTCACTATTATTTCTCGTGTGCCCCATCGCTTGCCCCATTACATTGGCAACATGTGGACAATGAAGATGCGTTCTTCTTGTTCTTGCTTGAAACGTTTGGTAAGACGACCGAGATCTCGGATTCGCGCAGAAAGTCTCTCCTCGATGTGGTCGAAGAACGCTTGAGGGAGTTATTTATGATGACTATGAATGATGAACACGGCAAGAGATTGATTTCAAGATGTACGCAGCTGCTTGCTCATGGATCGGAAGCATTCCCAAAAACGCGCGGCATCGTTCGAGTATACGAAAGCAGTCATCCATATCCAGACGATACGGACCACAAGTGGGAAGTTCGCATTCCCGGTGCGACGAAGCTTCGTATCATGTTTGATCCTCGATCAAAGACGGAAGATTACTGTGATTGGCTCATATTCAGCAAAACTGGCTCAGACGGACAAGAACAGTATGGTGAAGGCCTATATTGTGGACGAGGTGGTACGGAGAACTGGCCAGGATGTGGCGGCCGGCCACCACTCGTTATTGACAGCAACGCGTGCGACGTACACTTCCACTCTGACGCGAGTCGGAATGATTGGGGATACAAGTTCTTCGTTGTCGGTCTTGTCGATGAAGAGCAAGAGGCTGATCTGGCACTGCTGGGTGGTGAGCGGCTGGCTATGAAAGTAAAAGTGTTGCAGATGTGCTGGTGGGTACTTACAGTGGCAGCTTCAAATCATGGATCAAGCGAAGGCGCTGCTGGAGCAAGTGTGTACTCTAGTTCAACTGTTGATACGGCAATCCTGAGTCTCCTCGAGCATCCACAGTGTGTTAAGAAGTTTGCTCTCACACTTTTGGTTGAGATGGCGCAAGAATCAGGGTTCTTCCACTTGCTTCCATCTCACCTAATTGAGCAGCTTCGGAACCGACTGATCACAGCGCTACGTCACCAGTACCAAACAGAAGAGCAGATCGAGACAAAATCGGAATACCTCCGGAAACTCACAGAATGTGCGTTGCTTGTGGAGCTTGCTATTGACTCGGGTTGTTTCGGTGGTGATCTCGGTGACATTCAGGGTTCGGTTCTCTGGCAAAAGGTGGTGTTCACGCCGTTCGACGCACTGCATCGATGGACATCTCCACTGAATTCAGCACGTCTTACGCATCGACTCGAGTTTGCGCTTCACAAGTCATCAGAAGTATTTGAGATACGAATATCCTGCTCCATATCGCAATCATCTGCAAACCAAGCACTGCTTTGCTGGAAACGTTCAAATGGTCTCATCACTATCCCAAGATTTCCGACATGGAGATCAGAGAGCAAGCTCGAAAACGGCGACGTCTTCACGATTGATATGGATGTTGAGCGCAAGGTGCTGATCTTGCGAAAGAATCGCCAATGCATTCTTGCCATTTCAAGTGAGGGCAACGGTGCTCCGACTTGGAGCGAAGTCTTTAGTGGCAGTGTCGATTCCATGGTGGTCGAGATTGATGTGAACGATCCGAACAGCGACGTCATGTTCAGGGACCTTACTGGATCGCCTCGGCTATCGGTGCCGCTTATTGCCGTCCCGAATTGGTATAGCAAGCTATGCGATTCCATTGGTTTGCTTCTTGACTTTCAGGAGGGGAAAACGTCTTCAGTCATAATTCAGGACAGTTCTCATCCAATTCGCTCAGTTGATGAGAGTGAAGAACCGGAGAAGATTCACCTTGAAGGTGCAGTGGCATTGGAAATCCGACTCGACAAGCGCACACATCTCAAATCACACCACCAGCTCTGTTTTTCCTCTCCGAATACGAATGTCGATATGTCTGGGTTCCGTGGTTTGAAGGTGTTTGCCGACCATCCGTCATGGTTTGTGGCCGATTCGCTCCAGCGTACTGGATTTCTCAAGGTGGGAGATGAAGTCACTCGATCGTTTGACTGGCGCTACGGTGACGAAGATGGTACAGCCGGAAGTGTCGGTGTCGTTCAGGAATTTGTCCCATGGAATGAACGCAATGGATGTGGTGTTCGAGTTCGTTGGAAAATCACTGGTGAAGAAGGCGTCTATCGTTACGGATACGATGGATTCTTTGATGTCCAGAGTTTGCGGATGGCGAAGCAAAGCGATGCACCGCTTATCATTCCAGGTGATTCGATATCGTTCTCGATCAAATCGACAAAAAAGAAGGACTTAATCCCATCATTGTTGCTGGATATGGGCAAGACTTTCAGTGGTTCGTTGTGCCTTGAGTCGAAATCCTCAATATTGAGTCTGGACGTTCGAAAAGCCAAAATACTGCTAGGGGATGAACTCACAGCTACGTTCTGGCTTTTACTGGACGATGAAAGAATGACCCACCCAGAGAATACGGAGGGGTACTTCTTGTGCCTTGTCCATGTGTCCACTTACGATCCATCTGTCGGGTTCTCTGTCTGCACGAATCAAGACGGCAAGTTGTTTGTATTGATCAAGTATGAAGCGGTCGAGGTGGTTCTCGAAAACGAAACGGACGAGGTTAAACCGGCTTCGTATCTGGTTGTCGGCCAATGGGCGCACCTGTCACTTGTGTGCTGTGGCCTTCGTGTCTCAATCTATGTGGATGGTGATCTGGCCTTCGAGGGTACCTTGAGCAAGCGGATGCTACGAAGCTTGTACCTGTCTACAATCGAAGTATTCGGGGAATCACCTGATCTACCATCAAGTGGAACAAATGGAGCAGCTGTTGCTCATGTTTGTGATTTCCGGATGTGGGATGCGTCCTTGCACAAAGAGCAACTCAGGACCCATATCGACGGGATTGCAGAGCCATCACTGGGTGGTACCAGCTCGCCAGCTCCGCAAACGCCTCAAAAGTCGCAATTGGCGTTTCTCTTCCCGCCGTCACCACCTCGCTCTCCTTCACGTGGTATCAGCTCACAGTCAGGTGTGAAGCAATGGGTCACCGTAAATCGAACGGGGAAAAATCTTGTGACAATTCGAGCAGATTGTGTAATTGCCAAGACTCCAACGAGTGAAGCTGCAGAAACGGTTTATTTTGAGGCCCACGCCTTGTCTTCGGGAAAGATCTGTATCGGCTGGATGAGCTCTGATTCTGGTGTTAGTTCAGTTGACACACTTGTTGGCGAAGTGGAAGGGACCTTTGGCATCGAACTTCGATCACGAACCGCACATTTAGGCGGAGAGACGGTTGATCTTGAAGTGAACGGCGAACCGTCAAGGCGAAACAGTGTCGCGAGCCCCCGCAGAAGCACAGCTTCCAGTGGAGCATTCAGTGGAGATGTGTTTTGCCGTGAGGGAGATGTTCTTGGCTGCACGTATACGCCTATACTCCAGGAATTTTTATTTTACCTAAATGGAGAGCTAGTGGCAAAGGTGTCACTTAGCGAGAAGGCGCCCAGTACTTTTGAAGTTACTACTGATCCCCCACCAAGCAGTGATCAAAAGACGTTTGATACGCTCGTCGATAAAATGCGATCAATTGGCTTCTCTCGCTGTGTGTCGGAAGAGGCTGTTGAGGCGTCTGGAACAAGTACGGTCCCACGAGCAGTTGAATGGCTACTGCAAACCAGACCTGGAGATGACACCTTGAGGAGTCCAAGGCGATCGGCATCGTTGAGCTCAATCCATTCTCCACGCCGTCGCTCGTCCTCCACAGTTGGTGCTCATCGTCGGTCGCTCGTGTTGAATCAAGTTGGCTTTGTACCAGCGGCCTCTCTTGGAAGTAACGGAGCACAAGGGGTTGCATGGAATTTCGGTCATCGTGCGTTCAAATACTTCCCCAGTGAGATCGAAGGACAGGTTGTATCGGTACTACAGGCAACCTCGTGCACTGAAGATGGTGTCCACTTTGAAGTGTACAACCATGCGGATATCAAGTGGGAGCGTGTGTCGTATCGCCATCGCATTCAAGACATGTCACCAAACTTGCTTGGATGGTGGAAGTTGGATGAAGGCTCGGGTACGATGGTTCACGACTCCAGTACTCGTGGGCAGGTCGGAGCAATTCGTTGCAACGACTGCACTTTGGGTGGAGATAGCGGCGCTACGTCGCCTCGAAAGAAAAAATCACGTCTTTGGGACCAAGACTGCGTCCCACCACCAATACTGACGCGCCAACGAGGAACTGTGTTCACCTCGAATAAAGCCACCGTGGAACCGACTGAGGAGACCGAGGAAAAGGACGTCTGGGGCTATCGGTTCTACATCATCCCGCATTACTCAGCTGAGACCATAGGTCGTCGAAGATTTTACACCGACCCCATTCGACTGTACGAAGGAGGCTCATCCTGTCGATTCGATGATCGATATGACCACCATTTGGTCAAATATGTCAATAAGGCTGTGCAAAACAAGCAGATGAGTACCTCTCAAGTGCTTCGTGGGTCATGGAGCGAGCTGTCACCATCGGAGAATGAGCTTCGTCAATGGCCAGCACTAGTAGAGATGATGGAGCAAGATACAGGTGCGAGTGGGATGGACTACCTTGGCAAACGCTTCAAGCTGCTCCAGGAACTCAACAGTGCAGTGAGTCGTTTGCTCCCACTGGTAACATGCTCGCCACCGAGATATTCTTCGGAAGACAACAGCGGATCAAGTATCCAAACACTGGATTCGCTCATTACAGGTCAACGTGCTCGTATATTCAATACTGTGAAGCGCCATGTGTGGGATGATGCTCTGAAACGCACAAGTGAAGTCGGGATGGCCTTTGAGCTAGCTCTCAACCGACCAAAGGCAATGCGAAATCGTGTCTCTGGGAAACCTGATGCCGAAGGAAGACAAGCTCTCTTTTCTCAGGCTTTCCGGCAACTCAATTCGTTAGACGGCTCGCATTTTCGACGTTCTGACCCAATCTACTACGTCCGTTTTCTCGGTGAAAACGCTGAAGATGCTGGCGGACCGTATCGTGAGACGTTTGCTCAGTTTGCAGAAGAGCTGCAAAGCACGCAGTTGTCTCTTCTTTTGCCATGTGCAAACGCTCAGCACAACGTCGGAGCTGGTCGTGAGAAGTGGGTGCTGAATCCTGGAGCCACGGATTTTACACTCACCCAGATGTACGAGTTCATCGGCAAGCTCCTTGGAGCAAGCATCCGAAGCCAGCAGTATCTCTCCGTCAACATCGCCAGCCTGATATGGAAGAAGCTTGTGGGAGAGCGTGTTGGAGTAGATGATCTCTCGTTGATCGACTCGATGATGGTGAGCTCGATGGACAAGATCCGAACCATCGATCAGCATGGGGTGACTGAAGAGATCTTCGAAGACGTCGTCATGGAGACCTTCACCACCCTCTCTGCTGACAACCGTGTTGTTCGCTTAAAGCCTGACGGTCAGCGGGTCCCAGTCACGTTTGCCTCTCGGTTCGAGTATGCTGACCTCGTGGAAATGTATCGACTCCACGAGTTCGATACCCAGATCGAGGCTGTCCGTCGTGGTCTTGACAAAGTAGTACCGACAAGCTTACTGCCTCTGTTTACAGGCGCAGAGCTCGAGCTCATGATCTGTGGTTCGCCTGAGGTCGACGTGGACTTGCTTCAACGATGCACTGAGTACTCAGGGTGCAAAGCGACCGACGAGCATGTCCTCTGGTTTTGGCGAGTACTTCGTGATTTCTCCCACGAAGAGCGCAGTGCCTTTCTCCGTTTTGTATGGGGTCGATCCCGATTGCCAGCCACGGAAAGCGAATTCCCACAATTGTTTAAGCTGCAGTCCTTCAACAAGCAGCAGCCCGGTCGGTCCCTCGATGGGTACTTACCCATCGCGCACACTTGCTTTTTCGCCGTCGAAGTCCCCGTCTATTCCAGCCAGGACGTGCTTCGAGAGAAGCTTTTATACGCTGTCTTCAACTGCCAAGAGATCGATGCCGATGGCGATAGCCTCGCAGCGAACCAACTCGGATGGGAAGAGTAAGGCCCCTAGCAGCTAAGCAATCATTTCGCCAGAAGCTCGTGCTTTCTAGCCTGAAATATACTCTTACGAGACAAAACACTCACCTCAACCCTACCCTCTTCAACCCACCAAGTTATTAACTTCACCTGTCCTAAATATTACGTTTGTAAAGTTATTTAGTTTTAAACATCCACCGAAAGGTGAATCACCCGGTTCTAAATATATCGTTTTAGAGATGTGATAAGTTGTGCTGAGGTTATTATCGTTAGGGAGGAAAGTGTACCTACCCGTTGACTTTGTGGGGATGGCGATCCTCTTTCATCATTGTTCGTTCACACGATGGGCGCCGAGGTCTCCAAGGCGACGTCGGACGGCGCGGACAAGAAGGCGGTGGACGCGGCGCTGCTGGCGCACGCGTGGCGTCACACGGAGCCCTTCACGCTGCTGCAGGACGAGCTCTTTGTCGCGGAAAAGTTTCATGAAGCGGCGGCGCGGGGGGACGTCAAGACGCGCGAGCAAGTGGAAGATGCGGTGGAGGAACGTACGGGATCGAATGATCTCTCGTGGGACGAGCTCGAGCAGGCGGCGGATCTGATGCGCTTGAAGCTGTTGCCTACCTTACGCAGTGCTGATGCGAACAGTGGCAGTAGTGCGACGTCGCTGGTTAAGCCGTCGGCGGCGATCGTCGCGAATGATCAATTGCGTCAGCAGCGAGTGCAGCTAGCACGCGAGTACTTTGCTCAGGTGGCAGCCTCGTTGACACAGGCAGCGGACCGTTCGAAAGAGTCGGAGAACAAGACGGAAGAAGCGGTGTCGACCAAGCCAGGGCCGTCGTTCTTCAACGCCAACGGTGGTTTGATTGCTGGGAGCATGTTCTCGATTGGTTCGTTCCGTATGCAGTTGCAGATGCTGCGGGCGTTGCGAGTGTTGGATCCCGAGTCCTTCTCCAATGGTTTATGGGCGATTGTGGAGACCGTCATGGCCTTCCCCGATTTTGCGTTGCTTGGCGTGGAGCCGAACTCGATGGACGATTTCTTCTTGAAGGACGTTTTGGAGTTTATTCGCATTCAGCTGGAGCAGAAGATGCTGCTATCCGAGCATCGAGACATTCTGCTCTTGGGTTTGTTGGTTCTCGGTAGCAGCAGTGGACGCAGCGTGTTTCTCCTGGACTTTGTGAATGGTGTTTTGCGTCGTGATCGCGAGAACGATGCGGCCGAAGCTCAACTCATTCAAGGCAAGACGTTTGAAGTATGGATCAGTGAGCTATTGCCTCGATTGGAGACATATCGGATGGATTACGGTCTTGGCACGCTCAAAGATGGCTCGTTGCTGCAGCCGATGCTGATTAAAGCGCACGAAGGAACAAGTGGCTCGTCGGAAGAGCGCGTCTACGACGCGATTACATGTGACGCCACTTACCTCTACAAGTGGGACGTGAAGAAGGGGTTGATGAAGATCGGAACAGGCAACAACTTCACCGTCGCTGGTAAAGTCTACGCTCGTGTCGCGCCAGAATCGTATCTTGGGAAGCTTCGAGAAACCCTAGACATTGAAAAGGCTCTGTACGGTGATGGATCCGATGTTACTTCTACTGTTCAAGACGCTCTGAAGAAGACCGATGCATCGTCGAAGACAATTCAGCAGGTTCTCGCTTCGGATGAGGCTGAAGCTGATGACCTCATGACCATGGCAAAGAAGGTGTGTGTGAATTTCTCGATTGGCGACCGTGCACATACAGTTATTCTTCGCGATGATGAGCATTTCAAGCTTCCGGGTGTTGAGCCAGCTGATTCTGGTGAGGTCAAGGTCAATTTTGCATTCTATGGTCATTTCGAGTCGCTCAATGAAGAGGCGCTAACGAAAGTGAAGGCCCTCGTGAGTGAAGGAGCAGCTGGCAAGGATTTTATCCTTACTCCAAACCAGCTAGAGGAAATCTTGTCGTGCTCGAATCTTGAGCGAGCAACTGATGAATCTCAACTCCGTCTCATTTGTCGAGTTGGCTCTGAAAGCTCTGCTTCACTTAAGGCTTACGCTCTGGGTGACTCAATTTCAGGCTACGAGTTTCACGCCGACAGGATTTTTCACTCAAGTCTTGTGTACTATGAAAACTGGTTGTATTTGAGCCTCTTGGCTCGATCAAGTTTTACCACTTCGCACAGTGGCCGTGATCTCGTTCGTATCTCTTCGGTAGATCTCTCGTGCGCTGGCTCAGTGAGTGTTGAAGGCTCTTCGGAATCGTCACCAGAGGGTACCAAGCAGCCACTAGTTCTGTATTTGTCCGACGGAAGTCGTCTTTTCGAAGTTGATATCAGCGCTGAGGCGGTATGGCTTCGAAAATTGCAAGTTCAAGGTCCAACCAGCCAGCTTATCAAGATCTCGAGTTCGGTCCAACTCATTTCCAAGGCGAGTGAAAATGAGACGTTCTTGAGTTTCTTCGAGAAGGTGGGCAGCGGAAGTTGGGCTACCGTTGGTGAAGAACCTTTCACAATGCCTTCGGTCTACTCGAATGGAGCTGTTTTATGTGTTATGTTGCCCAAGACCATCTCGTCGTCCAAAATTGAGTTTGAGTGTGTGGCGTTCAGTTGCTCCAGTGGAGAGTTTATCCCAGTTGACGGTTCGTCCGAGGTTGCGGTACCTTCCGATGTCAAGAAAATGCACAGCGACAAGGATCTGGCGAAGACATTTTCGAGGACACTGTTGGGCTTTGCTTTTTGCTTTGACCCGGCGGAGAATGTCATTTGGGGTGCACGAAACGGGGGTCAAGTCTTACTGAAGTATCGAAACCCTGGACAAAAGCTGGTTGTGCCCGATGAAAATCCATTTAGTCGGGGACGCGACTCCAGTGCGGCTAGTGAGGGTGGCGTCAAGATCGCTCAGCGGATTGTCAAGTTCCTGGGGAGCTGTTCGAGTGACACATGCGAAGTGGAAGACAAGAAGAGTAATCAGGCTGCTCCGTTTGTTACAAAGATGGGACCTTCGGAAGTCGAGGTTCTTCTCGATGCTGCCGAGCGCACAGTGCCTCGATTCATCTCGCGTGAAGCAACAGATAGTGAGTTGCAGCTGCTGGCCGCCTGTTTGCGCTTGCTCCATATGAGTGCTGAATACTCGGAGGCAAGTAAGAATGCGGTGAAATTGGATGAGAGCTTCAAGGCGCGTCTTCCTGCGGTAGCAAGTGAGATTACCTCATGTCTTGAGTTTGTTGAGTCCGATGCTGAGCTCTCCGTGACTTGGGAAGCCCTGGTAATGGGTATTACTACTATGGGGGTCTCTGGGTTGGACTTGCCTGGCCAACTTGATCGAGCGCTTGCGGTTTTGGACCGGTTCAAGAGTGGTAAGCTTACTCGCCCAGAAGCCGCTACTGCTACCAAGTTGGTTGCACAGATTCAACGCAGCATTCAAGATGCACAAACGTCCGTGGTGATCACAGATGACATCATCTCTCGATTTGAAAAGCTTTTCACTGTGATCCTCTCGATTGAGTCGGAGAAGATCAAGGCTTCGGTGAACGCCACCTCTTGTTCCGACAATGGAGACGCGAAACGTGAAAGTGTGTGTGATGATATGTTCGCGTTAGCCAACTGTATTATGCAGCGGGTGTTTGTGCACGCGTTTACGACAACGGAGGTACTAGATGTTGCTATTCCACTGTTCAAGTTCGTTTGCAGAGCTGTCGAGAACATTGCTCGCGAAGCAATCGAAGCGAGCAGCTTCTTGACTTCAGAGTCTGAGCTTGAACTGTTCGAGAAGATGCTTCGCAACAGTATTCTCGCGCCAGTTGCGTCGACTGTATTCAGCAACGCGTTGCTTTTTATTGGTGAAGAAAAGACGGTGAATGCGTCATCTGGTGATGAAGGGGAAGACAAGAACAAGAACGATGGTCAGCTTGGTCTGAACAAGCTAGTCTTTGAGACTGTGAAGCGTGAATCGGCCAGCTTGATGTCATGTCTTGAAGCGCTCGAGCGACTTTCCTCTGCGATAAAGGTCGAAGGCAAGGTCGAGACTGTAGAGACCACAACCTCGAAGGTGAAGACTGTCGTGATGGAGTCAAAACATGACTACGACAACGATATGAATGAGCGTACGGAACTTCGAATCCCTGGCGCTTGGAAAATTACGATCACATTCGATTCCCAGTGTCGAACTGAGCAAAGTTACGACTACGTCACGTTCTACAAGACTGAGACCAAGAGCGATTACTTTGGTGAAGAGAAGTACTCGGGGCGAGATGACAGCCACAATTGGCCGGGTGTGGGTTCCTATCCTCCGCTTGTCATCGAGAGCGATCAGTGCTTTGTTGGATTCAAATCAGATGGATCCAATACTGACTGGGGGTACAAATTCACAGCCACCGGTGAAATTCTTGAGAAGAAGGTCGCAACTCGAAAACATTGGCTCTGTGCTTTGGTCGATCTGGCCCGTAGTGTGGTAGATGAGATCCCACGCCAACTTATCGATGGGTCTGCGTTTATCCCTATTGACGCAAACGAGGCTCAAAACGACGAGAATTTGCTAGTAGAGCTCATCAAGAATGGATCTCCTGGCCCTGATGACCAGAATGCCAACGTCCTCCAGCTACTACGAGACTTCATCGAGCCATCGCCTGATTCGGATGCTGCCAAGGTTGTGTTGGCGTTGCAGAAGACGCGATCCGTTCCTCGCTTCCAGAATCTGTCATCACTTGACCGAAATGATTCTATCTCAGCAAATCCGATGAATCGGGCGATTCGTGCTGTTGCAGCTGCTATCTTGCACCACAACATGTGGGGAGTTGATGCGTACGCTTTTGCTCAGAACGTTCGATCAGATCTGTCGGAGCATCTCGTCCGTGGATGGAACAATGCTCAGAAGATGCGAGATTGGTTTCATATGGGCGATGCTACAGATGTTGTGCGAGCGAATCAGGCGCCACCGAGCTCGAGACCCTTGCGACGCCAACCATCGGCTTTCAGCGGTATGACTGACGAAGCGTTGGAGACACTGTGTCAGAATGTGATCGACCGAGCTCAATTCCTGCTGGAGCTCACGCCTATGACTGTGTCGCAAGTGAGTGATGCCAAGCGTCGATGGAGCCTTTTGGCCAAGTACGGTTCAGTCTTGAGCGCAGCTTCGACGACCCCCGAGACCATTCTTCAGAAATGGCACAACCTGGTGGATGAAGTGCAAGCTGTGGCAGAGTTGCGCAGCGTCCTGCAGTATCGACGAAGTTCGTACGAACGAGCGAAGAAAGGTCGAGTAATGTCTGTAATTGAGCAAGTGCTAGCATTCGTGCAGAGTGACGTGAATGTGAGAGAGCTGCATGAGGCCATCGAGCAGCGGAATATGCGAGCCGAGAGTCGTGCTTTGGGCTTGCAGTTGTTCGCAAAATCATGGGATACGTGCCTGAGTACTGAAGTCAAGGGATTGTTGGCCGAGTCATTCTTCACGACAATCAAGCATATGGCGACATCAGCATCCTCTGCTATTTCGAAGCACGCAGGGACAGCCAACACATCGGTCGCACTCTCATCGCGTGTTCACTACGGTGTGCTCCTATCGGGCTGTGATGCCTCCCGTCGACTCCAGGTGAATGATGCTTTTGGTGCTTGTCTGAGAGGGTTCGCACGTGAGCTGGAGGTACTTGCTGATGCCGAAGAGACGCACGCAGATGTTATTGTGAGTATTCTCAAGGCTCTCTGCCTTGACTTTGATGCTCAAGATGCATATCTGCTCGAAGAAAGCAAGCTTCTGGTTCAGGTAGCTCGGTTTCTTGGAGCGAAGAGCCATCGAGTGCGACGTACGGCGCAAACTTTGTTGGACATTGTTCTGGGGTGCTTTGTCTCCCGGGAGTCAGCTCTGAGTGCTGAAGCGGGCAAGGACAGCAAGGATACGGCTGCCGCCGTGGTTTCACCTTTTCAGAGACAACTCTACGACATCATGAGCCTGCAACTAGGAAGCGTTACGGCTCAGCTTCGAGACTTCAGCACGTCAAATGAAGCTTTGGCGTTCAAGGTGCTTCGATTGGGTGGTAATCGGCCAGGCTACTCTTTGTCGACTCCATCATTTGGACGTGCATCGCACAATCACTCCATCAGCCTTTGGCTTCGCCCAGATTCGGTGAGTCCATCGCGCACCCTGAAGGTGAACGATGTTGTCAAGCGTGGACCGACGTGGAAGACCGAAGAGGACAGTGACGAGAATCTCAACGAGACCGGGTCTGTGATCGGTATTGTCAGTCGTACGAGCGTCCGTGTTCAGTGGAAGGAGACCAAGCGTATTTCCGAGCACAAGTACGACCCAACTGGCGGCGTCATGGACGTTGTTCATGTTGATCACAACCTCGGTGGTGTCGTGTTCTGTAAAGGGTCCAAAGCGCTTGCCAAAGCTCCAGGTCCGTGGAGTCACTTCGGATTGTACCTAAGCGAAAGGAACCAGCTCAGCTACAAGATTGTTGGTGGCGTGGACAAGTTGTTTGCGTATGATTCAGAAACGCAACTCGTGGCTAATGAGTGGGTTCACATCGCAGTCACGGTGCAAGACGATGCGCTGAAGATGTATGCGAATGGAGAAGTTGTGACTGAACACGAGTTGGATGCTTCGCTCGTGTCGGAGGCCAATCTCAATGCCTTCCCATTTTACTTCGGCGAGCCACCGGGACGCATTTCCGATGAGCCACCCGCCGAATGCGCTGTCTTCGAACCACACGTACGCAACGGAGCGATGAGCGCGGAAGAAGTTGTATCCGAAAAGGAACGCTCATCGCCTCCGACTGCTCCTCTCACCGTTAGAACACCAAGTGACCGCCTGTTGCACATTTTGGGCTTGATTCGGACGTGTTCACAGGGCAACATGGGACGAGAAGTGTTGGCAACAACTGAGAACGTTGGTAATCTGCTCTTTGTGGCTTTCCACGAGTCTGTATCGATAGAAGCTCGTTGTGCAAGTGTGATTCTCTTGCAAGATTTGCTGGTCGAAGTCTCGATGGATGTTGTTGAAACCGAGTTGGAGCGCGTCTTTGGTCAACGAGGATTTGTCGGCTTCGTGTTGAGCTTGGTTGCACGCTTGGTGAATGTTTGGAGCGAGAACGTAGCCAAGTCGCAAATATCACCCCAGCCCTCGTTGGGTATCTCGGCACAGGATGCAGCAGCGCTGGCCGGAGTTTACGTCTCTTTGTTGAGGAATTTGGGCGCCCAGCCTTGCTGGGCTCACGCCGCTTTTGATGCTTTTGTTGCTTCTCTGCGTCAGGCTTCTGCTTTCGTCAATGCCAAGGACAGTAGACAATGGACAGACTCAGCGGGTGATGTTCTGGCTACTTTGGCGGTGTTCGGTGGCTCCTACAGCACAATTTGTACAGGAAGTCGGATCAAGCGTTTCCTGTGTGCTGATAATCGCGAGACTGTGGAAACTGGTGTTTTGATGGGCTTTGCACGACGCAGTGGGGGCCGAGTGGCACGTGTGCTGTTTGACAATGATCCTACTAAGGTTACGGTTGTGCCAGTTAGTGAGATCGCTGCTGATTGCAATGTGGTGTCGCAGGATTCTGCTGGTTTGTGGAAGAGTGTTGCAGAGGTGGGAGCCTCGCAGTTGCAAGAAGCCATTCTGGGGCTGCTTCAATTGCCGTGTGAAGATGGGTCTCTCCAGGCAAAAACAGCTCGTACTGAGATGGTCGAAGTCGTTGAGAGTGACCATCCTTACTTTGGCGGGCAGAGCATCTCGCATACGGTTTCATTTGAAGAGGTCAAGGAGATTGTCGTCTCGTTTGACCCACTGTCAGCGTCCTTGGGACCGTCGGATTTCGTCACTTTCAAGAAGCGCGATGATGATAGTCGATCTCCAACCCATCCAGAGTCCACCAATGACAAGTATTACTGGGGTGAAGAGAAGTACTCAAGCGATTCTCTGCCAGGTGTTGGTAGCAATCCACCACTGCGTATTCCAGCTGCATCTCTCAGTGTGTACGTCTTTTCAGAGTCGAAGGAGGACAGCGTTTGGGGATACAGATTCACGGCCAAAGCAAATCACGAGAAGGTTGTCTTCCCGCCTGAGTCTGCACCGTCCGCATTGGTCAATGCGATCAATGACATCCGATCAAGGGCTCTAAAGGCTGTGCATACTTGCGTTCAGCTCCTGGAGGGCAGTGACAGTCTTTCGGTCGTAGCTCCACTTGTACCAGCGATTTTGAAGATTGCCAACTCCCCTATTAACGGCCAGCCGACGAAGCTATCGTCTAGATCTGAAGTATTTGAGTCCAAGCATCCGTACGCGTGCGACTTGGAGGAAAGTACGTCGGTCACGTTCAGTGGTGCTGCACGTCTTGTCGTGACATTCGACAAACGGACCAAAACCGAGCAGAATTGTGATTACGTCACGTTTTTCAAGGATTCTTCTCGTACTGGACACTGGGGTGAAGAACAGTACTCGGGTGTTGACAGCTCTGCGAACTGGCCAGGCTTTTTTGGCCGACCATCTCTGACGATTCCATCAGATTCATTCACGCTGGTGTGGAAGACCGATGGAAGCAATGTCGACTGGGGGTGGAAGTTCACTGTTGTTGCGGAATACGATGACTTGCCTCCAAGAAGTCTGCGACTGGATGAGCTTGACAGGTGTGCGAGCGACGTATGGGAGCTATGGCACGATGGCATGCTTCATCAAGATCCTCCACTGGCTGAAGAGGTGGATGCCTTCGAGAAAATTGAGCATGTAACAGACGCACAAGTGAAGGCTGAATCCGAGTGGGATCGCTCCAGAGCGTTGCTGAACAAGCTTAACAGTGCTGCTGCCAGTGGTGCACGCGAAACGAGCTCAGCGTTGCGAGTTATCTGTGAGAAGGGAGTGGAAATCTACTCGGGTCCAGATGCCTCATCAACGACCGAGGGTCGATTGGAGGTTGGAGGTGAGATTATGCCTGTGGAGGAGCGCAACGGATGGCTCAAAATTGTCACCAAGTCTGAAGACGGCGAAACTGATAAGACTGGATGGATTCAGCGACGCAGTCGAGATGAGATGCATGTGATCGACCCTCGTGTTGCTGCTAGCAGTGAAGACTCTGTAGTCCCAGGTGTTGATGATGCACTGATCTTCGCAGAGGCAGCAAAACCGCAACTCAACAATGGAAGTGGCCAAGAACGGGGACGGATCCAACTCATCACCCAAACTTCGTACGAAAGCTTCAGGACTCAAATCCCAAGACTGAGAAGCTTTGCGTATGAAACGCATCGCTCTCTTGCGACGAAGCACGCTCAAGCAGCTCTGCGTTTGTACCTCTCTTACTCAGCGGATTTGGCTCCAGTCAAGTGGGAGTCAGATGCTGATGTTGATGAGCTCATCCTCTACTTGGTTGACATTCTAATCAATGCGGGAGATGGATCTGGTTCAATTGCCAAGCTCGACAAACTTGGATTCATCCGACAACGGATCGGCGACATGCTGACCAGTGGCCTTGGCGTCGCGAGCTCGCAAAATCTCATTGAACGCTGTATCAATGTGCTGCGAAATGGGTCGAACACACTGCCGTTGATGCGAGGTCCAATGCGAGTATTCGAAAGCAAGCATCCATATCCAGACGACCAAGATCAGAAGTGGGAAATTCGTATTCCCGGTGCCAAGAAACTGTTGATTGCATTCGACCCCCGATCAAAGACTGAGACCAACTGTGACTGGGTGCAATTCAAGAAAGTGGGTTCGCCTGAAGATGAAGACAATGCATTGGCCTACAGTGGTCGTCAGGGCGATGAGAACTGGCCAGGATTTGGTGGTCGACCTCCGCTTGTGATTGATGCAGACGTGTGTGAAGTCCATTTTCACTCCGATGGTGGGGAGAATGACTGGGGCTACAAGTTCTACGCTGTCGGTGTTTTCGATGTGGATGGTCGTGAACACCAAGAAGGAGATGAACATCTTACTGCCACGACAGTTGCGCTACTCCAGATTAGTGCATGGTTGCTATCAAACGCTGCATCGGTCCACCGAAGTGACCAGACTCTTCCAAGCGCTCGTGTCTATTCAGCTAAAGTCGTCGAAACGATCCTTTCGAGCTTGATTGGACACCCACGAACGGTCAGGCTGTCCACGCTCGGTCTACTCACAGAGATTGTTCAAGAGCCTGGATTCCTGCATTCACTCCCACCACACCTCGTTGAGCGGCTCCGCAACGTCTTGATCTCGAAGCTACATGTGCAAGATCGAGTTGAGATCAAGACCGAGTACTCTCGTAAGCTCTTGGATTGCGCGATTCTACTAGAGCTTGCGATTGATTCGAGCTGCTTCCGCGTGGCATCCTCGATCGTCGGTGGCACAAATTCGTGGCGCCAACTGACACAGACGGCTACACAATCAGAGTCTGCTCCGACGATCGATAAACAAGTCATCTCATTGACCAGTGAAGGACAAGCTCATCATGTCCAGGTGATGATTGCGAAGGTCACAGGTCCTTTTGAGTTCCAGATCGTTGGAAAGATCGCAAAGATTGACAGCCAGGCAGTCGAAGATTGTGTTTTGCTCCGATGGAAGCAACAGGACGGTGGTTTAGTGATCCCATCTACTCAGCATCGCTTGGCACTGTCACCACTGAATAACGGCGATGTGATTACTGCGTTGGTTGATACCAGTACGAAAACACTTGAACTGCGAAAGAATCAACGAAGTGTCATCGCAGTCGATATGAATACCAAGATCAGTTGGACAGAGTTGACCAAGGACAACGTGAGCTCTGTACGACTCCAAGTGGAGATGAATCAATCATCTCTTGATCTTCATGTCAGAGAGCTCAACTGTTCACCACTGACGACGATTCCCGCACTTACGGCCCCAGCTAAGTACAACGAAATCGCTGAGACCGTGAGCTTGCTGCTTGATTTCCGCGAGCAGCGAGCCTCTTCGATCGCAATGCTAGAAAGCCATCATCCTTCCCAGAAGGACGATATCTTCGAAGAGCCGAAGAATATCCGTGTGGAAGGTGCTGTCGCTTTGGAGATCCGTTTCGATCGACTCACAAAGCTCGGTCCACATCAGCAAATTCGATTTTCGACGTCTTCGAGTGACAACGGACTGACTCTAAGCGCGTTTGACGGTGCCAGATCTGTACGAGACAATCCGCTTTGGTTCATCTCAGATCCGTTGCAAGAAACAAGATCGTTGGAAGTGACGCGTTCTTCAGATTGGTGTTATGGTGATGAGGACGGCGGAGCTGGCAACGTGGGTGTGGTACTCGACATTGTGCCCTGGAATAAGAACAAAGAAGGCGGTGTGAAGGTGCGATGGAAGGCCACAGGAACAGAGGCAGTTTACCGCTACGGCTACGATGGGTTCTTCGATGTCCAAGCTTTACAGGCAAAAGAAGCAAGTGGGCCATTTATTGTTCCTGGTGATTCAGTCTCTGTTTCGTTCGTGTCTATTCCCGATGCACCAGTGGTGGGGACCGATAAAGGAGAATGGGGTTACCGCTTTTACGTGATCCCACACTTTTCACCAGAAAGCATTGGTCGTCGGCGATTTACAACGGATGCCGCACGCCTTGCAGAAGGTACTCCAGTTGCCTTCGGAGATGTTCAAGACCAACAACTCGTCAAGTATATCAACAAAGCAGTGCACTCCAAGGACATGAAGGTTGGTGATGTACTTGATGCATCGTGGAGTGACTTGGCTCCAGAAGGCGATGAACTAGTCAGATGGCCAACACTGGTAGAAATCATCACTGGTGGAGCAATGCCTGACTCGTCAGCAAACGATGGCTCGACAGCACTCTCGAGTTTGGATACGTCGGAGAAGTTGGGCAAGCGTTTTGACCTCTTGCGAGCCTTCAACTCGGCAGTCAACAAGCTGTTGCCATTCATTTCTTTCGCGTCACCTCAGCAACGAGCTTCCAGTCTGTCTCTGAGCGATCTCATCTCTGAGCAACGTCATCGCGTATTTGGTGCTGTCAAGCGTCAGATCTGGGATAACGCGCTGAATCGCACCAACCGCAACGCCTCAGAAATTAGTCTCCGACTAAACCGACCTAAGGCCATGCGTCATCGTCTCTCCGGAAAAACTGACATGGATGGGCAGTTTGCTCTCTTCTCTCAGGCTTATCGCGGCCTCCATGCCGTTGGTGCAGCCCACTATCGAAGCAAGAGTCGTATCTACAAGGTCGATTTCCTTGGTGAGAATGCCACTGACGCCGGTGGTCCATACAATGAGACGTTTGCGCAGTATGCAGACGAGCTGCAAAGCTCTCAGTTGCCGTTGTTGATTCGATCCGCGAACGCGCAGCACAATGTCGGAGCAGGCCGTGAAAAGTGGGTCCTCAACCCAGGCGCGACAAGCCCCACGCTGATCGCAATGTATGAATTCCTCGGAAAGATCTTCGGTGTTGCGATCCGGAGTCAGCAGTATATGTCCATCAATATCGCCAACTTGATCTGGAAGAAGATGGTCGGTGAACGCGTCACAGTGGAGGATCTTGCGCTCGTTGACTCGATGCTGGTGAGTTCAATGGACAAAATTCGTCGAATTGATCGCCATGGCGTCACGGAGGAGATGTTTGAAGATGTTGTGATGGAGACCTTCACGACTCTATCAGCCGACAATCGTATGGTTGAGCTCAAGCCTGGAGGTGAACAGATTGCAGTCACGTTTGCATCTCGTTGCGAGTTTGCGGGCTTGGTGGAAGCGTATCGTCTTCGTGAATTCGACTTCCAGTTGGAGGCGATTCTCCGCGGTCTGAGCCAAGTCGTACCAACAAACATGTTGTCACTCTTTACAGGCTCTGAGCTCGAGCTGATGGTGTGTGGCACGCCGGAAATCGATATCGATCTTCTGATGAAGTGCACCGAGTACTCGAATTGTTCCGAGGTCGATGACCATATCGTCTGGTTCTGGGAGGTGATGCGCGACTTCTCTCAGGAAGAACGCAGCGCTTTCTTGCGTTTCGTGTGGGGTCGCTCACGTCTACCAGTAAACGAGAAGGCCTTCCCTCAGCGCTTCAAGCTTCAGTCATTCAGCAAGCGCAAAGACAACCGCTCATACGACGAGTACTTGCCAGTCTCGCATACCTGTTTCTTCTCGGTGGAGATGCCTCCCTATTCAAGCAAGGCCGTGCTTCACGAGAAGCTCCTGTACGCCATTTACAATTGTCAAGCAATTGACGGCGATGGCGACAGCGTCGCGGCGAATCGCCTCGGCTGGGAAGAGTAGGCAGCAGGTGCTGCCTACTCATGTTCATTTCATGTCAATATCCGCAAAGTTCATATTATTCATTCCTCGTCTTTCAGATCATTTATGATTTCATCTACCTCGTTTTGCCATCTCACTTTCAACGTCACCTCTTTTCCAAACCTCAAGGTCCACTTCACTTATCCATAAAACGTGGTATATCACCTTTCACAAGTCATAAACGTGATACTTGAAATTTAGAATACGCAGGTTCCGACCGGTTATTAGAAATCAGCCATCGCTTCCGTCCACTTTGAACCCAACCAACTCCTTGGCGAATGATACGCTGCATGAAGGACGCGATGGCGACTCAGTTTCCCATCGACGGCGGACAGAGCAAGCATGGGGGCGACAGTATCGCGCGATGCGGAGACGCAAGCGCACGTGGCGCTGACGGCGTCGGAATTGGCGCTGGCGTGGCGAAATGGCGCGCCGTTTGCGCAACTTCAAGACGAGTTGTACGTGTCGGAAAAGTTCCACGAGCTCGTGCGGCGTCGTGGCGTCACGACTCGCGCCAGTGCGTTCGGAGACGAAGACGGAAGGAGAGCGAGCGGAAGCGACTGGTGGCGATGTCCTCTCTCGGGATGAATTGTTGCATATGCTGGATGTGTTTCGCTTGCGGATGCTGGGACAAGCCGCGGAAAGGGGGGTTGGAAGCGCGACCACGCCAAGTGTACGACCTTCCAAAGCGATCGTGAGCAATGAGCGTCTTCGTGAAGAGCGCATTCAACTCGTCCGTACGTACTTTGAGGACTTTGCCGCGTTGGTGAGTCGTCAAGCGCAATCCGAGGCCAAGAAAACCGATGCGACGAAGCCAAAGAGTGGCGATAGGATCGTTCCTGGGCCGTCATTCATCGGATCAGACGGCGGCTTGGTTGCTGGAAGTATGTTCTCAGTCGGCTCGTTCCGTTTGCAGCTCGAGATGCTGCGAACGTTCCGTGTGATGGCTCCGGAACTGTTCTCGAACGGGATCTGGGCGATTTTCAAGACCGTCTTGGCGTTCCCCGACTTTGCGTTGCTTGGTGTGGTGAACGACTCGATGGACGATTTGTTTCTGCGTGACGTGTTTGAGTTTGTTCAAGCTTAGCTCAAAGAAGAAGGTCTACTGAGTGTGCATCGTGACATCCTTCTTTTGGCTCTGCTGGTCTTTGGCAATAGTAGTGGGCGGAGTGAGTTCTTACTGGCGTTTGTCGATGGAGTGCTACATCGGGATGGTGACGCTGGTGTGGGTGGGGGTCAGTCTGTCCACGGGCGTCCATTCCACGAGTGGGTTGAAGACGTGTTAATACGTCTCGAAACGTACCGAGTAGACTTTGGACTTGGTACATTGCAAGACAAGGCGCTCCAGTACCAGGTACTGATCACGAATATCAGGGACGAAGCTGCGGAAAGATCAGTGGAGACCGCTACTTCGATCACAACTGATGGCAGCTACATTTACAAATGGGATACCACGAACGGATTGGTGAAGGTTGGTACGGGGAAGAACTTTACGGTCGCTGGAAAAGTTTATGCGCACGCATCTCCAGAGACTTATCTGCAGTTGTTGCGTTCGGAAACAACGCTGAAAAAGTCTTCTACGGTGAAGCCACTGATGTCACTGTCCGCGTTCGCGAACTTCTCGCAGTGAATCACACCGAGCAAGCTTCAAAAAGTATCAGAGAGGCGCTGGTTGCCCAAGAATTTAGCTCTTCGATCCTTGGGCGCGACCTGTACATCGAGTTCTCGGTCGACGGTTCCATCAGAATTGTGAATATTTGCCCGGATGACCTACTCAGCTCTCTTGATGAGACTGTCTCTAAGCTACGGGAAAACAGCGTGGAATTCTCGCTCGGGCTTGCGCTTTTTGGTGATTTTGTGGCACTTGGCGATCCAGCACTGGCCAAGCTTCAGTCGCTGATCGATCAGAAGCCCGTCGCAGAAGAAAACAAGGAAGACAATTGTCTCACCGTGCATTTGATGAACGATCTCATCTCACATTGTGGACCAGGGATCATTTCGGAGAGCAAGAGAGTGTACCTGGTGTTGGACAGCTGCTCTAACTCGTCAACGTACGTCAAGACAGTCGCTGTCGGGGATTCTCTCTCGATGACCGAAGGCTCGGCTGAAGGCGTGTATCATTCAAGCATCACGTACTGTGGAAATTCAGTGTATCTAAGCTCTTGACCCATTGCTCGGCTCTTGCACCAGCATTGGAGTACGGTTTACCCGGCATTACGCGTAAGCTTCTCCGAATCAATCCATCGGATCTGACATCAGCGGGTTGGTTGCTTTTGAAGTCGGAACCAGTGGAGCTCTCGTGCAGTCAGACGCAGCCTTTACTCACGTATATTTCTGACGGCTTGCACCTTTTCGAAGTTGAGATGGCAGCAGAGAACTTCTGCGTTCGTTTGTTCAAACTGAACGTGGCGAATTCCACCGCAGGATTCGTTCGGGCAGTCAAGGCTTCAACGAAGCACATCGAGTCCCCACCATTCGTATCCTTCCTTGAGAGATTGCGAAGTAACGATGGCAAGATGCGAGCTGGTGAGGTGCCGACACTGTTTACCAACGGATCTGTACTCGGTATGATGCTACCGACAGACTTTTCAAAGGCCAAATCTGTCGATGCTGAGTACCAGTGTCTGATGCTCGACTGTTGGACGGGCCAGTACCTCAACGTGGACGACGATGCCATCAAGTCGACTCTGGTGATGAAGAAGCTGAGTCCAGGTGCGCTTGCGGTGAAAGGGTTTCAGCGCAAGCTGATGGGTGGAACGTTTTGCTTTGATGGAGCAAATAATCTCATCTGGGGCGTGAGATACGACGGTGAGGTTCTACTCGAGTACAACAACCCGGGACGGAAAGTGCGTGTCCAAGACGAGAATCCTTTTGTTTGCGACAATGACACGAAACAAATTGGTGTTGGTGAAGGTCCGGGTTGTGTGACGGCATCTTATCGTGTTCTCGAATTTCTGAGCGATTGTGCGAGCAACATGAATGATGAAGATGGAACTGATGCAGCTGACCCACAGTCGCAAACCGTGCCTTTCCTTGTGAAAGCACTCTCGTATGTGATCAATGTGGTCGAGGAAACGGCTTTGCGATTGGCTTCCACCGAAGCGCTTCCATCCCGATTTGCAGTGCCTTCGAGTCGCTCTGCGTCTACTCCGTCTGGGTATTGATCATGCCGACAGGCAGGACGAGTTTTGTCGCAGCTTAGTGAAGACGAAAAAGTCACAGTGTTGTCCCTACCTGGCAAGATCATTCATCAAGCTGCGGCATCGGAATTTTGGCAAGCTATTACGTGGGAAGCCCACGCGTTGGCTCTGTCAACGACATCCCTGGCAGGTCTAAACCTTCGTCAACAGCTTGAGCAGGCGTTGGCCTTGATCGACCAGTGCAAGAAAGACGTGATTTCCACATCTGGGGTGGCGATTGTGGCAAAATGGATGCGCCAACTCCAACGCAACGTTCAGAGCGCGAGTGTTTCGGAGTTGACCTCCGAGGAAGTGACCTTGTCATTCGAGAAGCTCTTCGCAACTGTGATTGAGTTGGAATTGAGCAGGATCCGTTCAGTCTCTCAGCCAGCTGCCGGTCTACCCTCGTCGAAGCTTAACGATTCAGGTGTGCGACCCAACATTGTAGCGCTGCAGAACTCTATCGTCCAGAGCATTTTTGCGCATGCCTCCAGTTCTTCTGTTGCGTTTGATGCTGCTGTTAGCGTGTTCAAGAAGCTATGTCATTGTGTCGAAGCAATCGCGTCTCAAGCTTTGACGGTGTGCCAGGAGTCACGTGAGGACCTAGAAAGTCTGGAGAAGGAGCTTCGATGCGGCGGTTTGTTGCCTATGGCGTCAATGGTATTTAGTTGTGCGCTTCTCATGCTCGGTGAGGGTGACGTTGAGAACAGCGGCAGTCAACGTGCTGCCCATCAACACTTGTTCAGTATTGTGAAGAAGGACTCGTCTGAGTTGGTTCAATGTCTCCAGCCTTTGGAGCAATTGGCAACGATGTATAGTGCGTCAAGAGAGGCCCGAGTGGAAGAAACGACAATGTCTGTCACGAAAGCTGTGGTGGTGGAATCAACGCACCACTACGACAATGACATGAACGTACGAACCGAGCTTCGGATCCCCGGAGCAAAGAAGATCACCATCACGTTTGATTCTCGATGCCGAACAGAGCACGATTATGATTACGTGACCTTCTACAAGAGTAAGAGCGGTGACGATTACTATGGTGTGCAGAAGTACTCGGGTCGTGACGACAACTTCAATTGGCCAGGCGTGGGATCAAATCCACCTTTGGTCATTGAAACGGATCAGGTTTTTGTTGGCTTTCGTTCAGATAGCTCTAATACTGATTGGGGGTATAGATTCACTGCAGTTGGTGAGCTGCCCGAGAAGAAGGTTGTCGTTCGGAAGTTCTGGCTCTGCGCTCTCGCAGATCTCGCTCGCAGCGTGGTGGATGAGATTCCTCGTCAGTTGATTGATGCTACGGTGTTTGTTCCTATCGACGCCAACGAGGCTCAGAACGACGAGAACTTGCAAATCGCTGATCCTGACGAGCAGGATGTCAGCGTTCTCAAGCTATTGCGCGATTTTATCCAGCCGTCACCAGACTCGGATGCCGCAAAGGTTGTGCTGGCATTACAGAAGAAGCGATCCGTTCCTCGCTTCCAGAATGCCTTCGCTTGACAGAAATGATTCGATCTCTGCGAATCCGATGAATCGGGCGATTCGTGCTGTGGCTGCCGCCATCTTGCACCACAACATGTGGAGTGCTGATGCATACGCTTTTGCTCAGAACCCTCAGACCGATCTGTCGGAGCATCTCGTCCGTGGATGGAACAATGCCCAAAAGATGCGAGATTGGTTTCATATGGGTGATGCGACCGATGTGATTCGAGCAAATCAGGCACCATCTACTCGTAGCAGCAGCCGATCATTGCGTCGACAACCATCGGCTTTCAGTGGTATGACTGATGAAGCACTGGAGACCTTGTACCAGAATGTGATCGACCGAGCTCAATTTCTGCTGGAGCTGACGCCTATGACCGTATCGCAAGTGAGTGATGCCAAGCGTCGATGGAGTCTTCTGGCCAAGTATGGCTCAGCTCTGAGTGCAGCCGCGACAGCTCCCGGTACTATTCTTCAGAAATGGCACAACCTGGTGGATGAAGTACAAGCTGTGACAGAGTTGCGTAGCGTCCTGCAGTATCGACGAGGCGCTTCCGAGCGAGCGAAGGAAGGTCGTGTGATGTCTGTGATCGAGCAAGTATTGGCTTTTGTTCAGAGTGACGTGAGTGTCAAAGAGCTGCGTGTGGCCATCCAACAGCGTAATTTGCGAGCCGAAAGTCGTGCGTTGGGCTTGCAGTTGTTCGCACAGTCATGGAATGCGTCCACAAACGTTGAAGTCAAGGGCTTGTTGGCCGAGTCATCTACACGACCATCAAGCATATGGCGGCAACATCCTCTTCCTCCGTATCGAAACACTTGGAGGCATCTGAGACATCATTTACACTCTCAGCTCGTGTTCACTACGGGATGATGCTGTCTGGATGTGATTCTTCTCGGCGAATTCAGGTGAATGATGCGTTCGGTGCCTGTCTGAGAGGCTTTGGGCATGAGCTGAGGAAACTCGCTGACGCTAATGAGGCCAACCCTGACGTTATCGTGAGTATCCTGAAAGCTCTCTGCTTCGATTTTGACATTCAAGATGCGTTTCTCCTCGAAGAGAGTAAGCTTATGATGCAAGTGGCGCAGTTCCTCGGAGCATAGACTTGTCAGGTGCGACGCGCGGCGCAAACGCTGTTGGACATCGTTCTCGAGTGCTTCGTCTCGCGGGAGGCATTTCGAAGTTCTGAAGTCAGCAAGGACGGCAATGGTAAGGTCACAACTGTCGTTTCACCTTTCCAGAGGCAACTCTACGGCATCTTGAGTCAGCAGCTGGAAAGCGTGACGGCCCAACTTCGAGAAGTTGGTTCCTCACGTGAAGCTTCCGCGCCAGAGGTGCTTCGACTTGGTGGTGATCGACCCGGGTGCTCGTTGTCGGTTCCAACATTTGGACGTGCATCACACAATCACTCCATCAGCCTTTGGCTTCGCCCAGATTCGGTGAGTCCATCGTGCATCTTGAAGGTGAATGATGTTGTCAAGCGTGGATCGACGTGGAAGACCGAAGAGGACAGTGACGAGAATCTCAATGAGACCGGGTCTGTGATCGGTATTGTCAGTCCTACGAGCATCCGTGTTCAGTGGAAGGAGACCAAGCGTATTTCCGAGCACAAGTACGACCCAACTGGCGGCGTCATGGACGTTGTTCATGTTGATCACAACCTTGGTGGTGTCGTGTTCTGTAAGGGGACCAAAGCGCTTGCCAAAGCTCCAGGTCCGTGGAGTCACTTCGGACTGTACCTAAGCGAAAGGAACCAGCTCAGCTACAAGATTGTTGGTGGCGTGGACAAGTTGTTTGCGTATGATTCAGAAACGCAACTCGTGGCTAATGAGTGGGTTCACATCGCAGTCACGGTGCGAGACGATGCGCTGAAGATGTATGTGAATGGAGAAGTTGTGACTGAACACGAGTTGGATGCTTCGCTCGTGTCGGAGGCCAATCTCAATGCCTTCCCATTTTACTTCGGCGAGCCACTGGGACGCATTTCCGATGAGCCACCCGCCGAATGCGCTGTCTTCGAACCACACGTACGCAACGGAGCGATGAGCGCGGAAGAAGTTGTATCCGAAAAGGAACGCTCATCGCCTCCGACTGCTTCTCTCACCGTTAGAACACCAAGTGACCGCCTGTTGCACATTTTGGGCTTGATTCGGACGTGTTCACAGGGCAACATGGAACGAGAAGTGTTGGCAACAACTGAGAACGTTGGTAATCTGCTCTTTGTGGCTTTCCACGAGTCTGTATCGATAGAAGCTCGTTGTGCAAGTGTGATTCTCTTGCAAGATTTGCTGGTCGAAGTCTCGATGGATGTTGTTGAAGCCGAGTTAGAGCGCGTCTTTGGTCAGCGAGGATTTGTCGGCTTCGTGTTGGATTTCATCGCACGACTGACGAATGTTTGGGAGAATGACGACGTCTTTGTGCCGGGACCGTCAAGTTCGTTTGGCCCACGTTCTTCGTCTCGTGATGCTGCAGCTCTAGCAAGTGCATACGTGACTCTATTGCACGTGCTTGGGCACCACCCTCAGTGGTCGAATGTGTTATTTGATGAAGTAACGGCGGTTCTCCTTCATTCACAAGTCTTGACCACTGGTGAATCGAGTAAGCAGTGGGCGGAAGTGACTGGTAAGCTCCTGTCTGTGTCAGCCCTACTCGGTGGGTTGTACGATGGGATTGTGACTGGTGGACGTGTCAAAAGATTCATTCGAGTTGGTAATCAAGACAAGGAGGAAGCAGGGTATCTGCTAGGTATTTACCGGGAGGGCAGTGCTTGTAAGGCTCGAGTACTTTTCGATTCCAGCCCGAATGACATCTCTTCAGTCTTGTTCAGTGATCTCGCTCCTGTTGGTGATGGGGAAGACGAGAATCTTGCTGGATTCTGGCGGTGCATGGCTGGGTTTGGCAACGGTTTGCATCAAGCGATCATGGCCCAACTTCGTCTTCTCGAAGTCGTCGAATCCACCAAGCCTAAGTCTAAGACAGTTCGCAAGGAGAATGTCCAAGTTCTTGAAAGTCATCATCCTTACAGTGGGGGAGAAGAGATTACTCAAACACTGCGCTTTGACGGGGCAGAAGAGATTCTGATTGAGTTCGATGAGAGCTCTTGTTCGCTCGGAGCGGGCGATTCTTTCTCCTTCAAGAAGAGAGACGATGACAATAGATCTTTGTCCGATGAAGAGTCGAGTAACGGTCTTGAGTACTGGAGCTTGGAAAAGTACGACATTACCTCACTACCTGGCGTGGGCGAAAATTTTCCTCTGAGGATCCCAAGTGAATCTGTTGACGTGCGAGTATGCACTGGACCCGCTGAGGAAGCGTGCTGGGGATACAAGCTAATCGCCAAGGCAATTGCCCACACGGTTGTCACCCCTCCTGATGTTGCACCCTCAGCGATTCTTACTGCTGCTGCCGACCTTCGAGCCCGGCTTGTCAAGGCTGTGCATCGTGGAATTCGAATTCTCTCTGATGACACTAGTATCTCGGCGTTTGCTCCGCTGGTTCCAGCGCTTCTCAAGCTCGCGATATCGCCCAGTTTGGGCCAACCGACAAAGGTGCCGTCGAGGTCTGCAGAGTACGAGTCCGAGCATCCGTATAAAAACAAATTGTCAGAGACCAAGACCATCTCGTTCAGTGGAGCTTCTCGCCTCATTGTGACCTTTGACTCGCGTAGTCGAACGGAAACAGACTGTGATGTGCTTACTTTCTACACGGACTCAAGTCAAACTGAGTACTGGGGAAAGAAAGAGTACTCTGGTGAAGGTGGCTCAGGTACCTGGCCTGGATTAGGAGGAAGAGATCCTCTTATCATTTCTGCTGATTCCTTCACACTTTACTGGAAGACTGATCACAGTAACGTGGACTGGGGCTGGAAGTTTACCGTGGTCGCAGAATACCCTCCTACGTCACCTGGTGATCTTCAAGCCGACGAACTAGACAAGCGGTCTTATGACATCTGGGAGCTCTAGTACGAGGGCGTTCACTTTCAAGACAAGCGGTTATTGGAACATCTATAAAAAATTTAATTCAAATAAAATTAGAGCAAAATATTATAAAGTTTATGTTAATTTTACTATTGGAATAGTATGAAGCTTTTGACAAATTCGAGGATATCTCCGATGGGGCAACTCCTGCGACTCCTTGTGAGAATCACTTGAGATCGCTCTTGCGGAAGGTAGACGAGATTCCTTCTGCAGACTCATCGAAGCCAGAGCGTATGGTGCGTGTCAGTGAAGCGGAAGGTGTGGAGATTTACGCTGATCCGGATGTTTCGTCATCCGTCCGGGGTCGATTGGATGCCGGTCGTGAAGTCGTGGTGGTCGAAGAGCAGTCAAAGTGGATCAAAATTGTCTCCAATTCTTTAACTGATACTGGAGCCCAACCGCTTTATGGCTGGCTTCTTCGTCGAGCAGGCGATAAAGTCCAGGTGGTCGATGTCGACCGAAGTACTGCCTCTGCCGACCTTTTCCTACCTTTTGTCGACTTTGAGCAACTGACCACAGAAGCAAGCGCCTACAAGCTGACTGATGGTCATAAGAACGAAGCGCTGCGACCCCAGCTGATCGTGGAGCGGTCCTACGAGGCCTTTAAAGACCAGATTTCTCGATTCCAGAGCTTTGCGTATGAATCACATCGAGCTCTTGCTGGCAAGTTGGCCCAAGAAGCCTTACAGCAGTACTTTTCACGCCCACTTGAGCTCGCTCCGACACGATGGGATTGGGAAGACGGTATTGACGAGTTCCTCGTTTTCCTATTTGAGGCGTTTAGCAGTAACAAGACCGCGACGGATCTCCAGGATCGCCTAGCTGACCTCGCATTTGCTGAAGAACGGATTCGTGAGATGCTGACAACTGACAAGGACGAAGTCGCTGGTTTGAGATTGGTTCAGCGCTGTGCACAGCTTTTGAAGGCCGGTTCTCAACTGCTACCGAGAGTCAAGTGTGCGACGCACGTCTACGAGAGTGACCATCCGTACCCGCACAGCCAAGACAAAGGGTGGGAAATTCGAATTCCAGGTGCCAAGCAGCTCCATATTGTGTTCGATCAGCGCACAAGGACCGAAGCCGACTGAGTTTGGATCTCCTTCAACAAGACTGCTTCTACGGGAGACGAGCTTTATGGTAGTTGCCTCTTCAGTGGTCGTGCCGGCGAGGAAAACTGGCCAGGATTTGGTGGTCGAAAGCCGCTTGTGATTGATGCTGAAGCGTGTGACGTGCAGTTTCATACTGACGATAACACACATGACTGGGGGTACAAGTTCCATGTGATCGGAGTGTTTGACGAAGAAGGTGGTGATGGCTCGACCGTGGACTACGACAAGATACAAGAAACGGTCAAGCTGCTGCAAATGTGCTGTTGGCTTTTATCTGTCGCATCCAGTCCGACAAGCAACAGGGATGTACGAGCATGTGTGTTTTCCGCCGAGCTTGTGGAGACGATGATTGTCAGTCTACTTGAGCATTCGCAGAGTGTGAAGTTTCATTTGCTCATGTTGTTGAGCGAGATGGTCCAAGATTCCAACTTCCTTCATCTGCTCCCACCAGTGCTTGTTGAGCAACTGCGCAATGTGCTTATCGCCAATGTTCGGGCGATGGAACAGGAGAGGAATGACGAGGTGAAGTCAGAGTACTTCTTGAAGCTGGTGGAATGTACGACGCTGGTAAAGCTGGCAATCGACTCAAACTCTCACTCCGTCGATAACTTGATCGATACGGGAACATGGCGACAGTGCGAGACGAGTTTAATTACCGATGCGACTGTGACTTTGACAAGTGATGGATCCTCGCACCACATACAAGTCGAATGGTCTCATCTCGAGGAGCCGTTTGAACTGCAGATGGTTGGTAGCTTTCTGAGTTCTGTAACGCAAGCTCGTGAGGACCGTGTATTGCTTCGCTGGTCACATCCAGAAGCTATTCTACAATTGCCACTCAGTGAGTATGTTCAACATGACGCGCACTTTGACACCGGCGACATCGTGGTTGCTTTCGTCGATGCTGCAACAAAGCGCCTCGAGCTGCGGAAGAATGGACATTGTGTTGTATCAATTGCTAGAGTGAAGGCAGCCCACGTGGCATGGAATGACGCGATTGGTGACGATGTGTCCTCTTTCCGATTCCAAGTTCAAACGAAGACGGTGAAAAATGGCATCCAAGTGCGGCAAATCAGCAGCTCACCACTTACGGTATTGCCTCGGCCAATTGCTCCAGCCTGGTACAACGAGATTTGTGACTCTATGAGCCTTTTGTTGGACTTTCGCGAGCTGCGAGCATCACGTACGTCGACATGGGAGAGCTCTCATCCGTTGAGCAATGATACTGTGGTTCAGGAGCGGAAAGCAATTCGTGTCGACGGTGCTGTGGCGTTGGAAGTTCGATTTGATCGCCTCACCAACCTTGAAGAGTCTCATCGGTTGGAGTTTACAAGCCCGTCCACTGTGGAACCGGTCGTTCTATCAGCCTTCGGAGGTGACCAGTCTGTTGCCGACAAGCCACACTGGTTCGTGGTCGACCCAGACGAGAGGACAGAAGGCTTGAAAGTCGGAACAGAAGTCACCAGAGCCGTCGATTGGGAGTATGGTGCTGAAGATGGGGGAGCTGGTTGCGTGGGAGAAGTTCAAGAAATCGTCTCATGGAAAGAAAGTGATAGTTGTGGAGTCCGAGTCCGATGGAAACGAACTGGTGAAGAAGGCGTGTATCGCTACGGATTCCGAGGCAAATACGATGTCCAGAAACTTCGAAGACTCTTGAAGGAAGAGAAATCGCTGATCATTCCAGGCGATGAGATGACGTTTACTTTCGAGAGCCTTGGTTCGAAGGCGGTAACTTGTGCATGGGGTTATCGGTTCTACGTCGTTCCGCACTTTTCACGTGCATCGATTGGCCGCGGGCGATTCTGTTGCAATGTTTCTCGTGTTGCAATCGGTACACCTACTCGAATCGATGATCGCCATGACCAACACCTGGTCAAATACGTTAACAAGACGGCAGAGTCCAAGCAAAAGTCGCTTTCCGAAGTACTCGAGCTACCGTGGAGCGATATTGCTCTTGCAGGTGATGAGCTTGTTCGATGGCCAGCGCTTGTCGAACTCATCACGGGAATATCAACGGGCGGAGATGGTAACCAGAGCTCTATTAGTGCTCTAATTGATGGTGATCAAACCGCAGCATTGGAGATACTAGGAAAGCGCTTTGCGCTGTTGCAACAACTGAACGGTGCGGTCAGCCGTCTCATTCCATTTATCTTGTTTGCATTGGTGCGTGACCAAACCAGCGATCTGACATTCCTGAGCATCGTTTCCAGTCAACGTTATCGCGTCTTCAGTCTCGTGAAGCGCATGCTATGGAACGATGTTCTCAAGAAGACGGAGAAGTCGTTCGATCTAATCGATTTGACGTTCAATCGACCGAAGGCAATGCGGCACAAGGCTACAGGCAAGCCCGACCTCAACGGACAGTATGCGCTCTTCTCGCAGGCTTATCGTGCACTCCATCCTCGGCATCCTGGTATTTTCCGAACGAGCAACCGAATCTACAAAGTGAATTTCCTCGGTGAGAATGCAGAGGACGCGGGTGGTCCATACAACGAGACGTTTTCGCAGTACTCGATGGAACTACAGAGCCCTCAACTGCCACTGTTGATTCGATCGCCAAACGCTCAGCACAACGTCGGAGCTGGTCGTGAGAACTGGGTTCTGAACCCAGGCGCGACCAGCCCCACGCTGATCGCGATGTACGAGTTCCTTGGTAAATTCTTCGGGTTGTCGATTCGCTGCGGTATCTACTTCTCGGTTAACATCGCCAACTTGATCTGGAAAAAGCTCGTTGGTGAACGTGTCACGGTGGAGGATCTTGCACTTGTTGATTCAATGTTGGTGAGTTCGATGGACAAGATCCGTCGAATTGATCGACATGGAGTCACGGAGGAGATGTTTGAAGACGTCGTAATGGAAACCTCCACAACGCTGTCTGCTGACAATCGCATGGTAGAACTCAAGCCTGGGGGAGAGAAGATTCCGGTCACGTTTGCGTCTTGATGCGAGTTTGCCGATGGGGTGGAAGCGTATCGCCTTCGCGAGTTCGATGTGCAAGTCGACGCCATCATGAGTGGCCTCAGCAAGTGATTCCTGCACGGTTGCTGTCTCTCTTCACGGGATCGGAGCTTGAATTGATGATTTGTGGATCACCTGAGATCGACGTCGACTTGCTGCAACTATGCACCGAGTATTCCAAGTGCTCAGAAACAGACGACCACATTGTTTGGTTCTGGCAAGTGTTGCGAGAATTTTCGCACGAAGAGCGCAGTGCGTTCCTTCGTTTTGTGTGGGGTCGATCGCGTCTACCAGTGAACGAGAAGGCGTTCCCGCAGTTCTTCAAGCTCCAATCGTTCAGCAAGCAGAGAGAGGGCAGATCCGTCGATGAGTATCTTCCAGTCTCGCACACGTGCTTCTTCTCCGTGGAGATGCCAACGTACTCGAGTCAGGCAGTGCTTCGAGAGAAACTTCTCTATGCCATCTACAATTGCCAAGCGATTGACGGTGATGGAGACAGCGTCGCAGCGAACCGACTTGGATGGGAAGAGTAAGCAAGGGGAGATCATAACGTCTAGGTGTAATTTCACAGCTCATAACAGCATTTACGATCTTGTTGATGACTTACGTCTCTGTAGTTTCTTCGCTTCGTCACCGTCGTCCGCGTCAAAGTCATCGTCATACGCGTCTTCCTCGGTGTTATTTCCAATTGTTGCTCGCGGAGTCTCCGGTTTGCTGGTTGATGTCTTCCCTGTTGCCGTTGGTGGTGCCTTGTTTGGTCCTAGCGATGCCTGTGGAACAGTAGAATGGTCTGGAACTTTCGATGCTGTCGTGCTTGGGAGTTGGTTGTCCTGCTTTGGTGGTGAGTTCGAGACTCCAAGCATTGCTGATGCGCTCGTTGTTGCGGGAGCGCTCGGCTTGATGGCTTGCGGACAACTTGGCTCGACTTGCTTGACAGCTGAGCTTGGTCGTGGGGAAGCTTTCACTTCAGCTGTAGCAGGCATGGCTGGTTTTGGAGGTGGTGTCGGATTAGGCGATACTCCATTCGTTTGACTCGGTTTGGCAGGGTCCTCCGACGTAGGCAGGGCCTTTTTCGTACTTGCGAGCTTGTTTGCATGCTCAACCCACTGTTCTAGATGCTTCATCAAGTCAGCTGGAGATTTTCCGGTGCTTGTAGAGTTACCTTTAACCACAAGCAACGGCAAATTGGTCAGAATGCGTGGTCCGTGCCTCTAAGCAACGTGAACACCCACCTCCCGTCATGTCGTACAGCTTCTTCAAGTAAGCAGACTCATCAGCGTCGCCACTCTTCTTCTCTTTGGAAGCGTTTGCGCTACCGGTGATCTGTAGCAGCGCCTGGTACTTCTCCAGTTGCTCTTGCATCTCGGCAAGCTCGTCTTCCTTCGAGTTCATTCTGTCCGTGACCCAAACTATCGATAATCGCACCGTGTTAGTTGAGTCAACACACACTGACCAAGTCAAAGAGCGTCCCTTACCATAGCCATCTCGAATGCGCTCAATCTCTTGGTCCTTCTCGTTGTTTTCACCAAACAACTGTTCCTCCTTCAGTCGTGCGGCATCCCGCTCCTCGGTTACAACTTGGATCTGAAGCTGAAGTTCTTCGTCTTGCTCCTCCAGCTCGGTGATACGACGTGACAGGGCGTCTCGTTCGCGTTCAACCTCAACTGTCCTCTGTTCAGCCTCCTTCTGCTTCTGTTCGCATGCTTGCAGCTTGAGTTCCATTTTCTCGAGCTCTGCCATAGACCGAAGCTCCTTGGTTTGCGCTTCAAGGAGCAGCTTCTCGCCAGCTGCTGCACGTAAAGCGTTCTGCTCACTCTCGCGCAAAGTCTTCTCCAAGGTTTCCTTCCTGGGTGAACTTGGTGCAGGTACCACCTTGCGCTTCCACACCTCTAACTCCTCTCGTACAGCGGCCACTTCGGCCTCTAGAGCCACCGAAGCTGCTCGCAGTGTCGTTTCCAGTGCCGAGTAGTCATCCAAGCGCTTGGTTAACTCATCCTTCTCAGATTGCAACACTTCCGCTGCTTTGTCCGCTTCCGTGAGCTTTTGCTTGAGCAGATCTTGCATCCTCGCCTCTTTTTCGTTCATCACAGCCAATTGTTGCTGGAGCTGCCCATGAAGAGCCTGCGTCGCAGCCTCTTGTTCTTTTCGCATCTGCTCTGAACTCTCCCGCTTGCGTTTGTATTCTTCTAGCTGCACGTTAACCGACATGAGGTCGCTGAGGACATTGGCCATTTTGGATTCCTGATGCCCTTCATTTTGGCTCTTTGTCTGGAGCTGGTTACGCAGATTCGAGCAAAGCTCCTCAAGATCCGTCTTGGACTTCTGTAACAATTCCATATCCTTGCGCTGTTCAGACAATTGCAAGCTGGTGGTTTGAATCGTGCGTGCATGTTCGTTGACCTGTGCACTCAACACTTCCTTTTCCTTTCTCAGGTCACCGAACTGCGTGGTGAGTTGCTGCAAATCCTTCTGAAGTTTTTCGCCTTTGGCCTTTTCGTCGTTGAGTTTCTTGCTTTCTGCCTTGACGTTCTCTTGCAGCGTAGTCTTGCACTGTTGCAGCTCCTTGATTTCCTTCTCATACGCAGCATTTGTAGACTTGAGCTTGGTGATTTCCGCCATCGACTGCTTAAGCTCTTCGTGTTTCTCTCGCTCCACGTCTTTTGCTCGCTGTAAGCTTGTTCGTGCCTCTTCAGCCAGCATTGATGCAGCCGCGAGCAAGTGTTGCAGGACCATACCAGCTTGAGTAGCCATCGAGTCCATAGTTGATATCAACTCGTTGTTCTCACACGCTTCACGCCCGAACAGCTCAAGCTGGATCAATGGTGACTCATGCCATTCGATGCAAGTAAGTTGAACAAACCGTCCCACAGCGTTTGCGTCGGATTTAAACGCGATGGTGTGCAGGTTCTCACCATCTGCATTGCCGTCAAAGTCTCCGATCACGCGCCATTGCTTCCCCGTCAGACTTGTCGAAATCCGGAGCTTCTTCACCCACCCTTGCTTTTCCTCGGTAGCTTCTGGCCCAGTTTCCTCGGGAGTGTTTGTGTTGTTATTGTCACTTACATCTGTTGGTTGCGGAGAACTCGCAGCCTCAGGCTTGTTTGGAGATGGGGCAGATCGCGACGGAGGATGCTGGATCGCATGCTGGATCGCGGCCAGTCCCAAGTAGCACAGAAACTTAAGCGTATCCATGGGCTCTTTGCCAGCGAGAATGTTGGACGCCGTCGCTGCAATGATCACTCTGTCCGCCTTCTCCACACCGTTCTCACCCTGCTTTCGATAGGAGTCTTGGACGAAATCGATGATCTTGTTTAGAAAATCCATCTTCTCCGTCTTAGACTCGAGCTTTGTGAAGTCTCGCTCATTTGGCGTGAACAGATCCTTGGCAAAACCAGTGTTACGGACTACCGCCGAGATGACGTCGTGAAGGAAGCGAACTGGAGGACGAGCAAAGAGCTTCACAGGGACCGCATTGGACTTGATCAAGTCCATCCATGACATGACATAACTCAAGACCGCGTGAGTCGGCTCATGGTCGCCGGAGATTTCATCCAGTTTGTAGTTTTGGAGCGCGTTTATCAGTTCTTCGGTGCTCTTGAGTTCAAACGTAGACACAGTTGTCGTCGCCTGACTCCCATCGCCACCAGCAGAACCGTTCTCTCCAACAGCTGAGCTCCCGTTGGCCCTCACTGGCAGTATGCCACTCGTTGGACCACCGCGAATAATCACCGAGTCGACAAATCTTGGGAACTCAAGGTCCACCACCACAAAAGGTACTGGATCCTGCTCCTCTCGAATCCAGAACTGCGGGCTATTGAGACGAACGAGCTTGGCATCAGCTTTCTTCGACGACGTGTGCAAGCATTCATCTGCGATAAGCTTGGACTCCAGACCGAGTGCTGCAGTTTCGCCCTTGGGAGCATACCGCATCAGGGTCTCGATTGTTGCACCCCCAACTGCCTTCATCGTGGCATCCAGCTTGATATTCGCTTCTGTCAAGCTGCTCTTCAGTTTGTTCCAAGCTTCCGAAGCCTCACGACTTTGGCTGTTGTCTTGGGTTGGCGCAGCAACTCGAGCGTCGAAATACTTCATGAACTGGCAAGTAACAGGAGCAAAGTTGAACATTTTGCTTCGCTCGGTCTTGACCGAGGTTAAAATCGTTGATCGTTGACGCAAGAACAGTGCGAGTGTCATAGATAATCCTTTCTCGTGCTCCTCCACGAGCTGGCCATCATCTTTGGGTGATGCTGTTCGATTGGTTCCCTCAGCAGTGGCAGTGCTTGGCTTGGCTGCCTTACGTTCTGCACGCTTTTGTTTGAACTGGATAAGCTCGCTCATCATCTCGTTCACCATTTCGCTCCCATCGCCCAAGAGTTTTGCTTCCATGCTCATCAGCACCTTGCTCTCGTCAATAATATTCTGTAATTTCGAGCACAGCTGATTCGAAATCATGTGCATTGCGGCTGACTCATCGCGCTTGGCTGCGCCACTGATTGCCTCCTTTGAATCAAGTCGTTTAGCCCACTGGTCGACATCCTTGTCGAGAGAATCCTTGAACACCATAATCAGCGTCCTGCTGTCTTTGATTTTCCCTTCAAGAGTCTTCATCGCCTGCGCCTTGGAGAGCCACTGATCCTCTGCACAGGTCTTAGTGGATGAAGCTGGCCCAGACCTATCCAGATCGCGAAGTGCTCGAAGCATCAACTCAACGTCCCCCTTCTCTTCAAGCAACTTCCATTTTCGTGTGCGTTCTTCGCGGATCTTCTGGTCGGCGAGAGCCTTCTCCTTTGCCAGTCGCTTGCGCTCCATCTCATGCTGTTTCGAGAGTTTGGCCTTGTCCTCCCATGTCTGCAAACGGATCCGGTCCATCTCTTTGATCTGCTGTTCATACTTGGACACTATTTCTTCTTTCTCCTTCGGGTCAAGTCCAAGAGTCGTCGACGTTTGCTCCAGTAATCTCTTCTTGAGCGCTGCGATCTCCTCGTTCAGCTGGCTGATCTGACTTGACGCTTCGTTCTTCTTCGCGTTCACCTTGATCGACTTGGCGCGGCTTGCATACTTTAAAGTGCTCAGAGTTTCGATAAAATTGATGTTTGCAGGTGATAAAGTGGCCAACATGGAGCATAAACTGTTGCCACCGAGGGATTCTTGCAGCACACGGGTCAATTTCGAGTTTCGGTACGGGATAAACACCTTCTTCCCTGTCCTCGAGGCTTCCACTAGGGCATTGATGACATTTCCGAGCGCACTGAGACTCTTGTTGATGTTCGCTCCTTCTTTCAAACGATCGCCTTGTGCTCCAGTTGATGCTGCTCGCTCCGAGCCAGCCAGATCCACAAGATTGATCTTGGCAAAGATGTTCTTCGACTCGTCCGTAGCGTCTTTTTGGTGAATCTTGATCACGAAAATCGAATGTGACCGCGAACTTTCGGCGTTCATTTGTGTGTAGCCCACCGTTCGTGCTTGAGCGCCTTGGGTCATGAGCTCGATCACTTCGTCACGACTTTCCACGACGCGCTCTTGGAGATCCTTCACATAGATACCCAGTACTGCGTGCTCCTTGATCTCCAGACCACCTTTATTCTTCTTCGAGTTCCCACTCGCATCCAAGAGATCGTAGATGATTTCATTGTAGATCTCAAAGAACGAACACTCGACGAGGAAGAGCTTGTTGGGATTCTCGGCCTTTTCCGCGCTGATTCGCTCGAAAATGGCGCGATTCATTCGCGGAATCAAGCCTTCCAGCTCTTCTTTCCCTCGCACGCCGCTCATACTGAACGTCTTACCACTTCCCGTCTGTCCATACGCAAAAATGGTGCCATTGTATCCGCCAAACGCTCGATCAAGGATCGGAACGCCAATGTCGTTGAACACTTGAAACTGCGGTGTGTCGCAACCGTAGACGTGATCAAAGCCAAACTCGTGCCGTTCAGACGGGTTCTCCAGATTCGTCAGCACAGCATTCCCATGCTCCGCGACGAAGCAAGACACGGCCTGTTCGCGCAACTCGCGGTCGTTCATGGGGCGACATCGCACGGCGACGCGGATATTCTCCGCCTCGTTCTCCTTCTCGTCCTTCATGTCGCCATCCACCGCTCACACAGCGTCGAGACAAAGAGAGAGAGCGAGTGAGTGGTGCGCGTCGCGTAGAGACCCTCTTGAGCACCCAGCGAGCGCGAATAGAGGCGAGGACACGGACGAAACGCCGCGCCATTTTCGTCATGTCCATCGAATCGCCACAGACCATCACTCTGTGCTCCGACTAAGTACGAGTTGAAGTTGGAAACGGTAGGAGCAGTTGGGTTGACTTGGCGTTTGTATACAAGAGCCGCAACATGGAGGTGTATGATGCGGAGACTGGCGAGCGACTCGTGATTGCACGGCCGCTGCCGTCGCCACAGGCACGCGAACGAAGGAATACGACTATCCATCGTCTTGAGGAGGGTGTGGAGGCCTCGAGAGGGGTCTCGTTGCCGCTGTTGACGTCTCCCAGCAAGAAGAAACACGAGGTTGCTTCGGTCTCTTTGTCGTCACCTAACAATCGAGAAGGGAGAGAAGCACGCGATGGGAAGCTTCCTGTATACCCTGAATCGCAGTCGACGCGTGCGATGGGCTCACCGGTTGACTGGGAGAAGCGTCAAGTCGCACGAGTTGAGGTATGGGGACGCTCTTGACACACGTGCGACTTGCGTATCCTCCTGACGGTGTAATTCTAATTATCAGCGAGCAGACTATCAGTACCGCACTTCGCTCGAAGGCATGCGGAGAGAGCTGCAACGCAAAGACTTGTCGCCCATCGCACGGCAAGAGCAGGAGATTCAGATTCTGGAGAAGATGAAAGCGCAGTACGCTGACCAGATTCGAGTCATGGTCGTGGAAGAAATGGAACGGGAGCTGGAGCGTGAAGTGGAGATGCGGCTGGAGCTATCAGCAATTGGTAAAATGCGGTTGCGGAAGAAACAGACGCACGACCGAGAGTTCTACAAGGCCCAAATAGAGCGAGTGCGAGATGAGTGTGAGATGAGTCTGGCCGCGACAATGGCACAGTACAATCTGCTCCGCTAAGATCTTCCATATTCTCTGGAGTTGAAGTCAAGATTCATCGAACAAGCGATTCGACCGAAAGATCGAAGGGTCGGTGGCACTTTTACTTCAAGTGGCTGCGATCTTCGCTTCGTCCACACTGTTGCAGTCACAGATTGCGATCCTCTCTTGAAAGACTCCGAAACAAGTGGATCATCATGATGCTTCTAGCAGAAGACGTGAGCGAGTCGGAGCGCTATGGTACGTTCCAGGACAGACAAGACGATGAGTTGGAACTAGAGCCGACAGAGGAAGATGAACTACTCGAAAGCCACCGCCCACAGCGTCGCGTAGGTCGGCTCCAACTCGCCTGTGCCGCCTTGGCCGTGTGTTTGCTTACAGGCACTATAGCGATCACACGCAGCGCCAAGAAGGAAGCGCACTGGAACTCGGAGGTGGAGTCTGAATTAGTGACCCCACCGACAGAATCCACCACCACACACAGCGTGTACATCTACCGTGGCCACAACCGCAATGTTGGAATCTCGTACGGCATGGAGCGACCAAAGAAAGAGGCAGACGCTTGGGCCGAGTTTAACGACGGTCTCCCAGCGATTGGATGGTCCCAGCTTCGAGTCAAAACAGCGGAACTCAAGCCCCACGAGTACGAGAATCACACGCTTGCTCATAGACGCCGTAAGGAGATCATGTTTGCGGCTGGCTTCGCGGAAGGTCTTCTCATCCATCGCCGAATCGATGAGCACTTCTTCAACTTGTACCATACGTTCTTCACGAGCAAGAACGCGACGGAAAATCAGACTGTGGCTGCTCTTCACGAGTTCTTCGAAAAGAATCTGCTCTGGATCGAAGAGCAGATCAAGGTGCATGAGAACGCCACGGAGACGTCTCCTGAAATAGATTACTGGGAGACTGTCGGATCTATCCTTGCACAGTTCGAAGGTCTTTATGCCGGATATCGACGCGCGACGCAGACCACTCGACCAATATCCGCCCTTGACCTCTATGTGCTCAATCATGACGGAGATTTGGAAGACTTGATACCTGTAGTCCAGCACGGACTAGAGAAACCTGAAGTCTCTTCGGATCCAACAACTCCGTTCGTCAATTTCGTGAAGAGCTTGAAGTGTTCGGCATTGGTCCGAATTCTGCCAAACGCATCTGACTTGGCCTGGGGACACGCCACTTGGGACTCGTATTCCTCGATGAACCGCATCTTCAAGCACTATGAAGTTCCATATATATAGACAATACCACGACAAAGAGAAAGATCTCGATGTCGAGCAGCCCTGGGTACTTGTCCTCGGTTGATGACTGGTACATGACAGATGCTGGGCTTGGCGTCATGGAGAGAATACGCATGGTTTGTACGATTCTTCACTGTACGACCAGATCACACCGCAAACATTACCATCATGGCTTCGTTCACAGGTTGCGAACTTCATGGCGGTTGACGGACCATCGTGGGCGACCATCTTCTCTAAGTACAACAGCGGCACATACAACAATCAATGGATGGTTGTCGACACCAAGAAATTCGTCGTTGGGGAAGGCTTTCAGGAAAACGGACTGACGATTCTGGAGCAAGTCCCAGGCTTCGTGCAAGTTGAAGACGTTCCCAGCGTTGCCAACACACAAGGTTACTGGGCGTCCTACAACGTACCCTACTTTAAGGCGATCTACGATCGAGCTGGATTCCCTCAGGAACACCCCCTTGACAACACGACATGGCACGAAGAGTGTCCTCGAGCCAAGATCTTCAAGCGAGACGCTCCCACTGTCCAGTCGCTCGACGACTTGAAGCGTCTCATGCGGTCGAACAACTAGCGGGACGATCCCTTGTCGCAGGGCCACCCTGCTCGTGCCATTGCGGCCCGATACGACCTCGAAACCGATCCGAGCGAGTTCTCACTTGACGGCGCCATTGACGCCAAAGTGACGACCCTGGACAAGTTCATGCGGTTGGAATGCGATGCCGTTGCTGGGCCGACGCAGCAAAACAACCCCGTGTTCGAGTGGACGTCGGCCTTTGATGCATTACTTCCGCATCGTGGTCATCCGCCGCGCTTCGACTTTGCCTTTGAGACCATGGGGCCTTGAGCGTGTGTCTCGGATTGCCATGTCTGTTCGTCAAGTCATCCCGCGTCCGACCACGAAGGGTGTCGCAGTGCCATCCTCATGGGCGCTTCCAGAACATTCGCCTTGTTTCACTTGACGCGCCATGTTCATCTACACGGTGATGGGATAAAACCTCACTGTTTTCCAGAATAAAATCGAATTCATTCGAGAAATGTATGGTCCGACTTCGATAAAAGAGTGGCTATGGTTTTCAAAACCTCGATATTATCCTAGCTGATCTTTTTGCCCGACTCCATGTGATGGTGCATGCTTCGAGTCATTTAGTTGGCAATTTGCGCGGTACGACACACGCAGAGAACGACAGACAGACAGACAGCACGATGGCGGACGACCAGAAGCTCAACGGCATTGACCTCTCGGGAGATGGTGGCGTGATCAAGGAGATCTACCACGAAGGCACGGGCGAGACCCCACCAGATGGATACGAGATCCGAGGTGAGACCAACACTGGCGAGCAGCTACGCTCGACTCGCGCAGCGTGAGCTCACCACTTGTGCGTGTCTTGATAGCGCATTACACGGGTACGCTCCTTGACGGCTCCAAGTTCGACAGCTCGCGTGACCGCAACTCGGAATTCAAGGTAGGCTGAGTCTGCAGTGGCTCGACGACGTTCAAGGGGGCTCACAGTTATCTGGATCTTGTGTGTAGTTTGTGCTTGGTCGCGGCAACGTGATTAAGGCGTGGGACCTGGCGTTTGCCACCATGAAGATTGGTGAGAAGGCCGTGTTGACGTGTAAGCCAGAGTATGCCTACGGTGCGACCGGCAGCCCACCAAAGATTCCTGCGAACGCGACGCTCAAGTTCGACGTTGAGTTGCTCGGTTTCAGCCCAAAGAAGAAGGAGATGTGGGAGATGGACGCAGAGGAGAAGCTCGCGGAAGGCCAGTCGATCAAGGAAGCCGGTACGGAGCTTTTCAAGGCGAAGAAGTTTGCCGAGGCCATCGAGAAGTACAATGAAGCCGCCACGTACATGGAGGACTTGTACGACATTGAAGAGGAAGACAAGAAGAAGATGAAGGAGTTCCAGACGACCTGCTACCTGAACAGTGCCATGTGCTACTTGAACATCAATGAGTACGCGGAAGCTGTGGCTGTGGCTTCGAAGGCGCTTGCGAATGATGCCAAGAGCGTGAAGGCGCTCTTCCGTCGTGGTGTTGGTCGTATGCACTTGAACGAACTCGACCGTGCCAAGGAGGATCTCATGGCGGCTGGCAAGCTCGAGCCAACGAACCGTCATGTCCGTCGTGAGCTCGAGGTCCTGAAGCAGAAGATGAAGGAAGCCCGTGCCAAGGACAAGCAGGTGTTTGGCGGTCTTTTCAACAAGGTCTCGATGTACGATGACAAGTCGGCCGTTGAGACGGAGCCAGTGCCAGATCCAAACAACCCAAAGGTCTTCTTTGACATCACCATCGGTGAGGAGCCAGCCGGCAAGATCGTGATGCAGCTGTACCAGGACATTACGCCAAAGACGGCCGAGAACTTCCGCGCCTTGTGTACGGGCGAAAAGGGCAACTGCTCGACCGGCCAGCCTCTGCACTACAAGGGCAGCTCGTTCCACCGTGTGATCAAGAGCTTCATGATCCAGGGTGGTGACTTCACGCGTGGTGACGGCACGGGCGGCGAGAGCATTTACGGCGAAAAGTTTCCTGACGAAAACTTCCGCCTCAAGCACACGGAGCCAGGCCTCTTGTCCATGGCGAACGCGGGTCCAGGCACGAACGGCTCGCAGTTCTTCATCACGACGGTGCCAACGCCTCACCTCGACGGCAAGCACGTCGTCTTCGGCCGCGTCGTCGAAGGCATGGACGTCGTCCGCAAGATCGAAGAGCAGGAGACGGACAAGGGCGACAAGCCCGCCAAGGCCGTCGTCATCGCCGACTGTGGCGTCTACGAGCAGGCCCCATAAACTCCTCGCAAGACAGACAGCACCACCTCCATCGTAGCTCTTCGTCCTGGATGAGATGGCTTCACTTTCTGTGGTCCCACTTTTCGACCAATCAATATTATTGTTTGCTTCTGATTGGTTGGATATTTGTCCCTTTCTATTTTCCACCAATCCTGTGGCATGTCGCTTCCCATCACGTCGCGGATTGGCTGAAAACCGTCTACCTCGCTTGATTGGTTACAAAACCGGCGTCCTTAGCCTGCCTGGAAGAGTGGTCACCAGTGGATTTCCCGACGAGCTCCAGGCAAAGCCCCGCGTCGCAAGCGTCATGGAGTCGGCCACGGACCAGACCATCCTGCGGGCCGAGGTGCGCGAGGTCGCCTTCGGCTTCTACAGCAACGACGAGATCCGCAACCTCTCGGTCAAGCAGATCACGAGTCGCGTCTCCTTTGACTCGCTCAATAACCCGGTCATTGGCGGGCTCTACGACCCGGCACTCGGCCCCGTGGACTACGATGTGCTCTGTCCGACGTGCCACCAGACGCAGAAAGAATGTCCAGGCCACTTGGGTCACATTGAGCTGCCTGTGCCCGTGTACAACCCGGTACTCTTCTCGCAGATGCTCAACTTGCTCAAGCGCAAGTGCTTTACGTGCCACAAGTTCCGCACGGCGTCCGCGCGCTCGCGTGTCTTGCGTGTGAAGATCCTCTTGCTCGACAATGGCTTCCATGACGAAGCGGCGATGCTCTCGGAATTGCTGGAGCAGCGCAACGGTGTCGAGGATGAGCCGCCAGCACGCACGTTCCAGCGTCAACAGGCGATCCTCGATGAATACGAGCGTCTGGCGCTGTCGGCTGTCAAGGAACAAAAGAAGAACGACCGTCTCAAGCCATTGCCGCGTGTCGCCGAAGTCCAGCGCAACAAGCTCTGTGCGGAGTTTATGAAGGGCATGAAGAACAAGTGTGAGAACTGTGGCGCCATCTCGCCAGGTATCCGTCAGGACGCCAGTGCCAAGATTTTCCTCAAGCCATTGAGTGCGCGTTCCCGCAAGGTCAACCGTCAGAAGAACTTGACCGTCTCCTCGGCGCTCGACACGATCAACGGCAACGTTTCCGACCATGACAAGGACGAGGGGGATGACTCGGACTCGAACGAAGACATGGAAGATGACAGCAAGTTTGCCAACGCCGAGGACTCGACGAGTGGCAGCAAGTTCTTGCCTCCGCTTGAGGTGCAGTCGCAGTTGCAGATGATGTGGCGCAGTGAAGACGGCTTGATGGAGTTGCTCTATGGTGACCGCAATGTCGCGAATGGCCGCATTCGTGGCGCCAAGCCAGAGGGCTGGAAGAAGTTCTTCTTGAGCGTCGTGCCAGTCGCTCCTTCGCGATTCCGTCCACCAGTGTTTATGGGCGGTCAGATGTTTGAGCACGCGCAGAACACGGCGTTGTCCAAGATCCTCACCATGTCCGAGAGCATTGTCCAGACGGACAACTACAAGCCACAGAAGCAGAAGAGCAGCGACGACGAAGAGGACGACGAAGACAGCGAGCAGGAAGTCGCCGTGAACCTCGCCCGCAAGCTCGCGCTCTGGACGGAATTGCAGAGCGCCGTCAACGGTCTTGTCGACAGTACCAAGGTTCGCGATGGTCCTCCTGGTATTAAGCAGGTCATCGAGAAGAAGGAAGGTCTCTTCCGTAAGCACATGATGGGTAAGCGTGTGAACTACGCCGCCCGTTCGGTCATTTCGCCAGATCCATACATCAGTACGAGTCAGATCGGTGTGCCATTGCGTTTCGCCAAGACGCTTACGTACCCACAGCCAGTGACGCCATGGAACGTCGAAGAAATGCGTCAGCTCGTCATGAACGGTCCAGACATTCACCCTGGTGCCAACTATGTCGAGAGCGAGACTGGTCGATTGATCGATTTGCGTAAGCGTACGCCACACCAGCGTGAAGCTATCAGTAAGACTCTGCTCACCCGTTCAGCTAGTGCCCAGGGCACGAGCAAGAACCGTGTCAAGCGCGTGTGGCGCCACTTGCAGACTGGTGATGTCGTGCTCATGAACCGTCAGCCAACGTTGCACAAGCCGAGTATGATGGCGCACGTCACGCGTGTGCTCACCAACCCAAAGATGCAGACGATTCGCATGCACTACGCCAACTGTAACACGTTCAACGCCGATTTCGATGGTGATGAGATGAACATGCACTTCCCGCAGAACGAACTTGCGCGTTCCGAAGCGTACAACATTGCGGCCAACGACTACCAGTACCTCGTGCCAACCGATGGTTCGCCTCTTCGTGGTCTCATTCAGGATCACGTCGACTCGGGTGTCAAGCTCTCGCAGCGCGACACATTCCTGACCAAGGACATGTACATGCAACTGCTCTTCAACGCTTGGGCGAGTATGGAAGACATGGGCATCAGCGTCGACCGCACTCACATTGAGACGGTGGCGCCTGCCATGCTCAAGCCACAAATGCTCTGGACGGGTAAGCAGGTGATCACGTCGGTGCTTAAGCTTCTCACCAAGGGACTTCCTCAGCTCAACCTCAACAGCAAGGCCAAGATCAAGGGTGACTTGTACGGTAACCTCAACGGTGAGCACATTGTGATCTTCCGTGACGGTGAGTTGCTCCAGGGTGTGCTCGACAAGAGTCAGTTCGGTGCCTCGATGCACGGTATGGTGCACGCATGTTACGAAATCTACGGTGCTCGTATCGCCGCCGACTTGTTGACGGCGCTTGGTCGTTTGTTCACGTGCTACCTTCAGTTTGCCGGTCACACATGTGCTTTGGAGGATCTTACCCTCAACCGTCCGGCCGAGAAGCGTCGTCGCAAGCTTGTCCAGGACTCGGAGATCAACGGTGAAGAAGCCTACGCTGAGTTTGCCGGTCTCACTGACTTGCTTGAGAAGAAGCGCGAGGAAGAAGCTGTCAACGGTGGCAAAAAGCGTCGTATGAACGACGAAGAGCGCGCGGCGATCCAGGAGCGCATGCGTGAATTGCTTTGTGGCCCTGACGCCGCTGCGAACGCTGCGGCCCTCGATGCTCACATGATGGGTTGTGTGCACGGCTCCAACTCGGACATCATCAAGACGTGTTTGCCAAGCGGACAGGCCAAGTCGTTCCCAGCCAACTCGTTCTCGCTCATGGTGCTGACGGGTGCTAAGGGTTCGATGGTGAACCACTCGCAGATTTCGTGTGGTCTTGGCCAGCAGGCTCTTGAAGGTCGTCGTGTGCCGATCCTCTGCAGTGGTCGTTCGTTGCCTTCGTACGAGCCATTCGACCCAGCTCCTCGTGCCGGTGGTTACATTACCGATCGTTTCTTGACTGGTTTGCGTCCACAGGAATACTACCACCATTGTATGGCTGGTCGTGAGGGTCTTGTTGATACCGCCGTCAAGACGTCGCGTAGTGGTTACTTGCAGCGTTGTTTGATGAAGCACATGGAAGATCTTCAGGTTGGTTACGATCATACTGTGCGCAACTGTGAGGGCAATGTCGTGCAGTTCATGTACGGTGAAGATGGTGTGGACCCTATGCAGAGCGCTTTGCTCTCGGGTAAGGACACTGAGTTCTCGTTCCAGGCCATGAACCACCGCAGTATCTCGCACAAGTACGGTATCAACGCCCAGTTCTTCGAGAAGACCAAGCTTGACATCATGAAGCCACTCAAGTTGCACGCTGAGATGCGTGAGACCAAGACCAATGACTACGGCAACTCGAGCAGTGTGCTTCGTGCCGGCTTGCGTGTGCTCTGCCGTCGCCTGAAGCCAAAGGAGAAGAAGTGGAAGCGTGGCAACATCGAGCAGGGTTGGTACCAGGCCGAGATCATCGAAGTTTCCGAGCGATCGGAAGACGGTCGTGACGCCAAGTACGACGTGCAGTACCTCGACACTGGTCTCAAGGCGTACGGTGTTCCTCGCACCGCTTCGTTCCACGTGAAGCGTCAAGACAACCAGACCAAGGCCATGTCGGGACGAGTTGAAATCATCCGTGTCGCGGTTGAAGAACCTGTGATGCAGCAGCTTCCTCTGAACGATCACGTTGGTCTCGTTTCGGAGCGTATTCAGGCCAAGTTGGAGGCGTACAACTCTCGCAACCCATCGAACTGCCTTGAAGATGCTTCGGCCAAGAAGAAGAAGAAGAAGTCCAAGAAGAAGTCGAAGGAGGTCGAGGCGGACAGCGAGATCGATCGCTCGGTCATGCAGACCAAGCACGCTGTGAGCCCTGACGCGTTCCAGCTCCTTGTTTGGGTCAACTACATGCGCAGTATGGCCGCGCCTGGTGAAAACGTCGGTGTCATTGCCGCGCAGAGTGTCGGTGAACCTTCGACGCAGATGACGCTCAACACGTTCCACTTGGCTGGTCACGGTGCTGCTAACGTGACACTCGGTATTCCTCGTCTGCGTGAAATTATTATGACGGCCAGTCAGAAGATGTCGACGCCGATGATGACGATTCCTCTTCGTGACACTGTCAACCAGGAGAAGGCCAAGGAAGTGGAGCGCCGTCTCAACCGTGTCGCACTCTCGGAGCTTTTGCACCACAAGCAGGGTGTCAAGGTCGTTGATGCTTTCAAGCCGAGCGAGAACGGTGTTCTCTGGGTGCGCGAGTACACGATTCAGCTCACCTTCTACCGTATGAAGGAGATCGCTCGTTCCTTCGGTCTTACTGGAGAGGATGTCTACAACACTGTGGCGGGCAGCTTCATTGGCAAGCTGTTGACGTTGATCTCGCGTGAGATGAAAAAGAGTGGCGATGCTACGAGTGTCGCGAGCGCCGCTGAGATCGGTTCGATCGCGACGTCGGCTGGTGGCAACCGCAAGAAGAACGACGACGACGATGACGAAAGTGATGATGAAGAGCAGGGTACCCTCCGCTTCGGTTCGCGTCAGGAAGTGCGTGGATACGATGAGGCGGATGAAGATGAGCGTCGTATGGTGCAGGAGCAGGACGACGATGACGAGGATATGGACAGCGGCAAGAAGTCTAAGTCTAAGAAGACCTCGTCGGCTCCACAGAACAGCGACACCGAGAACTCGAGTGACGAAGAGATGGAGGAGTCGAACGGCTCGGGCAAGAAGCAGTTCACCAGCAACGGCCTCGAGTCTCTTAATGTGCCAGTCAGTGTGCGCAAGAAGAGCTGCTTCGTGTACTGTGGTGCGAACCGCAAGGAGAACTTCGTTGAATTGCGTCTTCGCTTCCCAACTCACTCGAAGACGTTGTTGATGGTGCCGCTTGTTGAGAAGGTGGCCCAGCAGGTGCTTGTGCGTCACTGCCCTGGCATCTCGCGCTGTTACATGATCAAGCAGCGTATTGGCGACGCCCAGGACGAAACGCCGTGCCTTCAGACTGAGGGTCTCAATTTCGAAGAGATTTGGGGCTTCGACAACATCTTGGACGTGAACCAGCTCATGACCAACGACATCTACAAGGTGTTGCAGACGTACGGTGTCGAAGCCGCGCGTGCCTCGATCTCCAAGCAGATCAACGATGTCTTCGGTGTCTACGGTATCAGTGTCGACTACCGTCACTTGAGTCTGATTGCCGACTACATGACGGCCACCGGTGGCTACATGCCAATGAACCGTATCGGTATGGCGAACAAGGGCTCACCATTCCAGCAGATTACCTTCGAGACGTCCATGAAATTCCTCACGGAAGCCGCGCTCAACGGTCTCAACGATGACCTCGAAAGTTCGTCGTCGCGTCTCGTGCTTGGTCAGCCACCGCGTGTCGGCACGGGTAGCTTCTCGCTGCTGCAACCGATTGCATTATAAAGAAACTCCTCGTAGAGGCTAGAGACGTAGAAAGAAGAGAGGAATGAACATGTGATTTGTATATCTTACGTCTGGGTTGTTATGCTGGTGGTGTCGACTGAATAGTGAAACGGCGCTGGAGGGTCTTGGGTGCATCCTTCTGATCGGAAGACGACGTTGTTTGGACGCAGAGACTCAAACGTCGTGACATGCGCTTTGGCTGGCCAACAGATGGAGCAACGTGAGTCGTGCTGTTGTCGGCTGGATCTTGAAGCCCAGGATCACTATCAAGTCCGCTTAGTGTACGATCTCCGACGTAATTCCTACAGAAAATGTCTCGGTCAGTTTGCAGGTGGCCAAGAACAAAACCCATTCGACATACTCATAGTTTTCCTTCCTCCAAAACTTCTCGAAATGAATAAGGAAGTGCTTCGTAACATCCACGTGGTCGGTCTTGAGTACGTCAGTGATCTTGAGCGAACGTGGCGAAGTGGATGAAGAAGCAAGCCACATGAGCTGGAAGAGCCCCTTGAGCTTCTTGTCAGGCGGCACGGCGTCACTCGGGCAAATCTTACGCGCCACGCGGGCCATGAGCTCGCAGAAGCAACCGAACGTCAGCACACGCTGATACTCGTCCTCTGGGACTTTCGCAAGGCTGTCAATGTAAATCGTGGCGAACTCGGTCGTGGTGAGGACGCCGTGGGCTAATATGCCATAACGACGTGCAAAGGTGAGACATTCCGCGTACGCAATATGCGAGGGACTGCGCTGAGCCATCTTCTTGTCCAGCTTTTCCAAGCGTGTGTGAGTTTGCGTTGCATAGAATGTGAATAGTCTGGTGAGCGGTTCTTCGAACGTGTGCAACACCCGCTTGCAATCTTGGAGTTCTTTTACGACAGGAACACGATGGCTTCATGCAGCAAGTGTAGGGGATACGTGAGATGGCGGACACTGCTTCACGAGATCAAGAATCGTACCGTGGCTTCTGCTGTTTCTCCAGGCAGGTCCGAACGAGTGAGTCGTAAGCACGGGTTGGGTCCTGGTCGCCACTCTACTCAAGGCAACATGTGAGTATACTGGTTTCACTAGAATTCATTCGAACCAGACGCACCATCTGGGCAAAATGCATGAGAAGCGCAAGAAACACCGTAAAATCCATGCGCTTGGTCACATCTCGTTCACTTGCGTGGGCTTTGAGGAACGATTCGCACACAATCGCAACCTCTTTCTCGATCATCTTGGCCTCTTCCGAGTGCGAATTGTCTATCACCCCGCAGTCTTGCAGCAGCTTGATCACATTATAGACACGCATTCGCGTTGGGTCGTCGGATGACATCTGTAGCGCGTACGTCGCGAACATCTCCCATAGTTTTTCTTGTTGCGATCGTTTCCTCGCCGCAGCGAGACTGAGATCAAACGGCGAGTCGTACTTGTGCTTACTGAGCGGAGATCGTTCCTCTGGGGTGTGGCTCCCATTGCCGCTACTCCGTCGTCGAGTAGCAGTGGGGTCTTGCTCGGGTGCAGAGGCGTTTATCGCCTCCATCTCCCATCCAGAGCGCTAGGAATGCTAGGTCTGCGCGGTCTTGGCACCTTGGCCTTCCTATTCTCAGAAGGTAGCCTCATATGATTGGCTAGAATTTGAAAAGGAGCTCCTCAGTAGCCAATCCAATCTTACCATTTGGGAAAGGCGGTCTATTTCCAGTGGAAGTCACGAACGGCGAAAGTGGTCAAGAAACACGTGCCCTTGGTGTTCCGATTGTGACGTTTCTAGCTTTGTACGACACCAACGCGAGTACGACTTCGCATCAAGGCTCGAAGATCATGGATGTATCTCTTCGCAGTGCAGACTCGCCATCTCAATCGGTAGCGCGTCCACGAACAGCGCAGTTACCGCCAATCCCAAGGTGGAGTCATCGCCTAGGTCTGCTTCTCGTCACTTTGCAGGTGCTTTATGCGCTAGTGATTCCAATTAAGAACGTGGTGATGATCACAAATCCGATTTTCCGCATGGATAGTATTGAGACAGAGGTCGCAGCTTACAACTTCTCGCGTACTGGCGAAGACAAAGGTGCGGATCAGTCCATCCCAGGTGCCGAAACCAAGCAGCTTCTGCAAGAAGTCATGGCAATTGCATTCGAGAACAAGGCTGTTCGTGGACATTTTGAGCAGGTCGGTTCGTTCGATCTCGATCGGATCGTCCAGCTGCTCGATCCAAAAGAGTTTTACACGATATCGCGTTATTACGCGCTCACGATGCAAGCAAGCGAATTTCCTGGGAGCGTTTTTACTCCACGTCCTCGGTTATTCGGAGGTGATGAAAGAGATGTTTCGCAAGATGCAGTCGCATTGTGGGTTAAACCAACGGTCGACGCAGATCCTTGGCTTCTGACTTTGTCCTGTTCGTCGGAAAACGCCAGACTTCAGGGTACTCGTTGCTTTCAGGGTGGGACGTCGTATCCCTGTTATGATTTCCCTGTTCCGGGTGAGCAACGTACATATGAATCAGTGAATCTCGACTCTGTTCGAGCTGGCTCCGGTCTTGCTAACAACGTCGGACTGCTCTACGTCATCGAGATCTTCCATGCGACCATGTCGACGCTGTTTAGCACCAAGAGTTGGCAAAAGACCCTCGAGAGTCAGCAGTATGTCACTGACAACGCAATGGCTCTCGAGAATGGCTTCACCAGTGTCTTTTGGCAAGGAATTCCGATGATTCTTGAGAAGAATGCAATGACATTCAGTCTACGTATCCGAGATCTCGGATCTCGTACTCTCGAGTCATGTGTTTTGACCAATCTGATAGCCAACTCGTTCTACACGAAAGCGTACGTGGTCCAACTCATCGAGGCAAAAGTTCGAGCAACAGACTACTACTACACACAGTCCAGCCCACGTTGGCGCTTCCAACAGACCGAATCCAAGCCATTGTTGAACCGATTTTCCAGAGTTCCCTGCTTATATCATCTGGGGCTCGCCCGAAGGCAAACTTGACTGAGAAAGGCACCAAGATCCTAGGTGGATGGAGTCTCACATCCGTGAAACGAGCGACTGCAAGAGCCAAACTGGATAGAAAGCTAGATGGCGATGGGTCTTTCGGCTCAAACATGCGAATGCTACAGATGATAGCACAGTATCCGGACTATTACAGCTACTACGAGCATCAAACAATCACCGACTCGGCAGGAACCTACGATCAAATGCAGTTTACGATTCTAGGAGGTGCCATGTCAGGACTCAGCACTTTCAAGCCAGATTGGTGGGGCAATACGATGCAAGTGTATCGACTGGCTGAGATCCCAGCTGACCCAGGGGATAAAAGGCTTGATACGTGGTGGGACGACGAGCTCCGTTACTCCAGGTGGTTTCAGCGACTTGAAAACAGCTCAGACGCCCCTTATTTTGCCCTTGACAAGTTCATTGACGTTGAAGCAACAGGTGTTGTCTTGAATGACAACCCATTGACGCGATGCCACCGAGCTTTCTACAAGACTCTGGCCAAGATTGTCTGGCTCAGTATGATCTCAGCGTCAGAACTGCCGACGTACTTGGTATTCATGGGAAATGTCAATGGAGGAGCGCGGCAATGGTTCCTCACTTCGAGCAAAAAACTTCAATTGTACGGCGAGTCCTTTGCATACACTCGATATGGCTACTCATTCAGCGCGCTGACAGACGACCGAAAGGAAGATGGCAGTGCTTGGGTAATTATACCATTGATGCAAGCAATGCTTCAATACTTTGGTCGCGATGAGACTTTGCGCGTTATCCTGGCGGAATTCAACTCTTCATTCTCATCGCTAGTCAATACAGAGTACGGACTCGTCCATTTTCAGACTTTGCCCAGTGTCGTGTTGGCTTTGAGAGAAACGGCGTCTCTACTGATACCAATACGATTCAGAAGATCATGGAGAAATTCTACCCGAGCATTCAGCGGTTCTTCGAAGATGCCATCTCCACCCATCCGTCCTTGTACAACAGAATGAAGACTGATTTATTGGCTGATGGTGTCGAGATGGTCACAATTCCGCGCGAGATCCTCTTGGGCTCACCCAGTACACCAAGGAAAGTGGGTCTTGCGGGTTCTCCTGTTTACTGGCGCCCTACTGCGTTAACAGCTGGGTTGATGAAATTCTGGCCGCCTCGAACACCTCCGCCGAACGTTGTCGACTTGTTTCGTCAGACACTGTCTGCTACCGAACTCTTGAGCTACGTTACCTCAACGAAAGCACACGTTGCTGGGTTGAACCGTCCAGCATATCGCGTGGACGAACAGCGTACAACTCGGAGCGGCTTCGATACGTCGTCTGGAGTAACTGGTCAATCAGCTTGGTGCTCAACTTTATCGCGATCCTGATTGCCATTCAATATATTTGGCGCTTCGCCAAGGCATACCAAGTCACACGATTTCGGTGTGTTAGTGTGTGGGTTGCTATGCAGCTCAACTTTCAAGGCTTTGGAGTGCTCAGTTATCCGCATATTGTGCTCATGACGATTAGTGTGGTGCCTCTGTTGATCTCCTACCACCTGCCAGCAGATGAAGTGTTCATGCCAGTGAGTGGAATAGAAAAGTACCCGAAGCCTTTACGAGATATCATCGTCTGCTTGAGTGTGACGTGGTTCAACCGCTTTGGTTACGAGACCCTCAACCATTTCGTTCACGTCCACTCTCTGTATCGGTGGGCGAACTACTACCGCCTACGCATGGCCTCGATTTTCCTCGTCTTTGTGCTGCGTCTCGTTGTTCCAGATCGAATTCATAACGCAGACTACGAGGTGTGGAAGTTCATGTGGACATGTATCCTGTCCTTCGTACTCGGGGCTTCCATGGCGTACGTGCCTGTCTACCTCGAACGCCACCAACGACGAGGCGTCATGCCTCGAATGAACACAATGGTGAAGAAGGAACAGCACGTGATAGTCGCACAGCTCAAGAAAGAGGGGCTCCCTCTCAACCACTATGGGTTGCTTGGTTTCACGAAGCACGGCTGGTCTCTCACTGGCCTCATGGTCGAAGGCTGGGAAGTCTTGGAACGCAAGCACAAGAATGACACGGTGTTGCTGCGAGGACGATGCAAAGTTCGTCTTCCACGAGACGAAGACGGGGAAATACGGTGTTTATTGTAGCGATGTGGGTTTGCTAGATCGCTTTGGTTTGGCTTTGGACTTGGTAACGACAGGCTGTGCGTCAAGAGCCTCTTGTTGACGAGCTCGTGCGGCGAGTAAGCCAAAGTCCTTGAATTCCTTCGATGAGGCAGCGTCACTCGGTTTCAAAGCACTAAAGAATCGACTTGAAGTATCCACCAAGAAGATCACAGTGCCCGATACGACGAGAACCGTGAAGAAGCCTCGGAAGCTCAGCAACGATGGCAACAACGTGAGGACGATCGGCGGGATCTGGTACAGATAGAACCATAGTCGTTCAAGCAAATCCTGAGCTGGTGGTGATGGTCGGAGACGGATCGAGGCCCCCTGATCTTCAAATATACGACGTCGTTCTTCTTCTCTCAATCGCTCGTCGTAGGTCTGTCGAGTTTCGTCATTCAGCAGCGTCTGGTAGGCGTCTATAGGGGCAAATGATCAAAGAGCGCATCATGTAGTTGACGAATTAGCGGCACAAACCTGAAATACGATGGAATCTCCGAACACTTAGCTCTGTGTTGTCTTTATCTGGATGATATCGCAGTGACAGTTCACGAAACGAGCGCTTGATATCAGCAGAGGACGCCGACCTGGAAAGTCTGAGCACCTACACATCAGGAAAAAGCCGTTTAACCTCATATAGCACCGAGAAACACGCTATTAAAGCCTACCTCATAGTTATCGAGTGCGGAGAAGTCGTTCCACCACGTATCATACGCGCATAGCGCCGCTAGAAGCAGCAACACGGCGCCAAAGGCCGCCGCAAGCGGTCTCATCACCTGCATGATCGACCTTGGCTCTTGGCTGCTTCTTTGTAAGACACACTAAATATCGTGATTGACACGTCAAATCAGGACAAAACAAGGACATGGTTCTGATTTAAAGGTTTAGTGTGGCCACGTCAATTCAGGCCAGTGGTCTCAAATGAAGTGGTCCAGTCACATCACAAAGGGGGAACGAGCTCGAGGTCGACGGAAGCGACATCTCGTGCCCTTTGTTGCTTCAAGATGGACACGAGCACCGCCCCGAGCCACATGCACGCGCCATCCGAAGCCACTGTCGAAGCCTCTGCGTTGACCAACGACTCACTGATTGTGGATTCGCTGGACGATGCCTCGCGCAAGCGAACGGTGGCGGACATGGACGGCGGCGAAGACTACGAGGACGAGGAAGAAGACGAGTATGGCACGGGCAAAGACGACGGGAAAGGCGACAAGCGCGCGAACAACAAGCGCTCGCGCCGACACAACTGGCAGGCCAAGTACGAGATGGAGTTTGGTCTGCTTGCTATTGAACGCGACAGTGTGAGCGGCGACGTGACGTTGGCGATGTGCGGCTTTTGCAAGGCCTTTGGCCGTGAAGGCAAGTACGAGCAGCTGCTGCAGCCCGAGCCAGCAGAAACGACGGGCGACACGAAGAAGCGCCGCCGTCGATCACTTACGACCACCAAGTTCTTCCGTGCGTTCCGAGTCGACAACATACGAAGTCATTTGCAGGGTGCGCACCCTCGTCGCTGGGCCGAGTACGAGATGCTGCCCAAGCAAGAAGCCATCCGCGCGCGTTACCTGCAGATGCACGGCGACTTCCAGTACGACAATCTCCCGATCGACGACGTGCTCGGTGGTTCGAGCTTGAACACGGAATCCGACATTGCGTATGCACAAGCTCAGGCACACGCACTGGGGTCGTCGCTTTCCGAGCCACATCACGGCCAAGCTGGTCATTCGGCCACCGTGAATGGCTCTGGCACAGCGGGGCACTTCACGTCGGCAATGGTAAGTCGCAGTCTGCTCGCCTATTGTGAGGAAACGTCGCTCATTTTTTGCTCTGCTTGATGCTCTTGGTGACGAATTACGCACTCGATAGGTCTACAGTGGTAAGATCGGGCTCGCAGATGTGGAGGAATTGCCGTATTTTCGCAAGAGGAATAATCGCTTGGTGGCAGCAGGTCCTCGAAGCCACTTTGACTATGAGAAGCATCTCGTGGAGCAACTGGCGCTGGATCGCGAACGACTCGAGTTTGAAAAGACCAAGTTCAAGAAAGAAGTCGAGCTTCGCGAGCGAGAGCTGGCTCAAAGAGAGAAGATGATGGAGCAAGAACGCCTCTTCCACGAGAAGCAGTTGGAGGCAGCGAACGAGAAGGCGGAAGCTCTTTCGAACAACTTTTCTCGCCTCGGGGAAGTGATCCGCGACGCTCTCGCCAACAACACTGCGGGGGATTCAGTTGTTTAACGGCATGCGCTTAGCTTGCTCGGCTGTACAGAGCCCAATCTGCTGTGAATACAATCTTTATTGCCTCTACACGTCAAGCTCTCCCTTTGCGCTCACCCCGACCGTCTTAACCTTTTTCTCGCTGCGACGCTTGGTCTTGACCGGGGTTCGCTTTTCCGTAGGGACGGGTGCTTGGTTCTTCTCTTCCGGTGGTCCGATTGCCTTGGACCATCCTGGAATGCTTTGCTTATCCTTGACGCGAAGGCGGACGTCTTCAAAGCAGTGGAAATCTTCGGCTTTGAGAGGATTTGGCGGATTGCGATAGCAGGGGATAAAATGATCAATGGACGTGAAAGTCACGGGGACAACGCCCATTTCAAACGTCTCTGAGAACTGGAGGTCACACGCCTCAACGGGTGACGTGCTCGCGCAGCCCCAGTAGGCAATCCAGGCTACCGTGCCACCTGGTTGGAGGTTCTTGCCGTCAAGAGCAACCTGTTCACGAGGGATCCAAATCAGTCACTTCGAGTCAACTGACCACTACGGATCGACTGGACCTACCAGAATTTCTTCATCCAACAGAGCAAAGTCAGGGTCGACGCGTACAATCACAGGCGAAGGCTGCAAAGCACGATTCACTTTGCTCGGAAAATCCAAGAACATGAGCACGCCAACTCCCATCAGCGCATATCGCCCCCAGCGTCGATGGGTTTTGAACACGAGCCATACTATGGTCAAGAAGGTGATGGCATCGACGACGAGCGACGAGCAATGCTCTCGGATAATACCCTCATTCCCCGTGCGCACTCCTGCTCGGCAAGCGGAAAGCGCATCCACGAGTTCATGCCCCTCGGTCCGAAGCACGACCAATCCACGACCGTCGAGCTCTGGCAGAGCTTTACACATGGTGTAGTACAAGAGCACCAGTCCCAAGGCAATAAATACAATCTGGGAGACCGAAAGCACGTAAAGCGCGCCAAAAGATGAGCATCCCAACGGCCAGGTACTACATCCACAAGACCGAGAGAGTCAAATCACGGCAAGTCGACGCGACAACAGCAAAAAGACGTACTCGGGCTTCCTGTTTCTCAGTACAGGGTACGCAAGCACCCATACTGGAGTCAATGCAACAATCGCAGACGAGTACAAGAGCGTCTTGAAGAAACCAGGCTCGTCGTCCCCAGCCCACGGCTCATCATCTCCTGTCTACGAGGCATCACATCTGGATAAAGAGGCTAACATCCCATGCAACAATTTATTCAACGTACTTGCTCGTCTTCCTCCTCTGCGTTCTCAACCTCGCGTTTCTCGCCGTCCTCGTCGTCATCTGGATGAGCATTCACATACTGGTCGAGGTACGACAGCCAGTTGGGCTTGCGCTTGAGGTTCTCGAGCCGCTGTTCGATGAATTCCGGCGAGTTCACGTCCAGCTGGGGCAGGCGCGCAGGGGCATACGGCGAGGTGTGCTGCGGCGACGGCTCCGTCTCGTCCGGAGCGCGCAAGCGGACGCGCATGCTGCCAATTGCTGGTCGGTGCCCGCCTTTATGTGCTCTTCGCCGTTTAACCTCTTATAAAGCATACGACAGGTCTAACCACAGAATCATTTTGTGCGGGTCCCCTTTGAATTGTTACTTACGGAGTGATGGTCGTATGTTGTTAGACCTGGCCGTCATCATTGACGATCAGTGGCAACGATGGAGCCGTCGGACATTCGCGACGTCGCGGCTCGCCGTGTGCTCAAGTTCCTCGATGAGTCGCGAGAAGAGTGCTGGAAGAAGTCGGTGGTGGCCACAGTGGTCGGTGCGGGCATGGGCGTCGGCTTGGGCACGTTCCTAGGCACGTTTGAAGGTGCGCATGGCGAGCTGGTGGGCAACACCATGCGTGAACAGGTACAAAAGGGCATGCTGCTGCGTGCATGGACTATGGAGAGGGCTTACAAGCAACCAATGCTGCGATTTGGTGACTGTGTAGCTCTACAACGGCTTCAAGAAGTCGTTTGTCGCCGGATACCATCGCAGTGTCTACTTTTCCAAGGTACGTTGGACGATCGAATGAGCTGTTTGGTCACTCGACTGACGTGGAACGACAGGATTTTGCCATCGTCGGGTGCATTTTCGCTGGTCTCGAGTGTCTGATCGAGCGTGAGCGTGCTACACACGACATTTTCAACCCAGTCATCGCAGGAGGCATTGCTGGCGGCTCGCTCTCAGCGTGGGGTGCACGGAACTTTGGACGAGAAGGTTCGTGGTTTCTATTATACTATTGCCATTTCGTAGATGCTCGTGGTCTCACTGGACTGTCTTGTGACTTGTAGTCCTCTTGAAGCAGACGGCAAAGGGCGCGGCGGGCTTTGCAGTGATGGCTGTGGTGTTTGAGAAGGCGTTCGAGCACATGGGCGAGCAGCAATGAGCGCAGTCGCTGCAATCATAAGCAGACAATAGAGTATTATTGTATATGTGGTCTGCAAGATGAGAGGTCTTTGTTCGCTTCAACATGGTCGGAAATAGCAGAGTGAGTCGCGTATGAAGCGACGCGATCCGATGTGACGAGTCAACACAAGTCAAGATGGTAAACAATGATGGTTCATTGCATCGGGAGGCCTTCAACAGCACTTTAACAACTCATGCGTTGCGTTGTAGTCGTACGTTGGAGAGTATCGTGATCGCCTGCGTGATGGCAAAGGATCGTACGTGTTTCCAGGAGGATGCTTCCAGTATGAAGGCTCATGGAAGCGTGGAAAGATGGATGGCACTGGCGTCTTTACATTGCCAGACGGAGGTACCTATGAAGGGGATTTCGTAAATGGAGAGATCGAAGGCATTGGGCTTCGTCGTTGGGTGGATGGCTCGACGTACAATGGACAATTCCACTTTGGTGAGCGACATGGAGAAGGTGTGTATATCGCGGCGTTTGGGGAGATCTACGAAGGTCATTGGCAAGAGAATCAGCGCCAAGGCCTCGGAGAGCTCAAATATCCAAATGGCGATATCTACAGAGGCGAATTCCATCAACACTACCCTCACGGAGATGGTCGACTCATCTTTGCGCATGACGGAGAAGTCTACGACGGGAATTGGGTCAAAGGCCAGAGGACAGGAAAAGGAGTTCTGGAGAATGCAAAGGGTAAGGTGCTATACGATGGAGAGTGGGTAAATGACCAGCGTGAAGGGTATGGAAAAGGTGTTTGTACGACTCAAGCTCAAATTGACGCGGCAGCAATCCTTTTCGAGGGTCAATGGACAACAAACCACCCAATAGGTGTGTGAATTTAACTGCTCCACTTGTACCGATTGATTATAATCCTCTTGTTTTGATAACAGCACCAACAGATCGCCTTCAGTTCAAGCTCCATCCTGAGATCGCGTCGGGCGATGCTCCCTGTCAGCGTGAGCTTCAAAATGTACCAGATGCGATTCAAGTGGAGAAAAAGAACGGCTTGCGCTTACCTCCTCTCGCTGTCGTGAGTATTCATGATGGCTCTCAAGACAACGAATCAATCATGGTCAGTGGTGAGTCAGGGCGACGTCTCCGTATCCGAATTTTCGAAGGGCAGATACCAACGCAAGAAACCATCTCAACTCTTGGCGATGACGAGCTTAGCTCAAGTACTCCACAATGGCAATTCGCAATACCGCGGCCAATGGACCAAGAACAAGATCGCGTGGATGAACCTACGGAAGAAAATCCTGAGTTGGCAACTGAGGAACCTCGCGTCAGTGAGTTCGTAGTGGAGAATCAGTGTGGAGTGGCCGCCTTCCATGAGCTTGTATTACCAGAGTCTTCGCTCATCGGCGGCTACTATCTCATTTGTGAGAGTCTCGCAGATGATGTCCTTCCACCTGTTTATCTTGCAGTCACAGTTACCGAATGAGATTATCGAGTATCATAAATGATAGTCAGATTGATCATGCGGTGATAATAAATGGGAGCGCTGTCGTGTAAGTCTCCGTGCTCTCGGCTTCGTTACTCTGTTCTGCTTCGGTCGACTTCAAAAGACGATAACACGTGAAACGAAGAGCATTTTGGTCCGGTACTAAAGCTTCCGCTGCCTTCTGAGTTCCTCCACGGGGAGTCTTTGTGCGTTTAAGCTCACCAGTAGTTTTACGTTGAGATGATTGTGCTGACGAGTCACTGCAAGCAGTAGCAGGCGTCTCGGTGGGCTGTTTGCATCGTACGGCAATGACTATCATCCCTCTCTGTAGACATAGTAGGTCAGAGTAAGCATTCATGTGTATCACTTGCCGTTGAAAGCACTTACCGCTGACACACGGAACGTTGGTTTCACTGGCGCATCACTTTTGGCCGTTTCCTCTTGCTGTGACTTTGCAGGTGGGGCTGTCGCTTTCGTCACGACTTCAAGCTGACCAGATGGATCTTCCACTTCAATAGAAAACGCGGACGTGGTCGTGTTTTGCAAGAAGATGTTGGTTGGTAGCATGTGCGCTTGGTTCTGATATTTCGCATAATGGCCTTCTCAATCAGCAACACACAATAAGAAAGCTGAGGGAAAGTACGCACCGCAACGGCTCGCTTGAAGACTAGCTGGTCTGGCGCCACAAGGATTGGTTTCTTCGTGTCATCTTTCTCTGGACTCGGTGTGATTGCTGCCGGTGGAGGCGAGGCCGTTTCATCCTCATCACACAACATGACTGGCGGGAAATCCAGTGAATTCGCGCTTAGCTGCTTTCGCTTCTCGGGCGATTTCTTGCCATGCTCGGCCTCGGGAGTGTGCAAGGGAAACTTCGACAGAAAGGACGACGGCAGTGTGCCTTTGGCTCGCTTGAATGACAAAATATCGGCAGCTTCCTTGGCAAAGGCATCCAAGTGAGAAGCAATGTCAGTCCATGGATTCTCGGTCATCGAGAGATTGAGCGCCTATGAGTATGGGTGAGTGAGAAGCTGATCCCTCATTATGATAATTAGAGCATAAACTCACCCGCCATTCTACCTTCTCCGACGAATGAATGTCGTGAGGAAATGGAAATCCGATGTAAAGCTTGATCACTGAGTGGCAAACACTCTCAAAGCACCTGCAGTACTCTTGGACGAGCTCGCTCATTGAATTGAAACGGAGCTCCTTGTACATGAGTTTTTCGCTGCGACTCAAGCCAAGTGCTCCCCATTTGTTGTTTTGATGCCGCACAGCCAAGATGATATGACGATGCACGGACGATCCAGCCTCTGTCTTGAAACTAATAGGAAAGCGTTCGAGGTCGGCCACGTTTGAAGTAAGGTAGGCAGCAAGAAAAACGGCTTCCAGACACTGGATGGGTAGCATCTCGCTCACTATGTCTTTCGCAGTTGAGACAATCGACTTGAAGCTTCGGTTCTTGTTGACGTCAAAGTAGAGTGTCCCGGTGTAGTTATACCTATCAAAGTCACGCAGCGAACAAGTAAACAAAAGCAGAGTTGTCTGTTTGACCATGCGCAAAGCGTACTCGAGTGCATTGAGGTAGTTCTGAATTGCCTGCAGCCGAGTCTTGATCGAGGCTTTTGTCGTGAATGTCGGGAGCTTTGGTGGTGTTGGCTATGAATATGTGAGCTCATAGAGATGACACTCGTAAAGACCAGGAGCATACCTCCGAGAGAGGGCCCATCCTCTTCACTCGCTGCCATGCTTCTTGGAGCTCTTCGCTCGTCACTGCGGCCATGGCAGAGGATCAAGCAGCCAGCAACTCTTTGGTAGTGTGGTGATACTCTGTGCTATTTTGCGCCAAAACCGTCACCCTCATTACACGTCTTGGCTCTTTATCCACACGTCAACAATCTCATTTGATTAACGCAACATGAAATTCACTGCACCCTGCTTCTTCAGTCGAGCAAGCACAGGATTCTCCACCACAGGTTCACCCGCAGGTGGGAGGTTCTGCTCATGTTCGTATTGGTCCCCGGCAGCCGCCTCATAGTTTTGGTATCCTGAAGATGACGTCCGCTCCAATGCCGCACGCTGACCGTAACCTGAAAGTGAACTTCCCGGTTGCTGGATCCACGGGTTCCCACTTAGCGAGGCTTGGCGCAAAATCGGAGGCATCGCCTTCACATCTGCCTCCACCGCTTCGCCGGAAGGTGAAGCACGTCGTTCCTCGTTCTCTTCGTCTTCATTCCATGCTGACTGTGGTTCTTCTTCAATCGGATCATTGATAGCTTCGCCAAAAATGCTCAGGGACGGTCGACTATCCAGCTTTCTTCGTGCATCCGGCAAACTCATGCGAGCACTGCTTGCTCTCATCAGATTACGGTCACGAGGAACATTAGACTCGGTCGTTTGGTAGCTTGGTAGAGTATGTGATTCGACCATTGAGCTTCGATGCCAGATGCGAGGGCGATCGGAAGGTGCAATTGCTGTCAAGCTGTCCGACTTGGGTCTTGATTTCGCACCAGAGTGCCATTGATTCGCTTCTTGAGCCAATCGATGTTGTTGTTGGAGCACCACGCTCTCAGAGAACTGCTTGGATCTTCGTCGGTGTCGACGTTGTCGGCGACGAATGATCGCAGCTCGAGCAGCCAACAGCTCCTCGCGCTTCTCAATGTCTGGAAGCAATCGCGCCATCATCGGAATCAATTCGCAGCAATTCTTACTGCCCAATGCCCCATGCAAGAATGCACAATATTCGGTCGCAGAAGCCTGTCCACGGCCAAACTCTTTAGTTTGATCCTGGAACTCACGAACACGATCTTCGTCCCCGCTGACAAGCTCCCGAACAGTTCGAAGAATCTGCTTGTGCAGCTTCTTCGCGGCGATAGGATCCGATTCTGGCTCCACCTCGATCACTTCCTCGAGCACTTCATCAAGTGGAAGACTCGGAGGTCGACGGGATGACCGACGAGAAAGCCCTTCATCATGATGCTATAACATTGAAGTCTCAGAAACTAAGCCATATCGAAGGCTGAGTACGAGGAACACACCTGCTCTGGACTGTGGAATTGCGCGTGGTCCATGACCGAGTGACCATCTTCGCTGCTTTGGTTGTCGTCATGGTGAAACGAGTCTTCCGACATTGGCCCTGGTCGATAACTCCCCTCCACACTTTCTGGGGCGTGCATGTTATCCTTTGCGTCGTCCTCCAGCGTCTCAGACGACTACAAAACATCCCTCAATTCGTCAGGACGTTCCCATCATTTGGAAACCAAGAGGTCAATCGTACCTGGAAGACGAAAAATACATCAAAACGAAGGAAGTTGCGGACAAAAGCTGATCCAAGTGGGTCCGTAGACACTTCGGGGAGGCTGAAAATCTGAGCAGAGAGCCATCGGTCAGTCGACAAATCACAGTGTTGCTGACGAACATAACCCACATTTTCAATGTACATCGCGAGTTGCTGCTGTCGCACTTCTTGGAGCGACTTTTTACGAAGCCCGCCAAACAATGAGTCACGCTTGCGTTCGCGTGGGAAGACTGCACCACGAAGGATATGAGTCGGAATAGTGCTCTGTCCCCGCAAGTGCCTGTCATCAAGACGTTAGTGGTACCATCCAACCGCCTTGTCAAGTGATCAGACTCACTCGTCAAATGTCTGGATGTCTGCTGCAGTTCGCCAGATCTTCCATCGAATGCTCGGTTCGTCAAGATCACGAGACGGCACGACCACTTGGCATGACAACTCATACTCCTAAAGATACGAGCACCTGAGTCAGCTTTGGAACAAGATTCGATGCGGACTAGTTCGCCTCACCACAACGTCGGTTGCTTCGTCGCGGTGCGTCGACGTGAGTGCCGCAGAGAAGCGAGGCGAGTCGCCAGGCTGAACTGGCACGGGAAGCGGAGAGAACTCGGTGATCGCGGCGTAAACCGCATAAAACCAAGCGTCAATCGTGGCTTTGTCCTTGTCGTGAAGCTTGAGCTTCTGTAGCGCACCATCAAACGGTAAGGCCTCCCACATTTTCAACCCACATGCCTCAAACGGTCGCATACCTTGCCGTGACCGGCTTCATGGATCATAAATCCATCAGCAACCTGCTCCAACTTGGCGCCGTTAAGGTCGACACGTCCGAGAATCTCGGTCATTTCCTGATCCTCCTACAGCGTCATCATGACACACCGCGTTCAGAACCACGTCCTCCTTCACCGAAAACCTTCCACACGCACCTGCGCCGAGTAACTGAGCTCCAACTGCTGCGGCTGTAGCATCACGTGCACTTTCTTCATCTTAATCGCGCGCGCCTTGGCGTGGCCTGAATCCACGAGCTCTTCCACGCGCGGCCGCGTCACAAAGAGCAGCCCCTCCATCTGCTTCATGCGTCGGCGCTTCTTCTTCGCGGCCATCGACGCCATGGCCCCGGACGTCATCGCTCTTACGCTGCTCGCTCGCTTGTAACGATCCAGCGAAGAAAGACACTAGTCGAGTCGAGTCGAGTCGAGACGAGCAGATGAGATGATGCCTTCGTTCGATTTTCACGCCGTTGAGGAAGATGTGACACGCTGCTGCACGGATTGGCTGGAACGTGGACTGAATACCGCAAAAGCGCCAGCTGGGGACGGTGTCAAGCGCGCCAATCGCGCCATCCCCAAGCACACACACACACTCACAGGCGGCTTTTCTTCCCATCTCCCCCCTCTTGCATGTGATCGACCAGCTTGCACAGGGAAGGGGAGGGGAGGGGAGGGGACGAGCTCCGCTAGTGTGGACCACGTCAACTTATCCACGTGCCCTACTTTAGGACACGGTCCAGGGCACGACTTGACGTGGACGATGGCGCGATGACGAGTGCGACGGACGAAAGGAACGACTCACACGTGAGACGACCAAGAGCGCAGCATTAACACGTGATGGCGGACGCAAAGGCCTCAGCGGACGCACTGCCCTCGGCTGTCCAAGTGCAGGTGCGCGAGCACGACGAGGACGTCCAGGCGATGCCCCCCGCGCTCTCGATTGCCGACCTCGCCGTGGACACCGACGCGTCGGTCACGTCTGTGGCGCTGAGCCGAGCCGTTTCCACGTCCTCGACCTCGGCGGCGTCCCCGTCCGTGGCCGACACGGCGGCGGCGGTCGCGGCCAAGGTGGAAGTGGATGGCTTCGGGGTCAAAGGCTTCCTCAGTATGCGCGACGAAGGCGTGACGTACCACCGTATGAAGCGTTACTACTGTCGCAGTGTCGGTGTTAACTTCTACCGCTTCAACTCCCGCGAGTCGGCGAGTGCGATGATCAACGCGGTGTTTTCTGCCGAGATCGAGCGTATTGAGCCGTGGGATGGACGCGGACTCTTCCATACCTATCGCCACTCGTTCAAGCTCTACTTCACGAACGGCGCCGTGTTCAACGCTGACGCCGACAATGAAGACGACAAGAGCGCGTGGATTGAGTACATCGACACGGCCATCAAAGGTGCGACGCACGCCAAGCAGCGCTGGCACGCTGTCACAGGTGAGAGTCCAGAGATTCTGGTGCTCACGACCGGCGGCTTGGCGTTTGTCGACGCAAACGCCGCGGGCTCCAGTCCCAAGTTCAAGAACCAGCCAACGTGTGGCCATCCAACGTGCTCGGCCAAGTTTGAAAGTGCTGGCAAGCGCCAGCATCACTGTCGTAACTGTGGTGGCTCCGTGTGTTCCGACCACAGCTCGCGTTTCGCTGTGTTGCGTCACTATCAGATGAACGATGCAGTGCGACTGTGTACGAACTGCTACCGCGTGCAGCGCTTTATTGTCTGGCTCAGCATGTTGGTGCAGCGATTGAGCATGGCCCAAGTGGAGGCAGTCAAGCCACGCGCGTTAACGCCAGCTGAGCAAGAAGAGATGGATGCCTTGGATGGTCTGTTGAGCGATCCGCTTGTGGGCATCTCGGACGTCATTCAGATCCTCCACTTGCATCGTCAAGGCCCCGATGCTGCGTACAGTGCGGCGGTGGACAAGCTGCTGTCGTTGTCAGCGACCAACTTGATGGATTTCGAGTTCTTTCTACCTCAAATCTTCCACATGTGGCTCACCCTCGATTGGACGACGAACACGGTGAAGGCCGCTCTGCTTTTCCGTGTTGTGAACCATGCAGCGCGTCTTCATGTGCGTTTTGCGACGTCGCTCTACTGGCTGGCACGTGCTTCGGTCGACGACAGTTGTGGGTGGGGATTTGGTCAGTCGGAGTTGTCCATTCCTGACTATCTCTTTCGAAAAATGAGCATCTGCAAGCTGCTAATGGTCAATTTGGAACAACTGATTTTCAAGAAAGAGTGGCGATTCGAAGCTGATAATGATATCCCAGCGTCCGAGCTGCAGACGTCAATGATTCGTTGTCTGTTTGATCGTCTCTCTTCGCTCCTTGGTGACGACAACTTGAAGCCTTCGGTCTCGTACGGCCCAGTATGTGAGGCTGTGAGTGCACTTGCCATCCCACGCGAGTATCTAGATGAGTGGGTGCACACGTCCTTGAAAACGGCTGAAGATGAATCGACAGAGAAGGAGAACCGCCAGATCTTTCAGACGCAACTTCAGTTTATCCAGGAGCTGTGTGACATGACGGAGCGCCTCCGAAAGATCACACCGGAAGAGCGAAAGCCAGCTTTGAGGACTGAGTTGGCCCAGCTCACGCTTCCTGACAACTCATTCTGCCCTCTCGGATCGTGTGAGGACGCCTTGTTGCGATTCCTGACAATTGTGCGCGACGAAGGCACCGTGTTTACCACCAAGGCGAGAGCTCCAACTCTTATCTTCTTCGAAGTGGAGCGCTTGAGCTCGTTTGACGGTAAAAACCCTTGGTTGCAACGAGCTGTGGCGCCTGAGATGACGTACGATGATTTCGATGGGGAAGAAGACGTGGGCCGGCAAAGCAATGCCGTCATGGGTGGGCGACAGTCTATGCCATACCGTCAGTCGGAGGATGGCTTCCGTGCCATGAACGCGATCGAGATGGCAACAAGCAGTGCCATCGCGCAGGCTCTTCCGCAAGAAGCTCTTGACGAAGACGGAGCAGATGATCGCACTTCGGAAGCTATCAAGTTCAAACGGTCGGACAGTCGTGGCGTTCAGAAACATCGCACAAGTCTAGCGGGTCTTGGTCCTGAGCCTATCGACGACGACGAAGACGAAGACGATGGAGAGGTTGACATCGATGAGGATTCCGACGAAGATGAGGATGATAGCGAAGCCGATGATGAAGACGACGACGACGATAATGAAACTCGAGATCGCGTCCCGTCAAATCCACGGCCGTCGCTTATCACGATGGCGCGCGATGTCCGTCGTCGTTCGGGTTCGCTCATGGCAATGTCCCGTCCATCCTTGGATTCTCTTATGTCGGTGTACACTGAAACGATGAAGAAGAGCCGACGTAAGCGCTCCATCAGCGAAGGAAACGAGAAGAAGCTCGTGAATATTGTCTATGGCGATCTCCGGCCAACACGTCACGAATTTGAAAAGTTCACGGCCGATCAGTTGATGACCATGGCTCAGAACCTGGAGCAAAGCATTCGTGAATCAAACCCAAGTGCCCAAGATATGTTCTCTGGGTTGGATATTCTTACATGGATGAAGAAGACAGAGATTGTGGTGGACGAAGCGCATGCTCAATGGCTCGCTGAAGAGATGCTCACCAGCGGAGTTCTTGAGCGAGTAAATGTCGATGGGCCCAAGTCCAAGACTCAGTTTGTGCCTACCGCTGAAGCAATGTACCAACTCAAGGAGGATGCCAAGACGAAATCGATTCCACCAGCATCTGCATCATCGCCTTCGGCAGGGAAAGCCCAATCACCGCAGGAGAACGACACTATCGTGATTGAACGCAGAAGCTCGGCACCTGGAAGGATGGACAGCTTTAGTCACGAGCTTCCTTCTGAGCGAACTGTGGCCTCACAAAGTTCAAGGCCACCCCACCCAACCACACCCCATCTTGGCAGCTCAGTGTCAACAATCTCGCAGTCTCGCCGTCTGATCAGTCCTCGGAAGACCGCGAACTTCAGTCAGTCGTCCATCGCAGATGCCATTGGAGGAAACTTTTCGTCGGGGATGTCACCTCGTGCCACGGAAACACGTTCGTCGCAATTTCGAGACAGCAGCGTCATTGGAAGTGGTAACGATGAGCAACGCTCAGTCGTGTCTACATCCCACGCTTCCTCTTTGTTGAACCGGTTCCAACCAGAAGTCACCACTGCTGCGCTGGAGTCTATTGAACAGGCACTTGAGCAGCATGTCTTCAATCAACCAGCGTTGGGTAGCTCAGAGCATTTGCGTCAAGATCTTCGTGCACTCAGAGAGCAGCTCGAGATCGTGTCCGAGTATGTGACTGAACGAAAGAAGCGTCGCCATCAAGCTGTCGAGTCGGCTTTCGGTGAGAGTTTTGAGGAGAAACGCGAACGACTGCGCAAGTCGTCTCGCCATGTGCACCTTAGTCTTTCGGATGACTGGGATTGTGTTGCGTTCATCGTGAAGTCGAACGATGATCTCCGTCAAGAGGTACTCTGTCTCCAATTGATTCGTCAATTCGAAGACATCTTCCAGGCGGCCGAACTGCCGCTTCGTCTGCTTCCGTACCGCATTATTGCCACTTCGGCCTCGACTGGTATGATTGAGTACATCAAGAACGCAACCTCTCTAGATGGTCTCAAGAAGCGTCCTGGATACACAACGCTGGCGAACCATTTCATCAAGACATACGGAAACCCAGAAACGGGGCCATACAAAGCAGCGATGGCGAACTACGTGCGTAGTATGGCCGCGTATTCGCTCGTCTGCTACTTCTTGCAGATCAAGGACCGTCACAACGGCAACATCATGATCGACAGTGAAGGCCACGTCGTCCACATCGACTTCGGCTTTATTCTCGGCATCGCTCCCGGTGGACGCTTCAGTCTGGAGACGGCACCATTCAAGTTGACGGCTGAGATGGTTGATGCTATGGGTGGGACGCAGTCGGAGTATTTCAAGGCATACGTCATCCTGTTGATCCAGGGCTTCTTGGCCTTGCAGGTATGTGAATCATCACCTCTTGATTTTGTGAAGTGTTCGATGCTAACTACGTGATCCTTTATGCATTGTAGCAACATGCCGATACTATCTTGTTGATGATTGCGATCATGGCGCAAGAGTCGTCGTGTCCGTGCTTCCTTTCACAAAACCCACGTGATGTGCTCAACACAACGAAGCACCTCTTCAAGCTCCACATGAACCAGAACCAAGTGATCAAGCACGTCCTGAGCCTTGTGCGGCGCAGTCATCGCAGCTACCGCACTCGTCAGTACGACGTCTTCCAAAAGCTCACCAACGGCATCCTCCCATAGTCATGTAGAAAAAAGAAATGGGAACAAAGCAATGAATGTTCGGTAGTAGTGGCACATGACATGAACTATTTACGCACACAACCTTCTTGACGATATCTTGACGTTGGGATGCATGCATTTCTACGGAGAGACCACTCTACTCTACGCCTCGGGGAGCGATTTGCGACGACGTCCTCCTGCTTGAGCCGCCTTGTTACCAGTCTTCGAAAATGGATTCTTCGCCGATTTCTTCAACTTGGCCACTGGCACCGTGTTGAGAGAGAAGCGGTTCTTGCGCAACGAAGACACGAGCACACTGTTGCTTTCTGGGGCTAAAAGAAAGCATTCTCCTGGTCAGATAAAACTTTGGTCCACTTGAGTTGTGTACCACGTACTTTTCTGGGAGAGGAGGTCTTGCGAGAGATCGGAGACAGTTTCCTGCGAGCTCTCAGGAGCAATCTCTGACTCGTCTTCGGGTAGAGTAATCTTGGTCTTGGTCGGCTTGGTCTTCTTGGTTGAATCAGTCTTGGATGGGGTCGACTTTGTCTTTTTTGCACTCTCTGAACGAACAACTACCGTTAGTCTGAGTTCAGCGCTCCTTCGTTAGACGTTCAAGCATTCTTACCACTTGGCGCCAGTTCAGCAAGAAGATTCTGCGAGTAGTCGAGTCCGTCGTCGTCGTCGGACGAGTCGCTATCCGAATTGTTACCCTTCGTCGACTTGACCTTCACTGGCCCAGGTGTGTCATAATCAGTCGATTCATTGTCTGAGTCCTGGGATGGCTTTGGCGTTGTGATAGGCTTGATGGTGGTGCTTGCTTTCCGAGGCGTGACATCTTCAAAGTCCGAATCGCTTGACGTCGTGCTACCGTTCGACGTTGTGGGCACCTTTTTCGAGGAAGGGTTTGAAATGTCCTTCTTCTTAGCTTCGATCTCCATACGTTTGGAGGCCAAGAATTCGCCAAACTTCGCCTTTGCGGCCGGCTTCACTACATCCGCTGGGGCGACATCTGCGTCCTTGGGGTTCTTGTCTTGCTCCGAGCTCACATCTTTCGTCACCTTCTTCTTTGGTGCGTCCTTCTTGGTCTGTTCTGCTGCATCGGTCACTTTCTTGTTCTTCTCATCATCCACAGTCTTTGTTACCTTCTTCTTCGGGGCTTCCTTTGGCTGCTCGGACGTATCTTTCTTCGCATTCTTCTTTCCGTTCTCAGTCGTCGAACCCTTAGTTGGAGTTTTCTTCTCTTTCACCTCGTCCGTAGAATTCGCCGCCCCATTCTCCACCGTCGATGACTTTCCGGACTGCTTCTTCTTCTCTTTCGAGGTCGCGACGTCAGCCTCCTTGCCTGAAGTCTCCGGTTCCGTGTGCTTATCAGCTTGCATACGTTCACGAAGGAGAGCTACTCGGTCCGAAACCGAGAGATTACCCATGAAATTGCTTTTCTCTGCACTTGAAGGACGTGAAACCTCTTTGACAGCAGGTTGTTCGTTCTTGTCGCCACTAGCCGACGCATCTGCAGCAGCAGCCTTCGGAAGGCGACCACGACGCTTCTTCACTGGTTCAGATTGCTCATCCTCACCTGCATCTGGCTTCTTTGCGTCCGTAGTTGGCTGGGCCTTTGATCGCTTCGTTGGTGGCAGGTTGTCCTCGCCATCTTTGCCAATGCTTGCACGCTTACCCTTCTTGGTAGGCTGACTCGCTTCCACAGGAGCAGTCTCAGTCGCCGTCACAGGCGCGACAGCGTCGTTCTGGGCAGCTTTCTTTCCACGCTTCTTCTTCGTGGTGGTGCCTTGTTCTGAGGTTGCTGTGGTAGCCTCCGACGTTGTTGACGCAGGAGCGGCGTTAGTCTTCTTCTCTTCAGCACTCGCTTTAACAGGCGTGATCTTGGCCTTCTTCGCAGGTGGCGTCGCCATTGGGGCATCCGTAGACGCCTTTTCTGGCTGAGCAGGCTTGGCCTTCTTATTCGAGACCTCCTCCTTCTTCTTCTGATTCACTGAATGCTCTGGCGCATCGGACGATCCCGCCGTTGGCTTCTTGTCGACACCGTTCTGCTTCTTTCCCTTCTTCTTGCCGTTCACCTCAGCAGGCGCAGGCGACACTGTAGTTGGCTTCTGAGGAGTCGCCAAGTGCTGGTCGCGGTTGAAAACGACATAGATCTGCTCCATGTTCTCAAAGACATTGCCGACCTGGACCGACTTGGAGAGGTCCACGAACGAGTGATCCTTCTTGCTTTCCATCTCCGACGCCGTACGCTTCCGGCGGTTGACCGCGAGATCCAACGGCACGCACTTTTGAATGCGCAGGTTGCGGTTGAGCGCCGGTCGCGTGGGGAAGACGCGCGCATACTCGTCGACTACAAACTCTTCGAGCTCGCCGATGGTCTGCGAGGTCGACGTCTGGATGATGACGACCTGGTCTTCGAACGGGAACATGACCAGCAGCAGCATCTCGTCAGGCGTCACGAGGGCGCCGGAGCCCTTTGGCGCGAGCGACGTCATCGTCATAGCGGGGTGTGTCAATCAATCACTTGGTGATTGGTGCAGACAGCTCGGTAGGCTAAAGTGCCATCGGATGGGATGGGGGCATCCAGCGTACTGAGTCAAGTTGAATAGAGGACCCTCAGGGAAATCTGAAAAATATCGGGAAATTAGAAAACAAATCTAGGGTGCTAAAAATCAGAAATGGCGCCGAAAATCATCGAGTTTATCTGCAGGTCTCCGATGAACACTATGAGTTAAGGAAAAGGAACAGGAGATACAGGATCGTAGTCGACGTTTTTTCGTGGTAAACTTGAATGTGTGTAAGGTCAAAACTCACGCTTCCAGTTATCCCGCAGCGCCAAATACGTTGTTTTCATTTTTTTTCTTCTTTCTTCTTTCTTCTTTCTTCTTTCTTCTTTCTCTTTCCTTCCAACGGAGTTTGGTTGTTTAGTTATTGCGGCCTTGTTGAATTGACCTATGCGTGTTACGAGTATTTCTTTCAGATGAGGTCTGGAGTCTGAAATTGGTCTTCTCCTCCCCCTTTTTTGTTTTCCTGCTCGCAGTTTGCGTGGTGTTGTTTAGTTATTACGGGTCTTTTCAGTCTTCTCCAACCCCTTTTTTGTTTTCAACTGCTCGCAGTTTGCGTGGTGTTGTTTAGTTATTACGAGCCACATTTTTTTTTTTTTTTTTTTTTTTTTTTTTTTTTTTTTTTTTTGAATATTTTTCCCCCCTCACTCTTTCTTTCTTTTCAGTCTTCTCCAACCGCACTCCTCTCCAACTCGAGGATGAATGACGACGTCAATAAATAAACAATAAAAAAAATGAGATGAGATGAGAAATAACCAACTAAAAAGAAATAGAGACGCAGGGAAGGTGTTGCGAGAGCGGAATTGAATCGAATGGGACTTGGGATAAAAGAAAGAAGATGGACAATGCGAATGAGTGGAGGAAATGCGTGAATTGTGTCCGAACGTTTGGTACGATGTGCAGCAAAAGATTGGGCTTCTCTCCCAGCCAGGTTCGAACTGGCGACCTTGTGGTTAACAGCCACACGCTCTACCTACTGAGCTATAGGAGATGCTCGGATAGATACACCCACCACACTTGACCACATGCTGACAGATATACACCAAACAAACAAAATCACACCAAAACGCACCAAAACACAAACACGCATACACACTACATACGCACATACACCAACCAATTTTCAAAAGAAAACACACACATATAGCCACTCCAAAAAGACACACACAACCAACACCACGCCCTACAAATGTATAGCATCAACCACACACACTACTCGACTCACACAGTCTTTTATGCGCTGCGAATGCCACCATTTTATTTGATTTTTGTAGCTCGGTTAGGCTTTGTAACAGCAGCGCCAAATACGTTGTTTTCACTTCCAACGGAGTTTGGTTGTTTAGTTATTGCGGCCTTGTTGAATTGACCTATGCGTGTTACGAGTATTTCTTTCAGATGAGGTCTGGAGTCTGAAATTGGTCTTCTCCTCCCCCTTTTTTGTTTTCCTGCTCGCAGTTTGCGTGGTGTTGTTTAGTTATTACGGCCACATTTTTTTTTTTTTTTTTTTTTTGAATATTTTTCCCCCCTCACTCTTTCTTTCTTTTCAGTCTTCTCCAACCGCACTCCTCTCCAACTCGAGGATGAATGACGACGTCAATAAATAAACAATAAAAAAAATGAGATGAGATGAGAAATAACCAACTAAAAAGAAATAGAGACGCAGGGAAGGTGTTGCGAGAGCGGAATTGAATCGAATGGGACTTGGGATAAAAGAAAGAAGATGGACAATGCGAATGAGTGGAGGAAATGCGTGAATTGTGTCCGAACGTTTGGTACGATGTGCAGCAAAAGATTGGGCTTCTCTCCCAGCCAGGTTCGAACTGGCGACCTTGTGGTTAACAGCCACACGCTCTACCTACTGAGCTATAGGAGATGCTCGGATAGATACACCCACCACACTTGACCACATGCTGACAGATATACACCAAACAAACAAAATCACACCAAAACGCACCAAAACACAAACACGCATACACACTACATACGCACATACACCAACCAATTTTCAAAAGAAAACACACACATATAGCCACTCCAAAAAGACACACACAACCAACACCACGCCCTACAAATGTATAGCATCAACCACACACCTTTGCTTCCACTACTCGACTCACACAGTCTTTTATGCGCTGCGAATGCCACCATTTTATTTGATTTTTGTAGCTCGGTTAGGCTTTGTAACAGCAGCGCCAAATACGTTGTTTTCATTTTTTTTTCTTCTTCTTTCTTCTTTCTTCTTTCTCTTTCCTTCCAACGGAGTTTGGTTGTTTAGTTATTGCGGCCTTGTTGAATTGACCTATGCGTGTTACGAGTATTTCTTTCAGATGAGGTCTGGAGTCTGAAATTGGTCTTCTCCTCCCCCTTTTTTGTTTTCCTGCTCGCAGTTTGCGTGGTGTTGTTTAGTTATTACGGCCACATTTTTTTTTTTTTTTTTTTTTTTTTTTTTTTTTTTTTTTTTGAATATTTTTCCCCCCTCACTCTTTCTTTCTTTTCAGTCTTCTCCAACCGCACTCCTCTCCAACTCGAGGATGAATGACGACGTCAATAAATAAACAATAAAAAAAATGAGATGAGATGAGAAATAACCAACTAAAAAGAAATAGAGACGCAGGGAAGGTGTTGCGAGAGCGGAATTGAATCGAATGGGACTTGGGATAAAAGAAAGAAGATGGACAATGCGAATGAGTGGAGGAAATGCGTGAATTGTGTCCGAACGTTTGGTACGATGTGCAGCAAAAGATTGGGCTTCTCTCCCAGCCAGGTTCGAACTGGCGACCTTGTGGTTAACAGCCACACGCTCTACCTACTGAGCTATAGGAGATGCTCGGATAGATACACCCACCACACTTGACCACATGCTGACAGATATACACCAAACAAACAAAATCACACCAAAACGCACCAAAACACAAACACGCATACACACTACATACGCACATACACCAACCAATTTTCAAAAGAAAACACACACATATAGCCACTCCAAAAAGACACACACAACCAACACCACGCCCTACAAATGTATAGCATCAACCACACACCTTTGCTTCCACTACTCGACTCACACAGTCTTTTATGCGCTGCGAATGCCACCATTTTATTTGATTTTTGTAGCTCGGTTAGGCTTTGTAACAGCAGCGCCAAATACGTTGTTTTCATTTTTTTTTTTTCTTCTTTCTTCTTTCTTCTTTCTTCTTTCTTTCCTTCCAACGGAGTTTGGTTGTTTAGTTATTGCGGCCTTGTTGAATTGACCTATGCGTGTTACGAGTATTTCTTTCAGATGAGGTCTGGAGTCTGAAATTGGTCTTCTCCTCCCCCTTTTTTGTTTTCCTGCTCGCAGTTTGCGTGGTGTTGTTTAGTTATTACGGCCACATTTTTTTTTTTTTTTTTTTTTTTTTTTTTTTTTTTTTTTTTGAATATTTTTCCCCCTCACTCTTTCTTTCTTTTCAGTCTTCTCCAACCGCACTCCTCTCCAACTCGAGGATGAATGACGACGTCAATAAATAAACAATAAAAAAAATGAGATGAGATGAGAAATAACCAACTAAAAAGAAATAGAGACGCAGGGAAGGTGTTGCGAGAGCGGAATTGAATCGAATGGGACTTGGGATAAAAGAAAGAAGATGGACAATGCGAATGAGTGGAGGAAATGCGTGAATTGTGTCCGAACGTTTGGTACGATGTGCAGCAAAAGATTGGGCTTCTCTCCCAGCCAGGTTCGAACTGGCGACCTTGTGGTTAACAGCCACACGCTCTACCTACTGAGCTATAGGAGATGCTCGGATAGATACACCCACCACACTTGACCACATGCTGACAGATATACACCAAACAAACAAAATCACACCAAAACGCACCAAAACACAAACACGCATACACACTACATACGCACATACACCAACCAATTTTCAAAAGAAAACACACACATATAGCCACTCCAAAAAGACACACACAACCAACACCACGCCCTACAAATGTATAGCATCAACCACACACCTTTGCTTCCACTACTCGACTCACACAGTCTTTTATGCGCTGCGAATGCCACCATTTTATTTGATTTTTGTAGCTCGGTTAGGCTTTGTAACAGCAGCGCCAAATACGTTGTTTTCATTTTTTTTTCTTCTTTCTTCTTTCTTCTTTCTTCTTTCTCTTTCCTTCCAACGGAGTTTGGTTGTTTAGTTATTGCGGCCTTGTTGAATTGACCTATGCGTGTTACGAGTATTTCTTTCAGATGAGGTCTGGAGTCTGAAATTGGTCTTCTCCTCCCCCTTTTTTGTTTTCCTGCTCGCAGTTTGCGTGGTGTTGTTTAGTTATTACGGCCACATTTTTTTTTTTTTTTTTTTTTTTTTTTTTTTTTTTGAATATTTTTCCCCCTCACTCTTTCTTTCTTTTCAGTCTTCTCCAACCGCACTCCTCTCCAACTCGAGGATGAATGACGACGTCAATAAATAAACAATAAAAAAAATGAGATGAGATGAGAAATAACCAACTAAAAAGAAATAGAGACGCAGGGAAGGTGTTGCGAGAGCGGAATTGAATCGAATGGGACTTGGGATAAAAGAAAGAAGATGGACAATGCGAATGAGTGGAGGAAATGCGTGAATTGTGTCCGAACGTTTGGTACGATGTGCAGCAAAAGATTGGGCTTCTCTCCCAGCCAGGTTCGAACTGGCGACCTTGTGGTTAACAGCCACACGCTCTACCTACTGAGCTATAGGAGATGCTCGGATAGATACACCCACCACACTTGACCACATGCTGACAGATATACACCAAACAAACAAAATCACACCAAAACGCACCAAAACACAAACACGCATACACACTACATACGCACATACACCAACCAATTTTCAAAAGAAAACACACACATATAGCCACTCCAAAAAGACACACACAACCAACACCACGCCCTACAAATGTATAGCATCAACCACACACCTTTGCTTCCACTACTCGACTCACACAGTCTTTTATGCGCTGCGAATGCCACCATTTTATTTGATTTTTGTAGCTCGGTTAGGCTTTGTAACAGCAGCGCCAAATACGTTGTTTTCATTTTTTTTTCTTCTTTCTTCTTTCTTCTTTCTTCTTTCTCTTTCCTTCCAACGGAGTTTGGTTGTTTAGTTATTGCGGCCTTGTTGAATTGACCTATGCGTGTTACGAGTATTTCTTTCAGATGAGGTCTGGAGTCTGAAATTGGTCTTCTCCTCCCCCTTTTTTGTTTTCCTGCTCGCAGTTTGCGTGGTGTTGTTTAGTTATTACGGCCACATTTTTTTTTTTTTTTTTTTTTTTTTTTTTTTTTTTTTTTTTATTTTTCCCCCCTCACTCTTTCTTTCTTTTCAGTCTTCTCCAACCGCACTCCTCTCCAACTCGAGGATGAATGACGACGTCAATAAATAAACAATAAAAAAAATGAGATGAGATGAGAAATAACCAACTAAAAAGAAATAGAGACGCAGGGAAGGTGTTGCGAGAGCGGAATTGAATCGAATGGGACTTGGGATAAAAGAAAGAAGATGGACAATGCGAATGAGTGGAGGAAATGCGTGAATTGTGTCCGAACGTTTGGTACGATGTGCAGCAAAAGATTGGGCTTCTCTCCCAGCCAGGTTCGAACTGGCGACCTTGTGGTTAACAGCCACACGCTCTACCTACTGAGCTATAGGAGATGCTCGGATAGATACACCCACCACACTTGACCACATGCTGACAGATATACACCAAACAAACAAAATCACACCAAAACGCACCAAAACACAAACACGCATACACACTACATACGCACATACACCAACCAATTTTCAAAAGAAAACACACACATATAGCCACTCCAAAAAGACACACACAACCAACACCACGCCCTACAAATGTATAGCATCAACCACACACCTTTGCTTCCACTACTCGACTCACACAGTCTTTTATGCGCTGCGAATGCCACCATTTTATTTGATTTTTGTAGCTCGGTTAGGCTTTGTAACAGCAGCGCCAAATACGTTGTTTTCATTTTTTTTTTTTTCTTCTTTCTTCTTTCTTCTTTCTTCTTTCTCTTTCCTTCCAACGGAGTTTGGTTGTTTAGTTATTGCGGCCTTGTTGAATTGACCTATGCGTGTTACGAGTATTTCTTTCAGATGAGGTCTGGAGTCTGAAATTGGTCTTCTCCTCCCCCTTTTTTGTTTTCCTGCTCGCAGTTTGCGTGGTGTTGTTTAGTTATTACGGCCACATTTTTTTTTTTTTTTTTTTTTTTTTTTTTTTTTTTTTTTTTTGAATATTTTTCCCCCTCACTCTTTCTTTCTTTTCAGTCTTCTCCAACCGCACTCCTCTCCAACTCGAGGATGAATGACGACGTCAATAAATAAACAATAAAAAAAATGAGATGAGATGAGAAATAACCAACTAAAAAGAAATAGAGACGCAGGGAAGGTGTTGCGAGAGCGGAATTGAATCGAATGGGACTTGGGATAAAAGAAAGAAGATGGACAATGCGAATGAGTGGAGGAAATGCGTGAATTGTGTCCGAACGTTTGGTACGATGTGCAGCAAAAGATTGGGCTTCTCTCCCAGCCAGGTTCGAACTGGCGACCTTGTGGTTAACAGCCACACGCTCTACCTACTGAGCTATAGGAGATGCTCGGATAGATACACCCACCACACTTGACCACATGCTGACAGATATACACCAAACAAACAAAATCACACCAAAACGCACCAAAACACAAACACGCATACACACTACATACGCACATACACCAACCAATTTTCAAAAGAAAACACACACATATAGCCACTCCAAAAAGACACACACAACCAACACCACGCCCTACAAATGTATAGCATCAACCACACACCTTTGCTTCCACTACTCGACTCACACAGTCTTTTATGCGCTGCGAATGCCACCATTTTATTTGATTTTTGTAGCTCGGTTAGGCTTTGTAACAGCAGCGCCAAATACGTTGTTTTCATTTTTTTTTCTTCTTTCTTCTTTCTTCTTTCTTCTTTCTTCTTTCTCTTTCCTTCCAACGGAGTTTGGTTGTTTAGTTATTGCGGCCTTGTTGAATTGACCTATGCGTGTTACGAGTATTTCTTTCAGATGAGGTCTGGAGTCTGAAATTGGTCTTCTCCTCCCCCTTTTTTGTTTTCCTGCTCGCAGTTTGCGTGGTGTTGTTTAGTTATTACGGCCACATTTTTTTTTTTTTTTTTTTTTTTTTTTTTTTTTTTTTTTGAATATTTTTCCCCCCTCACTCTTTCTTTCTTTTCAGTCTTCTCCAACCGCACTCCTCTCCAACTCGAGGATGAATGACGACGTCAATAAATAAACAATAAAAAAAATGAGATGAGATGAGAAATAACCAACTAAAAAGAAATAGAGACGCAGGGAAGGTGTTGCGAGAGCGGAATTGAATCGAATGGGACTTGGGATAAAAGAAAGAAGATGGACAATGCGAATGAGTGGAGGAAATGCGTGAATTGTGTCCGAACGTTTGGTACGATGTGCAGCAAAAGATTGGGCTTCTCTCCCAGCCAGGTTCGAACTGGCGACCTTGTGGTTAACAGCCACACGCTCTACCTACTGAGCTATAGGAGATGCTCGGATAGATACACCCACCACACTTGACCACATGCTGACAGATATACACCAAACAAACAAAATCACACCAAAACGCACCAAAACACAAACACGCATACACACTACATACGCACATACACCAACCAATTTTCAAAAGAAAACACACACATATAGCCACTCCAAAAAGACACACACAACCAACACCACGCCCTACAAATGTATAGCATCAACCACACACCTTTGCTTCCACTACTCGACTCACACAGTCTTTTATGCGCTGCGAATGCCACCATTTTATTTGATTTTTGTAGCTCGGTTAGGCTTTGTAACAGCAGCGCCAAATACGTTGTTTTCATTTTTTTTTCTTCTTCTTCTTCTTTCTTCTTTCTTCTTTCTCTTTCCTTCCAACGGAGTTTGGTTGTTTAGTTATTGCGGCCTTGTTGAATTGACCTATGCGTGTTACGAGTATTTCTTTCAGATGAGGTCTGGAGTCTGAAATTGGTCTTCTCCTCCCCCTTTTTTGTTTTCCTGCTCGCAGTTTGCGTGGTGTTGTTTAGTTATTACGGCCACATTTTTTTTTTTTTTTTTTTTTTTTTTTTTTTTTTGAATATTTTTCCCCCCTCACTCTTTCTTTCTTTTCAGTCTTCTCCAACCGCACTCCTCTCCAACTCGAGGATGAATGACGACGTCAATAAATAAACAATAAAAAAAATGAGATGAGATGAGAAATAACCAACTAAAAAGAAATAGAGACGCAGGGAAGGTGTTGCGAGAGCGGAATTGAATCGAATGGGACTTGGGATAAAAGAAAGAAGATGGACAATGCGAATGAGTGGAGGAAATGCGTGAATTGTGTCCGAACGTTTGGTACGATGTGCAGCAAAAGATTGGGCTTCTCTCCCAGCCAGGTTCGAACTGGCGACCTTGTGGTTAACAGCCACACGCTCTACCTACTGAGCTATAGGAGATGCTCGGATAGATACACCCACCACACTTGACCACATGCTGACAGATATACACCAAACAAACAAAATCACACCAAAACGCACCAAAACACAAACACGCATACACACTACATACGCACATACACCAACCAATTTTCAAAAGAAAACACACACATATAGCCACTCCAAAAAGACACACACAACCAACACCACGCCCTACAAATGTATAGCATCAACCACACACCTTTGCTTCCACTACTCGACTCACACAGTCTTTTATGCGCTGCGAATGCCACCATTTTATTTGATTTTTGTAGCTCGGTTAGGCTTTGTAACAGCAGCGCCAAATACGTTGTTTTCATTTTTTTTCTTCTTTCTTCTTTCTTTCTTCTTTCTTCTTTCTCTTTCCTTCCAACGGAGTTTGGTTGTTTAGTTATTGCGGCCTTGTTGAATTGACCTATGCGTGTTACGAGTATTTCTTTCAGATGAGGTCTGGAGTCTGAAATTGGTCTTCTCCTCCCCCTTTTTTGTTTTCCTGCTCGCAGTTTGCGTGGTGTTGTTTAGTTATTACGGCCACATTTTTTTTTTTTTTTTTTTTTTTTTTTTTTTTTTTTTGAATATTTTTCCCCCTCACTCTTTCTTTCTTTTCAGTCTTCTCCAACCGCACTCCTCTCCAACTCGAGGATGAATGACGACGTCAATAAATAAACAATAAAAAAATGAGATGAGATGAGAAATAACCAACTAAAAAGAAATAGAGACGCAGGGAAGGTGTTGCGAGAGCGGAATTGAATCGAATGGGACTTGGGATAAAAGAAAGAAGATGGACAATGCGAATGAGTGGAGGAAATGCGTGAATTGTGTCCGAACGTTTGGTACGATGTGCAGCAAAAGATTGGGCTTCTCTCCCAGCCAGGTTCGAACTGGCGACCTTGTGGTTAACAGCCACACGCTCTACCTACTGAGCTATAGGAGATGCTCGGATAGATACACCCACCACACTTGACCACATGCTGACAGATATACACCAAACAAACAAAATCACACCAAAACGCACCAAAACACAAACACGCATACACACTACATACGCACATACACCAACCAATTTTCAAAAGAAAACACACACATATAGCCACTCCAAAAAGACACACACAACCAACACCACGCCCTACAAATGTATAGCATCAACCACACACCTTTGCTTCCACTACTCGACTCACACAGTCTTTTATGCGCTGCGAATGCCACCATTTTATTTGATTTTTGTAGCTCGGTTAGGCTTTGTAACAGCAGCGCCAAATACGTTGTTTTCATTTTCTTCTTTCTTCTTTCTTCTTTCTTCTTTCTCTTTCCTTCCAACGGAGTTTGGTTGTTTAGTTATTGCGGCCTTGTTGAATTGACCTATGCGTGTTACGAGTATTTCTTTCAGATGAGGTCTGGAGTCTGAAATTGGTCTTCTCCTCCCCCTTTTTTGTTTTCCTGCTCGCAGTTTGCGTGGTGTTGTTTAGTTATTACGGCCACATTTTTTTTTTTTTTTTTTTTTTTTTTTTTTTTTTTTTGAATTTTTCCCCCCTCACTCTTTCTTTCTTTTCAGTCTTCTCCAACCGCACTCCTCTCCAACTCGAGGATGAATGACGACGTCAATAAATAAACAATAAAAAAAATGAGATGAGATGAGAAATAACCAACTAAAAAGAAATAGAGACGCAGGGAAGGTGTTGCGAGAGCGGAATTGAATCGAATGGGACTTGGGATAAAAGAAAGAAGATGGACAATGCGAATGAGTGGAGGAAATGCGTGAATTGTGTCCGAACGTTTGGTACGATGTGCAGCAAAAGATTGGGCTTCTCTCCCAGCCAGGTTCGAACTGGCGACCTTGTGGTTAACAGCCACACGCTCTACCTACTGAGCTATAGGAGATGCTCGGATAGATACACCCACCACACTTGACCACATGCTGACAGATATACACCAAACAAACAAAATCACACCAAAACGCACCAAAACACAAACACGCATACACACTACATACGCACATACACCAACCAATTTTCAAAAGAAAACACACACATATAGCCACTCCAAAAAGACACACACAACCAACACCACGCCCTACAAATGTATAGCATCAACCACACACCTTTGCTTCCACTACTCGACTCACACAGTCTTTTATGCGCTGCGAATGCCACCATTTTATTTGATTTTTGTAGCTCGGTTAGGCTTTGTAACAGCAGCGCCAAATACGTTGTTTTCATTTTTTTTTTTTCTTCTTTCTTCTTTCTTCTTTCTTCTTTCTCTTTCCTTCCAACGGAGTTTGGTTGTTTAGTTATTGCGGCCTTGTTGAATTGACCTATGCGTGTTACGAGTATTTCTTTCAGATGAGGTCTGGAGTCTGAAATTGGTCTTCTCCTCCCCCTTTTTTGTTTTCCTGCTCGCAGTTTGCGTGGTGTTGTTTAGTTATTACGGCCACATTTTTTTTTTTTTTTTTTTTTTTTTTTTTTTTTTTTTTGAATATTTTTCCCCCTCACTCTTTCTTTCTTTTCAGTCTTCTCCAACCGCACTCCTCTCCAACTCGAGGATGAATGACGACGTCAATAAATAAACAATAAAAAAAATGAGATGAGATGAGAAATAACCAACTAAAAAGAAATAGAGACGCAGGGAAGGTGTTGCGAGAGCGGAATTGAATCGAATGGGACTTGGGATAAAAGAAAGAAGATGGACAATGCGAATGAGTGGAGGAAATGCGTGAATTGTGTCCGAACGTTTGGTACGATGTGCAGCAAAAGATTGGGCTTCTCTCCCAGCCAGGTTCGAACTGGCGACCTTGTGGTTAACAGCCACACGCTCTACCTACTGAGCTATAGGAGATGCTCGGATAGATACACCCACCACACTTGACCACATGCTGACAGATATACACCAAACAAACAAAATCACACCAAAACGCACCAAAACACAAACACGCATACACACTACATACGCACATACACCAACCAATTTTCAAAAGAAAACACACACATATAGCCACTCCAAAAAGACACACACAACCAACACCACGCCCTACAAATGTATAGCATCAACCACACACCTTTGCTTCCACTACTCGACTCACACAGTCTTTTATGCGCTGCGAATGCCACCATTTTATTTGATTTTTGTAGCTCGGTTAGGCTTTGTAACAGCAGCGCCAAATACGTTGTTTTCATTTTTTTTTTCTTTCTTCTTTCTTTCTTTCTTCTTCTTTCTTTCTCTTTCCTTCCAACGGAGTTTGGTTGTTTAGTTATTGCGGCCTTGTTGAATTGACCTATGCGTGTTACGAGTATTTCTTTCAGATGAGGTCTGGAGTCTGAAATTGGTCTTCTCCTCCCCTTTTTTGTTTTCCTGCTCGCAGTTTGCGTGGTGTTGTTTAGTTATTACGGCCACATTTTTTTTTTTTTTTTTTTTTTTTTTTTTTTTTTTTTTTGAATATTTTTCCCCCTCACTCTTTCTTTCTTTTCAGTCTTCTCCAACGCACTCCTCTCCAACTCGAGGATGAATGACGACGTCAATAAATAAACAATAAAAAAAATGAGATGAGATGAGAAATAACCAACTAAAAAGAAATAGAGACGCAGGGAAGGTGTTGCGAGAGCGGAATTGAATCGAATGGGACTTGGGATAAAAGAAAGAAGATGGACAATGCGAATGAGTGGAGGAAATGCGTGAATTGTGTCCGAACGTTTGGTACGATGTGCAGCAAAAGATTGGGCTTCTCTCCCAGCCAGGTTCGAACTGGCGACCTTGTGGTTAACAGCCACACGCTCTACCTACTGAGCTATAGGAGATGCTCGGATAGATACACCCACCACACTTGACCACATGCTGACAGATATACACCAAACAAACAAAATCACACCAAAACGCACCAAAACACAAACACGCATACACACTACATACGCACATACACCAACCAATTTTCAAAAGAAAACACACACATATAGCCACTCCAAAAAGACACACACAACCAACACCACGCCCTACAAATGTATAGCATCAACCACACACCTTTGCTTCCACTACTCGACTCACACAGTCTTTTATGCGCTGCGAATGCCACCATTTTATTTGATTTTTGTAGCTCGGTTAGGCTTTGTAACAGCAGCGCCAAATACGTTGTTTTCATTTTTTTTTCTTCTTTCTTCTTTCTTCTTTCTTCTTTCTTCTTTCTCTTTCCTTCCAACGGAGTTTGGTTGTTTAGTTATTGCGGCCTTGTTGAATTGACCTATGCGTGTTACGAGTATTTCTTTCAGATGAGGTCTGGAGTCTGAAATTGGTCTTCTCCTCCCCCTTTTTTGTTTTCCTGCTCGCAGTTTGCGTGGTGTTGTTTAGTTATTACGGCCACATTTTTTTTTTTTTTTTTTTTTTTTTTTTTTTTTTTTTTTGAATATTTTTCCCCCCTCACTCTTTCTTTCTTTTCAGTCTTCTCCAACCGCACTCCTCTCCAACTCGAGGATGAATGACGACGTCAATAAATAAACAATAAAAAAAATGAGATGAGATGAGAAATAACCAACTAAAAAGAAATAGAGACGCAGGGAAGGTGTTGCGAGAGCGGAATTGAATCGAATGGGACTTGGGATAAAAGAAAGAAGATGGACAATGCGAATGAGTGGAGGAAATGCGTGAATTGTGTCCGAACGTTTGGTACGATGTGCAGCAAAAGATTGGGCTTCTCTCCCAGCCAGGTTCGAACTGGCGACCTTGTGGTTAACAGCCACACGCTCTACCTACTGAGCTATAGGAGATGCTCGGATAGATACACCCACCACACTTGACCACATGCTGACAGATATACACCAAACAAACAAAATCACACCAAAACGCACCAAAACACAAACACGCATACACACTACATACGCACATACACCAACCAATTTTCAAAAGAAAACCACACACATATAGCCACTCCAAAAAGACACACACAACCAACACCACGCCCTACAAATGTATAGCATCAACCACACACCTTTGCTTCCACTACTCGACTCACACAGTCTTTTATGCGCTGCGAATGCCACCATTTTATTTGATTTTTGTAGCTCGGTTAGGCTTTGTAACAGCAGCGCCAAATACGTTGTTTTCATTTTTTTTTCTTCTTTCTTCTTTCTTCTTTCTTCTTTCTTCTTTCTCTTTCCTTCCAACGGAGTTTGGTTGTTTAGTTATTGCGGCCTTGTTGAATTGACCTATGCGTGTTACGAGTATTTCTTTCAGATGAGGTCTGGAGTCTGAAATTGGTCTTTCTCTCCCCTTTTTTTTTTCCTGCTCGCAGTTTGCGTGGTGTTGTTTAGTTATTACGGCCACATTTTTTTTTTTTTTTTTTTTTTTTTTTGAATATTTTTCCCCCTCACTCTTTCTTTCTTTTCAGTCTTCTCCAACCGCACTCCTCTCCAACTCGAGGATGAATGACGACGTCAATAAATAAACAATAAAAAAAATGAGATGAGATGAGAAATAACCAACTAAAAAGAAATAGAGACGCAGGGAAGGTGTTGCGAGAGCGGAATTGAATCGAATGGGACTTGGGATAAAAGAAAGAAGATGGACAATGCGAATGAGTGGAGGAAATGCGTGAATTGTGTCCGAACGTTTGGTACGATGTGCAGCAAAAGATTGGGCTTCTCTCCCAGCCAGGTTCGAACTGGCGACCTTGTGGTTAACAGCCACACGCTCTACCTACTGAGCTATAGGAGATGCTCGGATAGATACACCCACCACACTTGACCACATGCTGACAGATATACACCAAACAAAACAAAATCACACCAAAACGCACCAAAACACAAACACGCATACACACTACATACGCACATACACCAACCAATTTTCAAAAGAAAACACACACATATAGCCACTCCAAAAAGACACACACAACCAACACCACGCCCTACAAATGTATAGCATCAACCACACACCTTTGCTTCCACTACTCGACTCACACAGTCTTTTATGCGCTGCGAATGCCACCATTTTATTTGATTTTTGTAGCTCGGTTAGGCTTTGTAACAGCAGCGCCAAATACGTTGTTTTCATTTTTTTTTTCTTCTTTCTTCTTCTTTCTTCTTTCTTCTTTCTCTTTCCTCTCCCTTCCAACGGAGTTTGTTGTTTAGTTATTGCGGCCTTGTTGAATTGACCTATGCGTGTTACGAGTATTTCTTTCAGATGAGGTCTGGAGTCTGAAATTGGTCTTCTCCTCCCCCTTTTTTGTTTTTCCTGCTCGCAGTTTGCGAACAACCGCATCTCCCTCTCTTCAACTCGAGGAATTGAATGACGACGTCAATAAATAAACAATAAAAAATGAGATGAAGATGAGAATAACCAACTTAAAAAGCAATAGAGATGCGCAGGGAAGGTGTTGCGAGAGCGAATTGAATCGAATGGGGCTTGGGATATAAAGAAGAAGATGGAACAATGCGAATGAGTTGGAGGAAATGCGTGAATTGTGGTCCGAACGTTTGGTACGTATGTGCAAGCAAAAGATTGGGCTGTCTCGTCCCAGCCAGGTTCGAACTGGCGACCTTGTGTGTTAATAGCCCACGCTTCTACCTCTGAGGCTATAGGAGGGGCTCTGGATAGATACACCCACCAACAACTTGAACACATGCTGACAGATAACACCAAACAAACAAAATAAATCACACCAAAACGCACCAAAACACAAACACCATACCACACTACATACGCACACTACTACCGAACCAATTTTCAAAAAGAAAAACACACACATTATAGCACTCCAAAAGACACACTCAACCAACACGCACGCCTACAAATTATAGCATCAACCAACACACCTTTGCTTCCACTACTCGACTCAACACAGTTCTTTTATGCGCTGCGAATGCAACCATTTAATTTGATTTTTGTAGCTCGGTTTAGGCCTTTGTAACAGCAGCGCAAATAACGTGTTTTCAATTTTTTTTTCTTCTTTCTTCTTTTTCTTTCTTCTCTTCTTTCTGCTTTTCTTTCTCTTTCCTTCAACGGAGTTTGGTTTGTTTAGTTATTGCGGCCTTCGTTGAATTGACCCTATGCGTGTTACGAGTAATTTCTTTTTCAGATGAGGTCTGGAGTCTGAAATTGTCTTCTCCTCCCCCTTTTTTGTTTTCCTGCTTCGCAGTTTGCGTGGTCGTTGTTTAGTTATTACGGCACCATTTTTTTTTTTTTTTTTTTTTTTTTTTTTTTTTTTTTTTTTTTTTTTTTGAATATTTTCCACCCTCACTCTTTCTTTCTTTTTCAGTCTTCTCCAACCGCACCCTCTCCAACTCGAGGATGAATGACGACGTCAATAAATAACAATTAAAAAAAATGAGATGAGAGTGAGAAAATAACCAACTAAAAAGAAATAGAGACGCAACAGGGAAGTGTTGCGAGAGCGGAATTGAATCGAATGGGATTGGGCATAAAAGAAAGAAGATGGACAATGCGAATGAGTGAGGAAAAAATGCTGTGAATTGTGTCCGAACTGTGGTAACGATGTGCAGCAAAAAGATTGGGCTTCTCTCCCACGCCAGTTTCGAACTGGCGACCTTGTGGTTAACAGCCACACGACTCTACCTACTGAGCTATAGAGAGCTCGGATGATTACACCCACACACTGACCACATGGCTGACAGATATACACAAAACAAACAAAATCAACACCAAAACGACCAAAACAACAAACACGCCATACACACTACATACGCAACATACACCAACCAATTTTCAAAAGAAACACACAAAATATACCACTCTTCAAAAGACAACACACAACCAACACCAGGCCTTACAATATGTATGCATCAACCACACAACCTATTGCTTCCACTACTCGACTCACACAGTCTTTTTATGCGCATGCGAATGCCACCATTTTATTTGATTTTTGTAGCTCGGTAGGACTTTGTAACAAGCAGCGCCAAATACGTGTTTTTCATTTTTTTTTTCTTCTTTCTTCTTATCTTCTTTCTTCTTTCTCTTCTCTTCCTTCCAACGGAGTTTGGTTGTTTAGTTATGCGGCGCTGTTTGAATTGACCTATGCGTAAGTTACGCAGTAATTTCTTTCAAGATGAGGTCTGGAGAGTCTGAAATTGGGTCTTCTCCTCCCCCTTTTTTGTCCTGCTCGCAGTTTTGCGTTGGTGTTGTTTAGTTATTACGGCCACATTTTTTTTTTTTTTTTTTTTTTTTTTTTTTGTAATATTTTCCCCCTCACTCTTTCTTTCTTTTCAGTCTTCCTCCAACCGCACTCCTCTCCAACTCGAAGAATGAATGACGACGTCAATAAATAAACAATAAAAAAATATGAGAATGAGATGAGAAATAACCAACTAAAAGAAATAGAGACGACAGGGAAGGTGTTGCGAGAGCGGAATTGAATCGAATGGGACTTGGATAAAGAAAGAAGATGGACAATGCGAATGAGTGGAGGGAAATGCGTGAATTGTGTCCGAACGTTTGGTACCGATGTGGCAGCAAAAGAATTGGGCTTCTCTTCCCAGCCAGGTTCGAACTGGCGCCTTGTGGTTTAACAGCCCACGCTCTACCTACTGAGCTATAGGAGATGCTCGATAGATACACCCACACATTGACCACCATGCTGACAAGATATACACCAAACAAACAAAATCGACATCAAACGCACCAAAACACAAACACGCATGACGACACTACATACGCACATACAGCCAACCAAGTTTTCAAAAGAAAACACACAATATAGCCACTCCAAAAAGACACAACACAACAACACACGGCCCTACAAATGGTATAGCATTCAACCACACACCTTTGCTTCCACTAACTCGAACTCACAACAGTCTTTTATGCGCTGCGAATGCCACCATTTTTATTTTGATTTTTGTAGCTCGGTTAGGCTTGTAACAAGCAGCGCCAAAATAACGGTTGTTTTCATCTTTTTTTTCTTCTTTCTTCTTATTCTTCTTTCTTCTTCTCTTCTTTCTCTTCCTTTCAACGGAGTTTGGTTGTTTAGTTATTATTGCGGCCTTGTGAATTGACCTATGCGTGTACGAGTATTTCTTTCAGAATGAGTCTGGAGATCTGAAATTGCGTCTTTCTCTCTCCCCTTTTTTGTTTTCTGCTCGCAGTTTGCGTGCGTTGTTGTTAGTTTATACGGCACATTTTTTTTTTTTTTTTTTTTTTTTTTTTTTTTTTTTTTTTTTTGAATATTTCTCCCCCTGCACTCTTTCTTTCTTTCAGTCTTCTCCAACGCACTGCCTCTCCAACTCGAGATGAATGACGACGTTCAATAAATAAACAATAAAAAAATTGAGATGAGATGAGAAATAACCAACTAAAAAAAATAGAGACGCAGGGAAGTGTTGCGAGAGCGGAATTGAATCGAATGGACTTGGGATAAAAGAAAGAAGATGGACAAATGCGAATGAGTGGAGGAAAAATGCGTGAATTGTGTCGAACGTTTGTGTACGAATGTGCAGCAAAGATTGGGGCTTTTCTTCCCAGCCAGGTTAAACAAAATCACACCAAAACGCACCAAAACACAAACACGCATACACACTACATACGCACATACACCAACCAATTTTCAAAAGAAAACACACACATATAGCCACTCCAAAAGACACACACAACCAACACCACGCCCTACAAATGTATAGCATCAACCACACACCTTTGCTTCCACTACTCGACTCACACAGTCTTTTATGCGCTGCGAATGCCACCATTTTATTTGATTTTTGTAGCTCGGTTAGGCTTTGTAACAGCAGCGCCAAATACGTTGTTTTCATTTTTTTTTCTTCTTTCTTCTTTCTTCTTTCTTCTTCTTCTTCTTCTTTCTCTTTCCTTCCAACGGAGTTTGGTTGTTTAGTTATTGCGGCCTTGTTGAATTGACCTATGCGTGTTACGAGTATTTCTTTCAGATGAGGTCTGGAGTCTGAAATTGGTCTTCTCCTCCCCCTTTTTTGTTTTCCTGCTCGCAGTTTGCGTGGTGTTGTTTAGTTATTACGGCCACATTTTTTTTTTTTTTTTTTTTTTTTTTTTTTTTTTTTTTTTTGAATATTTTTCCCCCTCACTCTTTCTTTCTTTTCAGTCTTCTCCAACCGCACTCCTCTCCAACTCGAGGATGAATGACGACGTCAATAAATAAACAATAAAAAAAATGAGATGAGATGAGAAATAACCAACTAAAAAGAAATAGAGACGCAGGGAAGGTGTTGCGAGAGCGGAATTGAATCGAATGGGACTTGGGATAAAAGAAAGAAGATGGACAATGCGAATGAGTGGAGGAAATGCGTGAATTGTGTCCGAACGTTTGGTACGATGTGCAGCAAAAGATTGGGCTTCTCTCCCAGCCAGGTTCGAACTGGCGACCTTGTGGTTAACAGCCACACGCTCTACCTACTGAGCTATAGGAGATGCTCGGATAGATACACCCACCACACTTGACCACATGCTGACAGATATACACCAAACAAACAAAATCACACCAAAACGCACCAAAACACAAACACGCATACACACTACATACGCACATACACCAACCAATTTTCAAAAGAAAACACACACATATAGCCACTCCAAAAGACACACACAACCAACACCACGCCCTACAAATGTATAGCATCAACCACACACCTTTGCTTCCACTACTCGACTCACACAGTCTTTTATGCGCTGCGAATGCCACCATTTTATTTGATTTTTGTAGCTCGGTTAGGCTTTGTAACAGCAGCGCCAAATACGTTGTTTTCATTTTTTTTTTCTTCTTTCTTCTTTCTTCTTTCTTCTTTCTCTTCTCTTTCCTTCCAACGGAGTTTGGTTGTTTAGTTATTGCGGCCTTGTTGAATTGACCTATGCGTGTTACGAGTATTTCTTTCAGATGAGGTCTGGAGTCTGAAATTGGTCTTCTCCTCCCCCTTTTTTGTTTTCCTGCTCGCAGTTTGCGTGGTGTTGTTTAGTTATTACGGCCACATTTTTTTTTTTTTTTTTTTTTTTTTTTTTTTTTTTTTGAATATTTTCCCCCTCACTCTTTCTTTCTTTTCAGTCTTCTCCAACCGCACTCCTCTCCAACTCGAGGATGAATGACGACGTCAATAAATAAACAATAAAAAAAATGAGATGAGATGAGAAATAACCAACTAAAAAGAAATAGAGACGCAGGGAAGGTGTTGCGAGAGCGGAATTGAATCGAATGGGACTTGGGATAAAAGAAAGAAGATGGACAATGCGAATGAGTGGAGGAAATGCGTGAATTGTGTCCGAACGTTTGGTACGATGTGCAGCAAAAGATTGGGCTTCTCTCCCAGCCAGGTTCGAACTGGCGACCTTGTGGTTAACAGCCACACGCTCTACCTACTGAGCTATAGGAGATGCTCGGATAGATACACCCACCACACTTGACCACATGCTGACAGATATACACCAAACAAACAAAATCACACCAAAACGCACCAAAACACAAACACGCATACACACTACATACGCACATACACCAACCAATTTTCAAAAGAAAACACACACATATAGCCACTCCAAAAAGACACACACAACCAACACCACGCCCTACAAATGTATAGCATCAACCACACACCTTTGCTTCCACTACTCGACTCACACAGTCTTTTATGCGCTGCGAATGCCACCATTTTATTTGATTTTTGTAGCTCGGTTAGGCTTTGTAACAGCAGCGCCAAATACGTTGTTTTCATTTTTTTTTCTTCTTTCTTCTTTCTTCTTCTTTTTCTTCTTTCTCTTCCTTCCAACGGAGTTTGGTTGTTTAGTTATTGCGGCCTTGTTGAATTGACCTATGCGTGTTACGAGTATTTCTTTCAGATGAGGTCTGGAGTCTGAAATTGGTCTTCTCCTCCCCCTTTTTTGTTTTCCTGCTCGCAGTTTGCGTGGTGTTGTTTAGTTATTACGGCCACATTTTTTTTTTTTTTTTTTTTTTTTTTTTTTTTTTTTTTTGAATATTTTTCCCCCTCACTCTTTCTTTCTTTTCAGTCTTCTCCAACCGCACTCCTCTCCAACTCGAGGATGAATGACGACGTCAATAAATAAACAATAAAAAAAATGAGATGAGATGAGAAATAACCAACTAAAAAGAAATAGAGACGCAGGGAAGGTGTTGCGAGAGCGGAATTGAATCGAATGGGACTTGGGATAAAGGAAGATCGAGTTGTATACATCTATCTTTCATACCTCTGGTTTCCCCTTTCTTCACCGTTTGGTCCAATTTTCCTAGCTCTGATAAATTTGATTCTAGATATTTAGAGTCTGGAACCAGTCTTCTAACTGTAAGAAAGAGCTTTTGGAAAACCTTTTTCGATTGGTCAAAAGTCGGGTTTCTTTCTGGCTATGTGTCTCTTTGTCGTTGTTCGTGGGCCCGACCCGACCCGCTGGTGAAAAAGCGCGCCTGGATGGAAACGCACCTCGCGCCAAAACGTCAGTGTGCTCACATCGATCTTTCCGACGGCATTCGCTCCACGGCGACCAAGCACAGACGTTACGACTAATCCAACGGCTGAGGCCACAGCGCAGTCAGTAGACACGACAGACTGCTCGAAGCGACGGACGAGGGCCAAGCATCAGTGAGTGAGGAGCTACGCGCAGTAATAAGCACGACTCGACGCAACCGAAGCGAGGGATTCCCAGGACTGGTCGTTGCGTACACACGCGGTGAGGATGGCGACCGTCATGGAACCGGAACAGATCCAGCAATACAAGGAGGAGTATTATGGTGTGTTGGTGGGGGGAGTGAGAAGCGTGACGTGGGGAGCTGATGTGTGGCCGTGGTGTCTTGTACAGAAACACTAGAAGAAAACAAGTCTCTCCACGAGATGCTCAACCAGCACGGAGGCCTCGTACTCGCACGGGTCGGAAGCCACCCACCGTGGCCAGCAAGAGTACGTCCAGTGCTGTTGGAGCTTTGTTTTGCTCATCGAGAGATGCTGATGCCATTGTTGCCTTGTTCAGGTCAGTGAGCCAGGAGAGTTTGTCAAGATGGTTCGACATCGACAGAAGAAGGGGCAAATCTGTGTGTACTTCTTCGGCACGCGCAACTAGTACGCCGTCTACTTTGCATTCGTGGCAATCCCTGCATAACTAATGAGTGTCTGACTGGTCGCAGTGGTTGGGCAAGCACCAGCGCGATCGCCCCTTTTTCCAACGATCTTTCGAGTCTCAAAACATCGAAGAAGTACAGTCCGACGATGATCCAAAAGGCGACAGAAGCGCTGGCAGAGGCACAGCTCGTGCTCGACGACACCGATGAGCACAATATGCGATTCTACGACAGCATGTATGTAATCGTTCGATGCGTCTGTTCGGAGGGAGGCGCTCATGTGACAGTTGGCTTGTAGTATGGAGCGCAGACATCGTTCGATGGATATGCCTTGCGAGTATTGCAACCGCGTGGACGACCACTACTCTCTTCTCATTCTCTGCGACGGGAAGGACTGTGGGCGCGAATTTCACATGGGATGTCTCAAACCTCCCATGCTAAAGGTTCCTCCAGGAGATTGGTACTGTCCCGAATGCTCCAAAGACTCTTCCAAAATCAAGGGCGGTGAGCAACAGAAGGTGTCTCCTGGTGAGAGTTCAACGAAGGTTGCGAGTAACGAAGGGAGCGGGAGTGCTGCTGGTGACAGCGCAAAGAAGCCGAAGAAGGAAAGACTGAAGGTGAAGGAGGGTTCCCTTAAGCGCAAGCTCCCACCAACTTCCCGTGAGAAAGGGAAACCGGAATCTGACACCTCTCCAGCATTGCCAAAGAAGAACCGGGTAGGTAAGCGCTCGACGCTCGACTCATCACCACCAAAACCGAGCTCTCGCCCACCTACTCCGGTCCAAGGCAGTACTCACTTATCTCGGTACTCTAAGAAGAGCACTCAGCCCACTGCACATGGGAGTGGAGATGAGTCAATTTCCGAAGAAAGGTGCCTTATCTGCGGCTACGGAGGAGAGCTGGTGGTGTGCGAGTTCTTTGGATGTACGAAAGTATACCATCAGTTTTGTCTGGGTGCGTATCCCTTCCCGAAGGACGAGAACTCGACGTGGTTTTGCCCTCGACACACCTGTGCAATCTCTGGACAGCAAGAGTTCATCGAAGAGTCAGATGTTGTTCCGTCCAAGTCTCCTCGAAAGGGCATCGTGAAAAAGCAGCTCTGGAAGTGCTCCACATGCCCACTGGCGCTCGCAGAGGGCGCCGTGCCTTCGGTCAGTATGATGCATGACGGTAAAAGGCGTAGGTACTGACACACTGTGTGAATGTTCAGCTCCCAAAGAACCAAATCTCATCCAAGATTAACAAGTTGTTCACATGTGCACACTGCTCGAGTGGAGCTCCAGCGAAGGTTCAACTTGCTCGAGCCCTTGAGAGAATTTGGTCCGTCGTCGCCACGAACCGTCAAGCGATGCCATTTTGCAATCCGCTTCTCCCTGGCATTGACCCTCCTAAGGATTTGGAAGGCTCGACAAACGTGAATTTGTTCCGGATATTGGCGAAGATTCGTCGGTTAGAGTATGAAGACGTGGTCTCGTTCACGGAAGATATCGAGGAGGTGGTACAGATCGCGTTGGGAATTATCGGAGACCAGTCACAGCCGCTACTCGAGTCTGCCACGACACTTCAGATCATGTGTGAAGAGCAAGTGGGGATTCACAAGATCAAGCTTGAGGCATTGGAGAACAAGGTATCCCAAATGAAGGAGCTCAACAAACCAAAGCGCTTGCTTGAAGAAGCGTACGTGAGCGCGCCGGGAGGTGAAAAGAAGAAGTGGCCAGTTCGATGGCGAGGCGAGTGCGGCTCGTTTGACGACAAGTTCTATCCAGCAGTTGAGTCGAGATCGATAACTGAGTGGACCGCTTTCGTTACCGCTGCCCCCCTTTACACAAGCTGTGAAGATCTTGAAGAAATGTCACCAGTAGAGTGGAGCCAGACGGCTTTCACCGACTATGGAGTCGATAGATCCAGCACAGTGGGCAACCGATGGAGTCACCAGTCAGATGCTGACGACGGTGCTATGAATGGGCGGACAAGACCAGCACCAGTGCCCTCGTTCCCAGGCTTGACGCTTTCGGAAGGAACTGACGTGATGATCGCGCTTTCGGAGTTGTCGCAGCGGAAAGGAGACGATGCAGTTCGTTGCGGAGGATGGTTGGAGCGAGAACGAGACGACGTAGATGGACGTGATTTCTTTTTGTCGCCATCGATTAGCGAGATGCAACAAATGTTTGATCAACAGTCTGCGCTACTTCGCCGTGCCCTCGAGTCGCATTCTGCGCTGCAACGTGCATGGCTGGTCAGCAAACAGAAGCTTCTTGGACTTGGCGATGGTGTGGGGTTTTCGGTTGGCGAAGGCCGACTTGCTGCTGAGCTACGTCTTGCGAACAAGGTATGCCATCCACATTCTTCACGTGGAAATGGGCTCCACATTGACGAAATCTCTGAACTCGTTGCAGAATTTAAGAGCTCGCTTGCAAAACAAGGACAAGCTCGTCGACCAGCTCACTTCGGAACATGCTCGCCTTCGTACTCGAGTCCAGGCGCTCGAACACGAGCTCTCCGAGATGAAGGTGAGCCATAATTGCTGATGGCGTGAGCATTTAAGTTTCTGGTCGCTGATGAGAGTTGGTTGCTATACAGGGCAATACTTCGGGGTTGGAGAAGTCGATTCTCAACGAGTTGAACTCGGCACAAGATGATATCGAGCCATACGACACAGTGGACGATAGTGGAGTCTCTAGCTCCGAGGGCACACCGAATCGCAAGAGCCCTCGGGCTCCAGCGAAAGAGACGTCGACTGGCAAGGGATCGAAGAAGGTGTCACAGAAAGCGCCCAAGAAGCCCATCGCCCGCACCAAGTGAAGTCAAGACAGGATAGAATACAAAAACACGTATCATTGAAGCGTAAACGTCAGTCGAATTCTATCGTTGTGCGTACAGTATTCGGTCGGGAACCGTTTACTCCATGCTCTCTTCCTCGTCGCCTTCCTCGACATCCTCACCGGCTTCCATTTTATCAATGTCTTCCTGCGTGATCAGACCGCTTCGCAAGAGCTTGGCCTTCTCAGCGTCGACGACAATCCGTCTCCGCTTGGCATCCTTCTGCTGCTTCTTCTTGGATGGACGGTGCTTGCGGAGCACCGTCGTCTTGCCGTGCTCGATCGTGTAGACCTTCTTCTGGTTGCGGACCTGGCTGCGCTTCTTCTTGTGAAGCTTGATCTTCTTCTTGTTATTAGACTGACTCGACTGGCCGGTGATCACCATGATGGCTGCCTTGCTCGCGTGCTCTGGGGAACGTGAAGCGCGTTGTGCTGGCAGCGTGTGCCTCTTGATGGCCAGCCAGGTCTTCTTGCTGCCAATCAAGTGCAAACTCGGGTACAGTGTACCACGTACTTAGACGAAGAGGTACGAAACGGATTATTGGGCATGAGGGAGCAATAATTATTGTTGCGGGCAAAAGCAGGAAGGACTCTATTGACGTGAGGAAGTTTAGAACCTGATCTCTCGGTCATTCACTGACGTTGTCATGTTCCAGAGTTCCGACTCGTAGATACTGGGCTCGGTGAGAGGCATAAGAAGCACTGAGAAGAAGTAGATCCCAGCAAAGTACGTGCCTAGGATGACTAGAACCGCCAGAGAACAAGCGATTAGACACTGGATAGGCAGCGCTAAAGAATGGAGGCGTGTGCATACCTGCTCGGAATGGGTGCAAGGTGCTTTCTGGGCTGAAGAAGGAGAGGTCTGGGAAGCCCATGACGTTGCAGAAGATGTGGATGAGAAAAATCGAGATGAAGTGTCCTACAATAACATACGGTTTGAGTCACTTCCCTGGTCGTTCTGCTCGATTGCAAGGACAAACGCACCAGTTCTCAGGTAGACAAACGTTGCGTAGGCCCCAAACAATGACGTGTACATCAGCTGGAAACCTGAGGAATACAGACGCTCAGAGATGAGCGATAAAGTTGTGAAGCGGTGCACATCATCTGTCACTTACCGACGATCAGCAAAGCTTCCTTGATCGATCGACCACTTTTCAAGTGCTCGACAAAGTGATGCAAGTGAGCTGGAAGCACAAGGACTCGTTAGTCAACGACTGGTGCGTCGGTATTGTCCAGCAGATGACAGACTTACCGACACCAAACGTCAATGGGCTCCCGAGGATGATCTGCTTCGCGGAGAAATCGGCACAAATGAGGAGCGGCACCATGCAGCTACGGAAGACGAACTCTTCGGTCAAGGGGCCCTACAATAGGATACGATCGGCGATTAGTTCAATTGTGTACCCGTCATGCCAGCACGAAAAGAAGGCAGCCCATACCAAGATGTAGTTCCGCAACGAAGGGAGCTTGTCGTGCGTGATCGAGTAGTACAGCGCCGAGTTCTTCAAGGCGAGCCACATTCCGCCATGCTGGAACTGTTTCGACACGCTGACCAAACGCAAGATACTCGCAACTAGTGATCCAGCGAAGAGCACGGCCGTAACGACAAGCGGGATGATTAGAGCCGGTAGCAATCCTTCCACCCGAATTCCTAGCCACTCGGCAAACGAGATAGAGTCTTCATCCTGCGTAGTCAAAGAGAGTGGTGAGTTGAGCGCTGGTGGCCTTTCGAGACAGCGCGAAGACGTACGTATTCGTAAAACATGGCCAGCACGAACGGGCACAAGGCGCAGAAAATGCAAATCAACAGGAAGCGCGCGAGGATCTACACACGAGCACCGACAGATTAGCACGCCTGGTCGATAGAACTGTGGAATTTCGTGGCGGACACGTACATGCGTCGGATGGTCTCGTGGCAATCGTCGGATGCTCCACGGCAACGTATAGAGCACGCCGACGTACGCCGCGGCCATGCAGAGGCACACGACAATCGCAGCGGAGCCGCCAATGTTGAACCGCATTCTTGGCAACTCCTGAGCGGCGACCCGCGTGTAACGCCGTCGAGAGAGGATCGGAGGTGGCACTGCCTCCGTGGCCATGCGGGACTTCTCTAGCCTGCGTGGGTGCCGGGTGTCGCCCCAGAGAGCTCAATGCGCGGATTAGCTCACTCGGCACGTAGCTAAAACCAGGCTAATTAGAGTTGATATTGGTTTTTAACGAATCACGTGCGAAGACACATGATGTGGGCATCTATGATTGGCTAATATTGGGGTTGCTGTTTTGAAAGGGCCTTGTGACAAAAGAAAGAATGTACTGTCGTCCCAGTCGCTTTGATATCCAGCCAACAAGCACCAGGAATTGCAAGTGGGTTGACGAGGAAGATGAACCCAGCGGAGCTGAACGAGCCGTTGCCGGACGAGGAAGTGGAAATCATCACGGCGGATGAGACGACACAGGAGTACGACATTGGTGATGCGCCGCCAGGTTCGTAACACGTTCGTTTTCCACCGGGAAAAGGCCGACAACATGGGTTGACCGTAATCGAATTTGTAGAGGACGATGATGAAGGTATGGAAGGCGACGAGGGCAGCGCGATGGAGCAGCAAGGAGAGGAGATCCCAGACAGCTCGTTGATGGTACGATCGGTGCGATGGTATTGTCGTGAGTTGAGTTGTACTGACGTAAAGTGGGGAAGTAGACGTTCAAGATCCACTCGGGACCAGTGTACAGTGTCAAGGTGCACCCGCTCGACCCTCGTATCGTGCTTAGTGGCGGTGGTGACGATGTCGGTATCATCTGGAACCGCGAAGACGGCTCGATCTTGCATCGTCTCGAAGGACACACGGACACTGTCGCGTCGGTCGACTTCAGCTTTGATGGCAAGTACGCTGCAACTGGTGGGTTCGATGGCGTCGTCAAAGTGTGGGAGGTTGCGACCGGTAAGCTCGTGCAGACGCTCGAAGGTCCATCGCAGGAAGTCGAGTGGGTGTCGTGGCACAAGAAGGGCAACGTTGTGCTGGCTGGTTCCGGTGATGGCACTGTGTGGATGTGGCTGGCGTCGACGGGCGAGTGCATGCAAGTCTTTGCTGGTCACGAGGATGGCGTCACGTGTGGTTCGTTCACCGGATCAGGCAAGGTACGCGATTCGTATCGTTCTGGTGTGTTGAACAGGGAACTCACGCGATTGTGGTGTTGATAGATGATTGTTACGGGTAGTACCGATCAGACGGTGCGCGTATGGAACCCAAAGACCGGCGAGTGCACGCACGTCTTCCGTGGGTATGTCGCTGCCTAGCCTGTTGGAATTGATATGGACGAGTCATTCTGACCTGTCTGCTGCTCATGTTCAGACACGACTTTGTTGAAGGCCCGATCTGCTTCCTCACGTGCCACCCAAGTGTGAGGGCGCCGTAGCAATTCGCATTGATCTGGAATTTCAACTGACCTGACGATCGTATGTATTCATATACAGCAACCTTTGATCATCTGTGGATCGCAGGACGGTACTGCCCGTTTGATGCAAGTGCAGACCAAGCGAGTGATTGGAATTTTCTCGCACGACGTGAACGAAGCGCTCTCTGGCACCGTGAACTCGGAGGTCCATGCGACTGAGAACTCGGTTGAGTGGTACGAATTGCTAGATTTTTTTTTCTTTCCATGAGCATTTGCTGACGATTTGCTTGCTTTGTCCAGCGGTGGTTTCTGCAACACGATGAACTGGGCTGCGACGGGCTGTCTCGGTGGTGCACTTCGTATCTGGGACTTGTCAACATACCAGGTACATGACTTTTCCACGTGGGGATTGGAGTTGAGAGACGAATCTAACACATTGCGCGTTATTTTGCCAGTGTCGACACGTTTGCCAGCACCCTGCAGGTGTGACCAAGCTCTTGTGGCATCCTACGCAGCCAATCGTGTACACGTGCACGGTGGAAGGTCTTATCTACGTCTGGGACGCCCGTACTGGCCAGCAGCTGAGAGTCATGGGTGGCCACGAGGATATGATCCTGGACATGGCCTTCATCAACGAACCAGGCAACGCGACGCCAATCGGTTTGCTCTCGGGTAGTGATGACGAGACTGTTCGCCTCTTCCCCGTCTCGGAGTAGAGGATGTAATAGAAACACATAACCGTAATCCAGCACACGATTGTCGATGCAAAATGAAAATGTCTCTACTTTTCAAAACGATAGAAGAAAGCAAAAGAGTACAGAGTCTTACGCTTCATACATCCTGTCGTAGTAAAGAAAAGCAGTCTGTGAGATCCCACGGTCATCAAGCACGGGCAACTATCAGTGACGTCACGTACACTTCGTTCTGGAAGCTCGAGCCACTAGCGGCCGCATCTGCGTGAGACTGGTACTTGAGCACCTCGTTCTTGCCAAAGTCGATCAGTGCATTTCGGAAACCACGGCCAACAGCCTTCTGCAAGTCCTCCGCCTCGGCAGTCGCGCTCCAGATCGCGATACGGTCCTGTGCCTTACGCACACTCACGACCGCGCCACAGATATCGTCCTCGTCGTGGAGGGATTCGCCAATCAGTGAAAGCATCTACGCACCCGCCAAACCAGTCAGATGAAGCAAACATGCATGCCCTGCAACAGCGGAGTCGTACCACATGGAGCCAGCACTCATCTAATCTAGCCCTTCGCGAACGCGCATTCGTGAAGATCCACTTGCCGCCCTTGGCGTTGATCGGATCTTCCCACATTGGGCGGATGCCTTCCTTGAACAAGTGGTAGTTGCTGCCGACCGAGAGCTTGGTTGGCGTCAAGACATTGTTGTAGAGGCTGCGGCAATACGTTTTATCAGACGCCACGACTCCCCATTGCCAAAACCACGAGACTACGCACCACCAAAAGTCCTCGACTGTGTCAAACGTGAAAATGTTCTTCAAGTTCTCCTCCCAGGTCTCGGCTGAGTTGCGCTTCTTCGGGTTGTCATACCAAAGCGTCCAGCGGTGCTGCAATGGGTGCTGTCACAGCGCCACCATGCGCAGCTCGTTAGCCATCCTCCGCCTTTCATCTCCTCGCGCGTTCAGCTACTTCACGTACTTTGGTGGTGATCTCGCGTGGCACTTCGACCACTTCCTCGACCTCCTTCTGCTCCACTTGCTCCACTGGCGTCTGCTCCGATTGCACGGCTGGCTCGGCGCTCATCTCTCCTTCTCCTCTCGTCACTAGCACCCGCACGCGATGGATGTCGCGACCGTCACTTTCTCGACCCCGTGAGTGACTTTGGTTGGTTGGTTCTGTTGGCGAGACGGCTCTTATCACGCAACTGGTACACCCTCTCAACGCGCAACCAGATGAAGTGGTACCCTGTACCATCGAGTGGAACTCTTGAAACAGCTTGGTCGGTCGGTCGGAAGAAGAGGGGTTGGCACAGGTGGATGAGCGGTCGGTCGGAGAGGACGAAGCGGCACGGTGCATGTTGAAGCAAGTGAGACCGTCACGAGCTCGTGAAGAAGACGACGATGGCGACGGACTTTGAGGAAAAGTATTTGCAACTTCGCGATGAGAACACGGCGCTCAAGAAGAAGAAAAATGAGCAGGAGGCGACGATCAAGCGGTGCGTGGGTTTGCGGGCTTTGGGAGTGGAGGAGTCGCCTCATACGAGTCGTTGGCGTGCAGCATGTATACCAAGCTCGCGATGATCGAGGAAGCGATGAAGAAGAAGCGGATCGCAGATGATTCGGATAACCAAGAAGACCCAGGTAGGCTACGTCACCGATATGCGTGCTGGCAGACGACTGACGGCTCTGGGTGAGGTAGATACGGGCGGGAAAAGCGCGTTGAATGGCGCGATTCCTGCACGAAGAGATCTCGAGACGGAGAGGTTCGTGCAAGCGCTCAAAGCGGAGAATACACAGCTGAGGAAGAAGACTCAAGTACTGCTGGAGAAGAACCGACAGCTGGAGGAGAAGATGCGTCAGCATCAGCTCAAGTATCACTCCAACCCCAAGGCCATGTCGGCGAGTACGACGAATGCGAGTATGAGCAAGAGGAGTGTGGCGACTGCTGCCAAGGTGCACAATGCTGTGATGAGCAAACGCAGTGAGGGGTTTGCAGGCGAATCGTTGGAGCGCCAAGTGGATCACGCGCGGAAGAATCATCGGGATCATCTCTCAGGGGACTTGGAAATGGCTCTCAAGAACCGCCTGGTCGTCGCGGAGAAGCAACTCGTCCGCCTGCAACAGGAAAACGAGCGACTTCGAGTGCAAGTTGACCAGAAGAAGCCGCGAACTACGGATCACGCTGCAGGCAATAACATCCACAGCGACGACGAGGACGGTGATACACGAAAGACCGCTTCGGACTTGGACGTCGAGCATCTCAAGCGAGAACTGCGAGACCGACAGGCACAAATCTCAATCTTGAATGCCCGGTATGATAATCTTGAGGCGAATACAGCAGCAGAACGCGAGATCCAAGAGAAAACACTAGATCAGCTTGAGCACATGAATAGACAAGTCCACAAGCTGCGAACGCAACTCCAAGATGCGAATTTGGAGAACGAAGAGCTACAAGTACGAATTGCCAAAGCTAGCGAGCACGAACGGGAGATCAGCCTTCTGCGTGAACAGAATCGCAAGCTAGAAGATCGTATGACGTCACTCTGCGAGAGTCCGTTCATCAACGATGCGTTTCAGCGCAAGGAGCGGATTGACAAGATGTTTGACCTCGAAAAGCAAAACCAGCAGCTCAAAGCCACGAATACCCACATGACAGAGGAACATCAGAAGCTACAGACGATCGTCAAAGAGCTGCAGAGTAACATTCGTCTCATGAAGCAAGCCAAGGACATGGTGGAACAAGACATGGACAAGCTACGGCAACAACTGGTCGAGGAGCGCAACGCTCGGCAGCTCGCTCTGTCTTCGATTCCTTTTGTATCAGCCCAACCTACTCCAAGATCGTCAAGTCCAGTACGAGAAACACCGCGAACTACGACGATATCCATCCAACCAGAGCGCCGAGATGCGTCATCTTCACCTCTCAAGACAGACCAACCTCCTTCGTTTGCCAATTTCAATTTCCGACCGACCGGGTGAGTTGTTTTTGATGGTGTATCCTTTTATCCGATCTAATCGCTTGATATTGTAGTGCGGAGCCCATCGTAACGAGGAAATTTACTGACAACATTCTCATGGGTCCAGTTCCTGAAGCACCTTCTGGTGATCATGATGGTAGCTCAAAACATCTCCGCAATCGTGTTCATGTGCTTCAGATTGCCCATCTCAAGGCCATGCAAGAGCTAGAGCGTTGTGAGAAGATGCTGCATGCGCAAACGAATATCAACCGCGAGCTTGCGCTGGAAGTGGAGGAACTGACAACCAAAAAGGTGTCAAGCACGGAGAAGCTGCAAAAGCGCATGAAAGAGCTTGAGCTGATCGCAGAGGAGCGGCAACAGCGTATTCAACAGCTTGAAGCGCAGATCAGGCAGCTGAAATACGCACGTGAGAGACTTTTGCACGAACAAAACGCAAACAACAACGAACGTGATGACAGCAGTTCGAGCGATGGCGATGACAGCGAAGTTGCTTCGATCTCGGAATCTCTTGTCTTCGCAGCCCGAGATTTAGCCCCGGGAGAGCAGCTGCTCGAAATCTGGATCCTCAACGCACACTTCGATCGTTCCGTCATTACGAGTACCTCCTCCACGTTCCTTTTGTGCGACTTTTACGACTTCGAGTCGCAATCGACGCCTTTGCTCATCGGAAATCAACCTGATTACAACTTTTCAACTACGTTCAAGGTGTTGGTCGATGCCTTCTTTCTTCGCTATGTAGCGTCCGAGATGCTAGTCTTTGAATTGCATCAAGCCGTTCAAGGCGACTTCCGACTGATCGGACGTGCTAGTTTGCCACTCGCGGGATTGCTCAAGTCCAAAGGTGCGATCAAGGAATCAGCGCTGCCAGTCAAGCTGGTGTATAATGACGGAAACGGCAAGATCATCGGCACAATCAACGTCGTTCTACGACTCGCAGCGCCGATATCTGAGATCTGGAAGCTCCACCTCCGGTCATATCCTCAGGACGTCCAGTTGTTGCGTCATCCAAAGTTTAGGAGCCATGATCTGAATGATGCCTCTTTACTCGACGACATTGGTGAAAATAACCAACCACGTCTTGTGAACGAATTGCAGATCACAGTGTTTGCCTGTCGAGGGCTGCGATCATATGGGAAGAAGAAGTCCAACCAGGTGTCTACTACGCCGTCTGCTTACGTGCACTATCAGATCTTGGGCTTTCCCGACATGTTCACGAACATTGTACCTGGCTCGTCCAGACCCGAGTTCGACCTCAGCACCAGCAAGCAGTTCTTTGCAGTTGAAGTCGACGCGTGTTTGCTGCGCTTCTTTTCCAAATTCCAATTGCGGTTCACGGTATTTGACGATCAGCTTGAACTGAACGACGACGAGACCACCGGCGACGGTGTCATCAGCCAGTGTGGCATTTTACTGGATGATCTCGTCAAAGGCGAGTCAATCCGTGGATGGTTTGAGTTGCGAGACCGCAACGACCAACCTGCAGGTGAGATCTCCGTTCTTATCGAGTGGAAGGACGCATTTCAGGTCGCGCAGCTCTATTCTTCGTCACGAGTCAACGGTGGCCGAAGTCAGATGGTGGATCTACACTCACTTGACTATGACCAGCAACACGCAGTGATGGCTATGTTCTCTCCGCAGATGGACGGACGAGTGAACTATCGACAGTTCGTACGCTATGTTCTCCCCTCAGCTGCTCTGGAGTTGTTCGCAGCCAAGATCAAGGAGCGACTCGAATATGCCATTGACACCGAGCAGATCCAAAACGCTCGGGATATTTTTCTAAAGGAAGGAACGCGAAGTGATCCATTGACGTTGGTTCAGGTACCAGCAGTCCAAAGTGCGCTGGCGAAGTTCGGAGTATTCCTCTCAAACGACGAGGTGGAGACGCTAGTCCATGAGTTCCGTGATGTTCAGGCATCGGTGACGAAGTCAACTATAGTCGATACAAACTCATCCTCTCGACAGGTGATGTTGCATTACCTGCTACTTCACATCAGTCCCCGTTTATCATGTGCCGAACGCCTGCTGCTTCACAAGATTCGACAGACAGTGAGAGCATATTTACGACCAGAGAAGAATAGCAAGCCGCTTGCATTGCCATTTGACAAGTATGATCCGGCCCAAACTGGCTTTGTGAGTCGCGCCGAGTTCAAGCGCTGTCTCTTGATTCTAGGGTTCGAGTTGCTGGACATTGACAAAGCATACAAAGATCTCGTGGAGCGTGAGACACAAGGAAACACCGTGCAGCTCAGTGCCCGTGGCTCGAAAGATGACGCTGCGAAAGAGAAAGAGGAGTGTGTGGACCTCGATGAGTCTACGCTGAAGGAAGCCACGATTCCATCTACAGCGAAGACGAACCCTCAAGGTGCACTGATAGCGACCCAAGACAGATCAAAATCAACTCAAGAGCCGACAGAGAAGAAAGTAAGACCTCCAGTTATGGTTTCCGACACCAAAACCACCGACTCCAAGCGACTGACCGCAGTCGAAGAGTTCGAGAGGCGCAAGCAGATCTTCCGTGAGCGTATCAAGGAGATTGCGTCAGCTGGGTCACGCAGCGTTGTGTACGAGCAAATCGACAAGAAGGCCATGGAGCAACGCAAGGAGATCGAAGCCCAGCACGATCAGTCTAACGTGCAGAAGCGAATTACTCAACTTCATGTGCCACAGCGCGTTCATGACGACGCAGCTCGGACACTTCAACGTCAGTTTCGCCATTATCGCACACAAAAAGTTGGTGCTTCACGTGTACGCGAGGAGCAAGCGAGCGGTTTGCTCGCCATCGATCTCCAGCTTCAAAAAATCTTCAAGACGTGGACAAGTGGTGAGCTGGAAGCACTGGAAAAGGATCTGATTCGCATGGTAGAGACGGAAATCCCTGAAGCAAAAAAGCGAAAATCTATCTCGCGGAAGCAGTTTGGGTTTGTATTGTCCAAAATCCCCCGCATGGCGCTCGAGCCTACTTTGTTGCGACAACTAATGGACGCCTTCTCCATGGTTCCTTCTGCTCCATCCTCAGACATCGCCTATCGACCACTGATCCACTTCATCTGCTCTGTACTGTCAACTCCAAAGCGAGCAGAGCAGAAGCAACTGCCGTTGATGCAATCGCTCAACAGCATCACCGTTGATGTGAGTGTGGTGCTTCAAACCTTCATGTCTGTTGGTGACATGAATGGATCGGGCCGGATCTCTTTCTACCGCTTCCGAGAGGCTCTGCAACGCCTTGGTATTCAACTAGCGGCAAAGGACCTGCGCGTATTGATGGTGCTTCTTGATCACAATGGCATCGACCTGCTCTATCACGGTCTGCTGGTGCTTCTTCGAGAATCTGAAGGTGTCACGCAGTTACGGCAGGTTGTTGACCGTTGTGCACGTTGTGGAGTCGGTCGAATACGCGATCAGCTGCTTACCAAGGTGCATTCTGACGATGGATACATCACACGAGAAGAGCTGCACAGTGTGTTGATGCAAGAAAACACCGACGCCACGCGCTTTGAACCACGAGATTCGCATGTTTTGTACGGAATGGTGCGAAACCTCACTCAGAAAGCAGCACCGGAGGCATCGAGTATGCCATCGAACAAGATTTCGATGGAGACACTGGTGCTGATGTTGGAAAAGCTCGTGCAGTCTGACGATGTGACGGATGAGATGCTCAATGCTTATGACCTGAAGCAACTGCAATCCCTTGCTACGAACTATCGAAAGCTGCTACGTCCGGCCTTCGGCGATGTTGTCGCTGAGTTCGAGCGGTTCGATTGGCGAGAACTCGGAGTCGTGTCTCTCTTAGAGTTCGTGGCTGTCCTCCCTCGCATTGGGTTCCGTCTTTTCACTGATTTGCAGATAAAGCAGGTCGCAAAGGCGTTTGGCACGAAGCTCAAAGGGACTTTTGGGATCAACTACCGTCAGTTCCTCGATTGGTGCACACCTGGTCAAAATCTCGACATCGAAGAGATCGAGACCAAGCTACGACGATTCGCAGCTGTTCAAGCAGAGAGAACCGACAGCAAGCAAGTCACTCAGCGTCTTGGCAAGTGGCGTGAGACGTTTGCTGCTCTGGACCGATTCAGCTCTGGATACATCACCCGCGTTGACTTTGCGAAGGTCTGTACTGAAGTCCTAACGCTCCCAGTCACAGGGGATGAGCTGCGTCTACTCTTGTTCTCGTACGATCAGCAGCTTGAGGATAAGGTCGACTACAAAGCCTTCGTGCAGCTCAACTGGAAGGAGACAAGCAAGGCAACTGTCCGCAAACAGGTCCAGTTTGATGATAGTCGTCGCGAGGACCTATCTAAACTAGTGGCGCGCGTACGACAGTTGCTACTGAACAATCGCGTAACTATCGACATGGTCAAAGAGAGTCTGGAGGACACTGGGGCAGGACCAACCTCTCCCTTCGTGGAGCAGAGTCAGTTCCTCGTGTTGATGAAAAGACGCGGCGTCTCGCTTACTCCTGATGAAGTACAGATGATATTTGCTGTCTACGGATCAAAAGAGGACCGAACACAGTTGGATTTGGTACAGTTTGCTCAGCAATTCCTTGGCTTAAAGGAAACTACTCGAACCAAGATCAACAAACCCGTGATCAGTAAAGAAGACGACGAGCGACTGACTTCGGCTGTTGCATCGGCTTTGAAATTCTCAAGGAAGGACATGGAGCGAGCGATGGCACAACTGGAAGAGTTCTGCGTCGTCTATAGCTTTGGCGAGATCGTACCACACAAGCTCTGGGCTCATATGGAGCGAAGCGGATTTTCAGCTTTGTTATCGAAGAAAGGAGCCGGTTTGTTAATCCAGAAGTATACACGGGTAGTTGCCGAGGATGACAAGGCGAGTGACGACGAAGGCGAAGGGCGAGGTGTCGTATCACTCAAAGAAGCGCATGATTACTTGAAAGCTGCATTACTTAATGCACCTGCTGTTGGCCCTCCTGACCCAGCACCAAGTGGACCAGCAGGTGCCCTTCAAGCCGTCGCTCAAATTCTCGAAGCCTGTGAAGCAAACAGTGCGGATCTACGCGGTTCATTTGAAGACATCGACTCCTCATATACAGGCTTTGTCAAAGCGCTCGAGCTCAAGACTCTCTTGACAAACCACGGGATTGTATCATGTGTCGCGAGTGGAACGTCGCCAGAGTCAGTAATCGGAGCGCTTGTACGTCAGTTCCGAAGTGCAGATGCGCGTGATGCTGTGAGCTACGTCGTCATGTTGAACCAAGCTACTTCACTCCAGTCACCACCTCCCGCTTGGTTGGTAGACTTGAGCGAGAACTTGCGTGGTCGAATTCGAAAGAAAGCTGGCTTTAGCGGACGTATTGATCTCGACCAAGATATCGCTCAGTTGTCCCATCGCCTTGATTCAGCGTTTGCACACTTCGATCAAGCTCGAAAGGGATTCCTCAACCAGGATCAAGTCAAAATCGGTCTTCAGGCGCTCAAGTATTCTCTATCAGACGACCAGGTCAACGCCTTCATCTCGAAAATCGGAGTGTTTTGTCACCAATCTGGCAGTGGCGGGGTCTCTCGTATGGAGTTTGATGCGTTTGTGGTGGACCCGTTCGCTGATCGACTGTTGTGTCGTCTGGCCCATCTGTTGAACAAGCCCAGTGATGACCAGAATGGCTTGCCTCGGATTGCTTTCCTCAGTCGACTGTTCATGGAGCGGGATCAGCACACGCAGAGCGGTGTCTTACCGTTATTTGCTGGCTTGGATGCAGTGGAGACGGCGATTGGTTGCTCTATCAGCCATCGCGATCAATGCCGTCTCCAGATCCTCTTTGATGTCCATCGCAATGGGGATTTCGCGTATAAACTCTTCTTGAAGGTGATATCTCAGTGGCGGTCGGCTGCTGGAGTTCCAGTCACTGAGATCAAGCCACCAATCCAACGAGATTCACAGAATCCTCAAACATCACAAACCCAGCTTCGTTGTACTCGAGAGGCATTACTACGCTCACTGTATAATCAGCTCTCGAGCCTGGATTTCGAGTCACAAATCGATCTACTAGAGGAGTACTTGCGTCGAAAAGACTGGCGTCACACTGGAGTCGTCAAGCTCAAGCATTTCATGCACATTCTGGATGAAATCCATCTTTCACTTTCGAAAGACGCCGTCCAGAGTCTCGCACTCTACTTTGCTGCCCAGCAAGGCGGTTTGGATAGCCCTCGTGATACAACATCGAGCTGCATCTCTTATCTAGTGCTCATCAAGGCGATCGCAGCGCTTGATGAAGCCAGTAAGAATGACGAACCGAAGCCACGGGCGCGACGTAGCTCTCGGAAAGATGAGTAATGGGAAACGTACATAAACTTGATGGTTATTATTCTGCCGGTTCTTCTGTGCCTTCCAACTCCTTCTCCATGACTTTGACACGATGAAGCACACGAGCGGCGTCTGGTCGACGATTCGCTTTAAGGAGACGAGAAATAATCTGCCGATCATCGCGGATGCGAGCTTGCAGCTGCTCCGTGTACATATCCAGCGTCAGAGTGCCCGTCTGCATACCAATTTCGAGCAGTTGCTTCTTAAGAGCCAACGAATCGAATCGATCTCGAAGCTCAGCTGCAACTGGACCAGATAGACTTGATAGTTTGGCTTCGATCTTCTCCATCTACACAGACACGGGGCTTGTGAGCTATCATCCCTCGTACTTCGGAAACTAGGTCTCTTTACCTCTTCGTTGATGACGTCGTAGCTGATGATCATATCGAGATCGTGGGGATCTTCGAGGTCTGCATCATCAGTCGAGTGTGTTGGCGAGGGTGCTGGTAGAGGCGTCGACTGTGCAGTAGCCACTGACGAAGACGATGAGGCCGGTGATGGCAGTTGTGAAGTACTGACAGATAGAGGTGGAGTTTCCGCAACCGAGGAAGCAAGTGGTGGATACTCGCCGACATGTAAAGACTCGGTGACGACTGTTTGGTATTCGGTATCACGTAGTGGCGTGCGTATCCGAAGCGAGATCTACAGAATAGTGCAAAAGAAGTAAGCAGTTTGCACCGTTTTACACAACAGCAGAGAGACTTGTACCTCAATATCACCACCAACAGGCTTGCGATTTGAGCCAACGAAAGGAATATGACACTGGATCTGACTCACTGTCAATAGGGGATGCTTCATACACACTCATTGTCAGCCCGTAGTCCCGATGATTAGAACTACAGCAACGTACCAGCTCTTGGTATCCTCGAGCAATGAACTCTGGATTACGGAGCAGTGTACCAGGTCGCCATACTTCGAAAACGGCCTTCTTGATCTCAAACAGTCGTTGAGTTCCACGCGTTCGTTGCACTCTGAAACGGAAGGCGTTTTCCGAGGTGATCTCACCAGTTGTAAACGGAGGACGCTCCGAGATTCTCACAACGCCGCTCTTGCCTTCGTGAGGTGCTGACGAGGGGAAGCTGAGGTTGAACTTGATCATGATATCTTTGCCTGCGACCTGCTGGAGCCCATTGACCGACACAATACGGAAGTGCGCCTCGTCTTCCGGGATACTCAGATGTTCCACCTTGACTTGTTCACTCAAGCTTTCAACATGGAACGGAGGCGGGTCCTGGCCAGGGATACGACGCATTTGCTGCAGCTTTTCCATATGGGCGCCGTAGGATTTACGCTGTGAACAGTCAATACGGTTAGTCAACGGCCTATGCCTGGATATCCCTAACGAAACGTACCTTTGCAAGCCACTCCGCGGCCTGAGCTCGATTGATAGAGAGTTTCTCGCGAGCTTTAGCAGTCGCCTCATCTCCAAACCGAACGAGAAGTTGTTCCAATTCGGCAAATTTCCGCTGTCTTTCCAACTCTTGAGGCGAGGGACTTGGACTCGCAGTAACAACAGGACCTGGTTGTGACTGTGCTTGACGCTTCAACGTGATGAGGTTGTCGATCTGCTTGACTCGCCGCATCATGTCCAGAGCAGCGTTGACGTTCCCTTCGCGTTTGAAATTGACAGCAGCGAGCTTGGCACGATCCAATTGCGCTTGCAGTTCTTCGACATCCAGACCTCTAGAGAAGCCGATGTCCTCTTGGTCACTCGGAACCGTTGGATTGTGGGCCTGTGGCGGTTCTTGCGTAGACACCGAGGCTGTAAAGGTTGTCTCTTCTTGACTTGTCGTGGTTGCAGCCAAATCGGCTGAAAAGCTCGCGTTTTCCTCATCGCTGTCCTCGAATTCGTCAATCAAATCATCGTCATTGACGGAGGAGTATCGTCGTGGCATCTTGGCGACGGCGGTTTGGTTGACTGCGAGTGGCGTACTATCGGGAGCTGCCGACCCAGCTTTTGGATCCAATCCAAGCTTCTTGAGCTCTTCGTCAAACGCAGGATCATTCATATCCTTGTCAGTCACTTCGACCTCAGGATCTTCCACCACATCTTCAGGAACCACTGGAATGTGGATGCTGGTGACTGTTTTAGTATGGACAGTCGTCGAGCTTTGAATTGGCGGGGGCACTTGAGTAGAGGGAGGAGTCTTTTGTCGAACGACGGCTAGTTTCCCCTCTAGCTCTTTGATGAGTCGCATCTGAGCCAATGCTTCGTTGATTTGGTTCGCGCGCTTGAACTGCACAGCGCGTTCTTTCGTTTCTCGAATTTGCTGCTCGAGGCTATCAACAGTTTCCTGAGGCTGTTGACTCTTTGCCGGCGCTGGATGGTCAATTGACAAGCCGAGCATCGCCAGTTGGGCCAGATACTCTGGATTCTGCATGTCTTCATCTGTCACTTCGACGTCGTCGTCTTCTTCCGCTTCATGAGTCTCTTCAACTGCCTGCTTGACGCGTACGGATGTCGTTCGAGTCTCCACACGCGTCGTGACGGTCATAGGATCCGACGCAGCAGCGCCAGCGTTCTGGAACTGGGCTTCCAGAACTTTGACTTCACGGAAAACCGCGAGCGCTTCTTGGATGTGCCCCGCGCGCTTGAGCTCCACCGCCCGAAGCTTCATGGCGTGGACTTCTTCGTGCGTGACCTTCTTCCCTAGAGAACTCGACGCTGTTCCGTTGACTCTAGCTGCGTGACCCTCCTTAGCGCTTGCATGGATATCCGTCAACACGCTACGCAGCTCCTGTTTCGCCACCTTGGCGCCATCGTCCTCATCGTCATCGTCGTCCGACCAGTCCTCGACGTTAATCGAGTCCAGATTGCCGGAAATGTTGAGTTCGCGCAAGATCTTGGCCTCTTCGTCACTATCATCGTGCCCGCCACCACCGAACAGCGCTAGTTCCGAGCGTGGACTCAGTCCAAGACCCAGGCCGCCTTGAGAAGAAGCCCCTTTGGCCCCACCCATTAGACGCAAGAAATCGGCTTCTACTTCCTTGTCACTGAACGTCTTGATGCCAAACTGACGCTGGAGCTTCTGTATGTCGTCGTCTTCATTGTAAACGCCGTCGTTACGCCCAGTGGCGCCTGCTTTCTTGTCATTGCGTCGCCAGAACATGAGCTCGGGGTCGCTTCTTGGGGTCCGTGGGACACCGCTGATACTTTCAGATCTGGATACCCAAAATAGTGACGTTTGATTAACCTAATGTTACTGACATCTCTGTATAGTAGCGAATCTCTCTTTATAGTGGCGACAAGTGTACCCATGTCAGAAGTCAGGAAGAGAGCAAGCGTCCTCGTTGCGTATCATGATCCACAGAGGCCTTGCTATTCATTGCTGTGGATTAGACACTGACTATAATAGACAGTAGTACCTAGCTACACAGAGAGATACATTTACTTGCCGACACAGAGGTTCTTGTCCGAGTCCCACTTGCAGAAGCCCCAGCAGAACCAGTCCGAGAATGGCTTGCAGGCCTTGTCAACAATGGAAGATGGAGGCTTACGGCTTGGCGTTGGCGTGGCAGCAGGAGCGGAGCCTGGTGGGAAACGCGTGACTGGAGCTGGCGACTGGTACGTTGGCTCTGGGATCTGCGATGGTGGTTCGGGCGACTTTGGTTCAGGCGACTCAGGCGCCATGGTCGGAGCGACTGGCGAGCCCTCTGGCACGGACCAATCTGGTCCAACAGTTCCCTGGTCAGCTGGAGTTGGAGTATCCGCCTCAGCGGCTGGAGCTTCGGTCTCTTGAACTGGAGCTTCGGTCTCAGGGACTGGTGTCTCAGGAGCTGGCGTCTCAGGGGCAGGAGTCTCAGGGGCAGGAGTCTCAGGAGCTGGCGTCTCAGGGGCAGGAGTCTCAGGAGCTGGCGTCTCAGGGGCAGGAGTCTCAGGAGCTGGCGTCTCAGGGGCTGGCGTCTCAGGAGCTGGCGTCTCAGGGGCAGGAACGCTGGTGAAGGCAGGGTTCTTGGAGCACGAGCCATCGTTCCACACACACTTGCCGCCGGTGAATTCTTCACAGCTGTTCTGGAAGTTGAAACCAGGGCAGATGTCTAAGACAGGGGCTGGTGTCGTAGCAGCTGGGGCTTCGGTAGCACCTGGAATCCATGGGCCCTCAGGAAGCTCCGCCGCAGGGTCATCCAACGCGTCGGCAGGAACCACGTTCAGGGCTCGGAGTTCGTGGACCAGCGAGCGAATGTCGAGCGCCGAGTTCATGCAAACCTCCTGCGTGTTACCACAGCTGTGGAGACCAATGACGAGGTTGTCGCTGACGGCGATGATAGGAGAACCAGAGGCACCGCCCTCGGTATCCGCATCGTACTCAAGACGGTGCTCACCGCACTCGGTCGATCGGTCCACGTGGACACGAGCGGCCTCACCACTGTCGACAATGACAGCCATGCGCTTGGCCTTTCCTCCTGGGTGCTCAGGAATGTAAATCTCCTCGTTCTCGATCGCACCGGCCACACGGAGCTTCAAGTAGCCGTACTTGGACAGGTCGACGAGAGGGTCGAGCTTGACCAACGCGTAATCCAAGTCCGCGTTGACGGCAACGAGGGTGGACGTGGTGGCGGCGATGACACCCTTGCAGCTGCCACTCGCACGGCACTGGTCGTCACACGTAGGACTCTCGGCCTCGAACTGCACCTGCAAGTTGGAAGCAGCCGACTGCGTACCGATACAGTGCTGGTTGGTGAGCAAGTGGCCTTCGCTGCCAATGAGCCAGCCCGTGCAGGCCTCGGCACCGTTGACAATGAGACGCGCGACGGCCTGGGCCTTCTTGTACGCCTCTGGGATGTTTGGCGCGTTCTCGTAACACTTGGCAGGGAGCGTGTTGTCGGCGCTGCAGATCGACGAGACCTTGGCCTGGTTGGTGCTGCGCGTGATCTTGTCGATCTTGAAACCGGAGTCGCTCTCCACCTTGGCATCCGCGGCTGGCTTGAACTGGACCGTCACCTTGTCGCCGTACACGACCGTCGAGTAGAAGCCGCCCTGCTTACCGAGGTCGCCACGACCGAGGCCCTTGTACTCGTCCAAGACGTCACCGGTCGAGTTACGGATCGTCACGACGTCGCCTTCCGCGAGGTTGAATTCCGAAAAGTGCACAGTCATGAAGGCGGCACCTGCGGCCGTGAGGGTCTGCTCGACTGGCTCACGCGTCGTGGCGTTCACGCTCCAGTCGCGCGCTTCCTCGCGAGCGATGGTGGCCGTGCGCTGTGGGGAGTTGTCATCCGCGGCAGCGGCATGCGAGGCCGCGAGCGCCGAGAAGAAGGCCACCGTGCGGACAATCGAGGAGATGGAGACCATGCTGCGCGTACAACGTCTCGGGGGATGGAGAGTTGTGAAGTGATCGAGGTCTCGCTGGGGCTGAATGCCGGGTCACTGCACTGCGTATCATGTACCCTGGTGCCCATCTGGCTGTCTCTTGTGGTGCGAAGGGCTCTGCATGTGGACAGAGAGCCGTCTGTGCCTCGCAACGTGACAAGCATCTGTCTCCAGCTGGTCGCGAGGGTGTCACTGAAAACCTCTCATAGATGAATACCGCTCTTACAAACAAGGTATCTACTAACCTTCCAAACTGCAGATGTGGGTGGGTTCAACCTTTTGGAATCGATTATGAAAGAGAGCCAGAGAGCAAGATTGTGGAGACTGTAGCATTGCGATCGGCCGCGGGAGGCCTAGGGCGCCCATTGGTTTTGGGTGTGGTACGTCACTCGCCGCCAGCACAACGATCCGACTGCGTTCACATGGCTGAGAGCGCTTCAAGATCGCAGGCAGGCGATCTTGAAGCGCCGTGGCGAGTACAGGCGCTTACGTGATCGCAACGGCTGAGCTGATGAACCGAATGGCGAGCGCATCCTCCTCCTAGGTGCGCCCAAAGGAGGGACCGTGGTGGCTCTTGAGGAGGCCAGATCGCTTCTGAAAAGGCGGCGATCCAGGTGCTGAACCGGATCCGTTTTCTTTTCTATCAGTATACACTTCATCCGTCAGAAGAAGATGGCGAGGACCTGGTTCGTTCCACGAATGGTGCGAGGCTTCTGGTGGAACAATACGCTCGCTAGTAGGTAGCAAGATGGAACGTCGGCGAGGATCGTCGCGCATCCATTGCGTATGGACGCGCCAGCGATCGTGTGGCGCTGCGTTCGATCCGCTCGAGCGAAAGTTCCCGAGCTGACCGTTCGCGACGTGCGCCGCACATTCGCGCGGTCATCCGACGAGATCTTCGCCAGCCGTGCTCGAGAACGTGAAACGGGTAGGCGAGAAAACGCCGCCGCCGCTCGCGAAGTGAGCACGGGGTGTCGCAAGCCGTCTGTGTCTCCTTCTCTGCATGGCGCTTGACGATCGCAGTGGTCGATTGACGCGCCGACGGCCGCGAATAGCAATGACCTGTACTCAAGATCGTGCTACGTGTGATACGTTGTGTCCACGTCACGTGGGCTGCGTCGTCACGAGCGATCCATCCACTCTCATGACACAGGGAGCGGTGGTGTATCGTGACGGGTGCTGGGTGCAATGCCTTGGGCGAGAAAAGCGTCATCTTAGAATTGGCCAGGCCACGAACAAAATTGCGACGACGGTCTCATTTCGATCCGAGCTTTCGACCCTCACGAAGGCTCAAGTCAGTTTTCCGGACGACGATACATTGTACGTTTCAACTGGATCTACTAACTCACCGGCTCTTGATGCAAAACTTACTCGTGGTGTTTGTCATCAAGGCTTCTATCCGATGTGGACTTTGCCAGTATCTTCCCAGCGTCGCTGTCGGCTTTCTCGGAATTGAAGCGGTTGTACGTGACTCTTACTCCTTTTGGTTGAAGCGAGGCACTAAATAACGATGCGCTTGCAGTGTGTGCTCCAACTGCAAGATCAATGAAATGCCCACGACGCTTTTCGAGTTGCCTGACTTGATCGAGTGGTGAGATCCGCGACCTTATTCTATTCCTAATCATTCGACTAATGGTAGACTTCGTCTAGTGAATTACCGAAGAACCGGATCAACGCCATGCCCGTGCAGCTCGAATCGTCCGCCATCGAGATTTTGTACGTAAGATTGAGAGATTGCATGCACCGTCGACGTGCTAACTCTGATTGTAGAAGTTTCACTGAGAACGCATTCTTCGACGTCCCGATCACTGCCTGGCGGATCCCCACGCTTCGTCGGCTCGACTTGTCTGCCAACCGGATCACACAGTGTGTGACACCGAATCCACCCGAGTTCCAGGCCCAGCTTGCCAAAAATCAGCTCAAGTCACTGTAAGTTTCGCAACGCTCAGTCGAAACGAGGACTAGTCATTCAAATTGTTGTGCAACGCAGCTCCCTTCGCAATAATCCTCTGACATGGTTCGATTGCGAGTTTCCGAATCTCATGGAGCTGTAAGTTGAGTCTTCACTGATCGTACCTTTCAGTCAATTGATTTGGTATGCTTTGCCTTCAAGGTCGCTCGCCAACACCAAGCTGTCGACGTTTCCAACTGTTCTTTCTACCTATCGGAAGCTGGTAAAGCTAGATCTCAGTGGAAATCCTCAACTGGGAGTTGATGCTGGTGCAAGAGAACTCAACACCTCGCTCGAGATCACCTCCCTGTGAGTCACGTGTTCCCATCCATACTCCAGGTCGTAACTAACTGATTTCTTGGCTTTCCTGGCGCAGAGATCTGTCGTCGAGTGAACTATCGGCCGTGCCAAAGATGCTTGGGATGCTTGCGCCGCGCCTAGAGACTCTGAAAGTTGCGTTCAACACAATCAGTGAAGCCTCGCAGCTACAAACAGCGCCATCGCTGCAGCGCTTGACCAAACTGTATGATCCGATCACGTGCGCGTTACTGGTACAACGTTCTCTCACACTGCCCATGAACAGGAATGCCGATAACAATGCTCTAAGCAATGCGACCGATGTCCTCGAGCGGTTCCCAGACCTTACGAGCCTCAGTATCGTCGGCAACAACATCACAAATTGCAACATGATCAAGCCCCAAAAGAAACTCGAGTACTTGTACGGTAAACGAGCCGATTTAATTGGTTGCACGAGCCTCCTCATCGTCCTCACCCGTCGTGTATCCGTAGAAATCTGTCATCGAATGCGATCGAGTCCTGCAACCTTCTCACCCCAAGCCTGCGCGTGTTGTACGTGGTTGCACGACAGCATCGTTCCTGATAGATTGCTGAGTATTGTTACACAGAGATCTCGGGAACAACCTACTCACAGCTATCCCCGAGAGTATCTTCGAGTTGTCAAACCTGGAGAACCTGTAAGCTTCACCGCATAGTCGCTCGTAAACATTACTAACTCATTTTGTGTGAATTCAGGACACTCTCTGCCAATCCGATCGAGCCAGTACTGCTCACGTCATCCCAATACAAGTTCCTCCAGAACCTCACGACGCTGGATGCAGATCAAAGCGCTTTTGCATCATGCGCTGTCGAACGGCAGCAGTGGATTCGCAACCTTCGTGTCTGTGTTGCTGGTACAAAGCCATTGACAACCTCACCGCCAGATTCAGCAGAAACTGCGTCACCACCGGGAAGTAACTCGCAAGATCCGCGTTCCACGGGTGGGAGCCCTATTGTTTATTTGATCGGCAGCTTCATGGTGGCTGTACTTATCGTCCTCGTTATCTATCGCGCCAAAAAGCCCAAGCAAGTGCGCGAAGCCAGAACGACTGTGACCATGGCTTCTCCCGAAGACCCACCAGTCCAGCGAGAAACCCCAGAACGCCCGCCATCATACCATCGCGCGGTCTCGTCCGATTCCGGCAAGTTCTTCAATGGCATCGGTCGCCCGAGCATACTCAACAGCAGCTTTATGAGTGGCATCAGCAGTAACGGTGTCATACGGATGCAACGGCCATCCGTTGCATCATCGATTCAGAACCAACGAGGCTCATGGGAGGACGAACAGCTTCATGCTTGGCGGATCGACTACGACGGTGTGAGCTTGGACAAACGCATCGCGACTGGTCATTTCACAGAGATCTGGTGTGCAACATATCGCACTGACACTGTTGTCGTCAAGCGGCTCGTAAAGAGCTGGGGTTCCCGCTTGCTATCGTCATCAGCGCGTCGGAATCAGTTCCAGGCGAGTAACGTTGTGGACCCTTCGGTGATTGACGATTTTATCATGGAGATCCGGATGCTCTCCCGGCTGAATCATCCACGCGTCGTGACCTTTTATGGTGCAGCTTGGACCCGGAAGGACGCATCAGACCTCATGGCTATCATGGAATACCTTCCAAACCATGACCTTCACACGTACTTGGTGGCTCAGCAACGAAGAAAGCACAAAAATGATTCAGAATGGACCATCGACAAGACTCACGTGGCCTTGGATGTCGCCGAGGCGTTATCGTACTTGCATTCGGTTCATCCCCCAGTCATTCATGGGAACGTGCAAGCTCGTAATGTCCTGTTGGACGATACTCTCGAGGCGAAACTCGGTGATTTTGGTTCGGCGCAGTACGCGCGCAACTCTTCGGAGAGTTTGGAGAGCGACACTGGGTCGTTGGATGCGTCCTTGTCAGCGACGAATCTACTAGATACGACTCCATGGATAGCACCAGAAGTGCTACTTGGCGCGGCACTGAGTGATACATCTGTCGACATCTATGCCTTCGGAGTACTGCTGTCCGAGCTGGATACATGTGAGCTACCTTATCAAGGCGTGGCGGAGAAGAGCAAAAGCGGGTCGAAGGGTCTACAAGACACCAGTATCCGCCAACAAATCGCCATGGGCACACTGCAACCGACGTTTTCCGAGAATTGCCCAGCTAAAATTCGAGTGCTTGCCGAGCAGTGCCTTGCATTTAACGGCGCTAATCGCCCGCCGATCACAGAAATTGTATTCGTGCTGAAGGAAATTGTCACCGATACGGAAGGCGCGTCTGAAGTGTACGAAAATGTTCTTCTTGAGTCCCCCGTTGCTGTGCTCTCACTTCCTAGAACTGATGGAAGCACAAGTGACCGTGCGAGTTCGGTTTCCCATCGAACGACTGACCCAAGACAGAGTTGTTGAGGATTGAGCAATAGAAAATAAATTAAAGCCATTCACAATCCGATCTTGGCTGCAAGCCGGCCTCTGCCATCGCTTTTGGCTTGACGCTTCGAGCTCCGAGCGTCTTCACCAGATGCGGCTCGCTCTGCCCACTCCAACGCTTCTAGCGCATCGTTAATCGATCGTTTCCCACTCACGAAGCCAAGCGGAATTCGAGGAGCCTCGACACCATCTTCTGCATCGCTGCCGTCCCCGTTTACCACCACGAAGCCCTCTGCAGCTAGACCTCGACGATTGCTGTCCCGCACAACAAGGGAATCTGTCTGCTCTGGCGCATAAGCTCCTGCTCGACTAAACAGGAGATTGTTACGTCTTGCGTCACCTGTTCGTTCGCGTTGCCCGTTAGAGCCGTATGCCTCTCGTCGTTCAATGTCATCGATCGAGTACTTGGCGAACGCGGACGCTCGACGGAAGCCAGCGTCATCCAGTCCAACTGTGGCTTCACGTTCAAAGCGGAAGAACTTGAGACGAGGATTGCAGACGTCACACGTTCCTTGGCACTCGGTGACAGGAATTTGCTGACCAAAGTGGCGAAGAAGTCTTTGACGACGGCATTGCTTGACTGTCGCAAAAGTCTCGACTTGGTTCAGTTGCTTCAGAGCATGAGATGCCTTTGACTTCTGGTTTTTCTTGCTTGGTCTATCACCCGACGCCTCGTCGTTCTTTTCAATCAGAAACTGAAAGAGTTCGTAGTCTCGCTTGGCGTAGAAGATCACACTATTACTTGGTTTGCCGTCTCGACCCGCTCGTCCAGCTTCTTGGTAGAGGTTCTCTAGGGTCTTGGGAATATTCCAATGTACTACAAACCGCACTGACGGATGGTCAATGCCCATGCCAAACGCAATAGTCGCACAGATGATGTCGATCTTCCCAGCCAACCACTGTTGGAGTGTTGCCTCGCGTTCTTGTTGCGGTAGTTTGGCATGGAATGCTGCAACACGAATCGTTTCGTCTTGGTCCTGTAACTTCTCCACTAGTGTGTCAGTATCTGCTCGCTTGTGGACGTAGATAACGCCGCTCTGACGATCATGGTGTTTCTTGATGAATCGATAGAGCGCACCCATGGGATCCGCAAGAGTGTCTTTATCACACACTGAGAAGGAAATGTTGGGGCGGTTGAAGTCGCCGACGAGGACGTTGGCGCCGTGGGTCAACTGCAGCTGTCGATGGATATCGTCTCGGACTTCTTGCGTCGCTGTGGCAGTCAAAGCCATGAACGGAACTGTCGGAAACGCTTGACGCAATGCGCCCAGTTGGCGATACGCAGGGCGGAAGTCGTGTCCCCACGAACTGATGCAATGCGCTTCATCCACCGCAAACAGCACCAAGGCGTTCTTCTTGTACATCAACTGGAGGAGTGTCTGAACCGCATTCGTGGCAAGTGTCTCGGGCGTGGTATACAGCAATTCTATGGGCTCTCCGGTCGCTTTCCCGTCGGCCTGACGCAACAAACGCTCGCGAATCGCCTCGCGTCGCTTGTCGGTGACCATGGAGGAGAGCATTTCCACACCAATCGCTTTTCTCCGTAGCGTTTCCACTTGGTCCTGCATCAGCGCCAACAAGGGACACACAACGACAACCAGCCCAGGCAAGAGCAATGCTGGGAGCTGGTAGCAAAGTGATTTGCCGCCACCCGTGGGCATCAGCACCATCGTGTCCTTCTTCGTGAGCACGCTACGCAGCGCGGGGCCCTGCAAACCGCGCAGCGTCGTGAAGCCGAAGCGGCTGAGCGCCTGGCGGATCTTCTCGCGGCGCTGTTCCTTCGCGGAGGTGCTCGCAGTCGCCTTTACACGGCGTCCATCGTCCTCCCTTGTCATCTTCGTCTCCAACGAGCAAGTCAAAGGCAACTTTGTCTGATGATGGTTCATATCCGATAGTGATGTTCATAACGTATTCATGCTTTGTGAAATAATAGGAATAAAAAAGGAAATAGCGAAAATAGGAATCGGAATGACTACTCTTGATCTTGGACGGACGACCACGGCCGCTTGCTGCCACTTCGAGCAACACCAGGCGCGGGATGCTTCGCTGAGCTACTCACTGGACACGCGAACTCGACTTCCTCGTCTTCTTCTTCTTCTTCTTCTTCTTCTTCTTCTTCTTCTTCTTCTTCTTCTTCTTCTTCTTCTTCTTCTTCTTCTTCGTCTTCGTCTTCGTCGTCGTCAACGATGTTGATGATGCGAGGGCCCCTACGGCTTCGTTTCGGAGGAGGAGTGAGCCTGTACGTGTCATGCTTGACTTCTCCCACGACGTCGTCCTCTTCGTAGAGGATAATCTTGGGCTCGTCCATAACTTCGCTCTTCTCATGCAGGAGACTCTCGATAATTTCGACAGCGTCATCCTCGTCGTCCCGTAAATCGATCACGACTGGGCTGTGTGGGCCTGTTGGTGCTGGTGCTGGAGTCTCACTGGTGTCTCCTTCCTCTTCTTCATCGTCCAGACAGATGATCTCTGGTGCTGTGTCATAGTTCTTGATAAATGGGTCCACATGACGCGGCTCAAACGCTGCGTGAAGCAGCATGGAGTCTTCCAGCCACGATGTCACGGTTGCTCGGCCTGGTCGCTGAATCGTCGGCTGGCGCGCACGGCGAGGCGGTTGAGTGGTTGCCGAGAAACTTGTCAACGAACTGAACTTGAGATTGAGGTTGCATACGTCACATGTGCCTTTACACTCGGCTGTGGAGATCTCTTGGCCAAAATAACGCAGAATTCCCTGTCGCCGGCATGTCGAGCCTGTGGCATACTCGCGTATTTCTTGCAGCTGTTCCATCCCACGGCGAAGCTTGCGTTGGCGATTCTTGAGCTTGACGAGATCCAACTTGCCGTCTTTCGTACATGTGTCGTGCAAGTTGTCGAACAGCATCATCAGGATGCTCTGAAGACGCCCATAGTCCTTCTCCGAGTAGAAAAGGACGGCATGACTCGGCAAGCCGTCACGTCCAGCTCGACCTGCTTCCTGGTACAGATTTTCATACGTCTTGGGCAGGGTCCAATGAAGGACAAATCGAACTGCGGGGTGATCAATGCCCATGCCAAACGCGATTGTCGCGCAAATGATGCGGATCTTGCCGTCAAGCCAATCCAATAGGGTTTGTTCGCGCTCTTTCAACCTCATCCCAGCATGATAAGGAGCAACGAGTAGATCTGGATCACGGTGCTGAAGTTTACCGACCAGAGCTTCTGTGTCAAGGCGTCTGTGGACGTAGATGATACCCGCAGACTGCGCATGGCATCGCTTGATGAATCCATGGAGCTCTTCGATGGGGTCCGTCATTTCGTCCTTGTCACAGACTGTGTAAGTGATGTTTGCGCGATTGAAGTCGCCGCGGAGAACATTTGCCGACGGTGACAAGTGCAGAGCACGATGGATATCTTCGCGCACTTCCTTGGTCGCTGTGGCTGTGAGCGCCATCATCGGAACTTTGGGGAAATCGTTCCGCAATTGACCGAGTTGCAGGTACGAAGGTCGAAAGTCGTGGCCCCACGAGCTGATACAATGCGCTTCATCGATCGCAAGAAGCGTCAGAGCGTCCAGTTCATAGATCGTTTGAAGCAGTTGTTGCACTGCCAGTGTCCCAAGTGTCTCGGGTGTCGTGTACAGCAACTCGATACGTTCTGGACTCTCGGATGAATACGCATCTCGCAGCAGCTGGACGCGGATCTGCTGTTGCTTTGAGCTATGCACCAGCGAGCACAACATCTCCACACGAACACCTCGATTGCGCAGTGCTTGTACTTGATCCTGCATCAGTGCGAGCAATGGCGAGACGACAACAACAAGACCTGAGGTCATGACACCGGGCAGCTGATAGCACAGCGACTTGCCACCGCCCGTCGGCATGAGCACGACGCAATCTTCCTTCGCCAATACGCTCTGTAATGCAGGCGCTTGCAGCCCACGCAGCGCCGTGAAGCCGAAGCGCGCGAGGGCGGCGCGGATCGCCGGATCGTCTTCGCCGACCGTCATGGTGAGCTAGCTGCTCATTTCAAAGTTGAAATTTGCGCTCGATTTTCATTTTTCGAATCATGGTTGGACGCCCAGTTCTCTGGATATTTATATCCAGAGTCTTGGACGAAGTCGACAGACGTCAGATTACTCTTTATAACGTATACTTTTATATTTTCGTAATTTAATAATATTAATATATGAGTGATAATAATACTAAAAAACGTAATAATTAATACGTTAGTATAATTTAATTCTGGGTGGTGAATGTTGACCGTGTCGGCTAGGGTAGACATTCGTGAAACATCGCTTGAATGTCGCACCAGTGTTTGACAAGCGACCTTCGTGTAACAGTGCTAGTGATTGAAGTGGTGCAAAATTCACTGTCAAGTTCAACATCGACTATCTGCTTGGCGTTGGGCATCAGATACAAGGAAGTGGGTACCTAACGATCTGGTGGTTACTCGTGATCTTTAACGCCAAGCCAGTTCAAGTTGGGCGATGGTACATCCAAGCACTCTGGACGATACATGAGCTCATGCAATAGCTAGTTATGCAAGACAACTGTGAAAGCTTAGACTCAGAAGAGCACTGATCACAAACAATGCACTCGCTCACAACAGAGAAGTGCCAGGGATTGACGGTTGAGATAATGTTTCTCGCTCCGTTGCGCCACCCAACTCGCCGTATTCCACAGCGATCGTCGTTCTACGTAGCCGTCAAGCGGGTCAAGAGTTTGAGGCAGTTGTATTTGATGGTACCATTGATTACAGCATTCCTTGAACATTTCAGACCAAGGGCTGACGCATTGGCTGAAAGCCACAGATTACCAAATGGAGGAAAGACTACTGTAATCGTGTAATGAATGTTATGATGATGTCGTTTGTTTTTAATACTATTCTGCTGCTTATCCTTTCATCTTTATGAGGACCGTGCCACGTTAGGTTGGCCACTCACACATTACACATTGCATGCATAGTAGCATGCGTATTGGTGCTTCTGCTCCTCTCCTGGGTGAGAGATAACTGACCCAGCAGTAAGTACAAATATCCAGAGCTTCCCGGGCATGCACGGCATTGTTGGTATTATTTCGAGTGCAAATTACGAGCTTGAGCTCCTCGTTAGAAACCGTTAGTAACATGGCTACACTTGGCATTGAAGCGTCACTTGCCACATGCGAAGAGCTCCGAGCGCGAGACCATGGTGCGCAAGGCTTCCAAGCTGCCGGCGAGCGCCAAGTCGGTGGAAGAGGTGATGGTGGAGCGGATAGCAAGCGGCGCGGCGCTTGATCCACGCAAGTCCGTCGCAGATGCAGCCCGACGGAGAACGACGCACTTCCGCGCAGCACGGAAGACGACGGTGGCGGTTGGCGCAACAGTGCCAATATCAGTGGCATCCAATGCGGAGCCGACCGAAAACCCAGTGCTTGGTCATTTACAGTCGATGGACGAGGAGGTTTCATCCTTACAATCGCGTCTCTCGTCTGTCGCGAAGAGCATGAACCACACGCGACAACCATTGCATACACACCAGGGACTGACAAACGAGCGATCGTATCACCAACAACAGATCGACAAGTATATTCAAGACAGTATGAATGAAATCAATGCGGCGTATCGGGGACATACGCGACGAGGGATGCTCACGCACGAGGCTGGTAGTACAATGGATCCAGCCAAAGGCGCACAAGTCAACTATGCGGTTCGAGAGATCCGATCCACTGTTCGACGACTTGATCGCGTCTTTTACGAAGTCGCGACGGGTGACAAGCAGCGTCACATTGCTGCAACCAAGATCACAGCACTGGTGCGACGTTATCTCGTGCGTCGCCGATATCTGCGCATGCGACTGGCACTTGGCCAATGGCGCGCTCGTAAATGTGCACTCTTTCTAATGTACATGGAGCAGTTCTCCGCCCGTGAAGAGTTTCTCAACACGCAAATCGTACGCCTCCAAGAAGAGCGCACACAGTCATGGCTTCGTCGCATCATCGCAGAGATTCGTGATGTAGCTCTCATGAATCTGCCCCTCCGTCGACGCCGAGTCGAGGAAACCGAGCGCCGATTCCTAACCAAGCAGCGGAATTGGATGAAGCTCGTCTTTGCGACGTGGAAGCAGTGTGCGTTGGGCCCTCGATCACGAAAGACAGCCACGGCCGACGCTCGTGCTCGCCACATTGCGGCTCGCGAACGCCTCGAAGCTCTCGAGCGATTCGATGTGATCACAGCAGAAATGGTGCACGAAGAGTTTCTCAAGGAGAATATCCGGATCGTGCGCAGTCGCCACCCGTTCTATCTGCTCAAGATGACGTTCAATATAATTCTGTACGAAGAATATCTGCCAATGGAGGAGAAAATGATGCGAGCGAACGCTCATTTACGCAAAAAGCTGCTGGCCAAAATTTGGAGCGTGTGGCTACCACTATTCCGAAGCGTGCAGGTGGACAAGGCCATTGCGCGTGTCAACGAGCGTCGGACACTCGACCGCTTTGATAAACCATTCAACCTGCGCAAGATTGATGCACATTATCGACACACACACCTTCGTAAGCATCTCCGAGCGTGGTTTGTCTATGGTCGGCGAGTTCGCCGGGTGCGTAGGCTGTTTGAAGTGAACACCAAGATGAACCTGGTGCAATTGCTTCAACGATGGAGAATCCGCGCGCGCTATCAGCATAATCTGCGCGAAAATGCAGTGGAAGAATGGCACGCGTACTCTCGTCGGATTTACCACACGCCGTTTCGAGCTTGGTACAATTATGCTGCCGCACGACGGAGTAATCGCCAAGCCAAAGAAAGTATTTGCGTGGCTTATCAGCGTCGACAGCGAAGACATACCAAGTACGCGTTCTTCCGTTTGTGGAAGCATCAAGCTCTCTTTGGGAATATCGAGGGCATTCACTCGAAAATCCACCTGTTACGTAGTTTGGAGGACCAGAAGCGCTTGTGTCTCGGACTTGAAGCTAATGCACGATTGTATCAAGAGAAAATCGCAGCTTTGCAGCATTCAATCCACGAGTTAGAAGGCAAAGTACAAGAAAAACAAATCGACTTGCTGCAGCTTCAGGACGCAACACAGACAACGCGATTTAGCATTCACAGCGCCGAACAAAACATCGCGCGAGTACAGGGTATGCTGGAGGCCGTGCGACAGATTCACCCGCACACTATCGAGCGCATTGAAAAGATGTTCAAGGAGAACCCCTTGCTCACTCAGGATCTCAAGGACGTTGTCGCGTTGCATGTGCAGAAACGACGGGAAGTCATGGACAAGATCTCGCTAGATGCAACCGAGTTGGAGATCCAGGACGCGACAGCAAGCGATTCGAATGGCGGAGACCGAAATTCGCGCCGTACGCTGACTCGAGAGGACCAGCTACTACTGCATCGTGTGAAATGGGTGCTATCTCGGCTTGATCTGCAGACGTATCGTAGTGGGATGGAGCCAACGCGTCCACCACCCGGCACCCATGTCCCGATGGACGCGATGAACCAGCTTTGTGCACTGTTTGAATTCATTCGTGACGGGCAAACCCAAGCGTTGACACGTGAAAACGATCCATCATATCCGCGTGGAGGCACGGGCAATAGAGAAATCCAAGTCGAAGATCTACCTCGCGTAGCGAAAGAAGATTTGCTGGGCCATAGCGAAACGTGGCATGTTTTCTTGCAGCAATTAACAGTCAAGTTCGCACAGGAGCGCATGCTTCTCGTGCAGGAGCGGCTGGTGAAGCGTGCTGCTGAGATGAATGACGAGCTGAGTGAGATCAAGACGAATCCACACATCTATAACATGTACAGGTATGAAACTCGCATGCACTGACGTCCTATCTAAGGACTGACACATGACACTTGTGAACACAGTGGCTCAGCACAACCCCCGCGACCGACAAACAAGGACTAGAGGCGATGGAACCGAGATAGACGAACAAAAAAACGTATGTAAATCCAAATATTTTGTCCACGGCGGTGTGAAGGCCCCTCTCGAAGGCGCCATGCTGTCTCTCCCTCCTGCGTCTACTGGATCAATCCTACAACTACGTCGCTGTTCACTCCTCCTTATGAAACTTGGAGGCGAGGAAGAGCTTCTGGAACGACTTGCCGGCGTATCGGTTGATGTGTTCGCAGTACGTGTTCATTTGTTTGGTGATCAAGAGCGCCTCAAGGCGCGATGGCTGGTGGACCGACTTGAAGAACTCTGGGTCCTCCTCAGGCAAGAGTGGCTCGCCGTTCTCACGCAAGGCCTTGTTCTCCTCGCGTTGTCGAGCCTGCCACTGCTGGTACGCCGCGCGCTGCTTGGCGAGCGCGCGCTCGTAGCCCTGGAACTTGAAGTGCTCCTGAGCGAGCTCATCGGCCCAGAGACCAATGTTCTTCAAGCTGTTTTCCTATGGAACGAAAAAGAATCTCAGCACAAATGCACGGGACCAAGCTCATCGAATGGCAAAAACTACGTACGAGGTAGGCGTTGGTGGCCAAGTCGAGACGCTCGAACGTGTTGGTCGAGACGCTCTCGTTCTTCTGCACGACCTCGTGAAGCCAGCAATTGATGATGTCGGCGTTGTGAATCTTGATCGGAAGCTCCTCGAGCACCGTGGTCGAGCGGATGTCGTCCTTGGCGAAGCTCTCCTTGGTGAAGACACCAGCCTTGTAGGCGTCGACGAACGATTTCTTAAGGCGGAAAGCCTTGAGGCTGAGCGTACCCTTGGCCGTCTCGGACGAGTCGTAGATCAAGCAGATCGCGTTGGGACCGAGCGACTGCTGGTACTGAAACTGGTACTGGATGACCGACGACGTGGAGAAGGTACCCATGACCACCGACTGGTACCAGCCGATCTTGTTGTTGTCCATGCCGACTTCACGCAAGTTCTTCATCATCTCCATCTGGTACTCGTCCGATTCCTTCTTGCGCTCGCTGCTTGGCGGCGATGGGAAGCTGTTGGTGACCTCGAGCACCTTGCCGTTCTCCATACCGAGCAACGAACCGGCGACGCTCTTTGGCTGGTTCTCATGGCAGTGCTTGATGATCTGCAAGAGCGCGACACCCTCGATCTCGACGGCTTCGACCGGCTCGACGCCTTCAAAGATATCGATCGCTTCGGTCACGTCAAACTTGACCTTGGTGACCTTGGCGGTCGTACCGTTGCTCGCAGCTGGCGCCGCGGCCGCTGGCTTGCTGGGTGCCGTCTTTGGCACGCCCAGAGGCTGTCCCCACACCGACATGTCGACTCGTTCCTTGGGTTTGCTCCCCTTGCTATGGCTCCACCCCACCGCCGCAGAATGGCTGGCGCGATTGGTTGACACTTTCTGACTTCTTTTTGGACCAATGACACACGAGAACACAAGATATCCACCAATGAGATGACTTGGATACATGTGATTGGTCCAAAAGACGCATGGGCGTGAAAGGCTGCGTGGGCGTTGGTTGGTTGAGAAGCGTGAAGAGCTACGCTCGCGAAAGGCAGCGCCCGTTGTGATAAGCACGCTTGGCCCACGCCGCGCACAAGAACTACGCCACCATGCCTCGCTCCAGACGTCAGCGTGTCAAGCCTTTGACCAAGTCCGAGAAGAAGGGCAGCGAATTGAAGCAGCGTGTCGTCGACTCGATCCGAGAAGCCGTCGACACGTACGAGTCGGCCTATGCCTTCTCGTTCCAGAACATGCGCACGAACCACTTCAAGGAAGTGCGTCTCGACTTCCGTGATAGCCGGTGAGTGGATGATTTAGGAATGCAGTGCAACGCAATGTGTGTGAGATGCTGATGCGATGTGGGCGTTTTTGATGGACAATAGCTTTTTCTTGGGCAAGAACAAGGTCATGAAGCTCGCGTTGGGCCGCACCAAGGAGGAAGAGTACGCCGATGACCTCTTCAAGCTCGCCGCAGACGTGAACGGCAGCGTGGGTTTGTTCTTTACCAACCGCGACCGCCAGGAAGTCATTGACTACTTCAACAAGCTCAGCTTCACGGACTTTGCCCGTTCGGGTTTCGTGGCCACGGAGGCCGTGTCGGTGCCAGAGGGCCCATTGCCACAGTTCATCGGCAGCCAGTTGGAGTCGCTCCGTACGCTCGGCTTGCCAGTCGACTTGAAGAAGGGTGTTGTCGTCCTGCGTCAGGACTACACGATCTGCAAGGAAGGACAGACCTTGACGCCCGAACAGGCCCGCCTGTTGCAGCACTTTGACCGCAAGATGGCCACGTTCAAGCTGACACCACTGAGTGTCTGGTCCAAGGGTTCGTTCGAGCGTCTCGCGGAGAACCCAGAGGCAGGCATGGAGGTGGACGAGGATGAAGATATGTAAATAGAATCGATGGTCAGGTTTTCATGTAATGCATTGCGAATTTTGCACATTTCTCACGAACGTGAACGCTCTCTGGTCGATGCAAACCGTCAAAGCAAGTCATCGGACCCTGTTCTCTATCAGAGCCGCGTGAGCTCGTCGTCCGACTTGCCATTGCCATGCTTCTCGACACTGTTGCGCATCACCAGAATGGCTTGAGCCGGATTCTCGGCCCGGAAAACGGAACTGCCTGCGACAATCATGTTCGCGCCAGCCTTGGCCGCGGCGTCAATCGTCGAAGGACCGAGACCGCCGTCGACTTCAATGTCAAGCGTTGGGTACTTTTCACGCAAGGTCGAGACCTTTGGCATCATGTCTTCCATGAACTTCTGGCCACCAAAGCCAGGCTCGACGGTCATGACGAGGACCATGTCCACCTTGTCAACGTATGGGAACACTTGCGTCACATCCGTGCCTGGCTTGATGGCAATGCCGACCTTCATACCCGCGTCGCGAATCTGCTGGATCAACGCCAAGGGGTCCGACGTCGACTCCAAGTGGAACGTGAACTGGTCGCCACCAGCATCCGCAATGTCCGAAACCCACTGCTCTGGCTTGGACACCATCATGTGGCAGTCGAAGAACGCCTTGGTGTGTGGACGCAGGCTCTTGATGACGGGCGCGCCCCACGTGATGTTGGGCACAAAGTGGCCGTCCATGACGTCGAGATGCAAGTAATCGGCGCCGGCATTGACGACCTTGAGTGCCTCGTCCTTGAGACACGAGAGGTCCGAGGCGAGCATGGAAGGACCGATCTTACAGACGCATCCGTGGCACATGGTGACGAGGAAGCAGAGGGAACGAACGAAGCGCGGTGCTGCTAGTTATACACCGAGTGATGAGTGACGCAGTGCATGCGCGCACTCACCCTCAAGCCGCACCATCTTTCTCATAATTCGAGGTCTAACCTACTCAAAACTAACATTTACGTTTTGAGCATTCTGGGTATACGTGGTATACAGCACACACGGTGATTGGCTGAAATAAGGGGATATTCATTGGCACGCAAAGTGAGGCGGAGACCAAAGACGGGAAGCAGCAACGCCGGGTGAGGTGCGTGTCGATCGGTGCGATGGCTCTGGCTATAGGGCCGTTGACGGAGATTGGTTGGTGTGTGTAGGAGAGATGGCGTCGGTGCAGCAGATCGCGGATCTGTCGCGTAAGATCTTCCAGCGTTTGCCGCAGCGCCACACGGCCTCGGGCAACAAGGTGATCAGCAAGCAGCTCAAGGGCGACAAGGTCGCGTCGTGGTTCCAGAAGCCATTGCTCGTGCGTCTCGGCGGCGATGACCCAAACTTCGCCATCCTGAACCAGGAGAGATTAGGCCGTCTTGATCAGATGAAGCGACGAGGCAAGTCGATCCCAAAGAAGGGTGCAGGCAAGCGTAGTGGCAAGAAGTAAACGAGGGATAGAGGCGCTCAGAGCGAGAACAAGTGACAAGAAGGGAGAAACACCTCGGAGTAACTTGCCAATACAGCTCAGCTTGAAGTCAAAACGAAACGAGGAGGGGCATCGTCGATAAAGACCCATCATGCTGTTTTCTTTCAGGTAGACCATCACGATGAGTGGCTTTGTACAACCTGGAGGAAATATCTCTTGCACCGTGGCTTGGGCGCATCAATAGTTTGTCGACACTATTCCACCTCGTCTAAGGCGCCATAGCTTGCTCGTGGATACGTCTGCGGCACCAACACGCCGACAAGACTCGCAAACAATCACACTGACCTGGAATTGGTTGATACACGGTACGTACGTAGTACAATTGCTGAGCACGTGATCCGATATTCAAATCAGGTTCTCAGCGATTGTTCAATATTTGTCGTTCTGATGGCTGCTACTGTCGAGGTTTGCTGCTTGGGGGAATGCAGGTCCAAGGTTGGTTCAGGTTTTGCTGCATGTTGTTCTCATCCAAATCCAGGCGGTCATGATGAATGTGGGGATGTATCACACTCACCAATGGCAATATCAAACGCTACATAATGACTAATTCTGAAGTATTAGACACAACAGTAGCGGGATACGAAAAATAATTTGATTCTTGCAAATAGAGGTGGACTAGCTCTCAATACTTGTTCAGTAGCCACCTTCTTAAATACACACCGATGCGTTTACAACGTGACAGACACAACCCAAGTGGGCGTCGCACGTCTTCCAGGGCACTGAGACCTGACCGTCTAAACCGACCACCGTCGCATGTCCGCGAAGCTGAGCTCCTGGTTATGGTCCTCGATTGCCTTGGTTGCATCTTCTGACGTAAACTCATCCAGGAAAGGGAGACATGGACCGGTGCGCAACGACTGCGCACGCGGTCGTCGTCGGTCGACTTCGACACCAGCGAACGTCTTGGCCCGACGTTCTTGGAGCTGCGGCGCACTTCCATAGTCGCGGCCGCGCTTGAGCACACGCGGGGTTACCATCACGGCTTCGATCATCTTTCTTGCTTGCTTGTCGTTTCGGCGAGTGAACTTGACAAATGCCACCGCGCAACGGCCGTGCAACTGCCGGGGACGATCAACACAGTCACATGTCTTGAACGCGCCTGGGACGAGGAGGCCATGTGGAGCCTGGAGAAAATGTAGGTCCATGGCCACATGGGCCGGGTCAACAAAACAGGCATGACCAAATCCTTCCAAACCCGTAACTGCCCATTACATACTTGACAGTGTATACTACTGTAGGATCCGGGCCGAGTGTTGAGACTGGATTTTGGAAACGGGTCCTACCCGTTCAATTTTTCAAACAAGAATTCGTTCCTGGAAAACGAGGAGATCATCTGAAGTGACGGCAGTTGGCGGCATATGGCTTGTGTGGCCAGAACGCCGCGCCGTGCGGATCAGGGCGGTTGTGTGGGGACAGACGACGTTTTCATTCCATTATCGTTTTCATTCCATTATCGATATTTCATGACCTGAGTAGCACGCCGCCGCACGCTCTGTTAGGATACTTGGATCTATTCTACACGTGTTCGCGCTGACGTCACTTGATTCTCGCACGCATATTTCGACCGACATGAAGGCGCTTTCCTTCTTAAATTACCACAGCCCGCACGCACGATCGACCTTCATGCCGTCCGTGTTATAGAGTGCGTCTCGTGTACGCCGCAATCTGCCTCGAACTGCTTTCGAAACTCCTCCATCGCCTCGTCCGTCATCTCATCGGCAAATGGCATCGCCACTTTGGTTGTTCGCGGAGGACGAACCACCGGCTGCTTCTTCCCCAGCTTGGGCGCTTCGTGTCTGTTCGATCGTCAGACGCACGAGCACATGGAAGTGAGCATACGACAGTTGAGCGGGGAGGCAGCATAGCGAGTCATTACCTGCACGTTGTTTGTTCGGGGGAGCAGATGTGCTGGTCCTCGTCCTCCGAGGAAACGTCGTCCTCGGATATCCGCTCCTTCTTGTTCGCGTCTTTGTCCGCCATGTTCAAATCTCCGTTCTGGTCAACTGATTTGGCGACGGCTTCAACTTGGCGCCTTTCACGGAAAAGCGCGGGAGATTTGGGCGGCGCTTTTCGCTCGCTGTTTCTCGCTTCGCTCACACGCGTGGGTCTGCGCGTCTCGCTAGCCGTGCGATGCTGTCACCTGCGGGTCTCGTCCTCTGCGGTCGGTTGCTCTCTGCGTCGGGCGTCGCCAGCACGTACGTCGACTGCTTCTTCAAGAGAGTGGCTTCCTTCTGGCGCATCTACTCAACGGCGGGGTGTCTGAAAGGACATGACCCCGCTCTCTGCACAGAAAACAGAGGGAGAACGACGGTAAATTACGCGTAAAATACCAAAAGTATCCAAGTCGGCACGGGGGCCGTTTTCCGAGGATGGACATGCCGAGTGGCTGGTCCATGCAGCTGCAGGTCGCTCAGCGGCGTGTTTGCCTTCATCTGATCGTGATCAGTGTGATCAGAGTGGCAGGTCCGGTTCTCCTGAAGTCCGAGCCCTCACTTGACGCTCAAGAGGCTGAAAGGGTATCCTTCATACCCTGGGTACCATTGACTCAATTGAATCACTCCAAGTGGGTGTCTAACTTGAACCGTAACGGTGGCAGTTTGCCACGTCGTCGATGGGTGCGTTCGCCGTCACATCCAACGACAGGAGCGTGGGGCTGTCGCCAAGTTTCGATTTTTCCCGACAGCCATAGCAGGCGGTTGAAGTTGGTTACAAGCGATCTTTTCCATATTTTTCGAGAATTCGTTACATTTTGTGACAGCTACCCTTGATCAAGGACGTAGTTTACCAAGTACGTTGGTGATCTCCTTCAAGCTCAGGTTCTCCTTCATCCTAAAGATCCAATATGTGAGTCAATGTGACTTTGCTGTCCGTTGTATGAGCAACAGATCACGTACCAGGCGATCGTGGCCGTCGGAATAAAGTCGGTGAAGGGTAGAAACTCTTCGATGAACGCGAGATACTTGAATTTCGGTGATGTCTTGTGATACATTGCCGAGATCAGGCCAGCCGAGGCTGGAGCCCAAACCAAGTCGGCAAGTTCTCCGACAACGGGCAGGACGAACGTCGAGCTGCCGATGAAATCGATCACGAGACTGACCAGAAGCTTTCGCGCTGGGTCGCCATTGACGTACTCCATGGTACGCTCGACAATCTCGCCAGTTGATGGTCCATGGCCGCTGTTGTCGAACAAGATAAACTGACCACCGGAGCTTTGGCAAATCTCCTTCGCCGTCTTCTTCACGCGTTTGGATTTCGCCAAACTTACGGCGACGACGGTCGAGACGGCGGAAATCGCGATTAATAAGGTCGCAGCAACGGCGACGATTACCCACACAGGAAAGCCGACAAAACCAATGAGCAGCATCAGAGGAAGCCAAAACGGTGAAGTGGCGACGATCCCCACAACGCAACCTATGATTGGTGGCAGCAATCCAACAGCAACAGCATTCTTGTGCAATGCCAGCTTGAGTCAGACAATGTCGTATTAGATGAGGCAAGCGATGAATCGCAGAGTGTTCCGTACCGAGCGTGTAAGGGACGCCGCTTTCTTCTGGTAGTTCATGTATCGCTGGATTTTCTCACGTGGCTCCCGATTGGTGCTCGTTCGAATCTTCACAACCACGCTTCCAGCATTGTGCTAAACCACGAGCATATGATCAATGCACGTACTCAATCGCGCACTCAACAGTGATTCACGTACGTTATTGCTGTTGGTGGTCTGCTGCCACTCAACTGTCGCGTCACTGAGGATAGGAATGCAGTCACGCATCGAGACCTCATGCTGTCCAATCTCCTGACCATCTAGCAGCACGTGAAACACAGCTGTGCGCTTGAATATCTCGCTCTCGTCTTCCACAGGAATGGTCATGACGCCTGGAAGCATGATCGTCTCGAACTCCCGTTCATTTGAGTCATGCTTGAGCGCTGGAAGCACTGCGCGCACAGCGTATCCTTGCGGCTGCGTCGACTGCTCGGGTGCAGTATTTTCATGGGACTTCGCCCAGCAGAATGACGGCTCGTCGAAACGCAGCTCCATGATTTTTGCTCTGCTTTGCAAGTTGCTTTCTGTCGTCTCAACACAGAGAGGAGACCGATGCCGACGTGCGCATGGTCATTCCAACTGTCAGATCTCGACAAGCAACGGATTATCGACCAATCAGAGACGTATAGAACCCAGAGAAGCTCGCAGAAATGATGCGCATTAATCGCATACACACTAAAAGGGCGACAATAATGGCCAACCGCCGTTTGAGGCTGAGACAAACGCATATACGGTAGAGTTCTCATCGCACCAGGTGCATGATGACTAGGCATTCTCCGCATATTGAAGTGCTGAGCGCCAAGTGCAAACGATTTAAACCAATCACGGCACTAGATCACACCATGTACAAACTTTTAACCAATCAATGCACCATATTAGAGTTAAAGTATTTTATTGGCTGAAATACTGAAGCTCCTCTTTTGGCGGCAACGACGAGAGGGCAATATGCTGTGGGAGCTATGGGAGAATCCGGATTACGACAGGGATCTGGAGCCCAGTGGTGCGTCGAGGGGGAATTCTTGATGCCTGTGGAGTGAGCAATTGACTGACCGAGGCAATGGTGGCAGAACTGAAGCGCCAGACATGTCAGGAGTGCGGCAGTTCGTGGGCGGAAGTCGGTTGCAAGTTGTGCGGTAAGCACTACTGCAACGACTGTGAGGCGGAAGTGCATGCCCTGTTGGTAAAAACCGAGGGGGATCCAAGTGGAAATCTTGAGGCGCCGCACCGCCAATCACTCACTCCATGCAACGGTTAGTTGTGGTGTGTGTGTGTGGCTTTCTTTCATCAACTGACATGACCTTGGGTTGCTTTAGTGTGTCAAGGTTGCCGCACACGCTCGGTTCAGTTGTACTGCAAGGATTGCAAAAATTACCAGTGCGAAGAATGCTGTGCGTCGCATTTGGCGAATGAGAATATGCGATCGCATGCGTGGTTTTGTGTCGAAGGTAGCCGCCGCGTGTTGTATTTTACTTCGTTGTCTTCACTCATTATTGGTCTGTTGTTAGGCGCATCTACCAGCGTAACACGGTATTCCGTGTGGCATCCCAGCTTCACAGAATATGCCAAGATGTGTCGTCGCAACCGACTAAAAGCCATGGAGGCTGGCGATGTCAAACCGAAAAGTAGCGCTTCCATTGAGGACTCTGTTGACGAAGCACCGGTACCATCCGAGGAAGATAACACGAGTCACGTCAATGATCGCAACACAGTGGAAGCAGAGACAGCAGTGCAGATCAAGATGGAGCGTGTGCGTCTTAACGATGAGGAGTCTGTTGAAGCAGCGCCAACTACTTCACCGATCGAAGTGTCAGCGCCTGGCAAGGCGCCGGTGAAGATAGAGCCACAGTTGTCAGTGTTACGCCATGGTCGGGATAGTGATATCGTCGACTTGACAGGAGACGACGACGATGATGAGCCAACCGTGCCGGTCAAAGGAGAAAGCCGTTCGTCATCCTCATCAACGCAGAGCTCGTGGGTGAGTTCAGCGGCTGTGGAGCCAACAGCGGAGGAGGCGGCGTATTTAGCGGCGTCAGATGAAGATCCAGTTCTCTCGGTGAACATTGGAGAGTACAATCGCATGTCGGAGGCAATCCATCGAGTGGACCAGCAGCTGGTGGACTTGACTCGCCAAGCGGCAGAATTGGCTGCCGATCCAAATGCAAACATGCACGCTATGCGTCAACTTAGCCACCAGCAGAGTCAGCTCAAGAACTTGCTAATGAAAGAGAAGCATGCACGCAACGCTGTCGTTGCTCGACTCGTGGTCTTCATGACGGCTCCGCCCAACGCGTTGGCAGCTCTCTTGAGCTCGACCAGTAATATTCCGGATGCGCAGTCGGCATGCCATCGCAACTGTGCCAGGATCGAAGCATCGATCCTCGATAAAAAGAGACGAGTGATCCAGCTGAAGCGTGACATGAACGAGGCCATCACCATGAAGTCAGCAGATGCATTTGCTGAAATCAACCGCATCGGTGAAAGCATCGCTACTGAAGAAGCCTCCATTCGTCGGCTCCAAGCAGATCGCCTTGAAGAATTCAAGACACTGTGCCGCTTTTCACAGCAGATTCGCATGGCCGCCCAGGCGATGTCGTAGGTTGTGCGTGGTGCATGCGTTACTTACTCTTCGTTTTATGTGACGTGTTGGACAATAATTGTGTTGCGCAATTATATCGATCTTTCTTTGTATCATGCTCCGTACTCTACCGTACAGCCGAAGCTTGTTCCACACGCGTCCTGAAGAACACAAGGCAGATTTTTGCCCCCAACTTCAACTTGACCCGAACGAGTCGATGTGGCTCTAGCCTCTATGTACAACCAAGCGCATGTCGTGGGGTTACGAGACCCATGGCATCATCATTCCATGCGTGTGCTCGGCCCTCGACGAGGAGGCCAACTCTACTTATTCGCAACTGAATCTCGGGGCTTTCGCCCTTCTGCCCCAACTGACCATCTCGAAACCTCCTCGCTACATATTGCAACACTTCTATCGCCGCTGTGTCATCATCTTCCGTGTGCGATGGCGTCATGCTCCTCCCCGCCTGCGGGCAGCGAGCCGTTAGTCATCCGCTTCGAGTCTGTTCGCATCTCTTGCGAAAAAAGAACCAGACGTCATCTCTCCCAGACCCGACGCACTGGTCTCTGAAGTGGTGCTCGATTGCCTCGGGTTTCGCGAATGTTTCGTTCGTTCTTTCGTCGCTGAAAAACCTTTATTCTGAGGTCGGATGCGAGGTTTTTCCCGCTCGTTGAACCTGGGTCCTGGTCGACACGACGCCACGGAAGGAAAGGCAAGGCAAGAGTGAACGTCGGCCGCCCACGAAGAAGACATGCCGTCGGTGCTCTATGCGTATGGCGCCAACGCGTACTCGCTCGGCATGCGCTCCGTGTACGAGACCAAGGACAATGTACGTGGCCTTTTCGCCGCGAGGGTGGGACCTCTCGAGGTGATGATGACGACGACGACGACCGACGACGACTCATCTCGCATGCTTTGACGTAGTTTCTGCTCGTGTGTATTGGCTTCCTCGAGGCGCTGGATCGCTTGCAGGTGAAGCTGCATCTCCCGACGGCGCTCGTGCGCGAGCTGCGGCGGAAACTCGTGAAAATGGTGGATCGCTCGCTGGCGCGCCCCGTGACGGCACCGACGCATCATGCGCTGCAGAAAGCCGAGTCGCTGGGGGAATTGATCACGGAGAGCGATGCGTGGGGAGATGTGACCAAGCCCTCAGAAGTCAAGGGCTTTGTGAATTGGCTCCTGGCAGGTATGGCGGGAAAAATGGGCCTTTTATCCGCTTATGTACGGACTAATGGACGAATGTTGCTTGCATGGTAGTGATGAAGTCTCTGAATGATCTCGCGTATGCAGGCACAGTGGGAGTGTGTCGCGGGATCTTCATCCTCATCCTCAATTTCCCCGGCGTGCCCACGACGTGTTCGTTGTTTTGTCGAATCTTTGAGATGGTGGAAAGTGCGCTTCATCTCGGTGGCAAGGGCACGCAGGCGGCCACTGCACAGCCCCGAGGATCCAAGCGGGCGTCGGGGAGAGAAAACTATATGGGCGACCCTAGCTGTACGTGCCCCACGGTGGACATATGCCTTTTTGACTGAAGGATCTGATGACAATGGCATGATGTGTTAACAGTGACCGCGGTTGTGTTGGAATACCGTGAAAAAGAATGTATGGTGCCCATGAACATCAACAAGAGGATACAGCGGGTGATGCACTTCCAGATCCCACTGCGTTCTTTTGAGGCAACAGTTCGTCTGCCCCCGGATGGTGATGCGACTCATCATGAAGTCCAAGAGCACCTGCAGCCATATCCCAAGCGGGAAGGTTCCTTCTCGTCGATCTCCAATCATTCGTCTGCTTCACCTCGGTCGATCCCGGTTTCTCCACTCGCAAGGAAGAAGTACCAGCGTGCATATGCGTCGTTTTCGGATGATGTTTTGTATCAAGCACGAGATCGTCTCCGATTAGAGCGAGCAGCAACTTTGACGGGAGAACGAGACCTTCAGATCCCGCGTTTCAGCGCTGAAGATTGCAATCAAGAGATCTTCCTCACGTGCGCACGTCACTGCGCAACGAAGGTATGTGCCGTTCCACGATGTGCTATTCTGCAATGATAAGCTAAGCCAAACTTTTGTACGATGATAGGAAGGACCAGGGATGTATCGAAGTGTTCGAGCGACAATTCCAGTTGTGAGAAATAGATACGCGTACTTTGAGATGGCATTCAACCAGGTCAAGTCGCCAAGATCGATGAATGATGTGCGGTCATCCGGAAAAATTGCTCAGCCCGATGACACTGAGCTGAGCGCTTGTGTCGGATTATCTACGCGGTCAATGGGACTCAACACGCTGGTTGGAACAGCGAGATTCTCGGTACGAAGCATGCTACTGAAGTATCACTCAATAGGAGTATTGAGTTCTTGTCTAATGCTTTTCATTGCGATAGGTGGGATTTTTCTCTGCTGGATACGTTCTAGTTGGGAACCAGCGTCGTCGATTTCAGTCCATGAAGTTCGGGTACAACTGTTCGTCGACAGTCGGTGTGCTCGTTCGGATCCGGGAGAGCGCTGACTACGCTCCAGGGATTGCCAAGGCGGAAGTACGCTTCAGCGTCAACGGTGTTGCTCTTCGCGATAGTGCCAACCAGGTGCTGGTGACGGAGGTGGCCTTCCCGTCGCGCACAGAGTTGTTCCCAACCGTATCACTTCATACTCAACACATTCGAGTCTACGGCCGATTCTCTGCGCCTGATATTGCGGATTTAAACGTAGCCGAGTTCGAGCTCCCGGACGAGAGCCCTGAAATTTGTTGTCTGGATGGATTGATGCTGAACACCACAATACCAAGTGGTCAGGCAACTTCCTGAGCGATTCCCAGTAAAGAAGGAAGCTTGTACAAGTACGATACCGAAGTGTTAATGAAACCCCACGAGTAAAGTAATCAGTTTGTCTCTTTGTCTGAATCATCTGGTTGCGAAGCAGATCGTTATGCAAATGTGTGTTAAGTCCGACATGGTGAGATTCTCACTTACACTGGACAGGGTAGCGGAAAATCGTGACCGATGATACTTCCGCCTACAGATTGTACTTGCCGTAGCGGTCGCCTCCAAGACCCACTTGAAGAGTAGTCTCGTCCAGTACCCGTTGCAGCTCTCGCTTGGCCTCCAGAACTGCTGCCCGACTTGGGCCCTCGATCGCCTATGCGACCACAACCAATGAGCTACATGCCAACACACGGTAATGCAATAAAACACGTACCAAGTACAACTTGCGTTCGCCAGGGTTTGGCTTTCGCCCAGTAGGAACAAAAGATCCACGAGTGATGACGGCAGCACCGGTGAGCTCTGCGACACGTTCAGTGGCTTCTTTCTGGGTGACCTTCCATCGTGCCTGCTGAGGATAGTCGTTAATCTCGAGCTCTTCCTCGAAATGGTTTTCGTCCGAAGTAGCGGATTGGTTCTTCTCGTATTGCTTCCCAAGCATCTGAGCAATCTGCTGAGCTCGACGAACAGCCGACAGTGCCTCATTCTCAGTTGCTGGAGGTGCCTGTGAAGGACCTTCGCTAACTGCTTGTGACTCCACAGGACGTGGCGGTCCATCTTCGCGATCCTCATCGTCATCATCATCATCGGCATCCTACAAGCAAGGAAAATATGAATCCTCCACTCCACTAAGTTGAAAGTACGTGACTGGCTTACCTCAATGACAATGCCCTCAGCAAGTTCATACTGGCGCTTCTGTAAGTCTGCCGCTCTCTGCGCTTCATTCTTCTCACTCTCGTCGAACGTGTATCCCTTGCCTTTGAAGCCGCTACCGTGGTATCGCGCTTCGCCTTTTCGAACCTTCAGGCAAAATGTTAGTCAGTCCATGGGTATAGTCGATGAGCAGCTCATGACATCCTTACCTTCTCCTTGAATCCTTCAGCGAGGTTCGTCAACTCTTGTGGGATATCTTGCTTAGCAGTCTCCAATGCCTTCACCAGGTCCACCGAATACTCCTCTTCCTGTAATATCACAGCCATGGATTAGAACCAGTTCAATGGCATCGCAGACACTTTAATCCACTTACATCAGGGGAAATAAACGTGTATGCTGTGCCTTTTCGACCAGCACGCCCGGTTCGACCAACACGGTGCACATAATCTTCCAAGTGATTTGGACAGTGGTAATTGATCACCAAAACGAGGTCCTTCACGTCGAGACCTCGTCCAGCAACCGAAGTGGCCACCATCAGCGTTCGCACTTTTCGCTTGAAGTCATCGATGGTAAAATCACGATCAACCTGATCCTTGCCACCTATAGACAAAAGAAACGGTTAGTACGTATTCAGTTGCAATACACGTAAACACAAACGCACCGTGGAGCGACAAAGCAGGGTAACCGGCCTTCATGAGGTCTTGAAACACCTGATCACAGGCTTGCTGGGTGTTGACGAAGACCAGGATGTTGCCCCTCTCATACCAAAGACCGAGAAGTTGGAGGAGTCGCATGAACTTGTCATTCTCTTCTCGAACTTCGACGTATTGAGTAATATCGCCGGATGCAGTACTTCGTGCACCAACTGTAATCTCGACTGGCTTCTTCAGCACTTTGCGAGCAAGCGTTTCGACAGCTTTCGGGAATGTTGCCGAGAAAAGAAGAGTTTGTCGATCAGGACGAATGTTCAGCATGATTTTCGTGATCTGTGGCTCGAAACCCATGTCGAACATTCGATCGGCTTCATCGAGAACCACGTACGTCACACGCTTCAACGATACCATCTTGCCCGCACTCATACTCAAAATGTCGATCATTCGTCCAGGAGTGCAAATCACAATATCGGAGCCACGCTTCAGGTTGCCAATTTGCTCAGACACGGACGAGCCACCGTAGACCGCGGTAGCACGCATACCAAGACCCTTTGCGAACTTCTTCGCCTCGACATAAATCTGCTGAGCGAGTTCTCGAGCAGGAGCCATGATCATACCAATCGGACCCTCGCCTTCCTTCAATGGTGGTTGCGCCAGGATGTGCCGGAACATAGGGAGCAAGAACGCCAACGTTTTTCCTGAACCCGTCTTGGCAATACCAATAACATCACGACCAGACATGATTGCGGGCAGAGCCTGTCGCTGGATGGCAAATGGCTCGGCATACCCATGCTTCTGAATCAGCTGGAGCATTCGGACGCTGAAGCCACACTGAGTCCATTTGTCAAGTGGTCGAGGACAGTTTTTGCCTCGAACCTTGATCTCGAGCTCGTTTCGAATGGCTTCCACTTCTTCTTCAGACATAGACTTGATTTCTTTCGGGACAACATAGAACTTCTTCTGCAAGGCTGCATACTCAATCTACAAGCACATGGACGATAGGAGTGAGTATAGAAAGCATAACAGCGTTAGATAAATGACCCCACGTACCTGCGAGTGGTCAACAGCTTGGATTTCCTTCTTCTTTTGGGCTTCTTGCAAGATCTCAAGGGCCGATCGATGGTCCACATCGTCGGCCTTTTCACCGATAACATCTTCTTCAAAGCCTTGGTAGATTCGTCCTGTTTCAGCCTTTTTCGCCGCCAAGATCGGGTTCTCTTCACCATTATCAGCAGCAGCTTGCTTCTCTTCTTGCTCTCGCTTCTCACGGATTGCTCGCATAAATTCTTGGAGTTCACGATCTTCACGGGCTTCTGCTTCCTCCTTCGACTCATTTGGAGCAGCTGCAAGAGCACCTTGAGCTAGCTCTGACTGATCCTTTGAAGTTGCTACTGTGACAGGAGTCTGCGGTGCTTCAGCAGATGGAGGAATGAATGTCCCATAGATGTTGACTCGGTCTCCAGCTTGAATATCATCGAGAGAGATGACGTTTGTCGCAGGGTTCACGATTGACTGCTGAATGGCTGCCTCATCAACCAAGCCCGCCATAAAAGCGTCCAACGGATCAACTTCTTCCACCACACGCTGTTCGCGTTCACGCTGAAGCGCCTCCTCTTCCTCGCGCTTTTGGCGTCGCTCGTCCGTCTCCTCCTTGGCTTCTTCTGTGTCCAAGCTCCACAACTTGATGCGCTTTGGAACTGCTTCATCTGCCGCCAGGAAACTCGTGAGCAGCTTCTGCTTCTCCTCTTCTTGCTTCTGCTTGAGCTGTTGCTCTCGCCACAGCTTCAGCTTCTCCCGACGTTTCTTCTTCTCGTCATCGGCACTGGCGGGGTCACTTTTATTTCCTCCCTTCAGCGAGATCGCATTGAACTTGAACGTCTTCGTGGCACTCGGCGTCGCCTTGGCTCCATTTTCAGCACCACGTCCTCGACTTCGACTACGACTTCGATCACGACGTGCTCCTGTGGTCGCGGTCGCCTGTTCCTTCGATTCCTTCACCGCATCATTGCGTCGCGGCTGAGGATCCTGGGCTCTCGGCTTCTCCTCCGAGCCCTTCCGTCTCCGATCCGAGTCCGCCCGCTCTCGTCTCCGCGGGGCCGATCGATCTCTCGATCGAGACCGGGAGCGCGATCGTCGTCGGTGCTTCTTCTTGCTCTTGTCTTTCCGCGACGGCGACGCCGACGACCCTCGTCGCGACGAACGCTTGCGGTCCTTGTCCTTCCTCGACCGCGATCGAGAGCGCGAGCGCGAGCGAGACGACGCCGACGACAGAGAAGACCGCGAGGCCGAGCGCTCGCGTGTGCGGTGGCTGCGACTGTGCCGACTGCTGCTGCTCTTCCGGCGGCGACTGCTGCTCTTGCGACTGCGGCTGCGACTGCGACTGGCGTCTCGTCGACGCTTGCGACTGCTGCTACCGCTCGCCTCCCCCATGACGCGCACGGCGAGGGAGACACTCGACTTGCTAATGTCCTGGTGGGTCGCGTTGCGCCACTGAGGAAACCTGGGAAGAGTACGCGCTCTCTTATTGGACGAAAAGCTTCCTCCAAACGGATTCTTATTGGATAAAAGAAAATAAAAAATGGGATTGGTAGAAACGATGTGTCTACCGTGACATTCCGGAGCTGCTCGTCCAGGAGCTACGAGGAAGATGGCCGTGGGTGCATGCAGGGAACCCTGTGGACGGAAGATGGAGCCAGAGAGTAAGGGAAGGAAGGATGGGTGGGTGAAATGGTTAGTGTGCGGCTGCGATTGGGTATCGGTGTTCTTACGATCGCGGCCGCTTGCTGGCTTTCCCCCTCGCTACATTCTACTCATACCGCGTCGGAGTTACGCGGTGTTTCCTTCATCATGCACTTGTTAGCTACTACTACTTTGTTTCAATTTCAGATCCTCGTATTTGATAGGACGGTGGGCTTCGTTCCCCACGGACCCGACCAGGGATGGTGTCGGGTGTGTCGATTAGAAATACAGATAGTTCTTGCGCTTGCGATTCGAAAAGACGATCGAGCCGAACATGAGCGAGTCGTAATGCGGAAAGTCGGTGGACTCGGGCAAGTGACCGATCTCACCGAACGTCGTCATGCCCATTAGGCACGCGCCGCCAGACCAATCCCGATACGCTCCCACCTGCAGCAATTCCCAGTCAGTAAGCACTCCCGATCCCCATCAAGTCCCTCAAACCAAGACATACCATTTCGGCCATGCTCTTATGACCCAGAAGCGCCTGGACGCCAGCAGAGAGGAACATTAAGCATCCGACGATCTCGTTCACGTGGAACTTGCTGTGTGTGACGGCCATGCGTCCCATCTACATCAGGTATAACAGTATTAGTATCATCCCCGCCACAACGATGCAAGTGTCAACTCACCTTGTCGATGGCGTTCTTGAGGGACTCGGCGGACGTCTCCATGAGTACAACGTTTGTACCTGGAGCGATGGAGCCCGTGGTGCTCAGCGAGCCATCGTCGTTGATCGCCGTAATCACAGCGTTCGTGTTGATCAGACGCGCCCAGTCATTCGAGTGCACTGATGAGAGAGATCGACCATTTGACTCTCTTTGGTTGTCCTCGACGAAGTCGATCATCGTACCGAGTGGATGCAGATTGCCGAGACGAGGAAAGCCAATCTCTGCAAGGTTGGTGTTGCTTGTCTCCGCCGCGACCTCGAGCCATTCGTGATACACATCGGCTGCTGGTTTTCGATTAATCTCGTAAATGGTTTTGTTGGACGCCTTGGTGACAGTGCCCAAGCAGAACTCGCCGTCAATGCCGACCGGACTGTAACCACTGAACCACGCCACGTATGTCTCCACGCTCGGATAGCATACGGCAAATGCGATTCCCATCTCGGTCCAATCGCCGCGTCCATCACGTGCGTTCTTGGTATAATCCGAGCTACTACCACTGCTGATTTGGATCCATGACACGGCCATCTCGCCTCCTTCCCGCTGCTTTGAGGCATCTGATGAACAACCACCGATGATCGGACAATGGACGGCTTCCCGGATGCCATCGATTGCGTTCTCGACAAACAGGGGACAGGCATACGCTGCCACAAACGCTGGCTTTTCTCCAGGTTCGATATCACCAGCCACGCGAGCAAGCGCAGTCTTGGTGGCCGCAAAAGTCTTCTCTCGTGCGTCGCTTTGCGAGTACTCGGCGTGAACGATAGTGTAGATACCGTGTGGATCATTGACACCCCACATGGTCACCAACCCTTCGTTGTTATGTCGGTTCACAGACACCCACGCGTTCTCGTCGCACATACCACGAGCGATCGTACCACCAATGTATGGCACGTGAGGCGCAAGTTGTCGTAGGAGACCAACGATCACATCCGCATCAAAGCCCGTCGAGAAACCAACAACCAAGAAGTGCACGTCACCACAGAGCTTGGTAAGAAGTTCCTGGAACGCACGCGTCATAGCTTCAGTCTCTGTCTTGCTCGTTGCCCACGCGGATGCCGAATGGACAAAGTTGCCGTCGTTCTGAAGCATGAGCTTCTCGTTCACACCTGTTCGTCTGTTGTACATTGCTGGGTCAGACGAAGGTCGGCGTGCGAAACTATTGCTTCCATTGCCAGTAGGCCCCACACTTCCTGCGGCAGCGGCAGCACGCGCCTGGTTAGCAGCAAACTCAATATATTGTCGTCGATCCAAAGGCGCGCG